>JAKTQU010000002.1:88061-688061 GCA_030579395.1 Aciculoconidium aculeatum
AGTGACTATATTAAAATATATGTTTTTAGGGACCATAATAATCATTATAATTTTACTATTTAACCTATGTAACCTGTAACCTGTAAACATAATTCATCGATCTTTTTATAACCCTTGATACCCTGTCTATTACAAATCAAGTATAAATAAATAAAAAAAAATAATGTGAAGAAGAGAAATCCACAAATAAAAGTCCACGACGTATGGAGAATAACAATAAATATTTTTAGACAACTTTGCAGATGATCTTAGAAAAAGTCACTGTTTTGATTCAATCCACTAATGTTTGTATTTGAGGACTTAATAATATCCAGGAAAAACTCATCAGGATTGAAATATCCGCTTTCTGTCAGTACATTGGGGTTGGACTGTTCTGTATATTGCCCAAACAGTTGATTAAAAGGCTCATGATTTATATTAGAAAAATTGTTTGGATTGGTTGATGATGTTGGCACAGGAGGTGGATTGTAATTGGAACTGTCGTCTGAATTAGTTTCTTTAACAAAACTACCCCCATTCTGGATTTGAGTTATTCGTTTGTTCAACAATTCCCTAGTCTTTTCCTGTTCCTTCAAAACGTATTTGAGATGGTTGATATAGTCCACAGATTTATTCAAGATAGTACTCTTGTTAGGTTTTGTGTCTTTAACCTTTACAGAAGATAACAAATTGGCAATTTCGTTTGAGCTTGGATTTTTCAGTAACATTTGAACAGCTGATAATTGAGGATTAAGAAGTGATGACGGCACAATAGATCCTAGCTCTTTTATTCTTTCTTTAATTAAGTCTCGCCTTCTTCTTTCAACTGCGTTATGAAACTCACGTCTTCTTTTAAGTTTTTCTTCTTTGGTTAATTGTTTTGTTGGTATTGAGTCGCGAGACATATTAGGAACTGAAGTACTGATATTGGAGGTATTTGGAGGAGATAGTAAATTAGCATTGATGCTACCATGAGTCTGTTGTTGATTGGGTATGCTTGAACTTAAATGATTTCCGTTGGTAGGTATTCTAATTTGGTTGTGGTTATATTGAGGAGGTGAATTTAAGTATGATTGTGAAGGGGATCTTAACGTATCAAACGAGTCGTATCCATTTGGGGAAATATATTGGTTGTTTGCCAGAGGCGATAAATACAACCCCAGCGCATCCGGAATTGATTTGAAACTACTTCCGTAATGGTCAGAGGAGCCATGAACTCCATTTTTACTAAATGAATCATTCTCGGCAATGGAGTTCAACGACTTGTAAGCCATACCACGATTACTTGGAGGTGAAAAGTACCTTGGGTTCAAAAATGTGGATGTATTGTTGGTATTTTGAGGGGATATTATCTCATTTAAGGATTGAGTGTTCGAAGACAGATGTACGTTTGGTTGTAAATGTTGAACATTTACTTGGTTCATCTGATTAATTTGTTGAGAATGGATCTGGGGAGCCTGATCTAATCCAGACTGATAATGATTCGAGGAGGAGCCATTTCCATCCAAGTCTATTGCGGGGCCTAATGGGGCATTCATTTGAGGAAAATTTAAGTTATCGAAATCATCCAAGAATGGGTCGTTGGTGTACGAGTTTCCTTGGCTACTTGGAAGTATATCATTAGAACTCATATTTGGATCACTCAAAAAATTTGTATTGGACAATTCGTTGTACTGAGAAGGACTGACATATAAGCCGTTTTTCCCGTTCATGGTATTAAAATTGCTATAGTTGTTCATGTTATAGTTGTTCATGTTATAATTGTTCATGTTGTTGTTCATGTTATTATTGTAGGTATTTTGCTTGACATGGGTCATATTGGAATCTGAAGGGTTCAATGATAAAGAAAACTTATTAGTGTTAGCTCCGTCCGAAGGCAAATTTGTTCCATTTCCATTGTTAGCAACACTGAAGTTAAATTTGGGAGTGTTAGAAGTGCTTGAGTTCGGATTGAACTGGGTGGCGAAATCCGAAGGACTGTCGTTCAAGTATTCTTCCATGGTCTGTAATGGATGTGCTGGGATTGAACGAGTAATCGATTGGGGCTCACTTGTCTTGGTCTTGTATGGTTCTCTCGAATTAAAAGGAGTTGGGAGTTGTTTAATTCTGCGAAAAGGATTTGTAAGTACCGTTGCTCGGCTCGGAAATGTGATGATTGTTCTCTAGTAAGGAGTTTATTGCGAACACGGATGTCTCAACTACTAAAGATATATCTGTTGGATGTTGGAAAGGAATTGTCTTGGATATCCACAGTAATTAGTTACCTATTTTTTTTGGGAAAATATAATTAGTTCTCACCATTTTGTGGAGTCCCTTTAAAGGGAGAGAGTTACCCGGATTGTATAGTGAAGTGTAAGGTAGAGGAGAGTAGGACTAGAGCGGGGGTTACGGGTGACGAGATGACTCAATAGGGTGATTATAGAGGTACTGATTGTGCTGGATCAAAAAAAACTTTAGAACTCAACTGGTTATGTAGCAGCAATTTTGATAGTAGCAAGTGGTCTTTTCCTACAAATCCAGAGCCGATTGTGAAGCGGCAAAAAAAGGCGTACTAGGAATACAGAACCAACTACTAAATACCCCCCTACACTACTAGACATGTCCAACCCAGAAAACTTGTTTCGAAATCTGTTCAATAACTGGAACTCAACCAGAAACTCTAACGAGTCTTCCTCTAGCCAAGGGGCAGCTTGGCCTGTCATGGGAGAATGGTCAGACTATGTTAAGACTAGTGCCAGCAACCTATATTCGTCATTGCCAACTGCAAATAATCCTGAGCAAGTGAACACTGTACGAGAACCCTCATGGTTTCAGTTGAGTAGATTTGAAAGATTGGTAGGGTTTTCATGCTGTCTTATCGGTTCCTTGCTTTGCTTCACGATCAGTTTTCTCATGTTCCCCGTTTTAGCAATCAGACCCAGGAAGTTTGGCCTCCTTTGGTCTATGGGTTCTATTTTGTTCATAGTATCTTTTGGGATTTTACAAGGTCCTAGAACTTACATTGTACATTTATTGTCACCCGGGAGAATCTTGTTTACAACTATTTTTGTTGGGTCTGTTGCCTTGACATTATACTCATCAGTGATATTAAAGAGCAGTTTTTTAACCATATTTACAAGTATTATAGAGATAATGGCTGTCTTGTATTATTCAGTTAGTTATTTCCCCTTTGGAGCAACCACTTTAACTTGGGCATCAAGTTATGTTGTTGGGTATTTGGGAGGTTTTATTGGAGGGATATTTTAGGTTTTTTTTTTTTATAATCTCGGTTTCTACATTGCAAATTCTTGAAAGTATAATATTTTTAATACATTAATTCATACATTGAAATCTTACAATTTTTCTTCGTATTTCAAGAGTTCATCTTGTAATCTCTTGTGCAATTTGCCCAATTCTTCAAAGTTAGTTTCTTGAGCAGGCCATCCAACTCCCAAACCAGTTTCAGAGTCTTTCTTTGGAATCAAATGGAAATGAACGTGATCAACTAATTGATGGGCAATTCTACCGTTATTTTGCAAGATGTTGTAACCTTCTCCTTCTGGGGTGTCATTAAGATCCAACTTTAAAACCTTGGTCAATTTCTTTACGACAGGTAAGATATCAGCCAAGTATTCATCAGGAATGTTGTGCAATTTAGCACCATGGTACTTTGGAATAACTAAAAGATGGGCCTCTGAAGTTGGTTGAATATCCAAGAAAGAGTAGGTCAATTTGGTTTCAATTAACTTGAAAGATGGAATTTCTCCCTTGATAATCTTGCAGAAGATACAGGATGCATTTGAAAGAGCAGTAGAGGCCATTTTTAGATAGTAAATGTGGTTTTAGCAATAGGTATACTTTAACCCTTTCGAGATTTATAAGATCAGCATCACGTGATACGGATCTTCTACAGGTTACTCCAATGTAACCAGCAAAGTCTCAAGTACACAGTGTCTTAACCCTCCAGAGAGTACGATTTTTCGGTGGCAAAAAAAGAGTGAGTATGGATTGAATGTCATACTGCATAAGGAAATTGTTCTTAGAAGTTCCACTATAGTGGCAAGAGACCACACAAGCAACTTTGAAACAAGATGTGTGCTAGAGTAGTGAGATGTAAGTATAAAAGGGCGTAGAGTTCCCTAAAGATTGTAGTATACTGCAACGAGACACTATTCCCACATAATTCTTTTCATCAGATTTGGAATCATTTTATCGACATTTAATTGTAGGGTATATCTTTTTTTATTATAAAAACAAACCCACACCCATCTTTTTCTTTTAAAGATAACCAAACCACTCCAACAAAGTTTAATCAAGCAATGGCTGGAGAAGAAGAACACAAACCGCTTTTGGATGGATCCGGAGCTTCTAATAGTAACGAAGACAAGACTGCCACCGCAATCTTGAGAAGAAAGAAGAAGGATAATGCACTCATTGTCGACGACGCCCTGAATGACGACAACTCTGTCATCACAATGTCCACAGAAACCATGGAATTGTTGCAATTGTTCCGTGGTGACACTGTTCTTGTCAAGGGTAAGAGAAGAAAGGACACCGTTTTGATTGTTTTATCCGACGATGATATGGAAAAGGGTGTCGCCAGAGTTAACAGATGTGTCCGTAACAACTTGCGTGTTAGATTAGGAGATATCATCACTGTCCACCCTTGTCCAGAAATCAAGTACGCTAACAGAATCTCGGTTTTGCCAATTGCTGACACTGTTGAAGGTATCAGTGGTTCCCTTTTCGATCTTTACCTTAAGCCATACTTTGTCGAAGCCTACAGACCAGTTAGAAAGGGTGATTTATTCACTGTGAGAGGTGGTATGAGACAAGTAGAATTCAAGGTTGTGGAAGTTGACCCTGAAGAAATTGCAATTGTTGCCCAAGACACAATCATTCACTGTGAAGGTGAACCAATTGTTCGTGAAGACGAAGAAAACAACCTCAATGATGTTGGTTATGACGATATTGGTGGCTGTAAGAAACAAATGGCTCAAATTAGAGAATTGGTAGAATTGCCATTGAGACACCCACAATTATTCAAGTCCATTGGTATCAAACCACCAAAGGGTATTCTTATGTACGGTCCTCCAGGTACTGGTAAGACAGTGATGGCTAGAGCTGTTGCTAATGAAACAGGTGCATTTTTCTTCTTGATCAATGGTCCAGAAATCATGTCTAAGATGGCTGGTGAATCTGAATCTAACTTGAGAAAGGCTTTCGAGGAGGCTGAAAAGAACTCCCCATCTATTATTTTCATTGATGAAATTGACTCTATTGCTCCAAAGAGAGACAAAACTAATGGTGAAGTTGAGAGAAGAGTTGTTTCGCAATTGTTGACTCTTATGGATGGTATGAAGGCAAGATCCAATATTGTTGTTATTGCAGCTACTAACAGACCTAACTCCATTGACCCTGCTTTAAGAAGATTCGGTAGATTCGACAGAGAAGTTGACATTGGTGTTCCAGATGCAGAAGGTCGTTTGGAAATCTTGAAGATTCACACCAAGAACATGAAATTGGCTGACGATGTCGAATTGGAATCTGTTGCTTCTGAAACCCACGGTTTTGTGGGTGCTGATATCGCTTCTTTATGTTCTGAAGCAGCCATGCAACAAATTAGAGAAAAGATGGATCTCATTGACTTGGATGAAGAAACCATTGATGCTGAAGTGTTGAACTCTCTTGGTGTTACCATGGAGAACTTCAGATTTGCCCTTAACAACTCCAACCCATCTGCTTTGCGTGAAACTGTTGTTGAAAACGTCAATGTTACTTGGGATGACATTGGTGGTTTGGACACTATTAAGAATGAATTAAAGGAAACTGTCGAATACCCAGTTTTGCACCCAGATCAATACCAAAAGTTTGGTTTGGCCCCATCCAAGGGTGTTTTATTCTTTGGTCCACCAGGTACTGGTAAGACTCTTTTGGCCAAGGCTGTTGCCACTGAAGTGTCTGCTAACTTTATTTCCGTCAAGGGTCCAGAACTTTTGAGTATGTGGTACGGTGAATCAGAATCCAATATCCGTGATATTTTTGATAAGGCTAGAGCTGCTGCCCCAACTGTTGTCTTTTTAGATGAATTGGACTCCATTGCTAAGGCTAGAGGTGCATCTCAAGGTGATGCCGGTGGAGCTTCTGACAGAGTTGTGAACCAATTGTTGACAGAAATGGATGGTATGAATGCCAAGAAGAACGTCTTTGTCATTGGTGCAACCAACAGACCAGATCAAATTGATCCAGCCTTGTTAAGACCAGGTAGATTGGATCAATTGATTTACGTTCCATTGCCAGATGAAGTTGCCAGATTGTCTATCTTGAAGGCTCAATTGAGAAACACACCAATAGAACCTGGTTTGGACTTGGGCGAAATTGCCAAGATCACCAACGGTTTCTCTGGTGCCGATTTGTCTTACATTGTTCAAAGATCTGCCAAGTTTGCTATCAAGGACTCCATCGAAGCTTATATTGAAGCTAAGAAGGCTAAGGGCGAAACCAAGACTGAAGTCAAGTCCGAAGATGTCGACATGAAGTCTGAAGATGCTCCAGCAGAAGCTGCTGTTGAGATCGAAGATCCAGTTCCATTCATCACCAGAGCTCACTTTGAAGAAGCCATGAAGACTGCTAAGCGTTCTGTTTCTGAATCAGAATTACGTCGTTACGAAGCCTACGCTCAACAATTACAATCTTCTAGAGGTCAACTCTCTAACTTTAGATTCTCTGAAAACGAAGAAGGTGCAGAAGCTGGTGCTGGTGCATCTGCCTCCACTGGTGCTGCCTTTGGAAATGTTGAAGAAGAAGATGATTTGTATAGTTAGATATTGAAAGATAATGTATGTTGCTTTAAAATGGATTTATGTGTAGTTAATTGAAGGTGCATGGGCTAAAAATAATTTTCTGTGGGATCAGAAGATGCAGAAAACGATTGCTGCACAAAAAAGTTTTCTCTGCACTTTCATCACTCAGATCAGTAGGTCATATTTACTTAGAGAAGAGTTTAGCACCGTTAGACAAGTATTATACCGGATATAATACCACCACCATACCCAACAAACCACTTTTTGTGCTTAATTTGAACATAAACATATACAACGATGATCATGAAACCTACACATGGGGGTCTATTTATGTTGACACCAGCATTTTTAATTGTTACAGACCTTATTGTATCGAGGTTTTCAGCACAAGCTCCGAAGAATATAGTGAAGCAACAGAGAACTGGTTCATCGTCCAGTCACTTTCAGTTCAATCTGAACATTCGATCCGCCTGGATTGAAAATGGTGAAAAGTCCTCATAATCCGTAAGGCCGAGTGCGGGAAGAAAGAAGATTGTATACCCCAAATTCACAATTTCAATCAACACATATGAATTATTCATCCATATCTAGATCTGCTACATCACACACCCCTTTCAGTTCTTTGAAGTTTTAATATAGGCCACTTTTTCAACTTACAATGGTTTTCGGAGTTACACACCAGTTGGTTCAAAACAAACATGTGAAGTGTTGCTTCATTCTTTTAAAACAAAATTGTTAATTTTTTTTTTATTTTTTTGTATAGCATGGTTGGCAATCTAGATATGGGATTTCGTACCCTTGTTTAACTTACATATTAAATGCATTTAATTTCATATTATAACCCACCAAGTAGCAAGCTGCAAATGGCTCTTTTGCACTCCTAAACAAGAGCAGGAACTTCCGCTTTTGATCACGTGAAAAGTTTTAGTATTCTGTTGCGTCTCATTGGTTGAAAGTTTTTTTGTTCTTGCATTGAATTCTAAAACCAAAACTATTTTCAACCACAAGTATTCGATCGCTCCCATAGAAACACAAGATGTTTACTAGAACCAAGAACGCATCTTCTGGTGTCTTAAGATTAGCTAGAAGATTCAACTCTAGTGGCGCACATGGGCCAGAATCCAAGCCAATTGAAATCAACGTGACCAAGGTTTTTGGTGTTGCTATTGCTGCTGCCACTTTCTTGGTTTACAAGAACCACGAACCAACTGACAAGCCTTTGTTGACCACCAAGTTGTACGAGCAACAAGGGTCTGATGAACGTGCTGACTTGAGAAATCACAACTATCAGCAAAGATATGATGTTTCTTTTATTAAGGGATTCATCAGAGACAAGGGCGGAATAGGGCAAAAGCAATACAGAAGACTTACAGACTCTACCCCAATCCCAACCAACTTGATTCCAGCTCACTCTCCATTCGGTAAGCAATTTGGTGCTGGTATCAAGACCGACAAGTTAGGTCCTAGAAGAGAGAGAATCAGAGTTTATGCTCCACTTCAAACTACTGCTTAATGTAACAGGCAATAAGCCCAGAAACCTCGATATTGGTTTGACAGAATGCTTAGTAGCAAAGTTGCCAGTTTTTCACATTTTACAGTATTTCGGTCATATACGCGTATGGCTTTACACCAAAACACATCCCTTGCATTCATGATTACTAGTTGTACTAGTTTGACAAAGTTCTTCTGACTTTATAGGAAATACTATTTGTTTCCATTTTAAAACTATTCATTTTTTTTGTTTGTGGGTCTCCACAAGTTAATAAACCATAGAAAATAAGAGAATCTTGTAGATGCCAGGTACTGAGGAAAAGTCTTCCAATTAGTCAATTAATGTATTTTCCGTCACGTGACTTCTATCAATCGTATTTATAATTCCACCCCACCTAATAAAAGCACGCCCCCGAGCATTGTTTTAAAAAAGGATATGTCTCAATTATTAAACAAGAATTTTCCTAGATACTTGATAAAGCCTAATAATTCGATCCTTTGTACATTTAGAAGAAATATGTCTACAGAATATAACGTAATTATCTATGATAAGCCTGGCGCTGATAGAACCAAGGTTAGACCTACACACTTTAAGGGCATCCCAGGAATTGTCAATTCAGGAATTGTAAAGTCCGTTGGAGCAATTTTCACAGATGAAACAAAAACCAAGTTTGCAGGTAGTCACTTCCATCTTTTGGCTAACAACAGGGATGAAATCATTGAGTTCTTGAAGAAGGATGTCTACTACTCAGAGGGTATATGGGACATTGACAATGTTTTAATTCATCCAATTGGGGTTGCTGCTCGTTTGCCAAAGGAGTTGGAAGGGGTTGATGCATCACTTTACAAGATCTAACTAGATTTTACAGGATTTTTTAAATAAATGTGCGTACGACATTAAAACACGTAGATTAAATTTCAATAGGAGGGACTGGCATTAGTATGGTCATATCATTAATATAACACCACTGACATCATACCGCTCGTATCTATACCATCTTAAAAATAATACCATCTCAACACGATTAGTAACCAACACCAATCAAATAGTCAGCCAATTTTTCGACAACAGAGGTGGCTTCACCAGCAACAACACCAGCTGGGTAGTGGGCAATCAAAATAGCTTGCTTGGTTCTGACGGCAACAATACCTTCTTGTTCGTGCTTACCGTAGATGGATCTTTCGTCCGCTCTCAACAAAAAGTACTTTTGGCCTTGAACGTGCAAACCGTGGGCTTGCAAGTTGGATGCATCATCGTAACCTTGGGCAATTGAGACAACTTCTTCAGACTTCAATTCAAAGCTAGAGGTTTGGGCCCACAAGGAGTCACCAGCTCTAGAGTATAAAGCGGCCTTGTCAATCTTACCGGTGGCGACCAAGTTGTCAGTGTATGCTTGCCAGGACATTGTAGTGTATGTGTAATTAGGGTGTTTTGTTTCTACCTATTCCAAAAGAAAGAAAGAAGTTAGCTCTTTTTTATTCTCTCTTCGTATAAACCGATCGAAGCGTGAGCAGCCAATTTAATGGCCACTGTGTGATTTTTGAGCGCCGCTTACGTCATCTTTCGCTTAATATGTAAGAGTTGTCAGTTGCAGAGCACCAAACATCGTCAGTGTACAAGGTACAAAGGGTGATTAATTTAGTGAGAGGATTTCTAGCGATGTGTTAAGTTGGGTTGTGTGTATCCCAAAATCGGGCATTAATACTGAATTACTAGATACAATTTTTTTTGAAGTACAATTCCCATCTCTTCGTTTTTGACCTCAATCAAGCCTTCTCTTTTTCGAAGCTGGTGTGCCCATTTCGATGTCTTCATCATCGTCAACAATGATTGCATCGTCGACACCTACCACGTCATCGTCATCTCCGCCACTATGTTCTGCTGCTTCACTACCATTATTCTCCTGAAATGACTTCTTTGGTCTCAATGACATACGAGGAAGTATTTCGTTTCCAGGTTCCTCGGAAACGGTGATGTACAATTCTAAATTTTCCAAGTCATCGTTTTCATCCTGTACCAATAATAACTCTCCCGACTTAAACCCAGGCAACTCGCCCAAATTCTTATCCAAGTTATCTTCGAAATCGGGGTCGTATACTAATTTCGATTTACCCAATATTATCGATAAATCTTCAAACCCATACTTTTCGCTTAGCTGTTCAACTAACCATCTCAACTTCTTTGTTTCCGTTTGAGCGGGGGACACATATAAAACTCCACGCGACAGCAATGAAGAACTGGCACATCTTTCATTGGGGGGAACTAATTTGGCCGATGTAATATATTTGTTGTGTCTAATACTAATGAACACAGTAGATGACTCTTTGGTGATTTCCGCGAAATTGTCTTGCTTATCAAATTTATAGTAATTGGTACCGCTTAGACACGAAAGCCCACTAACAATGGCATTGGTTGTGGCAATTGCTGGGATGATGTTACCTGCAATTTGCTTGATATCAAACTTGGACTTGACCTCAATTTGGAAAATCGATGACCTCAAATTTGCAGCCGCGACCACAAAGTTCAATGTATCATCGTCATCCTTATCAAATGAGATGAATGACTCCTCACCTGAATTGATTCTATTTTTCAAAGACTTGGATGAAGAGTACAATACGAAAAGATTTTCCAAAGTTGTCCAAATCTTTGTTTCATCGCTTAGAATCAGAATGTTCTCTTGTGCAAATAAATTCTCTAAATCGGCTGAAAATTGAGAAATGTTGAGAGGGGTAGGTTTTGGCCGATTATTCCATAATGATTCAATGAGCAAGAGTCTTTCAATATCACTTTTGAACACTTTCTGCACCATTTCATGTACAAAATTTGTAGTTGTATCTCGGTCTGTTGAGATCAATTTTCTCAAGTCAAGCAACTCGTTGAATTCTTTATTCATATTTTCCAACTCTTGCTCATCCTCTGTTTCTGTTTTCGCCTTTTCGGAATCATTATTGACCGAGGCTTCATTTTCATCAAACAATTGTTTGAACAAGAAATCCTTGGCCCAAGTGATACAATGGACCGGCTGTGAAGGCGTGGATCTTATGGTACAGACGGGAAAAGTCTTGGGAGTGACCTTGGTACTACAATCAAAACACTCACTGGCATATGGATAAATAGGTTGGATTTGACCCTCAAAGCCAGTAGTTCCACTTTCCATCAAGGGTTTCTTCAAAAAGAGGCACATTTTGTTAACATATCTTCTGGCTTCAATGTTATCCAAGGCGTTGAATATATAGCTGAATTGGTTCCACCATTCGCTTGGGAACTGGTCTGTATCCATGATATTTCCATGATGAGGGACCAACTTGGCACCAAAATAATTAAACAGCTGTACGGCGCCTGCTATGGTCAAGGACTTGGACTTGTCTATGTCCTTGTGTGTGAACAAGAACTGTCTATTCAAATTGGACAAGGTTACAGTATCAAGGTCAACTATGTGTATCTCACCATACCCAGACAATAACAAATTCTTCAAGAGCTCACAGCCAATGCCTCCTGCCCCAACCATGAGCACTTTCGCTTCTCTGACGCGCTTGAATCTCTCTTCTCCTAGGATTCTCTTCAAGTAAGTATCTTTCCCCATAATCTTCTTGTCTTCTGTCTTAGTGATTTATATCTTTTTTATTAAAAATAACGAAAACTTTTGAGTTAGATATTGAGAAGAATAAAACAAGATACAGAATAAAAGCAAACTATACAAGAACAAAAGAGAGTAATTTGTGAGTTCAAATCCAAGAAAAGAAAACGATAGTGGAGTGAAAAGATGGTATGTAAATATCCCAAGTTGAAACACAATACTTAATATTTTAGAGACAAAGGAAAAGATACAAAAAGTAAAATAAAAGTGAAAACTGTTTTGAATAGATAGGTGATATATCTCAACGTTATTAAGATGGAACATGTATGTACAAAGCATTACTGATATGTCACCAAGGAGAACTTTTCGAGAAAACGTGTAGCAGTAATGTTGATTAGTATTTAGACAAAGTATATTTCCATCAACATTGAGATGATTCTCAAGTTGAAATTATTCATAGAGGTGGAGAATCAAGACAGAAATGGTATCAAAAACTATGTACGGTAGATTTTGATACCATATTGCCACAAGAACTCAAGAACTATTCGCTTCGCTCATAGTTCTACACTTGTTCAGATAAGAAGTAAAACAATTAATATACAAAACTATAGAGTGTTTCTAGGAACCCTGCTTAATTAGCTCAATAAGCGAGTGTCCTTTAGGAATGAAGGGAAATATCATACCCTCCTCCAAATAGCTTAGGAAACAAGATAGATATTCCTCTGGAAACAGCTGTTTCTCTAAACACTGGTAAATAAAGTCCAAACACCGTTCAAGTAACCAACAATTTCGTCACCACCTAATTTGGATTCACCATACAATCTGTCGACAAAGTTGATTGGAACTTCTCCAACAGTGAACCCCAAGGATCTGGCTCTGACCATCATTTCCATTTGGAAGACGTAACCCTTGGACTTGGTAACATCTATGATCTTGGCCAAGATGTCCTTCTTGTACAATCTGAAGGAACCAGTCAAGTCGGAAACGTTTGGTCTCAAGACAGTGGCAGCCAAAAAGTTGGCACCCCTGGAAACCAACTTTCTCTTCAAGTCCCAACCGAAAACACCACCGTCACCTGCGTATCTGGTACCAGTGACAATGTCAAAGTCTTCTGTCTTTTGCTTTGCAATCAATTCTGGAATGGCTTCAGGGTGATGGGAGAAATCAGCATCCATGATGATAACAAAGTTACCTGTAACGAATTGCAATCCGTGGACGTAGGCAGTACCCAAACCCAACTTACCGGCTCTTGGCTTCAAGACAATGTGTTCCTTACCAAAGACAGTAATCAACTTCTGTGCAACTTCTTGGGTGCCATCTGGAGAGGCATCATCAACAATGATAACTTCCCAGTCCAACTTTTGTTCCTTGAAAGTCTTGGCCAAAAGATAAACCAAAATTGGCAAGTTCTTCTTTTCGTTATATGTTGGCAAAATAACCGAATATTTGTTGGCACTCATCCTGTTTCTCTATACTCTAGTTGGGAATTGAACTCTACGTGTTCTATTTTGGTTTTCATATTTTTGAGGCGCGATAATTATTCACCGGTTAAGAGTCAACGAATAAAGGAAACAGCACGAGTCCAAAACAAGGGGATTAGAAAGGAGAAATTGTTATGGTTTAGGATAGGTATGCGTCTTGTATCTGCGATATTGATATTGGTATTGTTTGTGTAATGTATATAATTGGTTATTTGGATACTTTGTTGCATCTTTCAAGAGGTTGTAGAGAGGATTGTGAGGGTAAGATGAGAATCATTTGGAAATCTTCATATAATACACTAAAATATGGCTGTAGAGAGCAAAAAGAATAAATGGTTCGGGACTGAGACTTTTTAGTTGCTCAATTCCCGGACCACTTCCATTCTTACAGCTCCTGTTATTTAAATAGTAAAAATGGCTGCAAATAACGCAAAAGTTGAGTTGGCTGCAAAAAAAAATCAAAACTAATTTTTCCGTATCCAAATTGATATCTTTCCCTATATTCATTGATGGAACCTATTTAGTATATCACAAGTATGCGAGTAATGGAACAGTTTTAGTAAATAGGTTAATAACCATGAAAGTCAACTGATAACTTTAAAGATGGCTGTGAATCTCAACATATGTACTCCTATTCCTTCATACCAGTGAGTCTCAAGCACAGTGTCTAACTAATATAGACAAGGAAAGTAAAATAGGTTCGTAACTTAGCGTCCAACTTAGAACTGATACGGACAAAGGAATCCTTGCTGCAAATGAGAGAAGCTACTAAAACGAATATAAGAACAATGCGTATACTCCTAACACTATGTAAATTTGTAACCAAAATCAAACAATTAATATGTAAGCAAAACAAAAGCTAAAGCTAAAATAAAAATAAATATAAAAATAAAATAGTACATCCAAACATGCATTACGATCCTTTTGTAAAAAAAATGTATAGACAAACTTCCAAAATCCCCACCCATTACAGCCAGAAACTAGTCATGCTAGAAACTAGCCGATGCTATAATTTTCAGCCCTTTCCATATAAGCGTTTATAAACAGGTACTCGTTTTTTCCTTTCCTTTCCGTTTCTTTCAAGTCTTACTGGTTTAAACTCATCGAGTTCATTTGATTTGTAAGAACTCCATAAGAAGTATTATCTTGTGAATCTGAGTGCATACCAGATAGAGAATTTGAGGGCTTAACATAATAATGATTCTGTTTGAGTTGCTGTTGCTGTGATTGCTGTGGTTGTTTAGAATACCCAGAATATACATTAGGAGGGCTTGATTGGCCGTACTTGTCTTGACTGGAGTATCCTTGGTTCATGTTCTTTTGCTGAGAAGGTTGTATTAATGATTGAGACTGTTGAAGCATCATTAACTGTTGCGGCAACATTTGGTTCTGAGGAGTCGAGTTCCCGCTTCCACGCAACGTGTTCCCTGAGTAGTGGAATTGGTGTGGTTTACCGTTTTTGTTATTATTGGCGCTGTTGTTTCCGTTGATGGAGTTGGAATTAGATCCGCTACCGTTGGAATAATGGCTACTCGAAGAACTGATGGAGTTATTACGCGACTGGTTGTTATACACGTGAAGTGGCTGTGGTTGCTGCAATCCCATGAAGCCATTGCTCAAGTTCAAAGGTTGTCCGCTAGCCGTGGCTGCTGCAATGGCTGCTGCTGTTGAGTTGACAGACTGCATAGTATTGTTTTGAGCATTGTTCATAGAAAGAACAGGTTTTTGAGCAGAACACTTCAAACAACACAAGTTCTTTGCAAAGTTGTGGTACATACACACCTCGCACTTCCAGTCGCCTGCACGGAAAGGGACAACGTTTCCGTAATGGGAACGGTTGCCATTGTGGTTGTGGTGGACCTGGTTGTTGTTGGGGTTGTGAGAAGAGCCGTCTCTTGGGTTGTATCCGTTTTGCGATCCGTACTGCTGGGAATTGTTGTATTGGGAGTTTCCGTTATTGTCACTGTAGTTGTAGGGGGTGCTTAATACTGATGCTGCGGCAGAAGCCAGGTTGACGTTGTTCATGGCCAATTTATCGGCTCCGTGGTTGTAGTTAGAGCCGTTGGTGTTGTTTTTGCGGCCATTGTTCCCGTTGGAATTACCCGAGTACATGGACTCTTGTATGGCCACAGCACTCGAGGCTGGGAAGGAGCACCTGAAGCAGTGAGTCCTTCTCTGGAAGTTGGAGAAGCCACATGAAGGACAGGTCCAATCTCCCGGTCTAGGTCTATTCTTCAAAGGTGGGAAGGGAGTCAACAAATCGGTGGCCTTGTCCAAGACTCTGGTGGAAGAAGGCTGCACTTCGATGGCTCTGTCGTTGAGTGCTCTTCCGTTCATGGACAACGAGTCTGCGGCTTCTTCGTGGGAGTTGAAAACAATGAAACCCGAGATGCTTCTCAGGTTCTTTTGGGAGTTATTAGTTGCGGACATCTTGTCGCTGGAGTCTGTGTTCTGTAGCGTCCAGAAGGAGACCGGCCTGCTTCCAAACTGGGAGAACCAGGATTCCAACTCGGACTGCGTGATGTCTGTGGGCAAATTGGAAACATACAACACCTTGGATCTTTCCGAAAGGAAGACCCTGGCGTCCTGGGCGGAGTCATGGGGTCTCGAGAGAACGGACGAGTGCTCGTTCAAGGGCAACGACTTCTTAGCAATCTGGATCAAAATGTCGCTGTACACTTGCACCGTGGCAGTGGAGAGGGATTTTTCATTAAGCGTCTCGTTCTGGAGCGATGGCGGCGAGGAGGTCAACACCTTTTCATTTTCCTTGCTAACAGACACCTCTAACGCGGTGACAATGTTGGATAAGGAGTTGGCAGAGTACGACAAGGCTTCTGGGTGAGTAGCTTGCCATTTGGTGTACTCATGCCTCAAGTCGAAAAGACGAGGGTGCTGTAAATAGGCAGGTAAAACCACCGACTTGTCTCTGGCCTCACGGATAAGTTGCACGCCGAGCTTGGAAACGTCAAAGGTGACCAAAGAAAACTCCAAGTCCTTCAGTATCACCTTCTTCTGGATGTTTTCGTCAAACGCCGAAATGGCCTCCTTGAAAGAGCCTGCATTCCGGACGTGTTCCCAGGTGATTCCGTTGAGCTGCGTGCAATACGGCGTAATGGGAGTGTTTACCGGACGGACAAACACACTCCGGGAGTCCACGACCTTTAGCGTGTTGGCGTCCACGATGCTCCAGGCAAGTTCCACCAATTCGGTGGAGTCCTTGGTGACATACGAGGTGGACTCCTCGCACGTCATGGCGGTCTGAATCACCACGTAAATGTCACTCATGATCTGTGTGTGTGCGTGTTTCTGTTCTGGGTGTGTGGATGTGTGTGTTGTGCTTTACAGACTTCTTTCTCTTTGCAACATCCAAGGTAGCTGCCTTGGTTTTTTAAAATCGTTGACTTGAAAAAATCATCGCAAAAAAAAGAGGAGATAGATCGGGCGTAGCGAGAGGAGGAAAGGAGTAGAGTGGCTACAAGAGAGTGATTTTGATAAGGATAAGGATATCTTGTAGTTTGTTTTGAAGTGAATTGTTTAGAAGTGGTTCGTTTGGAATTAGTTTGTTTGGCTGGTTTGGAAATGGCAGTATTTCAATTGGCTGGTTTGGATGTTATACCTAGTTTCGATCTGTAGTTTCGATCTCTATTGCCGCCTTTTAACAGTAAGGCTGATTTAAGGGGAAATAAAGTAAATGTATTCAAAGAGTATGGGGACATTTGGGCGGAAAGGTCAAGGCGGATAACGATCACAATCCAGTAGATCTTAAAACGTCATGCAGTAACTAAAAAAAAGGTATTCAGAGTTACAACAAGTAGTGCATCACATTAAGGAATTATAACATCGCAGTGAATATGTATATTAGTGAACATTTACAAGTCTACATGTACAAGTCAACATGTACATCATCACATATGTACTGAATATGCATACTTCAACACTTTCACCTGCTTGTTTGACTTGCCTCTTATTTCTGCATGGAAATTATCGAGGCGTTCACAATATCTGATTCTCTGTATTGCTAGCATTCTCCCAGAAGGCGTCGTTTTCTAAGTATCACCCGGGTGGCCTTTTCTCTGGTTACTGGATTTTCTCCGAGTAACACTGGCTTGTTATTCCAACTAATGGTGACGACTCGAATACTTGTATTTTGACTCATTTCTGTGACTGTGTCTATTGAGTGTTTATTGAGTGTGTCTATTGATTTTGTATCCTGTTGTTGTATCTGTTGCTGTGTCTATCTGTTGTTGTATCTGTTGCTGTATCTGTTGCTGTATCTATTCTGTATCTATTCTGTATCTATTCTGTTTATTCTGTATATTCTGTTTTGCATATTCTGTTATTCTGTATATTTGTCTATATATCCCTGTCTATCTTCTCTCTATCTCGTTACATCTTATACTACCCAGCAACTCCTTCTACTGGGAATCCTCTCTGATGCCTACATCCGCCCTACCATTTTGATAAAGACTACGCTCGTAGCGTTTGTTTGGCAGGCAAAAAATTAAGCGAACCAATCCCCCCATGCTATGACTCTTGATGGCATTTTTGAAGACCCTGCCGTGGACCCCATTGCGATAAGAGGCCAGCAGCGTGTTTTCACTACCCAATTGATCATCTGTCTGGTTACAGGATTCTTTTCACTAGGCTTGTTTTGTATTTTACGATACCGATGGCCCCATATCTATGCTGTACGAACCTTACGAAGGAACTCCAATTTGGTCTTGAAACCCTTGCCCAACAAGTATTTCGGCTGGATCTCCGTTATCTACTCCATCTCAAACGAAGAAGTGTTGAAATGCTCCGGTCTAGACGCTTATGTCTTTCTTGCCTTTTTTAAAATGGGCATCAGAATATTTCTCCATTTATCCTTGCTGGCCATCTTCATTCTTAGTCCCATTAGGTACTATTTTACTGGAAATTATGACAAGGATAACATATCGTTATCTGTGATAAAGTCTATGGTATACTACTACGAACCCGCCACTTCAGATAAACCTCCTGAATTCAACCACAACTTCCCCTATTTCTTTTGGGTCTATCCCATCTTTACTTATATATTTTCCATCATTGTCTACTTTAACTTGTTTGAGTTCACAAAGGATGTCTTGAAAACAAGGCAAAAGTACCTTGCCTCTCAGGATTCCATTACTGACCGTACAATCAGATTGGACGGTATACCGAAGAAACTACTTCTTCGTAATGATCCGGAAAAATTGAAAAGCTTTATAGAAGATTTGGGTATAGGGAAGGTCACCGACGTGAAACTTGTCTACGACTGGACCCCATTGGAAACGCTATTTAAGCAAAGAAATCGCCTAATCAAGGAAATAGAACTGTTGTATTCGGCTTATTTCGAACTAGACATAGATATCTACAATCTTCATAAAACCCCAAAGGTTCTTCCTAGGAATTTGGACGAATTGGAGTCTGCTCAACTTCCAAGTATTCATTCGACAAGCAAGTCGAAAGTATTGAAGCAAAATATCATGGATCTTTCAAAGTCTCTTTTGGAAATCAACCAAGAAATCAGATCCATACAGGCAAAGTTTGACATGAAAACTTGTACCATTGATGTGCAAGAAAACCCTGAATTCAAACAATTGTCTAGCGCCTTTGTTACAATGGATTCCGTAGCCTCTGCTCAAATGGCGGCGCAAACTTTGCTTGATCCTAGAGTTTACAAATTGCTTGTGAATTTGGCACCTGCTCCTAAAGACATTAAATGGGAAAACTTCAAATTGACCTCTTATGAGAAGCTATTCAAGTCCTACTTGATAACTGCTGTTATTGTTTTGAGTTATGCGTTTATTATCTTCTTGGTCACGCCATTGACCACCTTGTTAGATTTGAAGACCATTACCAAGGTCTGGCCCGCTTTGGGACATTTCATCAGCAAATCAAAATGGTTAACTACATTTGTTACAGGTATTTTGCCACCTTTATTGTTTTCGCTCTTGAACATCCTGTTGCCATATTTCTACAGATACTTGTCTCAACATCAGGGCTACTCCTCCAATAGCGATATTGAATTGTCAACCTTGCTGAAGAACTTTTTCTTCATATTCTTTAACTTGTTTTTGGTATTTATGATCACAGGAACCATTTGGGACTATATGTCTTATATCAGTGATACGACAAAGATCGCCTACCAGTTGGCGCGGTCTCTAAAGAAATTGTCCTTGTTTTATGTCGACTTGATTCTCTTGCAAGGTCTAGCGATGTTCCCCGTGAAATTGTTACAAGTTAGTGATTTCTTGATTTTGAATATCCTTGGGAAGCTCTTTTTACTCAAATCGATCTTTTTGAAAACCCCTCGAGACTACCGAACCTATTATTATACCCCTCAAGTGTTTGACTTTGGCATTCATTTGCCTCAACACATTTTGATTTTCATCATTATCCTCATTTATTCTGTGGTATCTACCAAGATTGTCACCAGTGGATTGGTGTATTTTTTCCTAGGCTTCTTTGTCTACAAGTACCAGCTTATCTACAACTTTGTTCATCCCCCTCATTCTACTGGTAAAGTATGGCCAATGATCTTTCGAAGGATCATGTTGGGTCTTATTATCTTCCAGTTGTTTATGTGTGGGACACTTGCCTTGGAAGGAGCTATTCTCTTGGGAGCACTCACCTCGCCACTTTTGTTCATAACCTGTGTGATTGCATGGAATTTTGAGAGGTACTACTTGCCCCTCAATACATTCATTGCATTGAGGGCCATTCAAAGCCCTGACGATTTTGATAAGGAATTTGACGACGATAGACTGCTGCTTTTGCATGACTCTGAACTGGATGAGGCTGTGGGCATACCGATCAGTACCTCCACTTCGCACTTTTCAGATGCATTTCTAGTCGGCAATAATGAAGGAGCGGCTATTTTGGATGAATCGACACCATTGATTGATCCATCTGGGAAATATAACTCGAGACAGTTGAAGAGACGACCCCTGACGATTGACGAAGAGCGAGATCAATTTGCAGACTACACTTACCCGTACTTGATTGACCCGTTGCATGGACCGTGGGTTGGGTTTGAAGGCGACTACATTTCCATGGTTGACTTCCATCCAAGTGTGAATGACTACGATATGGAAGAGGGAGACCTCAGTCTTCTTTCGATTACTGAACACGAGGTAATTATACGAAAGAAGTTGGTTGTGTGCGAGTGGGAATGAGCGGGGCAGATTAACCGAAGTTAGAAAGAAATTGGAAGTCAAAAAAAAAAAAAAAACGTAGCAGTGGATGTTTTGATAAGAAGTGGAATGTTTTTTTTTTTTGAATTCATCACCATGTAGAGATTTGATTATCTTATCGGTGGACCAAATAATATTGTTTACATCTATACATACTGTATTACTCAGCTAAGTATTCTCTGCTGCGATTCTATCGACTACTTTGTAAATTACCAATAACCTCGTAAACAAGTCGTCTAATTGGTTTCGTCAAGTATCGCGTGCTTTTCGCCATTTCAGGCAATGCGGCTTGTTGTTTAGTTGCAAAAGAGTCGACTTCGGCTAACTGGTGGGGGAGAAACACCAAGTGGAGATGTGGAAGAAGCGGTAGGGATCTCCGTGACAAGACCGGAAAGAGGAGAGTGGTAAACACTGGATGCACAAAGGATAAAAAATAGAACTTCCTTGCACATGTTCCTCTGATGATTCCAGGTGGATGAATGATGTGACATGGGCAGTGTAATTTGTAAATGAGATGGGCAAAAGGGTGCTTGTCGTCATACGAAAAGAAATACAAATGGGTGCTTTGGGTTGTTGGAAAGTTGCGGTGAACTTACTCGGCTAGTGTCAAGTATCAGAAGGCTCGTAGAACCATCATCTTGCCAAAAGTGTCAAAGCATGCCCCAGGCAAACCACCTGCAATAGGCCCCAAGCCATTGTCAGCAATGTGACGAAGTCTAATGTAGAATTGGATCCGTGTATGTAGGGTAAACAAGCACAAAACTGGATTAATTGGAGAGAACAATTAGAGGCTGGCTGGTATTTCGTCTCTCGGAACGTCTTCTGTCCTGACGATTCATACTCTAAATTCTAAATCCCTTGAAATCTACGTTAGACGATGCCCACTGTTAGAGGAGACGACCAATTGTACGGCAAAAATAATATTTCTTCTTGACTACACGCCGTTGGTGTAATTTCCATTTTTACAAGCTAAATTATTCTCTGTATTGGCCCTGAATGCTACTACTAACTTTTGTGATTAGACGCAGAAACTTTATTTACCCCTATCAACTTGGATATATAAAGGGCTGATTCCCCAGGCGTTACTTGGGCCTTAGAAAATGAGATTTACATAAGGTTCTATTGACTTGTGTTCCTTTTGATATGCATTCAATGCTTCAATATGGTACAAGGCTAAGGGGTACTTTCAAGTACCACACGTTGCTCCCCTTCTTCTACAGCTTACAACTTCTTTAAATTGGCCCCATGGAATACATGAAAAAAATCTTAAATAAATATACCAAGACAAATAAGAGAAGGAAACGTTTAACAAATTAAAATGAAAATTCACCATACAAAGGAAAAAGGGCAAAAAAATCCAAATACCCCACTTCAACTATAGGTGAAACAAATAGAAGGAAATTTAGCTTTAGCAGCTGCTGCAATATAAATGAGTCAATAATCGAGACCATAGGGTATATAGCACCAAAAAATGATTTGGAAAGGTTTATCTTGAAAACCAACAACAAAAAAAAAACATTAAACGTTGCAATGAGTTTATGCAACACCATCCAAAAAAAATTTAGCATATCCTAACAAAGATATGACACCACAAAGATTAGCATCTTGACAAAAAGACATGTGTGGATGGGTTGCGTAAGAACACACTTTTGAGGAAGCTGGACAAAAATACCTTTCAACTTCGTATTAGAATAATTATATAAAAAAGCGGGTCAATATTCTGTGTACTATCTTGTGTAAAAGGAATTCCTCAAAAGGTGTCTTTAATTTTAAAATAAAATAAAAAATAGTAGGAATCACCATAATCCTGTTCAACAAATTCATAAAAAAAATTAAATAAACTGGGTAGTTTAATAATGGAGTAAACATTGTGGTTTAGTAATCATATAGGTTGATAGTAAACACGTAGTTTAGAGAGATCGTATTTGATCTTGGTTTGGAAACATGTAGTAATCGTGGGGATTGAAAACATGTAGTAACGTATAGTTTTGTAATCATGGATTGATAGAAAACATATAGTTTTATGGAGTAAACATATAGTTTGTGGGGATTGATATGGGGAGAAAAGGATTGCATTTGCAATTACTCAGCTACTACACTGAACATTGTGCTTTCATGTTGCATCATGCTAGGGTGCAAGTGTGAGTGCTGTTGTAACTGGGAGCCCTGTGTGAATTGTTGCAAGAGTTGTTCCTTGCCATTGTCCTCTGACTTGACCTTTGTCTTCAGAGATTTTGTAGTCACCTGTTTCTGCTTTCTGAGTATGGAGATATCCAACAATTTCTCCTTGCGCAAGTTCTTGTCCACCACGTAGTCGGGCTTATTAGGGGAGTAGTCACACTCGATTCCAAACTTTTCGCAGCTGGAGCAAACCGGTCTGTTTTCATCACACTTCAAGTGCTTGATACGACAGATCCAACACCCGTTTTTGGATCTAGGAAGCAATCTTCTGCGGGTGTACTTCTTGGGCTTCATCATGCCGATGGTTCCGTCGAGGTTGGGCACGGTGAAGGACGAGCGGTCGTCGTTCAAGTGTCTGTGTTGCAATTGCATTTGCAAGTGATGCTGGATTTGCTGCTGCTGTTGCTGCTGGTGCTGGTGCTGGTGCTGTGCCGCCTGTTTCTTGGCCTTCTGTGCGGACACCTCTGACAAAGTGCTATTGTTGGACTTTCTCTTTGGGGTGTCGTAGTAAGCGGAGAAGGAGTTGTTTGAGTCCGAGTTGTGGCGGAAAATGTTCAACGGAGGCATCAAGGCCTTGTTGGGGATCTGGGGCGAGGAGGTGGTGGATAATGCAGAGGAGAGCGAGCCGTTGGACACGTTGGAAAACGACCTGCTGGCCACGGGCGACGGCTGGTGGTAGATCTCCAAGCCCTTGTACTTGTTGCACAACGGAGACACGCCGAGAAACTGGGGCGACGACTCGCCCAAGGGCGTCGAGTTGGAGGCCCCTGCGCTGGTGCTGCCGCTGCTGGCGGAAATGACCAAGTTCTTCTTGCCTGCCAGCTGTGCGCCGATTCTGCTCACCGAGGGCTTTTTGTTCACCTTGTGGGAGTTGAGGTTGGGCGTGGAGTTGGAAAAGGTCAAGTTCTTCAACAGGATCGAGGGCGGCTGCCTGATGTAGTCGTCGGCAAAGCCGGTCAACGTGTTGGCGGTGGACGACGAGTTCGGGGTGAACGACGACGACTCCGACAACGTTGGCGTGTACACGTCGCTCACGGTGGGCGTGTAAGGGTACTGCCCGAGCTCGTGAGCCGAGGTGGAGTTGGGCAAGGACGAGTACTGCACCGAGGCTGCTGCTGCTGCGGCGGCGGCTGCTGCGGACGTGGGCTCCATCTGCTGCGAGAGCTGTTGGAGACTGACGCTTTGGGGCAAGTTGGATGGGTTGGAGGTAGCCGAGCCCTTGTACGAGTTCTGCAAGTCTGGGATGGAGTCGAACAGCGGGTTGCCCATTTCAAACTCGGTCAAGTTGTATATGAGGTCGGAGCTCTGCACGTTGGAGTACTCGTTGAGGAGATCAGTGGTGGAGTCCAACTTGAACATGTTCTGGTTGGCCGAGTGGTTGTGCGAGTCGTTGTGGATCGAGTTGACCGAGTTCATGGCCTGCGAGTTGGAAAACACAGAGTAGTACGACGAGTTGGGCACGCTGTAGTCGCCCATGAAGAACTCCGTGGAGGCTCCTGGGGCGGAGGGGACCGTGCTTGCCTGGTGGTGCTGTTGCTGTTGGAGTTGGTGGTGTTGTTGCTGCTGCTGTTGATTGATTTGCTGCTGATTGAGTTGCTGCTGCTCGGTGAAACCGGCCACGCTTTCCGAGTCCAAGGTGTACTGTAAGGCGGACCCGGTGGACGAAGGAAGCGAGGAAGAAGCAGTGTGGTAGGAGGGTTGGTTGGTTTGGTATGCAGAGGATGAAGACTCGGACGAGAAGGAGGACGTGGTGGACTGGGCAATCGCAATGGGCGGAGGCTGTATGGCGTTGAAGCCGGCATTGTCCACCAGGTAGAACTGATCCATGAGGCTGAAGTTCGCGTTGTTGGCGAAACCGTTCGCCACGGTGCTGAGATTGACGTGGGAGTTGGAGGCCAGGGACGACACGATTGAGCTGTTCATTTTGATGGTATCTTCTGTTTCAAACGAGGAATTGGGCGAATTGGCTAGTGAGTTGGACATTCTGTGGACAGGATGTGGATGCAAAAATGGGGGGGGGCGAATTGAAAGGGGAGGACTGCAACGAGGAAATAAAATTATTTTAAATCCAAGGGTGATTCGTAGAGGTAGTTATGGTTGTGAAAAAAAATTAAGCTAGACTGCGTTTATGTGTTTGTATTGATGATTGTGAGCACGTATCGTAAATCGACTTTTGTGTGCGGATGAAAAAGGGGCGGCGGGACGAAAAGCCTTTGTTAAATTGTTAAGCGGGAATGTAAGTGGCTAGGCTAAGATGGGAATGCTGTAGTGGAGCAACAGTCGTAAAGGAGTGTAGTAGGGGTGTAGTAAGGGTGTATGTGGATGGGATATGGATTTGGATGTGGATTTGGATGTGGTATGTGGATGGGTGCTTTTTAAAGAGTGACTGGAGAAGTGAATTTTTTTTGTTTTGGTTAAGTTTGGAGATCTTTAAACACACATATAGATCTCGTGGTTCGGATTCCTAGCAAGGTCGGGTGAGGAAAGGGGGGAGGGGGGGTTGGATGTGTATGTATATATATACGATTGAATATGTATTCAAAAGATACAAATATATTTTATATATTTTATTCAAAATGGGATTGAAGAATATGAGGCCAAAAAAAAAAAAAAAAAGGAGAACCAACAACCGGATAAGGGAAGGGGAGCCTTTATAAAAGGAGGAGAAGGGGATACCAAAAAAAAAAAAAAAAAATATACAGAATTAAAAAATAAAAAAGCCTTGGGGGTGAAAGGTTAATGTGTCCCAGTGTTTAAAAATAATATAGGTGTCCAAAAAAAAATCACCATAGGTTGCATATTTTAATTATATACATATACGTATTGTCATAAAATAGGAAGAGACGCATTGGTGGTTGGGATAGAGTACAAAAGCCCCAATACAAAGCCAAAAGTCTAAGCACTATTGGTTTGAAATTCGTAGAGTTAATTATTCATTTTTATCCTTTGTGCTATCTGGACTGGATAATTTATTATTGTTGTTCTTGTAAACCTGTTTTGCAAAATTACGTGGGGCACACTGAGGGCAAAATCAAAAAAACAAAAAAATATTTGGAAAATAATAGAGCACCAAAAAAAAAAACAGAGTTTATTGCGTGATAATGCGAAATCACTTATAATGTATTTTGGGGCAGATGCAAATGCAAATGCATGAAAGGAACACAGTAACTCTGGAATTGAGAGGTTTTATATACATATACAGAAATCAGAGGCTTCTAATTTCGATAGAACAGGGAAACTCACCCAGATAAAGAAAACCTTAAAATCAAAAAAAAAAATAACAAACCATTTAGATAAGAAGTAATTGTTATAAAGATGAATGTAACGCGCTTGGAGGAGTAAGGTGACTAAATGACTAATGTGCTTGGGGACACGTATGGACGGTACATGCTGGAACCCAGCATTCCTATTGGGGGGCACCTCTTCATGTATGTTAGGCATGGTGTATGCTTCGGTGGTGAAATTGATTGTTCTATTTCCAGTTTCAGCGTTTCCACTCTGCAGAAATCTTAATGTGCGCTTTGAACAAAGTCCATTTCAAGAAAACACTTGAAGGTTATCACAATTTTTTTTTTGCCTTACTAATTATTAGCCACTAATTATTAGCCACTAATATTAGCCTTTGTTAATCTTAAATGGTGCACCTATATGACTCCTCTTTAAGGGTATAATTAGCCGCCCTACAATTGGCTTTCAACTTAGGGTACGGGGCACATAGTGTTTGTCCGCCACACAATATGTGACAGAGGGTAAATATAAAATTCACACATCCCCACTATATCTCCCCAATCAAATTAACCAGGAGAACGAAGCCGTTCACAGCTAATAGTTCGTATCTTGAAAGTTTTTTTTATTTTTTTTTTCACTCGCTGTGGTTTTTATTTTTATTAGTGTGTGTGTGATTTTTTTTTTTTTTTGCCAATATTAATTGTTCCAGCATATCCGCGGTTTCTTTTTTGACCACTCGATTCAACTGTCATCAGATGATAAAGCTGATTGGTAACTACAGTGAAGACATAGACTGTCTTTTCAGATTGTTTTGTGAATGAAACATTAAATTCGCCGTTTGATCCAGTCACAGAAAATGCCCCCCCCTTCCCCCTTCAAATGGAATATGTATTAGACAGCAATGTAGCTTTTGGAAAACGTTTGCCTGGTCAAATTAAAATCAAGGTATCGGAAATTGATGCTGTAAAGTTTTTTTTTTGAACTCTCTCTGTACCTTAAATTATCCTCAATTGGGGAGTGGACAATAGAGTATAGGGAGAAGACACTTTGTGTATGTCACCAGGTGAAGAGGAACACAAATTGAACAATCCCAGTTACTATCTCATACAAGTGTAGGAAACGACAATCCCATCTCCTTGGTTATACTGCTCACACTGTGTGTGATCCTGATATGTACGAAAACAATTAATGCAAGACAACAGCAAATAGAATTGTTGTTGTATTGTACTGGATGGATGCGCACAACACCCTGAAAAAGCTTAAAAGTACTCCCTTGACAATATTATATATTTTGTTAGATTCTTTTCAAACCTTTGATTCGATGATTTTGTACTAGCCATGGCATTTTTCTGAGAGTATAATGATGTATATTGTCACTTGGAGTACATACAATATGAAATTGGGGAATTGTGAAACAGGAATCACCACCTCTGGAATGTCACAAGCACACACAAGCATACACACCCACACACACTCTCCATCTTCAACCCTCCCTTATGAAACTGCCACAAATATTACGGTTATCGGTCCGTTCTCTTGTTCGGTTTGTGCTTACAATGCATTACACATATTGCATACGTGTAAGCACCAATCGGAAACACGTGAACCTCTGAACCCTAAGTACTTGTTCGGTCTTACACACGACTTCTCATCCATGGGCATCGGTATGCTATTTAAGAAGTTTAAGGAAAAAAAAATCTTTCTTTTCCTTTCTTCTTCATTACATATAAACTGTACTTCCGGATTACCAGCAAAACTAAGTTACCTCCATTTAGTCAAGCAAAAATGGCTGGAAGGAGATCAAGTCACCCTCATTATAATAATCCAGTTTTTAGTTTGTACTTTGTATGAACAGTTGAAATTTGGTTGATGTGATGGTTATATTTGTAGTGTAGAGAATCTTGAAAAATGATCACTGATTATCATTGAATCATGGAATGTCCATTATCAAGATAACATCAGAAAGATCTATAATACCATAACACGTGGTTAATTTAATAAGCTTCTTTAAAGGTTAAAGTATAGTATGCGATTACTTTATGAAACTTGTTATAAGCTGTATAATAGCTATTCATGCTATCCAAGCTATCCAAGCTATCTAAGCTATCCAAAAATATCCAAGATATATAAACATTCATACTCTATCTAATCACCATAATCCTTACCATAGTATCTTATACAATTGATAATTACCCTCCATGTGGGGTCAATTGTTGGGACTCTGTTGTTGCTCCCCTCTCGAATGGACTGATACCCCAGATATTGTCACGTGCGCACAACAAAAACAATAAGGGCCAAAAAAAAACTGCAAACCCTCTTTTACATATATATGGGCAGTTTTTAGGATAAAGTCAAACGTGCAAAGAACACACACTACTTTCACGTCTCGCCATGGCCTATCGAATCAATCTCAAGAGGAATTCCCGCTTCTGGCTTGCAGCACTCGTAGCAACCTCGGTTGCAACTGTCTCCTACAAATTGTACAACTCGTATATGATGGATTCAGCCGAGGAGGAAATCACCGAGGAAACACCGCAAAACATCTCCAGGAAGTACCTCAAGAGCAAAATCGCGCTCACGCTCTCTTCACTGGTTCTAAACCTGTCGTTCCCCTTGGATGAAATCTTGTCCAATACAGAGAACGTTGTGTTCATTCTCCCGCCCAACTTGTCCACGGAGGACCTCACCAACAAGTTGAATCTGAAGTTGGTTGACAACAACCACAATTTCAAATTGATGCGATGCTCCAATATCCAGGGTTACGTGCATATTTTGAAGAACCTAAAACCAGACTTGCTACTCATTTGTCCCGATGACTTGGGCATTTCCAAGCTCAATTTGGCCAAGGAATTGAGCAGGTTCATCACCAAGATTGTAGATATCGACCAGAGTAACGAGGACGTGTATTCCAAGTTGTCCCCTATTTTCAGGTAAAGTGGGCCACACATTTGTGTCTGATCCAATTGGCAACTACAATGGATCGTTATTTATGGAAATGGAAATGGAAATGGTTATGAATTGTAAATTCTCTGTTATATATTTTTCAATAAGGAAAAAGGGTTGTACACTGTAATGAATAAATATATATGTATGTTTGTTTATACGTGTATCTACTAGCTTGCATAACCACTCTTATTAACCCCTCAACAACCCTTGTTTTCTTTTTAATTTACAAACGCAATTAATTAAAACATTAATTGAACGGGAGAAAAAAAAAAATAAACACATATAATCCTGTCTGCTAATCCAGATTAGACAGCCTTGGAGCGCTTTTCCTCGAGGTCGGGCAACGGAATCACCTTGACGGGGAAGAAACTGTTCTGAGGGTTGGCTATACCGGCCCATGCATTGTACCAGGCGCAAAACGCAGTTATCAAGCCAAACACTCCGCCAGCCTTGGTGCAGTTCAGGCTGTGCACGTATTCGCCGAGCAGGAGGAGTAAGAATGTTATAGATAAAAAGAAGAAAATACTAAAGAATGCCAAGGTGGATTTCAACGTCATTAGACACAAGAAAAACGTAAAAATAAACCATGCCATCAAGAAAATCCCCAACGCATTGGACAACGCCTCTTCGTTCCCAGCGTACGCTTTAGTGATCCCAAACGAAGGTGTCAAGATAGCAGCGTAACCGAGCCAAAAACCTCCGTATGAGCAAAGGGCAACGGCACCAAATGTGTTTCCAAGCGCAATTTCAAAGAACCCGGCAATCATCTGGGCCATCCCTCCGTAAAAATAGGCCAAACCCACCACAATGTTGGGGATGTGGAGTCCTCGGGCTCCCACATTGGCCATACTGAGCACAAAAGTGGTCAACGCAAACCCACTGAGACCCAAGGGACCTGGGTTGGCGAGCTCAAACTTGGGTGGAGGCGAGAGACCAGCTGTAAGCGAACCACCAAAGGCGTGTACCAATTCTGATTTCAAATACCGCTCGTTCCCAAACTGGATATACTCTCCTACGGAGTGGATACGGGTGACTCCATTGTCGTTATCCTCTTGCAAGGGCTGTGGGTGTTCCTCGTACATGGAGCTGTTCTGATGATCGGTCATACTGTAAAATTCTTTTTCTAATACTTCTCTTCGAGATTCGCTAGTATTTCAAGGATACCTGTGTGTTAAATAAGGTTTGGGAATCCCAGGATGACATTGTCTCGATGAGCGGGGTTCTCTAGTATCAAAGACCGAATACAAGAAAAAAACACAAAAAAAGAAAAATATAATGAAAAATCGTCCAGTGTACGGTGTGGTGGTGTAGGTTTAAGGATGACCGGTGTAGATGGTGGAATGATATTTGCAGCAGATGAAAAAGGGTTGGTAATGGTTCTGGGAACGTGGACTATTACTGTGTCCAAAGAGAATTCATGTTTGAGGATTTCCCCTCGCGCCGGACTTTAATTGAAGATGAAATGGATTATTTTTCAAAGGTCAGACCCCCTTTAACAACCGTCCTCTTATCATACTATTCACTATATTCAATAGATCCCATCAAGTAACCACTATGATGGCAATTCTTTAGGAGTTATACCCTTGTGGGGCTCAAATGGCTGGGCACCCATTATAATAAGCTCAACAATCTAAAACACCCCACACGAACAAAACAATCCAAACAAAACAATCTGGAACACCCCTCAAGAAACACCTCGAAACACCTCGAGACACCTCCTCCGCAAAACACCCTTTAATACGAGCACAGGATACATTCTCAACGCCTGGTGTTTGGGGTTCTTTAGACTATTCGCTGATACTTCTTTGTCACTTGTTCATTGGAGTTAGGACAATGCAACAATTGTAATTTTCTGTAGGGAAGGAAAAGTTCGGTATTTACACCTAACTACATCTCTTTTACTGATCTCTCCCGCTACTTATACCTTTGAGAAGTTGCGTTCTTGCCCGCGGAAATTCCATCCACTTTATCAGGCATCCACGGAAAAGGCCTCCACAAATCCGCAAAATCGGCAAATGAATCCTCTTAACAAGTTCACACTCCGGGAAGGCCCGGAGAGTGCTGAAATGCAACACGGACAGATCGGATGTAACAGTAGGTTACAACAGAAAAACACCGAACATGATATTTGTCAGCGTGTTGATAGGTGGTGAAGTGGCACTAAACGGGTCCTGTGGTTTTCGGTGTAGTAAAGGTGTATTCGTATCTTGATTGTTTCCTCCTGTTGTATCTAGATAATTTCTCCCTGTCTTATCTTGATTACTTCTCCCTTTCTTATCTTGATTGACTGTGTTATCTTGGTTAACTGTGTTATCTTGAGTAATTTATGCGTTTCCTGGTGATTGCGTTTCCTGTGATTGCGTTTCCTGTTTCTTTGCGGTTCTTGGTGATTTGCGTCTCTTGGTGATTTGCGATTCTTGAGGCCTAGTTTATAGTGGCTCTTGCCATCCTTTAACCTCTAGTTGATTGCTCGTTTGACTGCAAAACAGGCCATGGCATATACACAATCAGGGTCAATGGCAGGGTTCACAGCCCGATTGATCATTTCATCATTCATCTGTTGGTTCTTAACTGATAAGAAATGGCAGCCAAAATAAAAAAAGATATACCGAAAATAAAGTGATTTTACAATAGTGATTTTAAAATAAAGTGATTTTACAATAAAGTGATTTTACAATAAGTGATTTTACAATAAAGTGATTTTAAATAAAAAGTAAATAGATATTCATCAGATAAACATTGAACTTGATAACAGAAATCAATCTACGAAGTACAAATCAATTACAACTAACTCTTTCCTATGTATATCGACTTCTTCAAATTGCAGGCACACTCGCACCATCACCTCTTGGATCGGAGCCTCCAGCATAAACGATTCCCTCCTTTGTAACCCTCTTGGTGATAATCTGGCATCTACCTACTGCTTTCCTGGCATACCCGCTCAACACTTGCACGGTATGGCCCTTCTTCTTGAGCTCCTCCACTACATCCTCTGTGATTCCATCTTCCATCTGAACAATGGTGACCGGGGTGCTTACGGGCCCGTTCAGGCCCACGCCTCGGTCTGCGTCCAAGTTCAGCTCGTCTGCATCCAAGGCAAAGCGAGGAGCGTCTGCCAGGTCCTGTGGCCTGAACCCAAACACCACAAGATTAAGAACGTGCTGGACCTGGCACACGGGCTGTGCAAACCCGCCCATGTTTCCAAACGAAGCGTACAACTCGCCGTTCTTGGTGATCATCCCCGGGATAATCGTGTGGTAAGGTCTCTTGCCTCCTTCTAGCGCGTTGCTGGCGCCCAGGGTCAAGTTGAAGTTGCAGCCGCGGTTGTGGAGCGCAAACCCGTACTCGCCCACCAAGATTCCCGACCCAAAGCCTTCAAACACCGAGTTGATGAAGGAACACAGCTCACCGGAGGAATCGCTGACAGACATGTAAACGGTATCGGACCTGTACTTGGGGTCCGGGACCGGGTGGATCGTTTCTGTCCCGAGGATCTTGTCCCAGCTGAAGAGCCTGCTTCTCTCAGCGAGATGCTCCTTTCCTAGAAGCACCAGCACGTCGATCTGCTCGAACGCCGGGTCCGTGACGTACTCGTCCGAGTCGTAGAACCCGAGCTTGCACGCCTCGATGAGGAGATGGAGGTACGCGGCCGAGTTGTGCTGCAACGCGTAGAGATCCACCACGCCGGTCTCGTGGAGGTGCTGGATGATTCCGAGCGCCACTAGCACCACTAGGCCCTGGCCGTTGGGCGGGATTTCCCACACGTCGTAGCCCAAGAAGTTCAAGCTGATGGGCTTGTCAAACGTGGCGCTGTGGCTGGCGAGATCGTGCTGGGTAAGTTTGTGGCCGCGCCTGGTTGTTTCCCTGAGGAGAGCACTGGCGATGTCGCCCTTGTAGAACGCGTCCTTCCCGTGTTGCGCTATGGCCCGCAATGCCCGTGCCACCGGTATGTTTCTGGCGATTTCTCCCTCCCTGGGAGTCTCGCCATTCACTACAAACGGGCTGGGATCCAGATTATTACTCTCCAACTTGTCTTTGCAGCCATTCCATATCCGGCTGGCGATCTGGGACACGGGGAAACCTTCCTCGGCCAACTCGATCGCTGGCTGGAGAACCTGCTCGAACGTGACTTTGCCAGAGCCCCACTGGAGAAACGCATCGTGCCAGCCTGAAATGGCTCCAGGAACAGTCACAGAAAACACAGAGGTGTCTGGGATTCGGCGGGTTTCCCGTCCGTGGGCTTCCAAAACGTCCGCGATGGAGAGTTCCTGCGCTGCTCGACCCGATCCGTTCAACCCAAGAACAGTGCCCTCGTGGTTGTTTCCATCCACGTGGTTCCTTTTGAAGTACAATGCAAAGCAATCACCCCCAATTCCCGTAGAACTGGGCTCGGTGATACACAAAGCAGCAGATACTGCTATTGCTGCGTCCACACAGTTCCCACCGAGCAGAAGCACCCGAACCCCAGCTGCGTTGGCCAATGGTTGGGACGAGGATACAATTCCTTTGGTGGAGTACACTGTGGATCTTCTGGAATGGAATTTGGAAAAGTCAGACATAATAAGATTTGTATGGAGATTATAGACTGTAGACTTGGAATGCGCTGTAATCTAAACCTTTAATTTCAAAATACCAATTTCAAAATACCAATTTCAAAATACCAGCTTTTCGAAAGATAAGATCTTGTGTTACTACCGTATAGGTTATCAAATGTTATATTGGTTGGTCCGGGTTTCAAACCATTCTAATAAAAGGGTTTCCAGCCGTTGGAGGGTCCAAATGGATGGTCTGGAGTTGGTAAAGTATCTCTGTAGCCGAATGTTGATGCTTTATAAGATTGATTGAGATAAATTAATTCACAGTGTTCTTGCCCCCACGTAAACCGCGCTATTCTATAGTTATGAAGAGGTTGAATAATTATGAGTTTGAATAATTATGAGTTTGAATAGTTATGAGTTTGAATAGTTATGAGTTTGAATAGTTATTCTTGAGGTTTATTCTTCATAGGTTGAATATTTCTTCTTAAAGAAACCTATTCAAGCTTAGAATTTCAAGCTTTTAGGCATCAAGAATAAATAAACATTCAATCAAAATCCAGCAAAATTCGGATATTCAAAAGCTTCAACTTGTAGCCAGTTGTTTCGCTAGTGGCTGGTTTATTCCTATCCTGGAAGAATAAGCAAGACTGTATTCTGTTTAATCTGTCAACTAGGCAAAAATCACATGGAAGATAGTATATACTAGAATACTCAAATCTCAAAAACATTAATCTCTCAAAATAAATCAACTACCCTCTCAATCAACTAATCCCACATTCTTATTCTTATCATAACCACCTTCTTTATTGATAACCTTCTTCATGATATTGATCATTTTCCGCATCTCAATTTTCAGTCAAATATCAAAATCTAAATTTGCCCATAAAAAACCACTTGCATGAAATATCACCAAACTATTGCTCGATTGCTAGGTCACGAGTCATATTGAACAACTGAAAGCTTTCGGGAATCCCAGATAAATTTTCCACCTGCTGGATTCTTGTAAAGTGCTAATTGCTTTGCTCTCATGGGTGTCCACTCTCTCTGGGGAATCCTAGGCCCCACGGCAAGACCCGTGCGTTTAGAAGCGCTTTCTAGAAAGAAATTGGCCGTAGATGCGTCCATTTGGATCTACCAGTTCCTCAAAGCTGTCCGGGACCAGGACGGGAACGCAATGGCCCAGTCCCATATTGTGGGGTTTTTCAGAAGAATCTGCAAACTCCTCTACTTTGGTATCTTGCCTATCTTTGTGTTTGACGGAGGCGCCCCAGCCCTCAAACGTGAAACTATTAACCAGAGAAGGCAGCGGAGACAGGGCAACTCCAATAGTGTTCAGGACGTGGCAAAGAAGTTATTTGCCATCCAGATCCAGCGACAGTTGGGAAGAAGTGGTGCTAATTCTTCTGTTGCAAACTCCCCTGCTCCCACTACTCCAGTTAAACAAACATCCTTTGTGAAAAAGGACGAGTACCATCTTCCCAAAATCGACAACACCTTTAGAGTATCCTCTAATGATGGCAGAGTCATGAAAAAGGAGGAATTTGACGCTTCCTACGCTGATTTTGACATCGTAGACGGCATTGACATCAACAAAGTGGACCCAGAGTCCAAGGAGTTTCTAGATTTGCCCATTGAATCACAATATATGATCCTCTCCCACCTAAGATTGAAGTCCCGGTTGAGAATGGGTTATCGTAAAGAACAATTAGAGGCGCTTTTCCCAAATAGCATGGACTTCTCGAGGTTTCAGATCCAGCAGGTACAAAAGAGAAACTTCTATACCCAACGATTGATGACTGTAGCAGGGATGGATGAGGATGCAGGAAACTTCACCAAACGGATAGCAGGAGATAAGGATAAAAAGTACTTCTTGGCCAAAAACGATGATGGATATACTTTGTCCTTGGGGAATGGGGGCGAGAGTAATCCAGTGGTTTTAGATGAGGATGGACAAGAGGTGGTTAACGTATTTGAACCTGTCAAGGTAAAAGAGGAAGATCCACCAATCACAGCTCCCTCCATTCCACAAGTCACTACGGTTGATTCGGATTCAGATGACTCCTGCTTTGAAGACGTGGAGTTGGGAATAGAAAAGGAGGAAGATAAAGAGTTCCAGATGGCGTTGATTCAGTCTGTATATGGGCAGTATGAAAAAGATATTGTTAGAGAGGAGCAGGAAAGAAAGAAAGAAGAAGACAGGAAGATGGCCGCAAGGGAGGAAGAAAGCGATTTTGGCGAAGGATTTGGAAAGTCGATTTTCTTTCTGAATTTTCAAAATGAAGAAGACAAAGATGGGTTTGAGAAAGATCAAAAAGTAGACACTGTTTATGAAATGCAGAAAGAAAAACTTGCTGAGATTCAAGACAATAATTCAAAGGAATATCAAGATGTCCCAGAACCCAAAGAAACCCCTAAACAAATACAAAATCAACCCAAGGAAACCCCTAAACCAATACAAAGCACTCAACCCAAGGAAGACCCTAAACCAATACAAAGCACTCAACTCAGAGAAAATACTCAGCCCAAGAAACCCTTGGATACAACAATACCTCCCATGATTTCATCTGCGCTCTCTGAAACCTCTAATTCCCACGATAAACCCTCGGAATCATTTTCTGTTCCAGTCCACCAAAAGGAACCTTCCTCTCCTTCAAAAAAAGCTAGCCCAAGTAAATCTCCACATGAACCACCGCCTAGAGCACTTCCTAGCTGGTTCAGAGACCCTTCATTTGTGGATCCATATTCCAGCTCCATTGACACGCCACAAAGCACCCATAATCGCTATCAGGAGGAAGAAGAAGCTGGGCTCATATCTTGGTCAGAAGCCAAAGAATTGTTGGAAGAAGATCAAGTGGACGACCAGATTGTGGATCAGTACGATGATATCCAAGAGGTTAGTGCAGATCAATTTTCAAGTAAAGAAGCCACCACAGGTTCCACTCTTATCGAGCCGGAGCCCGAACCTCTGATTGCCCAAACCAGACAGGCCGAAATTCTCGATTACGATTTTGAAGAAGAGGAAGAAAATGAATTGCTCCAGCAAATTCAAGTGGAACAAGAAGACCATGAAGATTTCAAGGACACCATGAAGAAATCACTTGATGAACCAATGCTAACCATAAAGACCTTGATTGGAGAGGAGCAGTTGCTCCAAGAGAAATTAAACAAAGCCAAGAGAGATTCCGATGAAGTATCGCAGACCATGATCAACGATGTCCAGGAGTTGTTGAGACGGTTTGGGATCCCATACATTACAGCTCCTATGGAAGCAGAGGCGCAATGTGCAGAGTTGCTCAAGTTGGATTTGGTTGACGGAATTATTACTGATGATAGCGATTGCTTCTTGTTTGGAGGGGATCGCGTCTATAAGAACATGTTTAACCAGAAGCAATATGTGGAGTGTTATATTCTCAATGAAATTGAAGCCAAAATAGGGTTGAACCAGGATAAGTTGATCGAATTGGCACTTTTGCTAGGAAGTGACTACACTGAGGGGATCAAGGGAATCGGGCCTGTGCTAGCCATGGAAATTCTCGCAGAATTTGGAAATCTTGGTGGGTTTAGAAAGTGGTTCGACGAGTGTACCCAGAACCCTAGTTTCCTCAAAAACGATGAAAACTCAAGAGGATTACGAAAGAACTTGCTACTGAAAATAAGGAACGGCAAGCTTTTCTTGCCTGAATCTTTCCCAGATAATGTTGTGGCTGATGCGTACATTTCTCCAGAAGTTGATCAAGACAAGACGGAATTCAAATGGGGTGTTCCAAGCTTAGACAAAATCAGGTCTTTTTTAATGTACAATGTCGGGTGGACGCAAGAAAGAGTGGATGAGGTGATGGTTCCACTTATTCGGGACTTGAATAAGCGCAAGGTAGAAGGCGTTCAATCTACCATAGGAGAATTTTTCCCACAAGAATACATTCTGGCCAGAAAGGAATTAGGGTATGGGAAAAGATTGAAGAATGCGGCTACTAAATTGAACAAGAAAAGAAAGACTTAAAGGGAGAAATTGTAACTAGAGTGTGACCTTCATTTCGGATATCTAGTAAATATAAAATGAAGTAAAATAATATATATATATAATAAAGGACAACTAAGAGCCTTATAATTCTCGAAGTTGGCTCGTCTCGGCCGGCTTGACATGATCAATCAAATTGGTGCAGCACCAAAAATTGTATATTTGGAAGAAGGTATGTTTCAGAATATTCCAAATGAACTCCGAAGCTGTTAGGCCGAGCATTGCATAAGTTACTTTAGTAAATGAAACCGTCTCTTATGTATGGAAGAGTTTTACATAAGCACTGCAAGGTTAACCTTCGGGCTTATGTAAGAAACACTTATCTGACTTCGATGAAATACAGAACGGTTTTCGTAGATTAGATTTAATTCGCTGGATACAGGAGTATTTTCATGGATTGTTGTTGATTATGTAGGGGATAAATTATTAGATTTTGATCAATTCAAAAATCGTGTTGTGTATTTGATATTTCTGATTTTTGTAAATTTTAATATTTTTGTAAATTTTTGCAATTATTTTGACATTTTATCAAGATAGGACAAATAAAAAAAGGAAACGGAAAGGCATCATTGGTCAGAACATTGGCACCACTTAGGATATATCAAGAATAGTAGTATTCCTGATTGAAATCTTACAATGTATTCAGAGTAATGTTGATAGGTTTTGCTTACTCTTATATATACTTTTGTTCTTCTCTCATTTTGTATCTGAAACTGGTCAAGCATCTGGAGAAAGAATCAAAACATTCTAAAATATCACTATCATTATAAACCTTCTCTCACGGTGTTCTCTCCCCCAGAAAGTCATTTAGAATCGCCAGTATCAAAATATCAATTTATCGCAAGCACCAGAAAAATTCACACTAAATTGATCAACCAAGTATAGAGAGAGCCATGAGTGTTTCGTTATCTAACATCACGTCGATGTTGGAATCCGCAAAGGAATTCACCATGGAGGCTGCGGCGTCTGCTTCGTCCCGGTTGGTGGAGGTTCCTCTTGAACAACGTCTGTCGGAAATCTACAAGCTTCTTAATTCTCGGACGGAGCGTGACGTTTTGATTGGAATGAGATGTGTTATAAGCGCAATTGCAAAGGGTGAGGACTGCTTGAGGTACTTCACCGAGGTGGTCAAGAATGTCACCAGCCCAAACCAGAAAATCAAGACTTTGGTCATGATTTATTTGGTCAAATACGCAGAGTACGAACCAGACACGGCCCTTTTGTCCATTAACTCCATCCAGAAATCATTGAACGATAAGCAGCAAACCCACAGGGCATCTGCAATCAGGGCTTTGGTGGGCATAAACATGAACGAAATTGTGCCTATTTTGTTGTTGTGTCTTAAGAGAACTGTCTCGGATCCCTCTCCTCTAGTGAGAAGCGCAAGCGCTATCTCTCTAGCAAGTGTCTATTTCATTGACAATGCCACCAAAAAACAGATCCTAGAGTATTTATCCAAGCTTTTGGCCGACTCAGATCCTTCAGTAGTTGCACTGGCCATTAAAACCTTTTACGTTTTGAAAGAAGTCCTAAACTCGTCTTCCTCCTCGTCCTCGTCCTCGGTATGGTCCCTAATCCACGGGAATTTCCGTCGTTTCTGTGCCATAATAAGCCAATTGGATGAATGGAGTCAAACCTGTTTGATCGAAATATTGACTGAATACTCGAGAGTGTTCTTGCCTGTTCCTCAGTTGACCTTAAGGGATGGCTCGGATTTGATAATCGAGCTCCCAAAAAGATTTTCAGAAGTCCCCTTCCCATCATACGATATAAAAATGGACAAGGACCTCCAGCTATTCTTGGATAGCTTGTCTCCTTTAATGTATTCCAGATCATCTATCGTCATCTTGAGCATTGCAAAGGCATTGTACTGCTTGGCTCCTCCCCTGACATTTAGGGAGTTTAGGGTCGCAGATGCAGTAATGAAGCTAGTGAGCTCTAGTAACGTGTATGTATCAGATACTGCTTTGAGATTGGTCTTGGCCATTTCACACGACGATCCAACCGTTTTCCTGGCCTTTTACAAAAAGATGTATGTTTATCCAAAGGATGCTACGTCAACATTCACATTGAAGTTGGATATTCTTTCTCTCTTGGCAAGTGAGTCAAACGTAAGATTTGTGTTGGAAGAACTCAAGTATTACGCGTTGAATTCAGATAAGAAGCCTTTAATAGCAGGCTCTATACGAGCTATCGGATCCTGCTCCAAAATATCTCCACAGTGGTATGATTATATATTTAAATGGTGCTTGTGCCAGATAAAAATCACCAACGGTACAGCTTTGAATGAGTTGTTGGCGGTTGTCAGACACATGATACAGCAAAAGAGTGAGTACTTGAATAACAGAAACACATTAACTGAAGAAAAAGAGCACACAAAGGATTTGGTAATGAAAACTATTTATAAATTATCATTGATTTTACTCGATAAGAAGCTTTCTTTAGACAGCAAGGCAAAGTCAAGTATCATTTGGATGATTGGCGAGTTCACAACTGTAACTAATAATACTATTGGTCCAGATGTTCTACGTCAATTATTGAAAAAGTTTCCTTATCAAAAGAAAGCAGTCAGATTACAAGTACTTGTATTGGCAGCAAAACTGTACACATTTGAATTAAACAGGATTAACGATGGGTACAATAGCGAGGAAGCCATCTCCATAATTGAGACTAATCCAAGTTATAAAATGTTCCAACATGTTTTGCATTTGTCCAAGTATGACAACTCTTTTGATTTGAGAGACAGGGCAAGACTTTTCAGTGTTTTGCTTACTGGGGGAAGTGAGCAAGCACCATTGGCGTCATTATTTTTACAGGCTCCTAAACAGGTACCAGATGTGAGTGGCTGGAACAATGGACACTTCAATAAGATTAACAGTTTATTCCCAGATTACTTGGAAGTACCTCAATGGTCGGACCCTCTAAAAATACCAGATGCTAAAATCAGAAAAGAATCAGAGGTTCAAGTTAATAAACTTTCGATGCAAGTTAAGTCCAATTCTCAGGTAAGACTGAGGTCTGCTTCTCCACTTCCAATATCCGAACATGCGATTTCTTCTGAGCTGTACCATAGGTCGATTGCACCTGAAAAGGCCAAACCATACCAGCTACAGAGTTTAGAAGAGTTTTTTGGCAGCGACGAAGAGGGTGAAGACGAGGACGAAGAGGAGGATGAAGACGAGGACGAAGATGAGGATGAAAGTGAGGATGAAAGTGAGGATGAAGATGAGGACGAAGAAGAAGTAGATGAAGAGGAATCATCCGATGTGAGCTCCGACACAGACTTAAGTGACGAAAGTGACACAGAATTGATGAAAAACGTTAATGGTCAATAAATGAGCTTTTAGTTAGCCCCATAGTACAACCAGATGAGCCAGTTCACACGTACCAAAAAGTTAGAATTACGAATTTAGGAAAGTTTAATTCTGCTTTTGCCTGCATTCATGTAAAGATCTCATTATAATCGTTGACACCTGTTATAGTTTACTGCCCTCCCACCAGGGTTATATGTTTTCGACTAACCAAGGTCTCAGTACCTCAGAGTGCTGAACTCAGGTTTTTCAGGTGGGTCCAATTCTTGAAGGCGCAATACGAATATCAGAAAGTAAAAATATGCATGCAAATATAAGCCACACACACAATGAGGTAAATTTTGACAATCTGGATTTTTGTGGGTAGAGAGGAAAGCGCATTTATGGAGTCCCACTGGGAAGAAAATTTTTAACCGAGATCCCTTAGAGAAGAAGAAAGCCAGAGATCCGATTTCGTGGCAGTATAAAACTGTTTTGCCGCTAGCGATTGTCACTTAAATATTTAGTATAGATATCAAGGTAGATATGAAATATATGAAACTATGTGAAAAAAAGCCACTAACTTAAATTTTATGTATAAGTGTGAAAACCGTGCAAAGCGCGATATTGCCATGTTTCAGATTTCTGCATTATGTTGTCAAAAGCTAGAAGCCGTTGTGGATATACTTTATCTTTGCTTCTAATAATAGAAGTCAATTTAACCAAACAGGAGCCAATTCTAAAGTACATAAGATAAAGATAGGGGAGTATAGTGGTAAAGAGAGTGTCAAGTGTTTCAGAATTGTATGAAAAAGATAATTAGCTAGAAGACAATAACAAAATATATGCCAAAGCTTTGTACCTTACACTAAAACATCCATTGTTGTCCTGCCTCAATTTTAAACAAGTCAACAGTAAAACTCAACTCCATTTTGTTCGTAAATGACTCGCAAGAACAGAGAACTTAAAATACATGGAAGCAGTCGATAAAAAACTAACTGAATATGAAAAATAGGTCTCTCAACATGTTGTTAGATTAAAAGGAGGGGAAATTAAGTTGATTTTTATACTAGGCTTACAGCTTCGAATATTAAATTGCAACGCCTCATTGCATACTGTAGGAAATGTGAATCATGCCAAGAGCACGTTTGCGAACTCGGCTCTGGAGAAGGATAAGCAGAAACGATGTGTGGATTTGTTAAAATTAGAACAAGCGGCTAGTTTGGTTTTTGAGCTATAAGCATCAAGTTATGAAATTTCCAAACGTCAGCAAATGCTGCTTGTGGTTTGACTTTTCATTGCAGCCATTGCTTGAAGCCCTACGTTTTGTAATAGGAAGCCAGAACCTGAAATGTAGTTTTCTTATCCCTTGGTGAATGTTTTCTTGAGACGAGAGTGGCACGTTTTTTGTAAATCTTCCTGGAGGAGCATAAAAGTAAATAGGAAAATCAAATAACGTAACTACTATCATGTCTATTCCATTTATTTTAGCACAAAAACATCCCCATATTAGTCCATTTCTTTAGGCGCCTGTGTACTGCTTAATTTTTTTTTTTTTTCAAATATACGCTCGTATAAGTACCACCAGATCTAGATGAGATCTTCTTAAATACTTGTACTTCTAAGTGTGAATGAATGATTTTTGGTCAATAGAGTAGAATTGTGCGTTTAAAGTATTCTAAAATGAGTCTTCTAAAATGAGTCTCGAGCAGTTAGAGATTATTAGGCTCATCATGTCTCATTCCATTGCATTCACATTAAATGCGGCGGTCTGTATGATGTTCCAGTGCTCCGAATGAGATCGTACATAGTTCTCGAGACGAAAGACGCATCTGTTTAGTTGTCGGCATAACCATCGGGGATGGAGTCGGTTACCTGCACATAAGATCCATATCATTTGCCGAAGGGCCCTTCATTTGCTCAAAGAACGTTTGTTGGAAAGCACTTATCTTATTTCATCAAAGTAAGCCGAAAACTGAGTATGTCCTTGAAATCCACAGTCATACCAACACTATTTATCATTTGTTGTTAACTTTTTATACCTCAAGTTCTCTTTTTGTGTGATAAATAGTACCTTGCATATATTTTTTAAGTTTTTATGAAGTCCCACATTGACCGGTATGCATAGGATTAAAGGGCAATATTTACTACGGATTAAGTCCTCAGTGACTTATGCAGTAGCCTCAAGTATGCCTTCACTAGGACCTCAATTGCAAGAATTCTATTTTGGGAATTAGTGTCAACAAATATTTGGTGTATGCGTCTTCCTAGTCACCCAATTTTGCTCATTAAAATATTTTTTAATTTTTTTTGGCTGCAATTGAGTTGAATTAAATGAATAAGTTCTCTTTCAAGTTTTCTATAAATAAAGACCAAAATCTTCGATTTCTGATTTTTAAAGCTGCAAGTTAAACAAGCAATTCATTCGCTCGATTAAGTTCACTCTAGTCTTTCCTTAACAAAAACTATGCTTGCAAGCCTTTCTAGGACACATTTGCTTATATTAGCATTGTCATTCGCTGTGTCTACCGAAGCAACCTTTGACGCATTCCAGAACTGTGATCGTTATTCATCATTGGGATACACAACCCAGTGTTCTAACCTTAACCTTTCTGTTGACACTGGATCTAATTATTATGCCAGAGAAGAGACCGACGAAGAATTCACCATTGCTAAGAGAACAGGTAACTTGGTACCTGCTGCCGCTATCGTCATTTCTCAAGTTGACAAAACCTCTGAACCTGATATTTTCAAGGTTGTCGCAAACTTTGAATCCGACCAAGCTGATGATTTACACAAGATCTTGAGTCCTAACTGTGACTCCGTCAAGGTTATCAACACTGGTGTCCAAGATCAAGAATTGTTGCAAGGCTCTACTACCATCGAAAACTTATGTAAGTTTTCTGTTTCCATCTCCGTCAAGGCTGAAAGAAAGAACGGCAAGTGTTGTCTCCCATCTGACTTCGGTGTTACATACAACTTGAAGGAGGGTAACAGCGACTACAACCAGTTGACTAACAGTTACGGTAGTGGTCCAAAGTACTCTTGCAGTGGTTACAATTCAGGATCATTCAAGGATTATGAACCAACCGCTTACTATAACAAATGTAAATCTTCTTGGGGTGGTGGTCGTAAGAGAACATATGGGAAAGAAGATTGTGGTTCATCTGAATGGTTTAAGTCTATTTCCACGTCTAACAACAAATTTGCTCAAACTTGTTGGGATTGTGACTGTCCAGGTGTTGACGCTGTGTCTTCTTCTTCCAGCTCCGATATTGTTCCACCATCTACTTCGGTTGAAGAGTCCAGTGTTACAGCTTCTGCAGCTTCTTGGAGTGCTGATTATTCCGCTGCAGTTTCGTCTGCTGAAGAATCCAGTGTTGCAGCTTCTTGGAGTGCTGATTATTCCGCCTCAGTTACCTCAGATGCAGTTTCTTCCGCTGTAGAATCTAGTGTTGCAGCTTCTTGGAGTGCTGATTATTCCGCTGCAGTTTCGTCTGCTGTAGAATCCAGTGTTGCAGCTTCTTGGAGTGCTGATTATTCCGCCTCAGTTACCTCAGATGCAGTTTCTTCCGCTGTAGAATCTAGTGTTGCAGCTTCTTGGAGTACTGATTGTTCCGCCGAAGAATCCAGTGTTGCATCTTCTTGGAGTACTGATTGTTCCGCCTCAGTTACCTCAGATGCAGTTTCTTCCGCTGTAGAATCTAGTGTTGCAGCTTCTTGGAGTACTGATTGTTCCGCCGAAGAATCCAGTGTTGCATCTTCTTGGAGTGCTGATTATTCCGCCTCAGTTTCTTCCGCTGTAGAATCTAGTGTTGCAGCTTCTTGGAGTACTGATTGTTCCGCCGAAGAATCCAGTGTTGCATCTTCTTGGAGTACTGATTGTTCCGCCTCAGTTACCTCAGATGCAGTTTCTTCCGCTGTAGAATCTAGTGTTGCAGCTTCTTGGAGTACTGATTGTTCCGCCGAAGAATCCAGTGTTGCATCTTCTTGGAGTGCTGATTATTCCGCCTCAGTTTCTTCCGCTGTAGAATCTAGTGTTGCAGCTTCTTGGAGTACTGATTGTTCCGCCGAAGAATCCAGTGTTGCATCTTCTTGGAGTACTGATTGTTCCGCCTCAGTTACCTCAGATGCAGTTTCTTCCGCTGAAGAATCCAGTGTTGCAGTTTCTTCGAGTGCAGTTTCTTCAGTTCCAGAATCTAGTATTCCAGATTTTAGTGTTGCAGTTTCTTCCACTTCAGAATATAGTGCTGCAATTTCATCTGCCCCAATTTCATCCGTTGCAGTTTCTAGTATTCCAGTTTCGTCCGCTCCAGTTTCCTCAGCTACAAACTCCAGTATTCCAGTCTCCTCAGTTGCAGGTTCTAGTATTCCAGTTTCGTCCGCTCCAGTTTCCTCAACTGCAAACTCCAGTATTCCAGTCTCCTCAGTTGCAGGTTCTAGTATTCCAGTTTCGTCCGCTCCAGTTTCCTCAACTGCAAACTCCAGTATTCCAGTCTCCTCAGTTGCAGGTTCTAGTATTCCAGTTTCGTCCGCTCCAGTTTCCTCAACTGCAAACTCCAGTATTCCAGTCTCCTCAGTTGCAGGTTCTAGTATTCCAGTTTCGTCCGCTCCAGTTTCCTCAACTGCAAACTCCAGTATTCCAGTCTCCTCAGTTGCAGGTTCTAGTATTCCAGTTTCTTCGATTCCAGTTTCTAGTGTTGCAGGTTCTAGTATTCCAGTTTCGTCTGCTCCAGTTTCTTCAACTGCAAACTCCAGTATTCCAGTCTCCTCAGTTGCAGGTTCTAGTATTCCAGTTTCTTCGATTCCAGTTTCTAGTGTTGCAGGTTCTAGTATTCCAGTTTCGTCTGCTCCAGTTTCTTCAACTGCAAACTCCAGTATTCCAGTCTCCTCAGTTGCAGGTTCTAGTATTCCAGTTTCTTCGATTCCAGTTTCTAGTGTTGCAGGTTCTAGTATTCCAGTTTCGTCTGCTCCAGTTTCTTCAACTGCAAACTCCAGTATTCCAGTCTCCTCAGTTGCAGGTTCTTCATTTGCAAACACTAGTATTCCAGTTTCTAGTGCTGCAATTTCATCTGCTCCTGTTTCATCCGTTCCAGTTTCTAGTATTGAAGTTTCTTTAGTTGCAAACTCTAGTACACCAGTTTCTTCCGCACCAGTTTCTTCGGTTCCAAAATCTAGTATTCCTGCTTCTTTAGCTGCGATTTCTTCCACTCCAGTTTTCTCAGTTGCAAACTCTAGTGTTGCAGTTTCTTCTCTTGCTACACCAGTTGAAACTTTTACCACCACACATGATATTGGTACTACCATCATCACTATTACTTCATGTTCCGACAACAAATGTACTGAAGTCCCTAAGACCACGGGTGTTACTGTAGTTACCGAGGAAACTACTTCCTACACCACTTACTGTCCATTATCTGATTCTAAATCAGTCAGTAAGCCAGTTGAATCCGCCCCAGTTTCAGTTTCGGGTACATCGGTTGAAGCTGAATCTACTTCAGTTCCAGTCTCAGGTAAGCCAGTTGAATCTACCCCAGCTCCAGCCTCAGGTAAGCCAGTTGAATCTACCCCAGTTTTAGTCTCGGGTAAGCCAGTTGAATCTGCCCCAGCTCCAGCCTCAGGTAAGCCAGTTGAATCTATCCCAGCTTCAGTCTCGGGTACATCAGTTGAATCTACCCCAGTTTTAGTCTCGGGTAAGCCAGTTGAATCTGCCCCAGCTCCATCCTCAGGTAAGCCAGTTGAATCTGCCCCAGCTTCAGTCTCAGGTAAGCCAGTTGAATCTGCCCCAGCTTCAGTCTCAGGTAAGCCAGTTGAATCTACTCCAGTTTCAGTTTCTGCTACACAAGTTGAAACTTTTACCACCACACATGATATTGGCACTACCATCATCACTATTACTTCATGTTCCGACAACAAATGTACTGAAGTCCCTAAGACCACGGGTGTTACTGTAGTTACCGAGGAAACTACTTCCTACACCACTTACTGTCCATTATCTGATTCTAAATCAGTCAGTAAGCCAGTTGAATCCGCCCCAGTTTCAGTTTCGGGTACATCGGTTGAAGCTGAATCTACTTCAGTTCCAGTCTCAGGTAAGCCAGTTGAATCTACCCCAGCTCCAGCCTCAGGTAAGCCAGTTGAATCTACCCCAGTTTTAGTCTCGGGTAAGCCAGTTGAATCTGCCCCAGCTCCAGCCTCAGGTAAGCCAGTTGAATCTATCCCAGCTTCAGTCTCGGGTACATCAGTTGAAGCTGAATCTACTTCAGTTACAGTCTCAGGTAAGCCAGTTGAATCTGCAGCTGCCCCAGTTACCCCAGCTTCTCCAGCTTCTCCAGCCTCAGTCACTGAAGATACTCTGGTCACAAAGACTGTTTATACCACTCTTCTTACCAGCACTGCCTGTAATGGAGACAAGTGTGGTGAAGTCATCCACACATCTATTGTTACTCCATTGCCTGAATCTGTTGCTCCTCAAGTATCCTCTCCAGTTCAAACTCCATACACCAACGGAACTGTTGTTTCCCAAGCTGTTAATTCAAATTCTGTTTCAGTAAGCTTTGAATTATCTCAAGCTGAAGGTGTTGCCGCTGCAATCAAGTTATCAGCTGGTACTTTGTTTGCTGGTTTCGTTGCCTTGATGTTGTAAGTTGATAGCATCATTTTTTTTAAGTATTTGGGAATAGCCAAATCTTCTTTTTATTTTCTGTTCACGTTTAATTCGGTTATTGTATAGGGATTTTTTTATTTAAGCGTCATAGTCTAGTCATTCTAGTAATTTTATCAATTTATTGTATTTCTATGTAGTTTTTTAGTGATATATCACATTGGTAGTGGCTGCAAGAAAAAGATTCTCACATGGCGCGGATTTTTATTTTTGGCAGCCAAACGTTCTTATTGTCAAATATACAACTATGCTTTCTAACAGTGCTATGAAAAGGATTACGATGCTTCTCGTGACTACCATCGGTGTCATGTGTGATGTGGTATGTTTGAATGGTGTTTTTTTGTACTGGGTAGCTTTACTAACAACTTTAGAACTCAAATTTTTGGGATTGCGATGATTGTCTGCTAATCACAACAGATGAATCACTACAAGGAACTATCACCTTCACTGACTTGACTTCATACTCAGATGGAAGCACTATTTCCTTAACGCAAACTTTCTCCGAAGTCACCGATACTAGTGATAGTTCCAGCTCGACTCAATATCCTACTGATACTATTCCCAGTTCTTCCCAATTGCCTAGTTCTACTGACGAATTCAGCTCTGAGAGAAGAACCTCATCATTTGAGTCGTCAGTCAGTACTTCATCAACATGGCTGACTGCCTTGTCAACCGAAACGACTAATAGTGTCAGCTCGACTGAGAATCCAACTGATACTATTCCCAGTTCTTCCCAATTGCCTAGTTATACTGACGAGTTCAGCTCTGAGAGAAGAACCTCATCATTTGAGTTATCAGTAAGTATTTCATCCACTTGGCTGTCTGCCTTGTCAACCGATACGACTAATAGCGTCAGCTCGACTGAGAATCCAACTGATACTATTCCCAGTTCTTTCCAATTGCCTAGTTCCACTGACAGATTCAGCTCTGATAAGAGCATCTCATCAGTTGAGACTTCGGTTGAGACTTCCTTCAGTACTTCATCTATTTTGTCATCCACATTTTCGTCTACCTTGCCAACCGATAGTACTGATTATTTTAGTCCAACTCAAATTCCCACAGATTCTACTCCCATTTTCTCCCAATGGACTAGTTCTACTGAGCAAAGCACCTCACCAGTTGCCACATCTGTCAGTACTTCATCCACCTCATCACCCACCTGGTTAACCACTTCATCTAGCCAATTGGATACAGCTACAAATGTTGACACACACACAGAACTTACTAGTACTTCGACACTGGTAGTAAGACCATGCTCTTCCTGTTCAAGATCCTTCAATACAGAAAACCCAACTCCATTAACTGAAACAAAGCCAGAAATTACTACGCTGGGAAAGGAAACAGTAATATATCAATCCACAGAAACTACCATTTCAATACCTGATTTACAAACAAGTAGGGAAATAGAAACCAAAACAACATACAAAGAAAACACTACTACAAACAAGGAGCATCTCGTTTCAACAATAACTGTAGAAAGGGTTTTCACGTCTGTTGTATTGATTCCTGTAGTTTCCAAGACTAACTCATGCTATATCCCAACATATACATCAAGCGAGCAACTGTCAATTGCAATCACTGCCAAGGAAACATGCAAGACAGCACCAGAAGGTCTCAATACTGACACTAGAGACAGTGATGAAAATGACAGCTCTATTCAGTATCTGGACCGTACCAAACGGGATGCGTTAATACAACCAAGCTTCCCAAAAACCAGAGAAAATGGCCAAGAGGGATCAAGCAATTTGATTACTACAACTTCGGCTGTTTCAGCTTCAGCAACATCGATCTGCATAGATATATATACTACAAGCACTTCTACTCTGGTGAAATATTTCAGTTTTTCAACTGTGTGTGAAGTTACGTTATCTCTTCCTACTGTGCTTCCCCCTACATTAACCCCTACATTGGAGACACAAGGATCCAAACAAAGTTATGAAAAATCTCTCAGCTCAGACAAAACTGAATTCCCACCGATTACCGTTACTAAATCATCAACTATCACAGTTACAACTTTGAAATATGCAAATCAGTCAGGAAGTAATTCTGTGTGTGGATTACCACAGCCATCAAGCTCTATCTTCAATGTTGGTTCTAAAAGAACAGGAAGTTTTAAGTCGGTAATGGCAGCTTTGATGTCTGGGTTTGCTATGATTCTCCTCTTATAATGATTAGTCTGGAAACTCCTTTCTAGATCATTTAGCTAGCTATACGAGTGTCTTACATATAGGTGTAAATAATTACATATATATTTTTTTAAAAAAACCATCTTTAGAAATTGAAATCTAACTTCTCTTTGTCGTAGATTCGGAAACCAATTTTTATGATCAATTCCAAAAGTATCAGTCATTCAGGAAAAAATGCCAGTGTCCTAAACGGGATTTTTTGCAGCCAAACTGATTTTATTGGTGCTTACACGACACTTACATATTTGATATTTTAATTAACTGGCTTCCTTAAATATATTTAGATATCTTTGAAGTTATCAATATATCTTTCTTCTTTAAAGCTACCAAATATTATTCAAGGTAAAGTCCTGTACTTTCACTTCTTCTACTTACTATCAATTGCACCAAAATGAAGACAGACAACGGAATTAACCAACGGTCAATATCTCCAATATTGGCGTCAAATTTCCAAAGAAGCCCACTTGCTGAAATTAAGCATGGAAAGTCCAGTGCTAGGTTTAACAACGAACCTATCTGGAAAAAGCTCAACCGGGAACCTGGACAAACAAGGGATGCTAGAAAACCTGAAAAGAAAGTTTATGACCTGAAGAAATATCCAAGCTTGGGTATTGAATCTCTTTCTCTTGGAAACGAAGAAGATAAGGAGAATGCTTCTGAAAAAAGAACCTACCATAAAGTCGATGTTAAACCTTCCTATACAAAGGGCCGCCCATCTTCTTGTGTGTTCGTGGCCAGCTTATCTTCTAACAAAAGCGACGAAGAACTTTGTATTTCTGTCACAAATCATTTTAAAAAATGGGGTACTTTAGCTGCAGTTAAAGTTTTGAGAGATACATTGAACCGTCCCTATGCATTTGTACAATATACAAATGATCAAGATTCTAAAACAGCTATCAAGTTTGGTCATAACACAACTATCCATGGAAGAAATATTAGATGTGAACATGCTAAAGTCAATAGAACTTTATTTTTAACATCAAATGTCAAATTAACAGAAGCTTCAGCCTTGAGTATATTCTCCAAATTTGGCGAAATTGAAAGATTGGCTCGCAGTGAAATTGATGGGGCCATTGTCACAGATTCAGATGAAAATGAATCAACATCTAAATATTGGTACTCCAAATTTGTATACCGTGATGAAGCTATTAAGGCTTTTGTAACCTTGTCAGAAGATAAAAATTATCTGGTTGAATGGACACAAAACATTAGCACAGATGACAATGATGAAAGTGATGAAAAGGTTAGAGAAACTATCAAACTTGATAAAAAATCAATCTTTGTTGGACAACTTCTTCAAGATGTTACAGAGGAGGATGTAAGAGAAAGATTTTTGCAGCATGGAAGTATCTCGCTTTTGAATGTTGTTAGAAAAGCTTCCAGTGTATTTGCCTTTGTAAGCTTCAATGATGAATCTGCAGCAGCTAGTGCAGTTGAAAGAGAGAACCACAGTTTGCTAAAGGGGAAGGCCATGCATGTCCAATACAAGGATATCCAACCCAAGCTTGCCAAATATAAAGGTGTAGCCCTTGCTCCCCCTCCCATTAATATTAATAAGTCAAAGGTTAACGTGAAGCCAACAAAAGTGGCGGGGAAATGGGTTGGAAACCAACAGAGAAGCATCACCAAATCAGAAACTGACCACATTCAGAATGAGTACGTTCACCCAGTTCCAATTAACAAAAGTTCTTTTGAAAAATCTGTGGCTTCTTTAAATAAACATGCTAATCGAGATGAACCCGTCACAGTTGAATCGAGTTACCAAAAAAGAGTTGTAAACAAGAACGAGCAAACAAAGTTGACTAAGTCACAGAAATTCTCAGGGAATAGAAGTGCAAGAGCTTCAAGTAATGAGAGTGCCCCCATTTATTATTATCTCCCAGAAGGAATGAGTCCAGGGGTTAATGGTAGTGCCCCTCCCCCTTCTGGTACTCCATACTACTACCCACAGTATTATATGCCTTATGATTCTCATCAGCAACATGGAAGTACATTTCAGCATGATTTCCCAATGTACTATCAGCCTGAGTCAGAGTTCAAATATTAAGTACGTCCCTTTTGCTACATCGTATATCTCGCTTCAATAATATATGTAATATCCAAGTTAACCTGTAATTTTTTCTGTGCTCTTAGATAACCAAGGGTTTTGAAAAAACCACTTAAAGAAGAAGAAATATTGTGAACGAAATATTGTGAAAGAGATATGGGTTGTCCACATTCTAGAAATTCATCCCATGTAACTCATGGTGATACAAGAAACGTGAAGAAGATTGATTTGTCTAAACTAGCCCAGACATTCCTGAGACCTACCCGCCAAAGATCACTGGTGAGTATTTCACAAAACGTTAACATAGGTGAATCATATACTGAATTACCAGTGACGCCAGATATACTTTCTCATAGCAAACCATGGAAAAGCGACCCAAATTACTTTTCAAAGACCTTTGTTTCAGCATTAGCTCTTACAAAGATGACAATGCACGCAACCAGCGGCGGTTCAATTGAAATTATGGGAATGTTGATTGGGAAAATAGTGGAGAGAGGAATTGTTGTTATGGATGTGTATCCCTTACCAGTTGAGGGAACTGAAACCAGAGTTAATGCTCAGGCTGAGGGATATGAATTTATGGTTCTGTATTTGGAGGCAAATAAGGCACTTGGTAGAAATGAGAATATTGTGGGATGGTACCACTCACATCCTGGTTATGGTTGTTGGCTTTCCGGAATTGACGTCGGCACACAATCATTAAACCAAACGCAAGATCCATATTTGGCGATCGTTGTTGATCCAATTAAATCAATTAAACAGAACAAAGTTGAGATAGGGGCGTTTAGAACGTATCCTGAGGGGCATACTGATACTATGAAAAAAGAGGTTTCATCCAAGAAGGTAGAGAAGACTAAGGGGAAAGGGAATTCTATTCCATTTTCCAAGAGAAAAGACTTTGGAATTCATGCTGACCAGTACTATTCGTTAGACATTGAAATCTTCCATAGTAGTCTAGATTCGAAGTTGATATCTTCAGCTACTGATTCAAATATGAAGTCTATTTCGTGGTTAAAAGGTTTCATAAATAAATTGGAATCTGAAGCTACTGGTGTTTCAATTGCGTTCGATAAAGAAAGAGTCAATCAAAGTTTGATTGACACATACGAAGTACAAAATGAACATTTGGGGAAGATTTCTAATATTCTGGACAAAATTAACTCCTTCACTTCTTCGAATTTGGCATTGAATAGAATTGATGCCTCATTTGAAGATATAATTTTTAAAGAATTACTCCGAGATCCAACTACCAAGATAAGAGCAGTGGCTCATAGTAGTGCTTCTAACAGTGAAGTAACTTCGGATGAGGAAGGCTTGGAGGAATCCTATGAACTGGATGTATATATATCAAAGCCAATTTCTTTGAATGGAGTTTCATCGAAGAAAATAGGCTCTTCACAAACAGACTCTGGCATTGGCTTAAGAGTAAACCCTATTGATTCTGAAAAGATTGACGAGGATGAAAGTAATCTTGATGAACCAGAAGGGAAATCAGGTCGTGTTCTTGATGTGTCCGATTTGGATGATGCTGTTTCTATGGATAGTTATTCAGTCTATAAGAACGAAGTTGATGACGACGACGAAGAAGTAGATGACGACGACGAAGAAGCTGATGGTTTGGGTGGGTGTGACGAAGGCATCGCACCAGGTGTTGCTATACTGGCAAAAGCAAGATTACTACAAGAAGATAGTGATGTGTACATGAGTGATGATGATTCAAGACTGCGCCCATTATCCATGAAGCGAAACAGAACTGATAAAAGCTCAAAACGGGGCAACAGTTACAACCCTGATTCGGTTTTGTTTTCTAAGGTATTGACTAGGAATGAGAAACTTTCCAGAGAAGTTGCGTCAGCATTTACAAATTATACTGGACCGGTTAGTCTTCGAGTGCCGTCTCTTGCATCAAATTCAGACAATCCTGAATCTAATAGAAACCCTTCTAGATTCTTGGGAACTATTGCGAAGCAAGAAAACCCTGGGTTTAAGACAGGAAGACTCTCATCACAGTCTTTCCCCAAAATGTTAACTCGAGATTTGGTGCATTTAAATATATTAGCAGCTTCCATTGGAGAGGACGACTTTCAGGAATTGATGACATACGAATTACAAGATAAGATATTTCTTTGATGATTAGTTGGAAGAATTTACAAATGTATGTATTTATTTAGCCAAGAATTGTATTAGTACTTCCCTGCCGCAGCTGTTAAAAATCGCAAAGTTTGTATCCACGCCCATTTCAAGGGAAGCTTCTATATTTCCGTTTTGTGGTCGAATGTTTTAAATCAATCGCATCTCCTTCTGCAAAAAATGGGACACGCAAAAAAAAGAAAACGTCAAAAACAAGAAGCACAAGCATTAAACGTCGATGTCCAAATCTTCACGGGTTCAGGCAGCTTCTAGTTCCACATTGAATCCAGTATTGGAGAGGTACATGTCAAATCCTTTGACCTTCAAACCTGGAAAAGAGTTGGTACAAAACTCTTCAACCTCATCGGAAAGACCTGCGTCTTATATTGTTTTATCGAAGTCCAAGCCATCCAAAAAATCATCGCAGCAGGAAACCCGCAGTATAGAGAGTACAACTTCCTCTATGAAACCCAAGCCAAAATCGATGGCTGAAGCCGTTGCAGCTTATACTGGCAAGATGTTCTTGACCAAGCGTGATAAAAGACTTTTGAACAAACAGAAGAAGGAAGCGTTGTTGTTGCAAAAAGGCCAGGAACAAGAAGACGAATTGGGCGAAGAAATCGGAGATGAAATTCCACAGAAGGCACATGCCGAGTCTGAAAGTGACTCAACATATGAATCCGCTTCCGAGTTTCTCGAAGAAAATGCAAAGAGCACGGCAAGTGCTACCGATAGCGAAGCCGCCGACTCTCCATTTACTGGGTTTAGCGAGGTTGACTCAAAAAGTTCAACCCCAGACACCGAAAAGACCTTAAATGCGTCTAAAGAGGTTGAGGAAGTTGAAGACTCAGAGGAAGACGAGGATTTTTCAAGTAAGAGCTCCAGCTCTAGCAGCTTAGATTCTGAAGACTCCAACGAGGAGATGGAAAAGGCCGAAAAGATGACTGTAGAGTCTGAAGAAGATCTTGAACAATTGAAATCAGATTTAAAGAACGACTTGAAGACTGACCCCGTTAAAACTGTAGATGCTTCAGTTCCAGATAGAGATTCGATCGCGCCTTCCACTAGTACTTTCGAAGAGAAATCAGAAGGCCCAGAAGCAGATCTAAACCTGTTTTATAAGATGAATGAATTTTATGAAGATAGAGGTTCTAACAAGTCTGATAGAATTTATAAGAACTGGAGAAAATTGTCCAAGTCTAAACCAGTTGGATTATTGAACCATGGGGTTATTTGTTACATGAACTCAGCAATTCAATCTTTGATTCATATCCCTGCATTACAACACTATTTAATGGAAATTCACAACGGTAATCACAATGACGTTTTGAAACCGAGATCAGTATCTCACGTTTTGGCTGATTTATCAAAGAGAATGTGGGATGCTTCGTCATCATCTTCTCAGGGTAAAAGTAAACAAGTCAAGTACATCAACCCAAAAAAAATAGTGCAAAGATTAGATGATATAAATTGTATGATGTCTGAATGGCAACAAGAAGATTCGCATGAATATTTAATGTCGTTGATGTCTAGACTACAGGAAGATTCTACTCCAAAGGGTAAGAAATTGAACGAATCCATTGTGTACGATATTTTCGGTGGGTTACTAGACCAAAGAATTACATGCACAAAGTGTAATAATGTCAGTGAGACTAAGCAAGAATTTTATGATTTGTCATTGGGACTTAACAAAAGAAAGAACAAGGTATCGACCACTGACCCACCTAGTGATGAAGAACAGCCAAAGTCGAAATATTCTATTGAAAAGTCAATCAAGGACTTCTTCTCGAACGAACTTATAAAGACTGAGAAATCTGATAAAAGTGCAGGGTATTATTGTGACAAGTGTGAAGAACGCACAAATGCCAACAAAATCAGTTTTATCAACAGATCTCCGGAAACTTTGATTATCCATTTGAAGAGATTTAAGTTCGACGGGAACTCGTCTTCTAAGATGAAGCAACCAATTTCTTATTCCAAATTTTTGGATCTTTCCGAATATCAACTCGGCAACACACCTACAAAATACCAGTTGGTTTCTGTTATCGTGCATGAAGGCAGGTCAGTTTCTTCTGGTCACTATATTGCCCATTGTGCGCAACCCGATGGCACATGGGCTACTTATGACGACGAATATATAAACAAAATCAATGAACGTGAAGTGTTGAACGATCCTTCGGTTTATGTGTTGGTTTACACTAAACTAACACCGAAAACAACAAAGAGAGGAAGGGATGAGGATGAAAGTGATGTCAGCCAGAGGAGCAAAAAGAAGAGAAATTAGTAATTTACTAGTTTTGTAATAATTCTGTAAATTAGATAGAGAAGGATAAATAGATATAAAAACAAGAAAAAAGTACTAATGGTGAGTATTATACTCGAGAGAGAATTCCTGTAGCATGGGGCGATTAGTTCCATGTGGCTTACAGTCTTTTTACTTTTTATTCGTACCTCGGACCGGAAAGTTTTCATAACACCGGAAATAGAATTTCAAACCAAGCACCAAGTTTGCACGTTTATTTGTTTTATTGCCTTTAAGGCCTTTTCAGAATTAACTCGGTATGATGAAAAAAAAGTATAAAGACACAGTAAAACTATTATCGCAATCTATGCAAAAAAAAAAAATATTATTAAATAAAAAAGTTTAAAATACCTCCACAATCGGAATAGAGCCAAAAGGGATAGAAATGAAATAAAAATGTAACCAACCACCCAGCCTATCAAACCTTGTAAACAAACAATAAACAAACAGATAAATAAAAACATATATGAACCCACATAACAATCAACTAATCAACGTAGTGACCAACTTAACCACACGCATACACCTCTATACTGAAGTATTTTTCCTGTGTTATCAGGAACAGCTTTGTACCAAAAAACTGACGTAACCTTCCAAACACCTCAACTCGAGTATCAAAAAAAGAAAGAATCACTGAGAACCATTCATTTGTAACAAAAAAAGAACAAGAAAAAGAGCCCCTTTTTAAAGTCATGATGATATGAGTGGGGCTAACAATTTTCATCCTCGTTTGTCGAAGCGACCGTGAATGCTGAAGGTGTAACAAAGGTGATTTGTCCGGTAGGTGTGCCAGAAGTCGAGTTAGTTTCACCATTTTCTAAGTCTTTGTCAAACTCGCGAATTCTAGTCTGGTTCATAAACGAGTCCCCGCTGTTTATTTCCGCCAGACTCACTTGGAATTGATTATTTGGCAAAAGGGAGGCAAAGTAGTTTTGACTTGGACTGTAGTGACTTTGAAGGAAATGGTATCTAGGACGAGTGATGTTTTTTGAAGTGATCAAATCCTGCTGCTTGCTAAACGCATACAGGGAATCAACAGAAGAAGTAGGAGAAGTAGAGTGCAAGGAATCTATCTCTTCAGATACACTTTGAAAGTCAGTACTTGAGCTTGAATTTGATCTACTAGTGTTTGCGCTTTTCATAGCATAGTCTTCTGTGAGGTGTAAAGACATTGAGGAGCGCTTTCTCTTCAAATTCCCCTTAATTGCTTGCTGCTTTAAATACTCGCTCGAGGAGTTGTTGTTGATGAAATGAACAAAGCTGTCCTCTATGACATATTTGCCTTCCTTGTAACATTCTTGCGGGCGGATAGAACGTTTGTAGTACCAGCCAATAACTTCTTTACATTGTTGGCAATGTACCTTATTAATGTGGAACTCACCTGTCCTCATGTTGCTGACTAAAGTAACTGGGTCCAATTCAACATTAATAAGGTTATCTACCAAATAAGCTGCTCCACTTGCTCCAGTAAAGTTGTCTGAAATGACCAAATCAGACAAGCAAAGATGCTGCGAACAGCCTCTGCAAGTGATGATTTGTAGGCTCTGTGACTCGTACTGGCCATTCTCAAAAAAGTTAGTATATTTTAATCCCATAATTTCAATCAAGATTAAAAAGGAGAGATTTAAAGGAGATGCGCCATTTTATACAAAAATGGGGATATTCAACTAAATTTATACGAGTTTATATGTTTTGTGCATGCAAGGTGTGTGGTTGATACGCATGACTGTAGCTTATCTAAGAGTGCCAAAAATTCATCGTAAGGGAAAATTGAGGATGTCTGCATGGATCCTGTAGCCCCCACTGTAAATAGTTGAATAATATGGTAGCTAAGATGATATCCAATAAGGAGACATTTTTTTGTACAGGGCAACAGAATTGGTTCTGAGTTCATTTAGTGTACATTTTTAGAGGTCCTTTTCTATTTAGACACTGCTACTAAATGGTAGTGTTTCAATTTTGATAGCAAAAAAGAAAAGAATGCCATGGTTTATAAACCAGTGGGAAAAACGTCTCAAGAATGCTAACCTCATTCAAAAAGAAAACTCTATAAATTCACCCAGTTAAAATTAAATTTTACATAACCATTACTTTGATACACAATTCGTTCCGATTGTTCTATTTAAAAATATATATATACATGAATGGTTGATTTCTCCTAAAAAAATAAAATGCTAGTATCTTTGCTCAGGCTTTCATTTTTCTATTGACCCCTTACCACTTGTAGAGTGCTCTAACTTTAAAGTTCAATGGTTCAGTATTCAAATATGATCTTGGCTTTGCGTTAATTTGCTTTTGCTGAGCCTCCCATGCCTTTCTCTTCTTGGTTTGGTCTGATCTTAAAACAGCTCTTAAATGAATGTATGGATGTTCCAAGACACCTGATCTACCTCTACCCTTGACATCAGGTCTTTTTCTCCAAGAACCATCAGATCCAACCCACAAGCTGTGGATGTACATACCATCTTCATTCAAGTGCAATTCACGTGCTTGCTCTAAACCTCTCTTTAAGAATTTTTCTAATTCAGTAGACATCTTCTTTGGGTTAAAATGTAACTGATTTATAGCAACTTTAACGTTAAATCCACGCACAAATCTGTTTACTTGAGTGGCCTTTTTCATAGAGGACTTAATACGGAATGACTTCAAGTAAATGGATGGTTCCAAAATATCAATTTCCTCTTCAGTCAAGGTTAATTTATATGACTTCCCATCCAATTCTATCACTTGGTTGTTCTTGTAGAACCCATTCTTCGCCACATTAGCATCGAATAATTGCTTTTTTAATGGATTGATGTATTTGTCAATGCTTAATTGACGCTTTAAGGCTTCCTTCATGTGAAATTCCTGTAATTCTTTATCTTGAGAAGGATCCAAATCCCGTGGATCGGACATTTCTTCAACTTCCTTAGATACTTCATTTAATGATGGTTCTTGTGTGTTCTTCTTGGTCAACTCGCCAAAAAAGTTGGAGTTATTCATGACACGGGAGCTGTGGAATCCCTGGTGTCTCAAATTTGGACGTACTACATTGAAAGTAGTATTAGAACTCACGCTAGTAGCCCCACTCCACAAAGCTCTTGACAATCTAAACATGGTTACCTCGACTGGATGTGAAAAGTGAAAAATCAGTGATTTTTTTCTTCATTCTAAGAATCTCAATAGTCGTGTTTTGGCTAAAATACTACAAATTCTATATACTACATTGATGGGTGTCTATCAATATAAACATATATTATGGATCTGAGCTGGAATCAGCCCTTAGAAATGCACATATCCCTCAAATTGGATGACTGGTCTGGTGTTGTACCTGTAGTTTTTTTTTGTTTTTTATTATTTAAAAGATAATTTTCTATTTTACACTATTTCTCTAGAGATTTATTCGTCATCATACCCACTCAAGGAAGCATTTCTGGCTCTGTTTGGCAATGGGTAAACCTTTGGAATTGGTTCATGGTCAGCATATAAGTACTTTCTTCTTAATGGAGTAGCCAATAACAAAACTGGAGCAGCCAAACCGATCACAACAGAGTAGAAAAGGTGTGGTTTGGTGTGAGCGTGGTAACGAGCCCACTAAAAGATTGAAGTTAGTATTATGTAAATGGAGGATGATTCTTGAGAAACTATGTCACGTACTTTAATTGGTTGTTTGTAGTAGAGTGGAACATCACCCCAAATCTTGTCAGCCACTGTCATTATCTGTAGTCTTTGTTGTATGATACTTTTTGATCAAGCGTTTTTTCTTACAAAATTGTAAAATTTTATTGGTCGCAACCACAAGAGTGCATATAAAATAGTTAACTATTTACTAGATATCTAACTATTTTCTGTTTTTCAGTTTACCTTCCTTCTTGCTTGAGCCTGAAGTTTTGGTTGCCTTTGCAGTTTCAATCTTAGTTACTTCAGCGTCAGCAGGGACATCAGAGGCAGAAGAATCAGCATTAGCTTTAGCAGCGGCTTCGAATTCGGCTTCCTTCTTGAAGAATTCTTCCTTTAATTGGTTGTCAAACCATTCAGCATAATACAAACCACCCTGCAAAACCAAAACACCAACGAGAACCAAAACGACCATAACTTGAGAGGCAGCAATAACATTAATACCAGTATTTCTATCAACATCACCCCAGATTCCACTGACACAAGAGGCAACACCGATTCTTATGTTAGTCAAGTAGATAACAACTGCAACCATAAACATAATCAATGAACCGTATTCAAAATACTTGGATTCTTCAAGTGGCTTGTACAACTTGATGAAAGAACCAACGAAACCAAGAGCGATCACAAAGTGTAAAATGTAGTGAACCCTCATTGGAGAGTCTGCCCAAAGAGCATAATGTCTTAAGGAGTCATCGAATGCGGCTGGGTTGTATCTCCATAAAGTGTTCATGTCATAAGGCAATTGGGAGTACACAACACCCAAACCAAATGAGGTAGCTCCAATAATCAAACCAGTTCCAATTGGAACAATATCTTTGTATGCCATCATCTTTGTATTATACTGTTAATGAAAAATGTTGCCTCAAATCGAATTTGATATTTGCCCATTCATTTTTTTCTGGAGAAGATAATCGCCTCGCAGAAGAAAAAAAAAGTATTAACTAAGCGAGGAAAATGCCTTGTAAGATAACAATTCTGTACTACATATTTAGATTCATTAAAAAACAATTAACTATACAATCCTAGTGATTCTCAAAATCGATATAAAAATTGCAACAATTTTTTTGGTTTCCTCTGTTAAATATAGAGAAACGACGATGATGGATAAAATCCACTTTATTTAACCTTCCAAGAACTTGAAAGTAAAAGTGGCAAAAGTGGATAACAAAATAAACCCACAAATGATGTTGGGGCCGATACTGTCACCATAATCAACAGCCTTCTTTTCTCTGATCATCAACAGTCTCCAGAGATACATGTAAGTCGAGTAAAAAATAGTGAACATGGCAGAAATGAAAAACCCAATAGATGCACTTAATGCAGAACGGGTACCATAGTTTAGTAAAATACTAGCAGTGAAACCTAAAAGCATACCAATAGATAACCAACTCAAAAATGTTCTTTCGGTAGCAAAGTATACCTTTGGTTCAATACGAATAGGAATAGAAATCTTGTAGCCCTTTGGAATCTTGGAGCCAAAGGTCTTGTTCAAGTCAAAGTTAGTACCTTCCTTAACTGTGAAAGTACGGTCATCGTTAAAGTAGTATAAGAACTTACCATAAAGATGGTAAAAGAAGTTCTTAACAGGAGAAGTGGTCTGGATACTACCATATGTATTTGGAAGTAATAATGGTGTGTTTTCATCCAAGTCATCTTCCAATGGGTTGTAATCATTAGAAAAGTGAACACCATTGTATCCAGATGAGTAGTCTTCACCAGCTAACTCTTCTTCATCTAATTCTCCACCTGATGATGAAGACTTTGAAATTCTTTGGTTTCTGCGAATACCAAATTCCTCTTGAACTTTTGGTTTTCTAATGTCAACATCCATCTGTGGCAACCAGAATGGCAATAAATCAACCATTTCAGGCAACAAAGTAGCACCACCGTGTATAAACTTCGAGAATTTCGGAACACCCTCAACCAAGTGAGAAGCAATTAATTCCCTAATCCATGCTGGGGGTTCTTGACCCAATTGGGTTTGTAATTTAACTTCCAAAACAGCATAAGGGAAACGGCAGATATCTTTTTCTGGTAATTGACTGAATGGGTAGTCAACACCAATATCGGTTCTTCTCCAGTTGTTGTGAGTTCTGTCGTAACCATCAAAGTTATCTTCTCTGACCATAGACAATTCGGTATCTAAAGAAATACGAACTCTTGCATCACCAGGTAATTGGAAAGCAGTTCTGTTATAAAAGGATCTCATGACCGGTCTGTACTTGTGTTTGAGAACACGGTATTGCACTTCCTTGGCTAATCTCTCCAAGTTGTCAATTTCCTGTGGGGACTTCTTACCATCTTTTCTAGCCTTTTCAAAAGCCTGTTCGGCAGTGAAATCACCGTGGAGGAATGAGTTGACTTTCTTCTCTTTCAACGCAAATCTAGCCTTGACAGACTTTTCACCAGTCCAGTCTTCTCTGTGTGTTTTTCTTTCAACAAAGATTTGGTCAGATTTCATACCACCATACCATCTCAATCTGATGGCTTCGGCACCTTCATCCTTACGCAATCTCCCGTAGTACAAGTCCATCTCCTTGTTGTCAAAGTAGATGGAGGTAATAGCAGCATCTTCAGCTTCAAATTCCTTATCAGAGTTGAAGACCAAAACTGGTAAGTGCTTTAAAATAATCAACTTCAATTCAGTAATGTTATCAGGATGAACCCAGTATTTGGTAGTTTGTCTGACGAAGTTTTGTTGAGCACCCCCTGCGGAAGAGTCACCCTTGACTGGGTTACCTCTTGTTCTTACCAAATCATACAATTTAGACAACTTGACAATCAAATTGTCGTAATTGTCCTTGTAAAAGGCTTTGGCGTTCAATCTTACTTGTAAAATTGGTTTCAAGTTGAAGTTGGTAGACTTGTCATGCTTCTTTACAATTTTTTGGAAACCAGTATAGTTTAATCTGGTAAACTTGGCCAAGTCATGGACATCAGCAATAACGTCAGACAATTCTTGTTCTAATTCTTCAAAGTCTTCTTCGGATGGTGGTTGCTGAACGGATGGGTCGTTTGGATTAGCTTGGTATCTCTGGAGAGCATCAACTACTTCGTGGACGTACTTTTCCAGCTGTTTGATTCTTCTGTTGACTTCAGTATTCTTAACCTTGGTAAAGGAGTAAACCTTGTCCAACTCTTCTTCCAATGCATTTAAGAAGTCTTCTTCTAACTGATTAGTCCAGACATAGTCATTGTCCTTTAAGTTCTTTTTAAGCTGGTGCTTCAAGTCATCGTATGCAATATAGTAGAAACTGTAGTCCTTAATAAGGGCCTTTCTAAGGTGTTCACCAAACTTCATCTCGCAGCCAAGTTCAAGAAAGGTCAGGAAACTTTCGACTTACTTAAACAGGAACTACTATTTAGATATATGGCTATTGTTCCTGTACACAAACCTACAATAGGAAAATACAAATTATTGAAATTATCATACTAATTAATCGCACCACGTGTGCACGATTATCTTCAACAGAAGTACAAGAACAGATACAGATCCTCGAAGAATTCAATATAAGTACATGTGCGATTGGCTTAAAAACTTAAATGAATTATTAAATCTCAACATGACCCTCTAGTTCCTATTTCCAGCTGCATCCCTGTTGCCCTGAAATGCTTGGAATAATTTGATAAGAGTCGCATCCCACATGTCAACTCCGAAAAATTAACAACAATTAATTACACTAAAAAGTTCTTCTCTTTGAGGTTTAACATAATAGAGAGGACATACCGTAAGGATACTATAGCTACAGGAATTACCACTGATATTGGTATATAGAGGGAGAAAAAATGAATTCAATAATCGCATTAGGAAGGGTTGAATCCTTCTGGTTATCTGGTACTATATTTTGGGTGGAGTACAAGTGAAATGTACAATAGATCACAATTTGAACTTTTCAATTGTTTGTAAAAGCTCATAAACTCTCTGTGCGCTTCCAAAAGAAAGCTCATATCCCATACCTCCAGCACCATAATTGTGAATGATAAATTTTTCACCAGTGAATTCAGTCTCTACTCTAAGACCGTTCTTCCTACTTGGTCTGAATCCAAGGTTGATTCCAGTAACTTTAAAATCCCCTTTAAATAACCAAGGATAATATTTACGAGCTCTAGCAATGATTGCCTCAGAGTCCGATTCTCTGATTTCTGGGTGAATATCTCCAATTTGTTTGGTTCCTCCAAGAATGACACCTCCCTTAGGACGAGGAATTATAAATGTCCAGATTGTGCTGTTGTCTGTTTGTGTAGTATAGCAAGAGTCCACCTTAATATCCTTTCCTGGATCTACAATCAATGTTTGGCCACGAATAGGAATAACTGCTGGGTCATATTTAGTTGGCAGCTTAAATGTAGTCAATCCCTTTCCGGAGCAGTTGATAACAATTTGGGCATCGACTTCCACTAAAGATTCGAGATTCGCTTCCACGAACTCCACACCTTGAGCTAGCAACTTTTTGTATAGGTACTGCAAAAAGATAGGTGGATTCAACACCCACGACAGGTAAGAAGTACCATAAGTTATTGATTCATCAGGAAGTTCCGATTTTTCGAGAATTCTAAAATCTGGAATTTCCTTGGTGTAACTATCTTTAAGATTACCATTAACATCCAAGTAACCATCCAAGTTTTCAAGATATTCAATTCCACCAATAAACCTGACAGTGCTTGCTTCATCTTTCTCAAAAAGTTTCATTCTGCGCATGGTTGCCCTAGTCATTCCAACATGATTGAGATCATTTGCAGGGGATTCTGGCATTGGGCGATAGTGTGCTCCTGCCCAATGGGAAGTGTATTCTTGCAGTATGGTTTTCCCATGTGGGCCATATTCAGCGATTATGCGTACACGGTATTTCGCTGGAGCATTTTCCACAATTGTCAATGCAGTAGATAAACCAAGTATACCAGCTCCAACTATAACCACCTCAGTCATTTCTTAAAGTATTAAGGAGTATAACATAGATTTGATGACTCAAAATCGCGCTTTAGATTAGATTCTTAGGTAGATATGAAATCTACGTTCCGTCAAAAAAAAAATTACCCTAGGCTCCAAAAAGCAATCGAGATTGATATTTCTTCTGTGTGTAACTATGTATGTCATGGACATATCACCAGGAACTGTGTAACGAAGAAATACTACATCATCTGATGAAAGGAGATACCCTTCGGTTGGTTCTCTTGGGGACCCTTCAAATGAATTCCAACTTAGTGTTTACCTGCACTTTGTAACTGATTACATAAAAAAACCATAGCCAATGCTTTCATTAATGGTATTGCCGACTTCGGACATTTCAATTTTGAGGTGGCCAATCCATAAAATGTACTATGAAGAACACTTGATTCAATTGTAAGAGGGACTTTAAATATAAATTAGCCACAAAAGCACTCGGCAATGGAAGTACCCCTAACTCAATTTTCAACTGATGTACTTATAGTTGGAGGTTCCTTTGCTGGCCTAGCCGCAATTAAGGCCTTAAAAACAAATCTTGTTGAGAGGATTGAAAGAGCCAAGAACAGAAATCAAACTATCAAGCCTATAAACATAACGCTCATTGAACCTAAAGCTGGGTTTCTTAACATTTTGGGGATTCCTAAGAGTATAGTTAACCTTGAATTTGCCAAAACTCAATTCATTCCTATTAATAAGTTACAAGATTTGACTTTTGATCATGTTCATTCTTTAAATTCTGAAGTTTGCAAAACTACTGAATCATCCACTATAAACTCTTCTGGAGTTCATTTGACATTCATACAAGGGAAAGTTACTCATTTAGATGAAAAGGTGGCACATTATTCATTAGTGGGTGATAATTACCACGATTTATCAAATGAGGCCAAGTCATCTATTTCATTCAGTTACGTTGTACTTGCTACAGGAAGAGACAGATCCTGGCCAGTGACACCTGATGCATTGACTTATGAGACATACTTGGAAGAAATGAAAAGGGCCAATGATGAAATTGTAGCAGCTAAGAAAATTTCAGTTATAGGAGCAGGTGCTGTTGGAATAGAGATAGCAGGCGATATAAAACATCATTATCCAAACAAGTCCGTTACTTTAATACACCCTCATGGATCTTTCCCACCAGAGCCTCTTTGTGATAAATTTAAGCTGATCACGAAAGATTCATTGGAAAGGGCAGGTATAAACATCAAGTTGAACACCAGAATCGCCAATGATATTCCTGAGGGACTTCAAACAACAACAAATGAAGAAATCGAGAGTAATTTATCGCACTGGTGTACTTCACATACAAATAATATAGCTCTACTTTCAGAGGATCTTCAAAAACTGTTTGTCACTCCTCAAAATAACGTTATAGTCAACGACTATCTCCAGCTAGCTAATACCAACCAAACAATTGAAAATTTTTTTACGATTGGTGATTTGGTGGAGATGCCAATTATTAAATCAGCGGGCTGGGCAATGTACATGGGTAGACAAGTGGCTACAAATATTTCTTCATTATTAATGAATGAAGGTTTGGTTGAAGCATTTGCTGATCTCACAAAAATGCCTCGAGGTATGGTTCTTATTGCTGGTAATGGAGAAATTATCAGTGAATTATGCGGTGAAGTTGAAGTGAACAATGCTAATTATGTTGAAGAGTATAAGGACTATTGTATTGGTAAAATCCGAGCCACACTAAACCTTTAGGTTCTGATGCTTTAAGTCTCCATGACTCCTTGTAAATAAACAGTCCCATTTTCATTATTTAGAATCTGTATGATGTAAGAATTTTCAGTTGTACTTGTACAGTGCAACGATACTTTATCACCGGGAAAGCAAGGCAGAACATTTTTGTACTTGAAAGACTTCGGGGTGTTTCCGTAAACCGAATGAAACCAATAAACAACCAATGAAATCATAAATGGTCCGTGTACTACTATATTTGTAAGGCCCTCTGAAATGGCATATTCTTTATCATAGTGAATCTTATGAAGGTTACTAGTAAGGATACTGTATTTAAGTAAATCCGAAGGTGTGATAGATATTTCTATATCTTTATCAGGCTTCTTTGCTTCTATTCGCGTTACTGGTCTTGCTTTATAGGGGCTATTTGTATATATCAAAGTCCGTTCTTCTGATAAAATCGGATTATGAGGCTGAAATATTTCTTTCAGTACAGTGACAAACAAAGAATCTTGAATCATCCTGGAAGATGAAACTATTTCAGTGCATTTAAATTGACCATTTTTGATAGTTGGGAGTTGGTCTGGTTGCTCTATTAACAACTTGTTGTGGAACTCAATCAGACCTTTCACCCACATTCGTCTATTAAAAAGACTTTTTCCAAGAGAATCGGTGGGGGCCTGTTCATTGTCATACCCGTCATCACCAAGAATGTTATTCCGTTGTAGAATGTAGATGAAATGGAACCCTTTGTGTAGGGTATTAGTTATGGGACCCTTGTTTGCCGGTAATTTCAACACTTTATTAAGCAAATCCATCATTCTAGCGGTACTTCCTGGGGATATACACTCATCCAAGACCCATTTACGACTTTTTACTGCTGTGGACCATGCTTTCCAAGATACTTTTGGAACCATCATTTGACTAGTGCCAAAACAACCTCGATTGTACAGGCGCATCACAAAATAATTTACAGTGCATCAAAAAAAGAGCTCATCTCAAATATTTCACCGGATTCAAAGAGTGAAGCAAGATGAGTGACAACACAGCGGAGGCTTTGAAAGTCATTAAGAACAAGCAGAGGAGACTGAAAGTTTTTGCAGAGATCAAACATGATAAAGAAAAACAGCGCCACAAGTTAAGAAGTGAAAGAGCTAAGGAAGAACGTGCCAATCCAGAGTTGAGAGAAACTAGATTATTGGAGAACATTCCCCAAACTTTAGAAACCAAGAGGGTATTTGATGAAACCATCGCAGCCGAAGTTGAAGGTGAAGATGAGTTCCAACAATACTTTGAAAACTTGGGTAATGACCCAAAGATTTTGTTAACTACCAGTCCAAGAGCCAACAAGATAGCATATGAATTTGCTGATACCTTGATGGATTTCTTACCCAATGTTACTTTTATTAAGAGAAAGGTGGAATACTCTATGATAGATATGGCCGGGTATTCTGCTAATAGAGGATATACTACGTTGATAGTCATCAACGAAGATAAGAAAAAAGTCTCTGGTATAACGTTTATGAATTTACCAGAAGGGCCTACATTCTACTTCTCCATTTCATCCATGGTTGAAGGAAAAAAAATTGCTGGTCACGGTAGAGCCACTTCTCACATTCCTGAATTAGTTTTGAACAACTTCAACTCTCGTTTAGGTAAAACAGTTGGTAGATTGTTCCAGTCAGTTTTCCCACATCAGCCTGAGATTGTAGGTAGACAAGTGGTTACCTTACATAACCAGAGAGATTACATTTTCTTTAGAAGACATAGATATGTTTTCAAAAATGACGTAAAGGTTGGGTTACAAGAATTGGGTCCTCAATTCACTTTAAAGTTAAGAAGAATGCAAAAGGGTATCAGAGGCGAAACAGTTTGGGAACACAGACCTGACATGGAACGTGATAAGAAACAGTTCTACTTGTAGCATAATCATATAAATAAACATAGTTGTAAAGAGATAACAATGAATCTGTAGACATCCCCTAAACTCTACGTAGCTGTAGAGTAGTAGACCGCCAATTTCCTGGTTATATATTCTTTGGTGTTGCGTCTTTACACCCTTCTCCAACCTTCCCCCATCCATCACTCCACTATCCAATCCGGAAAAAATGAGACAAAAAAACAAAGCGCCCATTCTCGTGGTTTTTTGTAGTGCTAAGATTGAGCTATCATTCATTTTTTTTCCCTGGATGTCTTCAGATTGTTAAATTTGTTTATACAAAAAATAGCAGAGCAAATCTAAACGTTAACAAAAACATTATAATTGATTGAGCGCAAGTATTCGATTAAAAGAAACTTATACCAGAATTATCCAAGGTCACAGGTGATTTTTTCTCTCTGTCACCTTTTTTTGTTATTTTTTCGTTTGACGTATCAGTTCCTAGAGTGTATTCTTAGCATCGTCCATCTATTTTGAATCGCTTACCTATTCAACACTTCATCACTTAATACCCTTACGAAACATCTTATTTCATTATTGAGAATCGCATGACAATGGACAGCGGTGGGATTAGTCAGATCACTAATGCATTAAGAATTGTTTATGACCCAAAATCTAATAACGCACAGAGACATGAAGCACAACAATTCTTAGAAACTATAAAGGCAAATGATGAATCGCCATTTTGGGGGTATCAATTGTCTCTACCTGAGAATAATGGTAAAAACTACATTGTCAGACACTTTGGTCTATCGTTGTTACAAAATTCAATAAACCATCGTTATCATCTATTTGATATTTCCAAGTCGTTAGCCATCCGAAATTGGATTGTTGAGCTTGCGAATAAGGTTGATCCAGAAGATCCTCATTACATTAAAGAGAAGATCGCATTCTTGTGGGTTGCGATTGCTAAACGTAACTGGGGTAGTTTCTTGGTGAAGACGTACCCCAAAGCCGATAACAGCAACACTAGTAACAACAGTAATGAAAACCAAAACAACGTATCACTCAATGGGAATTCTAATAACGGAGCTCCTGACCAAAACAATTCGGCAATAGAAAATGGAAAATCCCAAGTCACAGACCAAGACGCCTTACATGGCTGGGCAACCATGGATGAAGATTTATGGACCCTATGGAATCTGAATGTTACCACAAGAGAACTCTCTTTAATCATCATTAGAACGTTATTTGAAGATATGTACTTGTTAGATGATTCAATTGCGTCTAAAAGAAATGTTATTTTAAATCAGTTGGGTGTGTTAATTGTTACTCCAGAGGACATTCTCACTACAATTTATGAAGACAATCCGAACGTAAACATTTGCAAATATTCAGAATCGGGGTGGTTTGTTACATGGAGTAAATACTTAATTGAAGTGTTATCCACAAACGATTTCAATAGCACTGCCTGTCAAACTTTTGTTCCAAAAATATTGTCAACGTTTAAGACTTGTTTACATTGGTTACAACCTACAGTTTTAAGAAACGAAAATATCATGCAGACTTTAATTAATATTCTCACTATTCCGGACGTGAAGTTGAAAACTTTGGCGGTTGATTGTCTCCACATCATCTTTACAAGATCATACTCATCTTCCGAAAACTTTGATTTCTTCATTGGCTCTATCTTCTCTTCAGAAGGTGTTCAGAAACTCACGCAATTTTATCAATCTTTAGAAATAGATCCAGATGATATTGATGAACAAGTTTACTCATTATTAAAGAAGACAGTTGAGATGATTGTTTCATTAAGCGAATACCTCAATTTGTCTCTGAAGAACAAGGTTTCGTGGGAAACAGCAGATGTGGACAATTACTTAAGATTGGTATTGGCTACCACAAATCATCCAAGTTTGATAATCAGTGGGTTGTCACTCCAAATGTGGGTTACAATTTTGAGATTTGATGAACTAAGCTCGAAAGAGCAAATTATCAAGATTTTAATTGATTTGTTAGAAACCTCTGCGAACAGAACTATCAACTACACATTCGATGAAGAGCATGTATCTAGAAAGTTCTTGGATGTTGATTTTGACTCTATTCCAGATGCTAACTCTTTCTTACAAAACTACAACAAGTTTAATGAAGATATTGTTCGTATCACCATCTGCAAAAAACCTGAAGAAGGATTGATGTGGTTGGAGAATAGACTTCAGACATTTTTCAGTTCTGAGCTAGGTCACCAGTGTATTACACAATACAAATTAGATGAAAAATCAGAGTCACTTAACTACGGGACTTCTCAATTTAACATCATTGAAAACTGTATTAGAGGCATATCAAGATGGAGAATCTGGTATAATGGTGATGATTTTGATGCAATTAATGACAGATTAAATAGATTGGTCGAAGGTTTAGGGGAAAGATTATTGGCAATGAATTTAGCCTGTCCTCTCTTGATAAGAAAGCAAGTTCAAACACTTGTCCAATTTGCACCATTACTTAAGGATGTCAGTCCTCTTATGTTTCAGGTTTTGGAAAGAATTCTCACGACCGCTACTTTTGAGTATCCAGCCAACATAGACGATGCTGAAAAAGAATTGATTAGAGACTTGAGGACCAGTTGCGGGACTGAATTGAATAGATTGGCATATATTATGCCAGAGTCTCTTAAGAAGATTTTTACTGATTTAGAAAACGTTGTTGCTAATATCTTATCTTCAAAGAAAGTAACTGATCATGAAATTGTTGCATTCAAATCTTTTTTGTTGGTTATTGCATCCAGGTCCTCAATAAGTGACAAAGATGAGCTATTTGCTAAGATTGTAGATCCTGAATTATCCGCATGGTCATCGCCCGAAACTGAAAAAGGGCTAATGGATTTACATTGGTTCATGGAAAGAATGGGTATAGTGGAAATAGCTTCGTATTTTCAAAAGAGAGGAATTACTGGTACCACTAACTTATTAGAAGCCACCATGGACCAAGAGGGAAAATTGTTAAAAACCAAGCTCAAAGATCACTGGTCTTCCATTTTTCCTATTAGAGCCACCAGAATTTTCATCCAATATAGTATTGAAAAATTGGGGCACGATTCCACTGAATATTTAAATCTATTAAAATTATGGAAGCCAAGAGTTCAACCAATCATACCTCATATTTTGCAACTCTTGACCCAGATCCAAGCATATCATAACCCAGCGAACTGGAACACTTTACCTGATGCTGTCCAATCTTTCGTAAGATATAGTTGTACTGAGAGATTTTGGCAACAGGGAGTATCGATTCAATCCAAAGAGACATTTATAGAGGAGAATGTTAAAGCCTCCTTGACATTAAGAGACTTTGCTGATTCAGTCGGTCATTTAATTAGATATACGAGAGAGTATGCATTTTTAACAATTGGGTCTCTCTCTCAATTAGAAGATACATTTTATGAAATACCAGGCATTTCTAACTTGTTATGGAAGTCTGTTGCTGGTGATACAGTTGGGGTCACTCTTCATAGTTGGAAACACATGATAAACAGTTGTTTGCGCAGTGTGGTAAAACATTGTCCAGTAAAGTTTGTGGATGTCTTCATGGTTGAGTTGTTACCAAAGGTGTTCTTAGATTTAGATAAGCTTTTGGTTGGACAATGGGAAAAAGTCTACAATCATGGCGTACAATTACAGGGAAATGAAGATGATACTACTTTGTCAGAAGAAATGATGGAGGAGCATATGTTAAGGCAATTGACAGCAACTGTTGTACGGTTGTTGATGGACATTGCTGGCCAGATAAATTCTAAGTCTATCACAGATACTCAGTTTGCATGCCGCCGTTTGATCATTGAAAACAAAGAAGTTATGGCTCCATTTTTACGGTTGTGTTGCAATATCATCATGTTTAAAGACACCAAATGTTCATTCAATACAATTTTAGTCGTTAGAAATGTCCTCCTGGAAATTTTACTAAAAGATGAAGAAGTTGATAAATACTTGTGTGATCATTTGATAAAGGCATTGCTTCACGTTTTATTGGATGACTATTTTGTTGAAACACACGGAGAAGCGGCTGTGGCATTGACCACATTGTACTGTGCATTAAGATCTAAAAATGATTATCCAGCTAGAATTATGATTGATTGTCTTCCCAATATCACTACACAACATGTGGGTAACTTTGAAAGATTGTTAATAAGCTCGAAATCCTTGAAACACCAACGATCTGCCCTTTTAGAGTTGGTAAGAATCTCCAAAGAAAATGGAAACAGTGCAGAATATGACGATATGAGTAAGCGTAATAAACAGTTGGAAGCAGCGGCTGCCGCCGCCAGGAAAAAGAAGGCTGCTGGTATTGATGTCATGAACGATCCATTCACTGAAAATGGAGCTCTTGACAATCTATTCGGTGATGATCCATAGTGGTTTTTTTCGAATTCCAAATAATTCAACTGTAATTTTAATGTAACGACTAAAAAAACGGGTTTATATATATAAAGTAAAAAAAAAGATCCTTTAACCGACACTTGTAGTTGAAAACCATGGTATGGTTTACTATACTGTATTTGATAAAAGGTCGTGCAACACCAGAAAGCTAATGCGCATTTGGGAAACAACAAAACGAAACGAACATTACACATAGTGATTTCTGATAATTTCTAATCTTAAATCCTTGAATTCAATTGGAAACTTGTGGAGTAATTGAAAGCTTACATTCAAATACATAAAATATAGTAAGACTGAAATCTTGAGGACAATTTATTTTATTCCATCTTTCCCCCCTAATTTGAAAACAATATGCCAATTAAGTCACTTGAGTCTTATTTATTCGAAAGAAAGTTGGCTAACACCAGCTCAATTGAGATATTGAAGAACGCAACCATCGGTATTGATGTTGAACATTATTTAAGTAGAATTTACACTTTCAAAAAAGAGCAGTTTCTTCCTGGAATCGGCGGTGTTCCAAGCTCATTGAAGCACTATATCCAGTCTGACTTAGAAGTTTTCAATGAGTTCAATATAAAGCCAATTTTTGTTATTTCTGGTATAGACATACAATTACAGTCTACAGAATACAACACCAATGAATTATCTCCACAAGAACAGCATCACGAAAGTAGTTGGGCTCATTTGAGCAACAGGGGTTACACATATAGTAATTCTGTAGAATCGTTCAGATTATTTACAGGCCCATTACCATTGAGACCAATGATTGGTGACTTGATTAAATACTTTATTGATATTGGTATTGATTACTTAGTGGCTCCATATGATGCATCATTTCAGTTATCGTACTTGTACCAAAGTAAAATGATTGACACAATCTACGGATCAACAGATTTATTGTTGACCAAAATTGACAAATTCATCTTGGGGATGGAGTTTCAATCTAAAGACTTTAGATTCATTGACAAACTGAAAGTTTTGCATGAGCTTGGGTTGACTGAGCGACAATTTTTGGACTTAAGTTTAATGGTGGGATGTAATCTTCAACCAAATACGTTCCCAAGCTTCCCACCTTTACCAAAACCAAACCCCGTTCAACCATACCCACAATTGAGCTACTTTAAGTTAGGTTTGGACATTATCTATCAATATAACTCGTTCAATGGGGTTAAAAGTACCGATTTATATGGATATATCGTAGGTACAAATGACCCAGTGTTGTTAGAATTGTATTGCAAGGGTCACGCAGCCATTAAATTTATTCCTGTTTTAACTAAAGAAGGATATGTTGAGTTGTATAATGTGGAAATGTCTAAATTGGGAATTGATACTGAAATTGAATTCCCTCTTGCCGAAGAGGTAAACTCGGATTCATATGTCAAAGTCTCAAATGATGTCCATGAAATAATATCGCAGAGATTGCCACCGGAATTATATTTCTATCAATCGATTGGGTTACTTCCAGTTGGATTGTTAGAAGCTATTACACGGGGTAAATTGGATATCAGACCTCCTTTGGAAGGTGGTATTGGCGAAAGTTACAGATCTTTGATTTCCTCAAAGTTTTACACTGAAAATCTCGATCAACAATGTAACTTATTGACTCAGTTGTTAGCCAGGTACTACCAAGTGAAGAAGATCAATGTCAAGTATTGGTTTAAGGATGGTGTAACAGAAGTGAACAACAGGATAACTCCTCCTATCTTCAAGAGAGTTGACAAATTATTCATTCAGAATGATAATTCTACTGAGAATTTCAAATTGGGTGATTTTTTCAGAAAAATATCCATTAAGGGTCCTGACGACAAGTATAATACTTCAAAGGTTGTTTCTACTAAGGAGGATGTCATTTCTACTGTATTTTTGAGGACTTTATACCTCTTCAAGATTGTCGATGATAATACCCTTGGTTTGAACTCTGTCGGAAGAACTATCAAGAAATTTGTAGATAGCAATAAAGACCTAAATGAGGATAACTTGGAGCAGTTGATTGTTCTTTTACAGTTGATGTCTTCAAATTCTTTCAATTTGACTGCTAAGAACAAGGAATTTTCTAGTGTTCCAAACAATTCAAAGTCCGTTGGTGCAGAAGTTGAATTGACTTCAGAGGAGCAGACATACGTCTCGATAATATCGCGGGTATTTTCGCTTCACAAACTTAATATTGCGCCCATCAACTATCAAGGTCCTATTTCTAGAAACTTATTGAACTTTAGATCACATGTCGAATTTATTCAAACTAGATTAATAAACACTATCGAATGTTTATTGGTTGACTTTATAGTTCATCAAGAAAATAACAATTTAAAGACTACATTACACGTGAAAAACGATTGGTTTCAATTGATAGACCAATTGCCATTTTACAAGGATGTCAACAATACTTTACTTGGTGTTGTTGCTGAGATCTATTTTGAAGTTGCTGCAAAAAATTACAAAATGGGCAAATCCAAATCAGACGTTGTTTCCCAAACTCAAGATCACTTACTTAATGGAGTTTTCCAAGTTGGTAATATCCCATTTAACATAAATGTTCATGGAGTCAACTCTGTCACTGGCCAACAGTTATTTTCTGATTTTAAAGGTGGTCTTAATTTATGGAAGAAGTTTGTTCAATTAGCAACGATTGCTAATGCCGAAGATTCCACTTTGATTAATTCTACAACTTTAAAGAACATCATTGACTCTGATAAGTGGTTAGGTGACTTGGTAGAAAGTGTATAACATTTGACTCTCAATTATAGGCAATCTATTAGTACTGTAGCATCAAATAGCGTTTTGAGATGCCATTTTTTTAATGTGCGAATGAAATGTAAAAACCAACAAATGCACCCCCATACACCGTTGAGAATTAATTTGAGGAACTTACTCTCTCGTTTCTCTTCCAAAAAGGGGCTGGATACAGGAGTAATCCTTGAAAGCAAGCCGAAATTTACCGGAGGCGGGCCCTTTGTTGAGATCCCACGGTTTACTCCAATTGGGTATCCTAGTAATTTATTGAACGTTACTCTACCATCATCATCCCGGCTTAATATCAGAAACGGGTCCATTGTGGCAATAGATGGTGATGCACAGAGATTATCTTCTACTCCAAGGTTATTGTGTGGGACTACTGTCTATCAAGAGTTGCAAAGTGATGTGCCTGTTTCCATATTGATGAATGGTAATAGCGAAAACTACTTCAAGATTGATATTCAGAATGATGGAGAGAGCTGGCTAATTGTTAAAGACAACAGTTTAATCTCTTGGGCTGGTTACTCTTTAGATTTGCAACCCACGGAACTATTACTGAGATTCCAAACGTATGTTACCAAAGGCAAAGGAACGGTTGTTGTTGATGGTGAGACGCAATTGTTTGATGTCGAATTGAAATCTGGCGAAGAAATTTGGTTAAATCCAAATTCGTTGGTAGCAACATCTATTCAGAAAGAAAGCATAAACTTGGGTGTGATTAAAAATAATCTGATTTGGTGGATCTTGCCATCTTTTCCAAAAGAGGGCATTTTTGGCTCACTTCTTAATATCTTTAAGCGAGTGAAAGATCGGTCGAGAAGCACTTTTATCAAAATTATCCCAAGTTGGAAAGTCCCTGTGGAGATTACTTCGTTTCTAGAACCGATCAATCGCTTCATTGCAGTGCTTTATTACAATTTTCAAGTATATGTGATAACCTTTCTTTTGAGAACGAAACCAATTACATTTAAACTCAGGGGACCGGGAAGAGTGTTGTTTAATAACAAGGAACAGGTTCCAAATAGAAACGTATTCTCAAGTCAAGAGATCTACAATATTTTTAAGACATTGCGAAAGTAATAGGATTGTTTAGATGGGGGATTAATATGCTGATACAGTCTTTTTAATTTTTATTCATATCTCGGGACCTGGTAATATTCATACCATTGAAATTTTCAAACCAAAAGTTGAATCTTTATAGCCATAAAATAAATAAAATAACTGAAGGTGGAAGTTTCGTTCATGGTTTGAAATTTTATTTTCGATTTTATAAATTTTTTTGACTCCAGGTCTGAATAAAAAGTCATAAAACTGTATATTCTTTTCATATCTAACTGTGAACACAAAGATTAGTCAGGTTTTTTGTTATCTTATAATTTTTAACTTCGTAAAAATTATTTAGCTGACTATACATGTATGGTACATTGATGTATCGGTAACCAGTAACATTGATTGATATTTTTTACATAGACAATGCTGGAAAATATTTAAGTATTATGGCCAAAATTATTCATAGTCTATACACATGTCGGAGAATTGGAGAAAGTCTGTAAAAACCTTGGATAACAACCTTACTTCCATAAGACATATATCAACGTTTATCGAATAGTGAGTTATTCAGAGCTCCAATATGGTTTCAAGACTTTGGTACGTTTGTATTTTGATTCCTTTAGATTATCATTTTTCAGTGAGAAAAAGCTTTCTCATTTCTAATCTAGATACAAAAACTTAAGCAATGTAACAATTTACACACACATACTCACGAGCTGATCTCCACATTTAAGTACACAGATCTGTAAAGTACCGAGATCTAGTATTGTACTTCTTCTAATTGGTTTCTCCTCATTCTAAATATATAACATGCATTGAATCCTAAAAGGAGGTGAGTTCTTAAAATAGTAACATTTCTCTAGCAATGGCGAAAACATCCTATTCCCAACTGGTAGTGTAGACACTACAAAAACCAAGGCTCAAAAATCTTGAGGTATTCAGTTTGACGACTCATAGTGCAAGGCATTGAGAATCATAGCTGCTTCATATACTGTCAAGCATACGAAACTTTCAAATTTAGTGCACATTTTCTACATATAATCAATTTTAAAATCAGGTACAGAGTGTACATGAAGGTAGATCAAAGCATCTCATATTCGCCAATAAGAATCCTAACAAACATCTTTTTGTGATCAAAGAAGTTCAGAACATTCTGACATATCTCGTTTCCATATTACTAAAACGTACAAGAGCTTAATTGTACGATATAGACTATTTTCTTATTGTAACCTAAAGTTTGTTCTACCTATTATAGTTTGAAAATAATCAGAGGATCATCACCAAAACAAACCAAACGAATCGAATCAAAGCAACAGTGTTTAATTTGTTACCTAAAATTAACACAAAACTTGTGGAAAGAGGTATCCTTTCTTTTTTTATGATATTTTCGTTGGAAGGGGAACATTAAAACGTACTTTATAAATACATGAAGATCCATTATTTAATTCCCAACCCAGTTGATCACTTGACACTGTGATTAATTTATATTACTATTCTGCATAAACACAACCCGTAGAATATCATTTGATATCCGTCTCTTTGTGCACAAGCTATCAATCATTGGTTTCCTAATTGGACCCTTTATCACCACAAATTCACAAGTTGTTTTTTTTTCCACGGAGGAAATTGGTTTTGATTTGAATACTACATCAAGGTAACATTTTAGAAGCATTAACCACTTGAAACAAATTTCATTTGCTTGCATTATTGGTATCTTTAACCTTTCAATTCCAGATACAAAATTATTAGGTGTGAACAATTAAGAACACTGGAACCCCTCAATTTTTTTTTCTCGTGCCAATATTAAAAAATATAGAAATTGTTCTTTCCAACCAAAATATATTACAATTATTTTTGAGAACTTAGCAAAGAACAAAACCAACCACAGCAGAGACTTCATGTGTTAATATGGAAATATCTAAAATCACCACTCCTTCAGAATGGTTCTACTTTGCAAAGGGAGCTGCCAATATACTATTTAAATATATGGGCGATAATGACTACTTGAGACATAAGCTATTGAGAGTGCGACTTATCAAGGAGGATGAACAGTATATTTCCACCTGTGAGTTATATGACTTTGTTGAATTGACGTGTAAATACTTGTTCCCAGAGCAGATAATCGATATTCAACTTGTTGTTCTAACAACAGAGTTCATTAACAAACTTAATAATAATGGAAATAAGTTGATGATCAAGGAGCGTTATGGCCTTTTAATTCCGAATATATTGGACAGAGACTATACCAAGATTGTCATACTGAAGAACTTCCAGTTGTATTACGACCAAACTCCAAAGCAAACAATCGAATCCGTCATTTTTGAAATCAAGCCAAAATGGTTTTATGATAACAAGTCATCCAATTATTGCAGAACGTGTCTGTATAATCAGCTCAAGGGGTTTAAGAGACACTTTTGCCCCCTTGATTTATTATACAAAGATACTATGGAACTGGCGATAGAAGACATTTTTGCCCCAATTTCTAAAGACATTTTGGAATCAATCGAACAGACAAATAAGATCCCCTTGAAGCATTTATTCCGTACATTTTTGCATAACCCAAACAATGTTTTCCAGAAATTGAAACAATATCAAAAGATAAAAAGCAGGAATGACCTTATCAAAAATTTAGAACTGACCAGCGATGTCCTGCAAAACTTATCTCTTATTATGACGCTAAGAGATGTTGGACTTTTCATCAAATTCGAGAAATTTGATAAGGATAATAACGCACATAATTCTCACAATAACATAAATAATATCATAGAGGTTGAAAACTATGGGAAATATTTGGTTACTTGCAATATCTATGATTTGGACCTTAAATCTAATATGAAATACAAGCATTGGGTGGCAACAGAACAGAAAATACTCAAGGTTAACAACACAAGAAACCCTCACTGGAAGAGCTGTGTTAGGTTTACAGAGAGTACAGTAACAGATGACATTGATCCACTTCTGGATTGAACTTGAAGAATGGTGTGCTGTGCTAGATTATAGAAAATGTCACTGATAAAATTCAGGTCATGGCTTAATATTTATTACAAATTTTGGTTTTAATTACTTCTACTTTTAAACTGTTTTATATATATAATTTTTTATGAATCTCACACAAGGCTCCCATGAAGACTGGAGTCAGTACTATATAAACTAATACTACAATTAATTTCAATTTATCTTTATTGACGAATATAAACTTATATACATTACAACTACGCGCAAATTACCAAACATCTTCTTGGTATCTGTTTTGAACCTTAAATGATCTGATTAAGTCTGCACCCTTTTCTTCAGTGACATTTCTCTCCTTAGCAATTATCTTTGCTAAAGTAGACTGGACTTCTCTAGCCATTCTAGATGCATCACCACAAACATATATATAAGCGCCCTTGACTAATAACTCATTGATTTTCGCAGACTGTTCTACTAACTTGTCTTGGACATAAACCTTTTTCCCTGGAGTTTGTCTAGAGAAAGCAGTGAATAATTCAAATGTTGACCCCAAGGCCTTGGAATACGTTGGCCATTCTTCCTTGTACAAGAAATCTTCATTTTCATTTCTGCAACCATAGAATAATAATGAAGCACCTGGGGTTTGTGAATTCTTTTCAACTTGGGCAACCCTTTCTCTAATAAAGCCTCTAAATGGAGCAACACCAGTACCTGGACCAATCATAATGATAGGAACATTAGAACTTGAAGGCAACTTGAATGTGGATCTTCTTACGTGCACTGGTAACTTGTAGTTGGAGAAATGGTTATGTGGTCCCGTCAAGTCATAGTGTACTAGTGGCTTTGTGCTTGATTTATTTTGATCAATTTCAATATGCTTTAACAAGTTGGTAACAACACCAGTAACCAAATGGCCATCGTTCATAGTCTCAGATTCAACTACAGCAGTGATGTTAATATTCGTCTTCTCAGAGAGAGAACTGGAAGATATGGAATAATAACGGGGTTGTAAGTGGGAAATAAACTCAATGATAAACTCGAATGGGACATTTGTCCACGGAATTCCCTTAGACAAGTACAACAAGGCGTCGGCAATGTTCAATTTTTGAGAAGTGATTTTCTCAGCAAATTCGTTCTTGTCGTTACCAATTTTAACAGCAAGAGCTTTGGCGTCCGCATTTGGAGCAAATGTAGCAATAGATAAAAGCAATTGTCTTGAAATTGGACCTGAGATTTCCAATTTATGTTTAATGACAGCTTCGTAAGTGATAGGAGTGTAAAATGGAACATGAGTAGTAGAATCTAAAACTTTCAATTCGAATGCACTTTCTAATTTATCTTGCGTAAGTCCAAAGGCTTTGCTAAAGGTAGCAATGTTTTCTTCAGAGTTAGATGGCCAAACTGCCAAGTGATCCCCAGTAGAATATCTCAAGTTGGAAGAGGAGATGTCAAACTCAATATGAACACATGACCTGTCCTTTGACTTAAACAATTCCCTGGAAGTAGTGATTGGGGCCAAGAATGGGTGCGTGTGATCGAATGGACCCTTGGAAAAATCCACATCTTGTCCTGAAATGTACTTCACCAGTGGCTCACCATGAGAAATAGTAGCACCCGACAAGACATCAACCTCCTCAATTTTAAATGATGGTTCATAAACCATTTCATGTTCCTCAAAGTTCATATCATTCTTTAAGTTATCGAAAACTTGGTCCTTCCAAGCTAAAAAGTCTTCATCTAAAGTACCCTTTCCATCATCTCCTAATCCAAGTTTTGCAAACCTTTCACCACCCAAGCTTTCCAACTTTTCATCTAATTGAGTGGCAATCGCATTATAAAATTCATAGGTTGAGTTACCTAAGCCGAACACGGTGTACTTCAATGTTGAGAGGGTGTCAGCTTCGTTTTGAATAAAGTTCATAAAATCAATAGCATTGTCGGTTGGTTCACCTTCACCGTACGTCGCAACCAAGAAGAAGCACAAAACATCATTTGAAATTTCTCCAAAGTTTTCAAACTCATAGTCTGAAAAGTCAACACTAATGGTTTTCAATCCAAACTTAGAGCTTAATTCTTTAGACAACTTATTGGCATAGTCTTCGGCTGTACCAGTCTGAGAACCATAGAAGATAATTGCATTTTTGTTGTTTTTGTTTATCGTTTCTAACAAGTCTCTTGAACTAGTGGATGATTCGCTAAGGAAGCCTCCTTCATTGTTTTGAGGAGGGGAAATGTAATCCTTGCAAAAGTATGCAACAGCAGCAACGGCCAAAGCCACCAAAACAGAAAAGTCTAATGTATCTAATGCCATATTGGTGTTTCACAGATTGTTACAAATTCTTTACTAAATGCCCTGTCGGTAAATATTTATACAAATATACGAGCTACCCGCGCGTGATTTGGGAACGAGCGGACTTTTTTTTCCTTTCGGGCAACCTACTATTTTTATGCATTCCTTATCTAGTTTATCGAAAGTACAATCAATAAATCTTTTTACTTTTTATTTATACCTCGGACTGGAAATGTTAATACAATCGTGAATTAGTTTTCAAGCTAAGAGTTCAATCTGCAAAAAAAAGCCTTAAATTCATTAAAATTGAATGTGAAAATTTCGTATTTAGTTTGAATTTTTATTTCCGGTGCTACGAAAAATTTCAGTCCGAGGTAGGAATAAAAATCAAAAGACGGTTAGATTTTTTGGTAAACTTTAAAGGAAGAATATTTCGCTCCAACATGCTTTGATCTTCAAAAGTGGGGCAAGAAATTCACATGCCCGAACTTTCATAGTGACATCTGCCAAGTTGATCTGAGGGGAGAAGACTGCCCAGTGTAAATTTATTCCTCCAGTCTGACTTCATGTGCATTTTCCGCAGGATTTAGGTCAAGGTCTGTAGTACCCAGAAGATAATCAACATATTTTCTAAATTCTTTGTCCTCTTCTGTTTTGATATCATACACTTTATCAATAATACGACACACTTGTTGAAAAACTTCTGACGTGAAACCTTCTTTGTAAACCTCTTGCACAACTTTCACCACAGATATTGGATCGAATTCTACAAGAGACCGTTTCCCTACTTTATAATAAATGAATTCAGGTTGTTGTCCACCCTTCTCATTTTTGTCATCCTTGGATAAGTATCCTTTCTTGATCAAATCAGCTACTAATGAAGGACCTGTAATGTTGAAAATTGGAATTAATTTCTTTTCGTGGTCTAAATCAAGCCCCAACCTTGCAAGCATTTTAAATAAAATGTGTTGTGTGACATTGTTCTCATACATGATAATAATCGAGAGGATCATTAAGATAATTCCAGAATATTGGAAATGGAAGGTTGACAAATGAAGGAGTTTCTTACTGTCAATGTTTTCATTATTAAAGTCACTCCAAATCTCCCCAAGAACTTCCTTAGCATCGTTACTTAAACAAGATACAAGAACCAAGGGTTTAGGATCCTTTGGACCAGGGGCCTCTTTTAAGGTCAAGCCATAAACATTTTCCAATTGGGACTTTACACAATTCATGACGGTGGCAAATGAATAGCTTGTGGAACTCTTGAACTCAGTAATGACCTTCAACACATTGTCTCTCCTAATAAAACTTCCTTGTAGTTCCTTTGTCATGACAAGTCGAATTACTTGGGTAACCACAGTTTGTAGATCAAGGTCGCGTTCGACTTCATTTTCACCCTGTTCACTATCCTCTCTAAATTCATCCTGATCAAGTCCAGAGAAGTTGTCTTCCTCCTCTTCAAGTTGTCTTCTATTCCTCTTAGCCATCAGTTAGTTTTTGTTGATGTCGCGTCAAATAAAATGAAATTTGTAACCAATCTTCAAGACCAGAAGACTAAACTGCACGTTTATTTAAATAAGACGGTGGATATTGGTACGTTCCCAATATTTCATACTAAACAATCTAGATTTAAAGGAATCCCACATTTCTATTTCTTTTTTGGATTACATTATTCTTTTGTAACTACATTATCTCTCCCTGCCCTCTTATTTTTCCATTTGGGTGCAAAAAAATCACAAATATAAACCCCATCTGTGTTTCAAAAATAAAATTGCCTACCACAAGTTTATAAGTTCAACAGTCCAAGAATATCAATATGAATGAACAAGCGATCTTTAGTCACCCTCACTCAAAAGTGTATTTGAAAGATATGACTTTTGCTGATCCATACACTACGCCAATTTTCCCTTCTGAGTTGGCTTTCGGCGGTCAAGTTCAAAGTGTTAACACTAATACTGTGAAGCTCTGTTCAAACAGCACTATTCCAGTTCAACAAAGAAGCCAGTCTGCTCTCGATTACGTAGCAGTTGGTGGTAACTTTCACTTGACTAATATCATTAACAGAGGTTTCATTAAACCCACCTTTTTACACAAAGAGTTAACAAACTCTGAGTCAGCTGGTGTTGATGCTAACACTTTCCCTGTTGAATTTCAGCCAAGAAAGGCGGCAAACATGCCAGCTGTTGAAAAGGTGACAAAATGGATGAAAGGAGTTCCCTGCTTTGTTTCAGAGAACAATACTTTAACGATGGACTGTTATCCAGTTCTGACCACTTTGGATCCATATGAAGAGCAAGCCGACTTCATTGAACACTTCATTGAACAGGATATCAGTTTTGATGAACTGAGAAACAGACCCAGAGAATTCGAAATGAATTTCTCAAGCCAAGATGATATAATTGAGTATCAGGCAAGGTTAATTTCCCTTTATTCGTCATTAGTGTATAACAACGAATCTGAACCCGTTAAATACGGCGGAAATATCGAACGCTACAGTCGTCAATTCGGATCAGAAGATTTTTACGACGAAACTACCGAATACAGTGGTGAAAACGATGCGTACCAAATTCATGTTGAAGAGATTTAGAAACATCACTAAGTACTATATAGATTCATTAAGGAAATATAAATTAACATATAATTACAATAAAATATCTAATTCAGGAATATCGTAGTTCAATTGAGCATCGGGTAAAGTTTCTACTTTTGGATAGTAAGGAACCAAGGTGTCTTGAGCTTGGATGTAAATATTGTTATACATTTTCCAATATGGGCTTCTCACCATTCTTGCTGGATGGAAAAGACCAGCCCACAAATAATTGGAGAACGTCCCTACTCCAATAGTCATTCTAATACTGTCTATACTCCACAAGATTCTTTCAATGACATGTGGGGAAGTTTCAAAGATATTAGGGATAAGGAGATTCAAGAAATGGAGAAACACATCCATAATTTCAGAATTTACTTTTCCATAACAGTTCATACTCAAGTGCTTAATAACACTGGCCGCAGTTTGTCTATGGACCAAATCCCTGTCAATTAAGGCGTCTTCAAGTAATGGTGTTATTCCGTATATGTAATCTTTAGCCATATTACCATCAATGTACTCAAAAAGAAAACTGAGGGATTTCAATATACCATTTTGAACATTCTTTTCTTGTGTTCTGTATTCGTTCATTATGGAAGGTAGCACTGTGAAAGGCAAACAAGTCTCTGCAACTATTCCGATTGCCACGGCAGTACAAACTCTCAACTGTCTTTCCTGAACTCTTAAATTATTCAATAACATAACAATGATATCCTGAGGACCAATTGTTTTCGAAATGGACCCAAATGTTTCATTGGATACCACTCTAATACGTCTCTTTTGGGATTTCAACAACTCGAGAAGTTCAAAACAAATCCTCATCCATTCTTTAGCATTAATGCTTTCACCATTCTTTCTGGCAATTAATCCAATTAATTTAATACAGGACTCTTGAACTTTTTCTTGTCGATTTTTCAATATGGGTGTCAATGTAGGTAATATTTGGTTAATTGAAGGGTTAGACATGATTTGAACTCTTGACTTATCAATATTATCAATACAGGCGTGTAAAGCGGCTATTAATGATCCCAAAACTTCAGGATACACTTCTCCAAGTGATTCATATAGAATGAGAGATAATCTAATTAGCATATCATCTTCATCTCCTCCCACGCCACGAGAACAAATCTTAATTACAGGAGCAAGAACAGTTATCAAATCGGCTGCCTGCTGCCTCGTTTCAGGTATTTTATTTTTCAACCTGTACAACACAGAACTTATTATTGACTCAAGATGTGGTTTTAATCTTTCTTTAAGTGCATTTGCTAGTGAACCAAACGCGCTCAAATAAACCTTGTGCTGTATTGTCTGATGTTGGAAGGCAAATAAAATACCATCCACCAACTTTAACTCAGTCTCCTGGTCAAGACCTATCAAATTATCAGGATAAAGGTTCATCATCTTGTTTATCGCCTCCACTGACATTTTCCTCAAAGATTCATTATTATCTTTAGTGTACAACAATATACTTTTCAAAATGACTAGGAAGTCAAATTTATTTGAAATATCAACAGTAGCGTCAATGACAAGTCTCACAATTTGATTCGAGTCAGCTGCTGTTCTCCTATTCCAGAAAAACTTCAAAAATGGAGCCAATATTTCCTTATTGAAGTCACGTACAATGTCCTTATTTAGAGGTAATGCCGTCAAGACTTTCAAGACTGTTTTTTTCATGTCTTCATCTGGAGATCCAAATTCTCTAGTTATGATACCAACCAACTCCTTGCTATAGAAATTGGAATACTCCTCATAATTTGAATCAAATACCATCAAGGGAATGATGGATCCCAAACATCTTATGAAACTGGCCAATCCTTTCCCTCTGTGTTTTTTCATTCCTGACCAAACGGATTCTAGAATGGGCTCGAAGGATTCAATTCCATATGGGCTCACATTATCTGCTAACAAAGCTATTGTATTACCAGTAATGACTTTAACCTGTAAAATATCATCTGTAAGACCAATAGACACCAATTCCACCAACTGAGAAATATGTGGAAGTAATTTACTCCCATTTCCAGAGCCCAAAAGAATACATAATTGTTGAACTATTTTGATACCGGTATGTCTTGCCATCCAGTTCTTTTTTGACTTGATAACAGCCCTTAAAAAGGGTAAAAAGGCAGTTATTCCTAAAGTGTTGGCAACAATTGCAAATATTCTAGATGTAATGTTTCTGATAAACTCATCTGCATGATCAAGATCAGGACGCAAGCTTGAAATTATATTTGCCAACCCAGCAGTTCTTGAAAGGTTCGATATAATCTCTCTGGACTCGAGTCTTAATGTGAAATCTTCATCAATTAGCAATGGGCCAATAACGGCCAATATCTTACTTGTGTAAGGTCGTATAGTCGTATCGAATTGAAACAAAAGCCTGCCAATCAATTTGACAAGCAAGTGTCGTTCCTTTTCTTCTAAGTTTGGCTCTACCAAAATAGGGAGGACTTGTTCGAAGATAATTTTGGGCCCAATCTTTTTTGCCTGATCTGTCAATTGACGTAAAGAACGTTTGCGTACTAATTGAGTACCATTCTTCACTTTCAATATTAATTTCAAGGAATGAATTTCGTTTTTTAATTCCGCGGTTGTTAGTTCTGACTCTTTCACCACCAACAATCTTCCAAAATATTTTGAATCTTCTGGCTTGAAGTATTCCAAACCAGTAACTCCTGGAATGTCAGAGGGAGATATTTGGTCCAGCAAGGTCAACGTGCTTCTTATATCATTATCGGAAGGAGGAATATAAAAATCTATCTTTCCCTTAGTGACGTCAGGTACAACTTCGTCTTGCGTAAACCACAGGGGTGGATCGACTTTATGGTATACAGATGGCAATATCTTATCGAGAATTTCATCTGTTAATGGAAGCCCATTGATGACTGGGACTTTAGTATGAAAGCTTGGAAATCTGACGAGTGACTTCTGGTTATTATACTCTTCAAGTGTGACATCCCATCTTCTCTTTCTTGGTCTTTTATTTTCAGATTCTTCTAATTTCTTCTGGACTAATTTATTAACTCTAACTTCTTCCCTTTCCAAGTCTCTATCTTGCATGACTTCCTTGTAAGATTTCACAGTTTCCAAATTAAAGTCTATTACTCTCTTGTACCTTTGCTTATTGTAGTTATTTTGCATCAATTCGCCACCAAGTTCTCCAGACGTTACACCATCGGCTTCCAAAAAGTCATCTCTTATCAGGTTTGCTAGGGCCGAGGAAATACTATAATTACCCGCTAGGGTTCGCTTTCTTTTCTCCGTAGTCATGTTTGGTTGTATAGATTAGATGATGAGTTTAATCTTTTTTTACATCTCCAAAAAATTCATTTAGATGAACTACAGTTGAATTGAATATGTCCAGCCAGAGTTCTACAGTGTTACTAAACCGACTTTTATCCTTGAAGGAGAACACACCTTTGATTCTTGTCTTAGATTCCTTAATTCAATCTGCACATTTTCTTGTCAACGAATTTGCCCATAAGTCTAATAATAAAATCATATATCTTTCATTTGAAACGCTAACCCAACCAGATTTTGCAACTTCATTCATTGATTGCACAGAGCTAACTACACAGAAAATCATAGATAATGTTAAAATTGAAGCTGCAAAGGCAGGTTCAAGCTCTTTATCCAAGACTTTGATTATTGTTGATTGTTTGAATTATGTTGAAGGAACAGAATTGACAAATTTCATCACTTCTTTGATCCAACCTTCCATAGTCATCCTAGGAGTTTATCATACAAATGCTCCTCAAGTGGACACAAATAATTACCCATCTCCGATAAGCTTACTAACTTATATTGCCAGTTGTATATTTGAAGTCGAGCCTCTTACTGAGATCGATGAAGATGTATCAGAGTCAGTAAACACAAAACTAGCATTTCCAGTGAAAGCCCTCATAAACAACCCAACTTTCAAGTTGATACTTACTAATAGAAGAAAATCGGGAAGATCGCTTACTTACAATTTTAAAATTGACACCAAGAACCACAAGTATGAACAATTGAAAGACAAGGTAGTTGCTCAAACAGTCGAGGATGAGAGTTTGTTGGAGGGCCTCACTACCTTTAACTTGACAACAAATTCAAAGCAAAGATTAGCTAGACAACAAGTCGAATTACCATATATGGAGGCACAGGAGACTTTGGGGTCCGCGGGTGGTGCAATTGTCTATGAATTCGAGAAAGACGATGATTACGACGAAGAAGATCCGTATGAAGATCCTTTCTAACTGGTGTTAAATTAAATTAAAGTTACATAATGATATCTAAAAAAACATTTCTACTTTTTGTAAAACCTGAAGAATCAATTTCTTTTCTTCAATGACTGGACCTTCTCCTTTATAGTTTTGATTAATTTTTTAAGCTTATTTTGCTCTGATGCTTTCTCCAATTCTTCTTCAGTTATTACTTTTTTTGTTAACAAGTTGAAAATAGAACCAAATGCCAACGAAAAGATTGTACAAGTCAAAATGATAACATTGTAAGGCATGGAAAAATCAGGAGTGGGAAGAGTCAACAACAAACTAGTAGTTCTTAGTTGGTAAACTCCAGATGTACTCAAAACAGTTACAACAGCCGGCTCGATCGCAAATCCATGATTTGCATCCGGTGGATATTCATGATATAGGAGTAGTGATTTATCAAACTGCGTATTAAGAGTCAAAGTCAGTTTTGGTGGCAACGACACAGTATACTCTAAATGCGAAGGTCTTTTTCTGTCTATTGCAGGCTGGAAATATCTGTCTTTAATGAATTCGGTTTCATCTAACAAGTTAGAATAAATACCGGAAGAATTCAGGATGCTTGTAGTTAAAGTGTTCAAGTACAACCTCATGAACCAGGGAAGACTTTCGAAGTACTCAAATTGAACCACTTCATCACTGGATGGATTGGTGAAAGAGATACGGAACCCACCCTTATCTTGGGAGTAACCAGTCAAAGAACGGGACACCAACAATGGCGGTGCTGCAATAGGCAAAACCAAAGTACTGTTTTTAGTTTCGAATTTAATATCAACTGGATAATCCTTGTCAATAAATGCGTGGAGATGGCTATCTGCTCCATTTGAAATACTCCAAAACACTATGGAATCATCCTGGTCTCTTGAAAAATTAACCTCCCAGTTTTTTGGATCTATGTTAATCTTTACTTGAGAACTCTCTGGGTCATCTGAGAAAGCTGGACCATTAATTGTTCTACCATAGATTGTTTCCAAACTCCAACTTAACTCCACAGGGTCATCCTTTGGATAACACTGCCAAATATTAAAAGTTCTTGTGGTATCATCACACTCTAACAAATGACCCGGAGTTGGTTTCGGAATACCACCTTCTAGTTGTTTGCGTCTGGATCTAATGATATCCACGATTGTACTAACAGTTTGTTCCATTTTTAAAACACATGAAGAATCATTACATTCTGTAGTGACATCAATAGACATACCATGCCACAAGGAGTCGAAAACCTTGTGTCCATCCAAGAGACTTGAAATCCCAGCTTTACCTCTTGTTGGTAAAAGTTTTAAGAAAGGAGTCAAATTCTCAGTACAGATGGGTTCACTTGGAAGAGCAGCACGCAAATAAAAAAGTTTGTTATTGGAATTCAGAATTGGCTTTCCCTGCAAATGTGGATGTCTTGGAAATGTGGTTATGGTTTCATCTATAAAATTCAAAGAGGCACAGAAAAAACCAGATAAAGTCTTAGTCAATTTTATCCAGTTTTCCTTTGCAGTAGCAAGATCTGGCGCCTCGATAGCGGCTGAAACTTCAACACCGGTTCCACCACTTTTAGTTCCATTTAAAGGAACTTTCCCCCATGAATTATCATCCCACCAGCCTTGTGTGAATTTTAGATGTAATTCTCTGGTATTAGTGGTCTCTATTATAGGGCCCAAGGCCTTTGGGAAGTATGTGTAATGTGTAGATGTCCCAAATTTCAGATCCCTAATACCATCACTGTACTTTAAGGAAAATGGTAATGATTCTATTTCAAACTGGAAAGATGACAACAAGGTATTCTTTGGTAACGGTGTCAAGTCGAGAGTTTCCTTATAGAAATGCTGTCCCGAGACCAATGAAGTAACCCCTAGTAACAGTAAGATCAATTGAAGTATACTTAGAGGCATTGCAAAATTAATATCAGACCTCCAACTAATTTCAACTGGCGTACTTAACCGTTTTTTCTTAGTGTAGTGACTTCTCTAAGATTAAAGATTCTTAACATGTCGTACAGAGACGCGGACTTTTCAAAAAAAGATGTCGCAATATTTTGGTACGCCAAACACAACTTCTAGATATAAACAAAGTGCCTAGAGTAAAAAAAAAGTTGTTGTATTTAAAGTTGTTTAAACCCCAAGTATCCTTTCCAAATGCTGTTTCAAACCTCTGATGTGCTGGTTTTGGAACAACACAAAGAGAACATACAGCCGCTACCTGGAGGACGTTCAGTTTCAAAGCTAATTGTGGGCCTCAAAAACTCATCGGATTCTGCCTTGGCTCATAAAGAAAGTTTGAAGGTTGAGAAGGAAAAGTTTGAAACTGACCTACAGAACTTGGATGATCTAGACGATCCATTGCAAGTATTTGTTGATCACATTTCATGGGTTCATACAAACTATCCACAGGGAAGTAATACTGAGAGCGGTTTATTATCTCTTTTGGAACGATGCACTTCACAGTTCAGAGATGTTCAAAACTACAAAAATGATCCAAGATACTTAAAAATTTGGGTTGAATATACAGAGTACTCAGATTCACCGCGTGATGTATTCGTTTACCTAGCTAAGAAGGGAATTGGCAACATGTTAGCCTTGTATTATGAAGAGTTTGCCAATTACCTAGAAATCACAGGTAAATTCTCGGATGCCGAACAGATTTTTGAATTAGGTATCGATTCAGAAGCCCGGCCTCTAGGACGTCTTAAACGATCCTACGAAAACTTTAAAGAAAGAAGACTTGCGCTGTCAAATGATGATACTAACCCAGCTTCCAGAAATATACTAGCAATTAAGAGGGGCCTGTCAATAGAACAAAACATTGACCTGGAAGAGCAGAGTATACAGAAGAAACAAAAATTACAGGTCTTTAAAGATGAATCCGATGACAACCAAAGTATCTTACATTCGATATTCGAGGCTCCTCAGCTGAATTCAGAGTTTGGAAGCATAAAATTAAGAACGAAGGAAAATATATTATCATCAAAGGCTTGGACCGGTGAAACATTGCAACAGAAAGTCCCAAAACGAGTATCATCAACTGGGTCAAATTCTTCATCTGCTGCGTTCCAAGTGTATAGAGATGAAGCGGATGAGGAAGAATTAGAATCAACTATAAGAAAGAATCAGGTGGCTGAAAATGGAGATGTTTACACGTTCATTAAGAACCCAGGAAAGAGAGCAGAATTGATCCATGTAAATATGGATTTGATTCACGATTCAACAGGAGGAGAAATTTCTCTGCTTGAATTGTTGATTTTATCAAGACAACTTCAACTTGCTAACCTCGGAGAAACTAATAATATACCTCAAACGGAAAATCTGGAGAGCCACAAAGTCAAAGAACTACACGAGACTACATTGTCTGTTTCCTTGCCCTTGGCAGGTGATGTTGATGATGACGACGATGACGTTTCGAACTTACGTAGATCCGAAAATGGCCCGCCATCACCGACACTTACTATGTTCTCTAGAATGGCAAATCATGAAGTTATCAACATGTACAACGATGCAGCTCAAGCATTGATATCAGACGACGATACAGATGGAAGAAGCTTACTTGGTGAAAATGTTACTAACTATGATGGCTTTGTTACAGAAACTATTCATATAAATAATCAAATATTGGATCAGAAAACTACTCCATTAACAGATAAAGAAGGCGACGGTCAAAGCTCGCCATTTGTGGAGCAACCCTCGCAAGAGAGAGATCTTAAACTAATTAACCCATCAGATCCAAATATTAGAAAATCCTTATTGGCAAATTTGTCAATCCCACTTAGCGTATATCCAGGCTACTATGAAGATTTAAAAATTTCAACATCCAGAATATCTAAATTCAAGGAAATAACAAATTCAATAACAAAAAAAATAGCGAAAGGCTCCAAATACTCCATAATAGATTTTTGTGGGGACGAAATATATTGTTTGAGACATGAACTCGGCATTGGAGGTTATGGCGTTGTATTCTTGATAGAGACTGGAACTACTGGTCTTTTAAAGGCGTTAAAGATAGAGTCGCCGGGATCTAAGTGGGAATTTTACATACTCAGTCAAGTTCATCGGAGATTGAAGTCTATTGAATTTACAAATGGAATTTCCCTTTCTTCATTTTTTACAAAACCGGACTCATTTTATTGTTTTCAGGACGAAAGCTATCTCTTGATGAAGTACTATAACCAGGGTACCATACTAGACGTGGTTAACTATTACAAGCATCAATCTGGTCGAGGTGTCGATGAAGCACTTGTCATACATTTAACTGTGGAACTACTAAAATCCATAGAGGCATTACATACTATAGGAATTATTCATGGCGATCTAAAGGCAGATAATTGTATGTTGCAGTTTGAAGAAACACAGGAAAAGTTAAATGAAAATTATGACACTCTGCAGTATTCAACATGGAGGAAGAAATCTATATGCATAATTGATTTTGGGCGGGCAATTGATATCACTCTTTTTGAAAAGGATGCACAATTTACGAGCAACTGGAAAACAGATCAACAGGACTGCAAACAAATGAGAGATAACGAACCTTGGAGTTATGAAGCTGATTATTATGGAATAGCTTCTGTGGTTCACACCATGTTGACTGGAGCATACATTAAGACAGTTCAAGTTGAAAATGAGTTGAAATTAGAAAGTGCTCTCAAAAGGTATTGGCAGTGTGATCTTTGGGCTCCATTTTTCAATTTACTTCTCAATCCGTATGGAAGTGACGTGACTTTGAAGGAGCCATTGATAGATGAATTAAGAATACTAAGGGGAGGTTTTGAAAGGTGGCTAGTGGATAACGGAAGAACTAAAAGATTAAAGAGTATTATAGAAGATTTGGAACATGGTCTTAATGATGTAAATAAAAATAGGGTTAATTAATACAATACATGAACGATAAAGTATTATACAGTATTATATTGGCACTCTCATGAGCGCTTACTTAATTTAGCTTGATACTACCTTCTTCGTTTTGCAAATTTTTCAACCTGTTATCAATGATGATGTCAATCTCCTCATCCGATGCGCTGTTTCTCTTTAATAATCTACCGAAATCCCATGGTTTATCCTGCTTCCTTATCTTCATCTTTTTACCACTAGGCAAGATTTCATACTTATCCAGAATATTTCGTTCAAAGCCATTAGTGACACCTGTACCGTTACCGCTAGGTTTAAGTTCAGAAGGAAGGGGATTTGTACCTGCTCTTTTCCTATTATAGGCAGAACCCTCAGAAAGATCATCTAATTTTATGGCTTCGCCAACCTTTTTTTCAAAATCCTTTGTCAAATTCATTCCAAATAAGTGTGCCAAACGAGTTCTAACAGTGGAAGGGTCCTTCGGAAAAGTCCATCCTTGGCGTAACTCTTTAAAAGCATTGTATTCAAAAGAACGTCTCATATCGATGTCCTTTTCAAATAACCTGAACAATTCATCATCACTTGGATAAATCATGTACTTGAGAAGTATAACCAAAATGTCAAACAAAATAGTAACCGCTATTAGTGCCAACAATGTAGCCCACCAACTGGCGTCTTCACCCCATGTAAGGAGCCCATAAGCAACAAAGAAAATTTCTGAATCTTTCAGCCTGTAAAGAATCATAATCAAAACATTCCATACTCCATACCCACCAACAGATATAATGAACGATGCCAATGCTAACCATTGGATATTGTGCATTTCAATGAATTCACATTTTGCATTAATAACAATAGTTAAAGTAGCAAATGTAAGTGTACCTAAGGGAAGTGTTGTATTATCATGCAAAGCAGTTTCACCCCATAAATAGGTAGCAAGGAAAGATATCCCTAGACTCTGTAGTGTTGCCAATATCATCCATGAGACAAATATCTTTAGGTTGAATGCTTGATAATTTTGGCCTTTTTTATACAACTCAGGGACTGCAATTAAGGTTGCAGGGTTCAAATCTTTGTCAAACATACCGATACAAATCACGGCTAATGAGGTGAACAAAGTATTGAACATTGATAATGACCAGCTTTCATACATAGAGGAGCCCGAAAATAGTGTGTTTCTTTGGTAAACAGCTTGTGTCAAGTAGAACAAGAGTTCTTTGTAGAATGTACATAACACAAACTTCGAAGTCCTCACATAGTTATAGCGACCATTGACCAAGAGCAATTTAAGAAGAAACCGAAATTGTGCAATTGCAAAATCAGCCGATCTAGCAGCCTGTAGCCCTTCTTTTCCTGTAATGCCTACACCAATATCTGCACTTTGAATCATCGCAATGTCATTAGCACCATCTCCAATAGCCAATGTAACAGCTTTCGTATTGATTTTTCTCACGGCAGAAACAAGATCTGCCTTTTGTGAGGGCGAGGCACGACAGCAGATAGTAGAATCTGCATCGACACACAATTCAAGGAATTTTGAGAATAGAGCTTCGTTTTTTTCAACATCTGCAAGAGTTCCACCATCAATAACAAGGACACAATGGGCAATTAAATTTGAAGTGATTTTTTTAATGTTTTCTGATATTTGTTCCATTAAATTGTCTGTGCCGTTAACATTTGACAAAATCACTACGGTAGAGTAGTCCTTAATTAATCTGCACGAATAACCAATGTTTATGGCGGTTTCTCTTTTATCACCAGTAAGCATCCACATTTTGATACCTGCTGTCCTCAATTTCTCAATTGCTTCACTGACACCATCTTGCAATTTATCCTCGATAGCAGAAGCACCAACTAACTCGAATCCATGCTCGATTCTAGATCCAACTTCATCAATAGCCTTTCCTCTATCAACTAAGGTTGTCTTTGCATTGGAATAGTCAGTAGACCACTTCTCATACTCCAGTTTCTCAATCCACTTAAATGAATATAACAATGTTCTAAGTCCTTCAGTCGAGAATTCTTCAATATGCTCTAGGGTTTTCTCAAGTAGGAATTCTTCGTTGACTAATAAACCATCACTTGGGATATCTTCAAACATTTCTTTTGAAGCAGTTGGGGAATTTCCAGAAGGCACATTTAACGAATCGTTTGGACAATCAATACTATATTTTTTCTTTTGCTGTAAATGTAAAGACTGCTTTGCCCTAGAAGCAATATCGGCAATCTCTTCATCTTTTTTCAGCAATGTTCCATCAATTGAGTTGAGCCTCTCGATGGGTTCCAGACTAAAACTCATCCGGAGATTTCCAAATGATTTTTTAGGTGTGACATCCTGTGATAACCTCGCTTGTAATACAACTTCAGCTTCCAATGTTTTTCTGTCTGATGATTTAAGAATGATCTCCCGAGACTTAGCTTTGGCTAACCTCGAGCGTTTCAACCTTTCCAAAATAATGTTGTCAGCTCCTTTGCAAATAATACATATTCTATTATCTGGGAACCTGACTATTATAGACATTCTTTTTCTTGTTGAAGTGAATTCAACAACTTCTAATACTTCATAGTCTTCAAATTTTGGATCCGAGTCGAAACCATTGGGGTAAGTTTTAATGGTCAATTTATTCTTCTGTCTATCATAGACAACAAATCCTAAATCTCTAGCAGCTTGAACCAAGGCTAATTCGTCGGGAGAGGCCGATTGGTATGATATAGTTTCATCACCAATTTCAATTGGAGCATCAGAATCTTCATTTTCTATGGAGTTGTCAGTTGAATATTCTGAAAGACGTTTCTTGACTGCTATCTGCTTTTTAGGTAAACAAGTATTGCACAACGCAATACTCAATATAAAAAACTTTGCTTTTTTAGAAAAAAGTGTTTGAGGGTGACTTTGTATGTATCTTAACATTTGCAACGAGTTGTTCATGATTTGGCTTTTCTTAGGCTGGGCTGTGGATACCCAAGTATTACTTGACTTGATTGACTGTAAGTCCATGCTGTTGCGAACTATAGATGTGGTGCTGGTTATGTCTTGACTTGTGCTATTACGCAGAGAAGTATCATGCATACTCATTCTAGGAGCTTGGGATACTATTGGTACGAAGCTAAGATCTTCATTATTTTTTTCCTTTAACATTAAGTCAACGTCATGAAGCCAACTAACACCACAGACGCTGAATTTTCTGAATATCATTTGATTATCAGTCAATGTGCCAGTCTTGTCACTGAATATATAGCTCACTTGGCCCAACTCCTCTAATATAGTCGCCGTTTTAGCTTCGGCAGGGGTATCTGTTTCAACATGATACATGTCTATATCAAACTGTAGGAAGCACAACTGCATTACCTTGATGATTTCCATAGTGACATAAAGGGAAAGAGGTATTAAGGTATTATACATAATAATAAAACCCATGAAAGTCGCAGCAACACCCGCATCAGCATCGTAAAGATACCAAGTTTTACTTCGATTATCATTATACATCAATCGTTGTGCCATTGTAGAAAACGCAGACAATAAAATAACAACAACAACCATGAATATCACAATATAATTGATATTCTTTTGCAATTTTGGGGCTTTAGTTCTTGGGTTCTTGATGTTGTTCATGCGAATCTTGGATTCTTCGCCTGTAAAAACCACTACACCTATAACAGAGTCAGTGTTTCTGAGAACACATCCTCTATATGCCACATTTTCTGGGCCCAATGCATATGTTGTTCCATCTAAATTAAATGAACCTTCAAAATTATACAAGTCGATGTTGGGATCTTCAACTGTGAATAAGGTTTTCGTACTTCTCAAACTGTAAGAGTTCACCAACCTTTTAGATAGTTCGGTGTGAGGTGCTCTTGGTTTCAAGTTGGTTTCTCCATCTAATGCCATAGTCTCAATGAAGGCTTCTTGAGAATCGAGATTACTAGTTGCCAATAAAACAACATCAGCAGGAAACCATTCATTTTCTCTGATCTTAACAATATCTCCAACTTTTATGTCTTTCCATTTGGTTGGATATTCTTTAAGATTATACTTCTTCAACAGATCATTGTTGACAAAAGTTTCATCGTCACCATCAGTGGACATCGTATAATTCTTTTTAGAAATATAGCCATTAATAGACATGGTTTCTGTCATAATAGTGGTAATAGAATGTGTATCAAATTTAGACAAATCTTCATCTTCTTTAATGACAATTGAATCCTTGTTATTCTCCTCCTTATCATTTCCATGTCTTTTCCAGTCATCAAATGCTTCTCTGGCCATAGATATAGACATAAATATAAGTAATGGGATGATTGTGGTATAATGTCCAGTTGTTGACCAACCTGGAATCATCTGCATTATTGCAACACACATAAAGTAACAATTTGCTATTTTAGAAAACTGTGCCTTCAATTGCTGTGGAAAAAAAGTATAAATAGAATACTTAGCAGAAGTGACCACATTTTTGATGTATGTATTATTGGTTCTTTCATCAATTAGCCCCTTCTGAGATTCACTGTAATACTCATCTCGGAAAGTTTCATTAACATTCAGATGATTAGTGGAAAAAGGTATTATTCTCCCCGCTTCTGTAGGGGGTAATTTTTTAATCCCGAGAAGTGCATCTGTTGCAGCCTTAATGTACCTCATGATGACATTATTCGTTTCGAGCCTTTTAAACTCGGCCCTGCTTCTTTTAGATTTAAATGAAGCCATATCATCAAATGATCTTGATAAGTTTGTAGTAGACCTAGTCAAAGTTGATTGCAAGACATTGTAATTAGTTTCATCGGCTTTGCTGACAGTGATATCCCCTCCACTGGGCGACACTACATGTATCTTAGGTAAGGTTAAAGACAGATCATTTGAATCATTTACTTCAGTGGTTGATTCTAACTTAGAACTAATCAGTTTTGATCTATCTCTTCCTAGGTTGGTAAATCCTGAGAATGGGTTATTGCTTCTATTCTGAGCGGTTAGGTCTGACGTAGAGGTTCCTGGTAACGGGGGACTTGAATTAACTTTGTCCAAAATCCCCTTACTAAAGAGTTGAGACCTTAATGACAATCCTCTCTTCCTTCTTACTTGTGGTATGCTTTTTGGAACATTAGTTGATGAAGTTTGGTTGTCAGAAGTTGGAATTTGGTTGTCAGATGATGATCCAACATCATCACTTGAATCTATTTGATCTGATGACTGTGGTTCCGATCTGATATCAGGTGGATATAAATTTTGCTCCCTATCCTGACTCATCAAGTCAACAGTTTGCGGGTACTCTAGTTCAATAACCTCTAATAGGTCTCTCTCTCAGTTGACAAAATCGGTAGTTTTTGATACATCTGTGTGTAGCAAATTTGTGTAATGAACTCAGCCTACAGGAAAGTTCCTAATAAAAATATACGGTCACGACTGGAAAAGAAAAGTTCAAACTGAAATTTGAAAATTTAAGATAAGCAGGAAGTAGTATAGTAACTTGTCTAGCTTTCTTTCTACTAAACCGTGATGGAATAACAGATTTTTATCTACTGAAGATTATATTATTTTCTTTTATACAAGTTTCGCTATTACTTTGGAAGGAACCAAACCTTGGATGGGCAGTTGCTCTTGCCCAAGGAGTCAATTGGCTTATAGTCACCAGTCAAAACATTACCATGCAAGTTGAAGTAGTACCAAATTTCATCAATAGTGCCATTAACACATCCAACATGAACTTGGGAACCAGCGTTGTGCTTGGCTAAAGCATCAGTAACATCAGTGAATGTATACTGTTTTCTTAAAGTTGGAACAATACCTTCGTCAGCAAGGAAGTCTTGGGTTTGTAAGTTCTTGTACAATTCGACAACCTTCTTGTAGAAGTTAACTGCAGATTCAAACTTTTTGTATTGACCAGTGAAACACTTTGGCAATAAGGTGTTCATACAAGTACCATGCTTGTTATATTCATGTTCCCAAAGTGAAATAGAACCACCGTCTGGAACATTCGACTTCGCATTGTTAACCCAGTATTTGGTCATAAAGTCGTACAACTCACCTTCACCAAATTGGTTGACTATGATATCAGTGATGTTGTCAGAAGTTTCGTTGATTTCGAGTGGTGGGTTACAGTATTGATTGTAAGAACCATCACATAAATCATTCCATAATCCGTGAATGGTGAAAACATTCTTGATAGGATCAGCAGCAGCAGCAGCAGCAACTTTAGCTTCCGCCAAAGCAATAAGAGAGGAATTACCTTGTTGAGCGATTGGTAAGTAGTCTGCATTGAAATCCCAAAACTGAGTAGACATCAAAACACCATAGTTCTCGAAGCAACAAGAGCCTTTTTCTGGAATGGAGGTCTTGTTGTTACATGAGAAAGCATTGTATTCACTGTCGAAGAAAGAGTTACAATCTTGGACTGGGTAGACACCTGCTGCTGCTGCATCCTTTGCGAGAATATCATTAACAACATAGTATTCGGTTGTGTGAGTATAATAAGAGGTAGCAACAAAGGTAGTACAATCTGTAGCATTGACCTTAGGAGCCTCAGTAGTACTGGCGCCGGTAGAAGTGACAGCGACAACGGTTTGTGCTAATGCAACAACAGTAGCAAATGACTTGAATAGCATCTTTATCCCTATGGATTTAAATATGTTGAAGTATTGCAAAATTATCGATATTTATAATAATCATCTTGATATGGGAATTTCACTTTTAATTAAGGGCCGTGCTTGTGATGGGTTTGTCCTAATCTACGTTGGCATGAGAAATAGCACGTTGAGCTTTGAGTTATATATTTTATGTACTACGACTACCCACGAGGCTACAGAAAATCCATACACCAATATATTTATATGGAAGAATAGCGTCTTGAATACAGGTTGTTTCAATAAAGTTTGACGAACTATTTAAATTAGTCTATATAGTCCATTACTGTTGGATATTAATGTCACAAAACATAATCACTAAAAAAAAACTCCTATTTTATTTGCGATTAAATTTGCCTAATGGAAAACTCAAAAAAATAAGATTCCATACAAACTGCATGTTCATTGACATATTCTTCGTAAATATAGTACATAGAGTTCAATTTCTAAGCTTAGATGTCTTATAATGTTAATACAAAATCAATGTAAATTCTCAATCTCATTTATTCATAAATACATAAATGTGCTCAGTGCATATCAAATTTATTGGGTTAATCCGATAACACCACAAGCAGGTCTTCCACCAGCATGACCAGTGATTTTAGAATCTTCAAAGCCACCCTTACCGTAATCATCGGTACCCTCGTGGACAACGACAGTTCTTCCGAGAATGGAGTTAGGACCTAACAATTTAACCAAAGTGTCTTGCTTGGTACCCTTTGCAACACCTTGAGCATCAGTGTGGAGGTTACCCAAGTCACCGACATGTCTGTTTTCATCTTCTGGGGCACCATGTTCCTTGGTGAATGGGTTGAAGTGAGGACCAGCAGAAGTACAACCATTGGTGTTGTCTCCAAAAGTGTGGATATGGAATCCTCTCAAAGCATTTGGATCATTACCAGAAATTTCGTAAGTAATTGTAGTTGGTTCGGATTCAGAAGATTGTTCAAAGTAAACGACACCAGAAACCTTGGAATCACCTCTTAAGACTGCGACTATTTAATGTTAGTGCCAATTGGATATTGTTATGTGCTGTGCCTGAGCAATTAAGGTTCCTGTTTAGTGGATGAGCAAATTTTTTTTACCCCTATAAGATATTAAGGTATGATTGAACGTATACATATATAAACAGTTCGAAATTCCTCACGATTCTCCTCAATGCAATTACATACCAGCTTTGACCATTTTTATAGATTATATCAATTGATGAAAAGATAATTCAGGGAAAAAAAAGGGATTCGTCCGTCCTTTTAAACTTAGTTGGTGAGGGGTGCCACAAAAATTGGAATTTTAGTGGGAATTTAGTCATCGGAAATTACAAATCATTGTATTGTGGAGGGCCTAGACTTCTCACAATATGGGGATATGGAGATAACCTGGCCATCTTCCTTTGGGATTTTACTGATAAATCAGATAACTCTGAATAGAGGGGTTTTCCTGCGCTTTAAATACTACATAATAGGTACCTTGGAGGTTGCCAAACATTTATTATAACTAATGTTAATCAGTACTCTTACTAGAATATACAGCTAAGGCAATTTTCTTGAGTGTTATTGCATCCATTTCGACATCAATGAACACTTTATTTTGTATAAGGTATGAGTGTATTTCTCTTTTGGTCCACAGATTTAAAGCATCAGAGAAGGCGATTTCTGATGAGCTTGAACTCAATTGCTTCACATATTCCTTATCTTTGTTATCTTTCTGCTCCTTCTGCTCTTTCGGCCTTATACTCTTTTTACGAGGTGGTGGCAACAGAGGTAAATTCGAAATGGAATAAAAAACATAAAATGTTGACCCAAGAACTAAAATAGCATAGAAAAGAAACCCCTTTCTCTTTACTCTGATCGCTGCTCTTTCAAGAGTGCTGTACCAACCCATAATTTACGATGTACTCTTCCTAGCAAATTTAAATGACGAGTCCTCAAAAGACTCCACACCTTGCTAAATCTTTCTGAAAATAGAAAGATTACCGTATTCAGTTATCTTGTGTCAGTGGCAAATTAATATCACAATAAGCAAGTCGGTACCAAATTGCTGGCGCTTTGTGCTTTTTTTCCTCTCCTGAATATTTATTTAAATGCAATCAATTCCACTAATGAAATCCCAAGTTTCAAGACTTTTAATATCACTAGTCTTACTAACACTTCTTGTCGTTTGCTTTTCATTTAACCAATTTGCAAGTTCAAAAGAAACTCATCTCAATATAAACTCAGACCAAATGACTGACTTTAAAGCCTACATTATTACCTTGAAGGAGTCTGCTTCCACAACTGATATTTCTACTATCAAGAGCAAGGTCTCTGAATTAGGAGGATCTATCATCAGTGAATTCTCATTGATTAAGGGCTTTGTTGCTAAATTACCTTCCGTTCACTCCAGCTCAATCGGTGATCACTCCCTTGTTGCGTCAATTGAAGAAGACAAGGAGGTGACCATTCAGTAATTTTATACAAGATGTAATACTAATCGAACAATTTAAAATCTCAAAATGTAAGAGGAATTATTGCTAGGAAACTATTTAGTTAGCCATAAAAAACGATCCATTGGTGATATCGATTCTTGTCTTCTTCACCCGTAAATCTTTTTATACGTGACCTCTAAGTTCAAGGGGCTTTCTTAAACTTTTGTCCTGCACAATGTTACCCCATATTTGCTATTCAACTATTATTTCAGTTTGAGAACCCCCTTTTTCTATTCGAAAAATCTCTTTCTTCATTGTAAGTCAAGTATTATTGAATATAATGAACGAAGCATCATACGATAGATTCAACCAGCAACCAAATTTCAAACCGGTTCAGCACCTTTTTGAAGGGAGGTTGAGACAATTCACTGATAGGGGTGGTCAATATTCCTCTTTGAACTTACCAAAGTTTTATGACAGAGAAAGGATTGAATTATCGGGTTTAAAGGCTTGGAAAGTTCCCGATAAAAACGATGAGACTCAAAGGCCTCTATTTAAGGATATTAAGTGGGACGAAGTAAACTGGCAAGATATTGGATTAGGGTTCAACTTTGGACCTTCCTGGAAGACTTGGTGGGTTCAATTCTACGTCGACATCCCGGAATCTTGGTTAGAACATGAAGCGGTAGAAATTGAATGGGATTCAAGCTCTGAGGCATTCATTTATGATTCTAATGGTATGCCATTACAGGCCTTCACTGGTGGAGGTGAGCGTACTTTGTTCAGATTTGATAAGCCTTATCATAAATCAGGAAGACAAGAATTTTACATTGAAGTGGCCTGTAATGGGATGTTTGGAAACGGGGCCGGTGGTCACCCTGATCCAAACCGCTACTTTAAATTGGAAAAGGCGCATTTAGTTTTACCTAATCTAGAAGCCCGGAGACTTTATTGGGACTTTTGGATTTTGGGAGATGCTGCTAGGGAACTCCCATCTAATTCATGGCAAAAGCACAAGGCTTTGGATATTGCTAACAAAATAATGGATGTTTTCGATCCCAATGACGAAAACTCTCTCGCCGAAGGACGTAAGTTAGCTTCTACCTTATTAGGTTCTAAAGTTGATTCCGATGAAGTTTTTGATGAATATCCCAATGAAAAGCTCAAGAGAATCGATGTGTTTTCAGCAGGTAACTGTCACATTGATACTGCTTGGGAATGGCCATTTGCTGAAACCAAGAGAAAGATTGTTAGATCTTGGACTACTCAACTCAAGATTGCTGATAAGTATCCTGAGTATATATTTGTTGCCTCTCAAATGCAACAATTCAAGTGGTTAAAAACTTATCACCCTGAGATTTATTCGAAAGTCAAAGATAAGTTTGTTACTAATCAATTTATCCCAATTGGAGGTTCTTGGGTAGAAAATGATACCAATTTACCTAGTGGGGAGTCGTTAATTAGACAATTTTTATTGGGCCAAAGATACCAATATGAAGAATTTGGATTTTATCTGAACACATTCTGGCTTCCTGACAGTTTCGGGTATTCGTCTCAAATTCCCCAAATTTGTCAATTGGTAGGTATTCCAAGATTCTTAACTCAGAAGTTGTCCTGGAATAATATAAATTCATTCCCGTTATCTACATTCAACTGGCGCTCTATTGATGGTTCGCAGGTGTTGGTTCACATGCCCCCAGCTAACACATACACTGCAGCCGCACATTTTGGAGATGTTGTTAGATCTTCAAGCCAACACAGGAACCCTGCTGATGTACCTGCAGGCTTGTTATTATATGGTCATGGTGATGGTGGTGGTGGTCCAACCGAAGAAATGCTTGAGAAATTGAGAAGATGCCGTGGTCTTGCAAACACTACTGGTGCCATTCCAACTGTTCACGTTGGGAATACAATTGATGATTTCTATGAACATATTTTGGAGAGCTCAAACCAAGGCTTAGATTTACCCACTTGGGTTGGAGAAATCTATTTGGAATTTCACAGAGGTACCTACACTACCCAAGCTCTCACAAAGAAATTGGTTCGTTTGGGTGAAATTAAGTTGCACGACCTCGAGTTGATAGCTGGCTTGGTTTCTGTCACTGATGAAAGCTACAAATATCCAGCAAAAAGTATTCTTTCTTTATGGGAAGATCTTGCATTGTGTCAATTCCACGATGTGATTCCAGGAAGCTGTATAGGTATGGTTTACTATGACGAAGTCTTACCGATGTTGACCAAGAACTTGAAAGAAACTAAGTCATTAATTCAAAAAGCCTTGGATCATTTGACAAGATTTAAAGTCAGAAGGACTATTACAGCTGACGATATTGGATTTTTTAACTCCTTGCCTTGGGCTAGAAATGAAGTACTTCAGATTGAGAAGGACAATGAAATGTACAACCTCTTAAAAGACCATTCTGAGTTTTCGGTATTGAATGATCTGGGAAATTCGGTCTCAATTTCAGTTATTAACGAAATTGATGGTACTAGCAAAATTCAGAACCTAAACGAAATTGTCTACCCTGCTTCAGTAAAGGAATATGACGAATGTTATGTTTTGGAAAACACATTAATAAAGGTGAAAATTTCCAAGAATGGTATCGTTACTTCGTTGTATGATATCGTTAATGAACGTGAGTGTATTTCCACCACTGCAAGCAAGCAAACAAGTTCGGACAAATCGCAAATAGTTGGTGGAAATCAATTTGTTCTATTTGATGATGAACCATTGAATTTTCCAGCCTGGGATACTGAATTGTATTCATTGAAAAAGTTTAACTTTTTGCTGAACGGTAAGGTTTCTATTAAGCAGGAGAGTGAACTTGAATCATCTCTTCTTGTCACGCATGAAATTTCAGAAAAATCACTGATTGAAACAGTTATTTCAATCCAAGGGTTGACAAAAGGTGATTTCACTAAGAACAACTTCATCAAATTTAAGTGTCATGTGAAGTGGCATGAGACATACAAATTTTTGAAGGTTCAATTCCCAACAACTATCCACACTGCTCAACAAGGTAGTTATGAAACTCAGTTTGGAATAACCCAGAGACCAACTCATTTCAATACATCTTGGGATGTGGCCAAGTTTGAAGTTGCTCACCATAAATTTATGGACTTAAGTGAAAGTAATTACGGTGTATCTGTAATTAACAATTGCAAATATGGAGCTGCAATCCATGGCAATTTAATGAGACTCTCTCTTTTGAGAAGTGCAAAGGCCCCTGATGATCTTGCCGATATGGGAGACCACGACTTCGAGTATGCTTTGTACCCTCACTCTGGTCCACTTGGTATTGATACAGTGAAATTGGCTCACAATTTTAATTTCAAACTTGAAAATTCAGTTATTGATTCTTCTAAGAAATTAGCAAGTTTATTGGGTGCTGTAAAGCTTAAAGGTGATGATGGTTTGGTACTTTCAAATATTAAGAGAGGTGAAAATGATCTGGATGTCAATCAATTGAAATCGTTTGCCAAACTCTCTAAAGATAAATCCCTTGTTTTGAGAGTGTACGAATCTCTTGGAGGTATTTCTAAGGGAACTTTACTCTTTGACCAAAGCCTACTTGAAATATCTAAAGTGTTTAAAACAAACGCTTTAGAAGATGAGAAAGACAGCAGTGTTTCCAAAGAATTGAAAATTAAAGAAGATGGAACTTTGGATATTGAGCTCCGTGCTTTTGAAATTGCAACCTTCAAAGTGTACTTGAAATGATGTGTTTAGGCTTCAGTTTTCAAATCATATTTGATCAAAAAAAAAACAATGGTTTAACATACACTTATTTAAGCAACTTTTCAATTGAAATTGTGCGAATACACAACATGTAGGCAGTATAAAGCTTCGAAGTAGTGTACATCATCTAATTTGGGACATGACGACAGACATATTTGGTGTTTTATCTAATGGGCTCCTACATTGTTGGAATGAGTCAGAGACGTTGCAATTTCAGCTGCTTCAAATTTCAATTTCTTAAATATTTTTCTAAGCTCACACAAAGAATATAACTTAGTGGCGTTAACCATGTAAGACATTAAGTAGCAACTTTTAGCATGGGGTATCAAGGAAGCTGCGTTTGATGTGTTAAATTGATAAGGAAAAAAAAAAAAAAGAGAAATCAGCCAAGGAGAAGTTAAAATATGAGAGATCAAAATCTATTCTAGAAAGGATTAAAACACGTTAGGTAAATCATAAACGTCGAAATCCCTTAAAGGAACCTTGATTGTATAATAAAATGGTGAATTAGGCTACGAAGAATGCTAGCCAAGGTTGAAGGGATACATTAGGTAAATTAAATTCAGAATTCAGAATTCAGAATTCAGTTTTCAATCCCTTTCACATTACATTAGGGAGTGTCTCGGTATTCCAACTAACTATTTACTATCTTCGGGTCTATTTTTAGTAAAGGGGAAGCTGGTTGTATAAATGGCTGGTTGTTAAGTAGATAAGTGGTCTTGGTAATCTAATACTCAAATCTCTAATCTGGGGAGACTCGAACAGTGCACGACAAATTTGAAAGGGGCCAAAAATAAGAAAATGTACCTCTGTTAATGATTTCACTCCTTTCATAGCCTATTTTCAATTGATTAGATCATATGGCTCTTGATCCGGCTGCTGAGATACAAGTAGCTGTTCAATGGAATATGCTAGTTTTGGTACAACTACCTTCAATGTGCAACACTTTTCTTCCGAGTTTAAGAGTTGTAGTATTCTCCTTCACTACAATGCTTGCGCTACTAGGAAAAGCTATGTTACTGCTGGTTAATGAACCGTACCTTATATTTAAACTTTTGGCTGTGCACCAACGAAATAGCGACCAAACAGTACCTTCAGCGAAAAGAAAAGAACCTAAATCCTGTGTTGCAAAAAAATGCAGCAATTTAAACTTTTTTGCAGGTGAAGAACGGTAGGTAAGTTATTAATAGAGAATTTCGAAAGTTGCCAGTGGTTAGAGGTGGAATTTTGGAACGTATGAGAATGAGCTATAAATGAGGTGATGTATCCTCCAAATATCGTTGGTCTTTCATTAAGTTCTAAGAATCCATTCGCTAGCTAAAAATGAAGTTTTCAACCGCTGCTGTTTTGTCTGCTTCTACAGCCCCTGCTCTCTCTGCAGCTCTTTATAGCAACACTACTGTTCCTACTGGTCCTGCTACTACTATTATCACTATCACTTCTTGTTCTGACAATAAGTGTACTGAAGTTCCAGTTACTACAGGTTTAACGACTGTTACTGATTCTCAAACTACATACACCACTTATTGTCCATTACCTAGTGAAGCTCCACACTCAACTGCTGCTCCAGGCTCTAGTGTTGCTCCAGGAACTGACACTGCAACTAGTTCTGTCGCTACTACAGTTGTCACGGTCACATCTTGTTCTGACAACAAGTGTACTGTAGTTCCAAAAACTACTGGTGTTCAAACGCTCACTTCTGATGGTATTACAATTACCACTTTCTGCCCTATCCCAAGCGAGGTTCCAGAATCTAAGGCTACAGAAACTGCTACCGAAACCAGCACTGTTGGTACAACTATTGTCACTGTCACTTCTTGTTCTGACAACAAATGTACTGAAGTTCCAAAGACTACTGGTGTTCAAACGCTCACTTCTGAAGGTACTGTTATTACTACTTACTGTCCTATCCCAAGTGAAGCTCCAGAATCTAAGGCTCCGGAAACTGCTACCGAAACCAGCACTGTTGGTACAACTATTGTCACTGTCACTTCTTGTTCTGACAACAAATGTACTGAAGTTCCAAAGACTACTGGTGTTCAAACGCTCACTTCTGAAGGTACTGTTATTACTACTTACTGTCCTATCCCAAGTGAAGCTCCAGAATCTAAGGCTCCGGAAACTGCTACCGAAACCAGCACTGTTGGTACAACTGTTGTCACTGTCACTACTTGTGTCGACAACAAGTGCACTGAAGTTCCAAAGACTACTGGTATTCAAACTCTTACTTCTGAAGGTACTGTTATTACTACTTACTGTCCTATCCCAAGTGAAGTTCCAGAAACTAAGACTCCAGAAACTAAAACTCCAGAAACTGTTACCGAATCCAGCACTGTTGGTACAACTATTGTCACTGTCACTTCTTGTGCTGACGACAAGTGTACTGAAGTTCCAAAGACCACTGGTATTCAAACTCTTACTTCTGAAGGTACCGTTATTACCACATACTGTCCTATCCCAAGTGAAGTTCCAGAAACTAAGACTCCAGAAACTAAAACTCCAGAAACTGTTACCGAATCCAGCACTGTTGGTACAACTATTGTCACTGTCACTTCTTGTGCTGACGACAAGTGTACTGAAGTTCCAAAGACCACTGGTATTCAAACTCTTACTTCTGAAGGTACCGTTATTACCACATACTGTCCTATCCCAAGTGAAGTTCCAGAAACTAAGACTCCAGAAACTAAAACTCCAGAAACTGTTACCGAATCCAGCACTGTTGGTACAACTATTGTCACTGTCACTTCTTGTGCTGACGACAAGTGTACTGAAGTTCCAAAGACCACTGGTATTCAAACCCTCACTTCTGAAGGTACTGTTCTTACCACCTACTGCCCAATTCCAACTGAAGCACCTGAAACCAAGACTCCAGAGACCGGTAAGCCTGAGGAAACTCCAGCTCCTGAAACCAAGACTCCAGAGACCGGTAAGCCTGAGGAAACTCCAGCTCCAAAGACCAAGACTCCTGAAACCGGTAAGCCTGAGGAAACTCCAGCTCCAGAAACTGCTACCGAATCCAGCACTGTTGGTACAACTATTGTCACTGTCACTTCTTGTTCTGATGACAAGTGTACTGAAGTTCCAAAGACCACTGGTTTTCAAACCCTCACTTCTGAAGGTACTGTTCTTACCACCTACTGCCCAATTCCAACTGAAGCTCCTGCTACTGAAACTCCTGCTCCCCCAGCACCAACCACCGGTAAGCCAGAAGAAACACCAACTCCAAGTGCTGCACCAACAGTAACCCCAGTTAATGGTGCCAATGCCCCAGCTCCAGCTTTTGCCCTTGGTTTGTTAGGTGTGGTCGCATTCTTGTACTAATTTTAGCATATTAGTACTGTTGTGTTTTGTGGGAAACTGCTAGCACATGTACCTTGAAACGGGTTTTGCTTTTACAGTTCTTACCATAATTTTGGGTTTTCCTTACTGGATGTTTTGTTAATCGATTTTGTAAGGAAAAGAAGATTTTATTTCTTTCGTTTTATATTTATAGTTTTTGCAAGTTGCAATTGGAAATAGTTATGGTTAATAAAAAAATGTTACATTTAAAAATAATTAGACTTCATTGAGATTTGATAAAAAGGCTTTCCTAGTTATGATTATGTCAGTGTGTAATTTGACTGCTCAATAAAAATGAGTTGATACAGTGAATGAAGTGTATGATTTCGTTGTATCAGGCAAAAAAGGACATCGTACGATTGTAGGGTTTCAAAGTATATGATAATATTACCGAATAAGAAATTAATAGTGGTAGGATTTTAACACGACTGTATTTATGCATATCTGATGTAAATTTAGAGATAAGAACTGTCAAATTCAAAACCATAATCCTCTCCTAACTCTTTATCATTTGATTCTTGATCCACATGTTGGTATAATTCTTCATTCAAATCGTACACTTGGGTCACTTTTTCTTCCTGGTTGCTAAGATTTTCCAAAATTAAATCGAAATTCTCCTTAAATCTATAAGAGTTTAATTCTGTAATCCCAAAAGCCTTGATACCATCTAAAGCTATAACGGTACCCTTCTCAGATTTCATTTCCAAATAGAAGTCCTTAATGGATATTCTCAAATTTATCAAAGAAAGAGGGATTTTCAAATGATTAAAAGATTGATTTTTTTGTAGTCTGAAATCTTTAACTTTAATAAATTTTTTGAGATATTTGTTGGAATTTGTCTTAGATGTCAGAAACTTTAGCGAATTTAAGTAATCTAAAAGACTATTTGCTTGTTGGGTATTTGTAGGTTTGACGTAAAGAGAAACAACTCTTGGAATTGTCGATTCACTGTCCAAAGAACTCAGAAGAACCAAATCTGTCAAAATGATTGAATTGAACATTCTGATACCAATTGAACAATGATTCGACTCACATTCCCAGTTATTGCCATTATCCAAAAGAGCATTATTTGCGTTAAATTTCCAATTTGAAGGTGACTTTATCAACGCGCTCTCCTTCAATGCTGCTGATGTAACAAAATCATACCAACCTAAAAAGACTTTACCAATTAGGCTTCGAGAATGAATTTTAGAGGTAAAGTCCAGGTTCAAATTCAGTTTTGTTAAGAATCCTAAAATCCTTGCACCCAAATTGTAATCAGCATAGTTAACCTTAATAAAGCCCTTCGAACAAATTTCGAGTAAACCTTCCAAAAGAATCTTATTTGATTCATAATCTAGTTTGTTCAAGTGGATGATATCAGATGAATTCAGAAAATTCAAGTCATCCACTAAGTTATTAAATTTTTCAAAGATATATTTGTTATTATTGTTAAACTTCTCTTGAATCAACTTTTCAAATTGGTCTATGGAAAGAAAATCGAGGTTCGACGTTTCCCCGTATTCAGTATTCTTATTATTTAACCTTTCATCGATAAATGAGGCAAGATTCTTCGAGTTGGATTTTAAAAAGCTATCCCAAGTTATGGGATTACCACTTTCCTTTGAAGAATATTTTCCATTGTGGTAATTTTCCATAAACGAGTACAAATATTTTTGAAATTCGGGGATAAAGTGAATATTTCCGTTTCTCATATATACTGGAACATGGCTTGATAAGGAAGAAACGAATTCGTTTAATAATTTTTGCTTCATTCCTTCAAAGTTATTGTATATTTTTGATATGGCATCAAGCTTCTCAGTGATCTCGTCTAGTAACTCTTCATCAACATTTTGATTTCCTGATTTGATTTTATTAAATTGAGAAGTCAAGTTAGTATATTGTTGACTAGTCTTGATGTACCCGGCTTCAAAGATTTCAATTTTTTTCCTTATATTATCAATTCTTGTGTTTATTTGGTCATTGGTCGCCAAGTGTGATTTTTCAAGTTCGCTCTGTCTGTCCGATAGTTTCAATGTAAATTCATTCAATTTCTCGAAGTCACTTTGAATGGTTTGCAATTTTGAATATTCAAAGTTTGAAGGAAGCTTGGTGGGGATATTTCCAATAAATGGGAAAAAGTTTCTTTGAGATGCTATTATCACAACCGTAACCAAAAAAGAAAGTAAAAAATAAGTCATATTTCGTACCAAGGTTGGGCGGGAATGCTTATTGTTATTGTTTGGAGATGTAGACTCCAAATCGGAAAGCACATTCTCTTTTTGTTCCGATGAAAGATCTCTATTTTTAATTTTGGATTCCTGAAGATTGTTTCTAGAAACTGATGAGTCTACCGATTCAGTTTGCCTATGGTCTGGACCATGGTATTGGTCTTTCTTTGGATGGAGATAACGGTGCAAATCCAGTTCTTTGGAATCCAGTAAGTGATTTGGAACTTGTTCATGACTTGTTCTGTTTCTCAAGCTTCTGTCGAACTGAAAAATATTTGAAACATCTTCGGTTTCTTCATGGTACGTATCAGAATCACTATAATCAGCATACATCTGATTATGAAAATCAGAATCGTCTAGCAACTCTTCTTCGGGCATTACTCCATGTCTGTACAATTCGAAATACTTATTGTAATCATGATAACCTGATGTTTCTGGATCTGGCCCATTTAGTGTTTGTAGGATCTCATCATCTGCTTTCGAATATACATTTGACTTTCTGGGTCGTAATGGGTTTGAAGGACCCACCTTCGTATTTATATGAATCGAGTTATCATCATCTGTTATTCCATTTACAAACGGGACCTGACGAAAGCCTGACATCGCAGTGGTGTTGTTTTTGTTTAGAGATACAATTTTCTGCGGGTTGCAAAAATTTGAAATACAGTAAATACTAATTAATAATAAGAATTTCTAGAGTGTGAATAAACTAATCAACCCACCAATAATTGAACCAACATAACCTCCAATCAATAAGGTTATTGGCCATTGTTGCCATGGCCTATCCCAATCCAATGGAATTGGAACAACACCTAGCCACGTACCAATTATGGCTAAGAAACTTGAAGCTAAAACTTGATTTGAAAAAATAAAACGATAAATCTTCTCTAACTTAAAGATGTTCTCAACGAGTTTAAATTCAAATTTCGTTAGCACTAATACTGGAGTGACTGAAATGATTGCCAAATGCAGAGCAAGTAAAAAGGTTTCTCTCCAGTGATCAGCGACTGGAGCACCAAATACAATCAATAACAAAAATATGGGAATCGAAAATAGAATGGATACAGCTATTGCTCCCCCAATTAACAACGGTACATTTGTATCTTGTGTTTTTGACTTCTTCTTAGTCTGTACATTGAAAATTAAAAGCCCGCAATATAAAGCTTCCAAAGGCAATAAAGTAAACAATCCCTTAAGTAAAACTTGATAAACATTGTCTAATAATCCATAGTAGAACATGGCGACCAAAATCAACAAATTGTGGAATGGAACTGTTAATATTGGAATTTTTAAATTTGGAATGGCTGGGAATTGAGAAGAAAAGTCACCAACACTGTGCTTGTCAGCGTTGTTGTGTAAGGTGTGATCATTTCCTACTGTACCTTCTCTTTGTTGTTCAAACGTAACAGATTTTCTTGTTACTTTTTCTTTCCCCATCTGTTTGTATTAGCTACTGTGCTCGTGTTTATTTCATTTTTTTCCATTTTTCTTCCCGCACTTATATCTACAAGGTATTCGTTTACTAGTATTTATTTTATTACAAATCTTTTAAAGTGTTTTCAAGTTCAATGATGTCTCTCCAAAGTTCTTGATGTGAGCCCTTTGCACTTACTTTTGAACCAAATTGATTTTTCCTGTCAGCATTCAAATTTGTGAAAGTTTTAATAACAGGATAATCTAAAATAGGCTTGGTGTTAACATCGTTTTCTGCTATCGAAAGTCCACCAAATCTGTTTAGTCTTGGATTTAAACCGCAGTAGTGATATTCTTTATCAATCAACTGCTGTTGGAGAATATACATTCTTCTGTAAGTTGATTCTGACATTGGTGATACTGTAAAAAAGGAACCGTCAGAAGTTGAACCAACTGCTTGGAAATCATCTAGAGTAGTAATCGTCTTCTCCTTCTTTGTGTAGTCGTAGCTTTCCTGGGTTAGTGGAATAGACTTCAAACAAGTTACACTAGAATTTAATTGAAAAGACGCCTTATTGATCAATCTGTGACCACCTAAAGAATATGGGTTTTCGGGGTCATATTGTAATAAATGTATCACATCATTATTATCTGCAACAATCAAATAAATTTCCCTGTCATTGACAATAAAATCAGCACAATTGACATCAATAGATTGTAAATCTTTTCCTAACAGTATCATTCTGAAAGGTTCTGCATCGAATCCTACCAACCAAACACTCTTCAATGAATCTCCAAGAATAACCAAGTTCCCAAAACTTTTAGCCTCCGAAGTATATACAGCCGTATCCAAAAAGGCAACAGGAACGACACCGTTATCTTGTAAATCTCTAACAATGACTTTTTGGCCTTGAGCAACTAAAAATCTCCCACTAACTTCACAAATAGCTGTTGAAGCACCCTTGGTGTCTTCCTTGAAAACTTCTTTAAACTTATGATTTGTTTCGGGTTTTCCAGGTTCCGGAATAATATCAATAATTTCAAGAATGATAAAAGATCCATTAGCACTCAAATCTTCCATACGATATTTTCCTGTTCCTATAACAATCAATTCCTTCTTATTTTTGAATTTTTTTACCAGAGATCCCACATCTAAGAGCATAGATTTTGTTGTCATACCTATTTCATTGTCTTCTAATTCAATTTGGTCAATAACGCTCCAGTTAATTGGAGAGATCAATTTGATACAACCTTTTACAGAGGTTGCAGGTTGCTTGTCCTTTATAGTACCAGCAATGGGATTTTCCTCTTCATCAAGACAATTATATGGAATGTCTTTAAATGTAGATACCACAAAAGTGTTAGAAGTCTCATGGTAACAGATTGATTTTATCAGCTCTCCGATTGGAACATGTTTAGTTGGCCAAAGGTTATCATAATTAAAATCAAGTGGTAATGTGCATATTCTAGCATTCTTTTTGTTGTCCAAAAAAATGAGACCATTCTGAACCTTTGAGTCGTTATAAGTTGCAGCAGAGACTGCCTCAATCTTAGAGAATTTAAAAATTCGTACAGGTGAATGTACAGGTTTCAAAATCAAATAAGGAGTTAGACCTGTAACAAATATACCAGTGTAGCCATTTAAATTTGGTAAATAAGCCAATCTTCTTTCAATAGCTGTTCCAATTGGATATGCGTTATCCGGAGCGCCTGTAATAGTCAAGTTTTTTTCCTTAATAAATCTATAATTATCACCATCGAAGTACAATTTATACATTATAACTTCACCCCCAATAGTTAAAATTGATAAATATTCTTCCTTGTGGTGCTCATCTCCGAGTTCATTACAAATTAATTGCTTGATGATAGGGTCTGGATAAGTGGACTTGGGTTCAAAAAATCCTAATGTTAAATATTCAGTAAATCTATCAACATCATTCAATTGGAAACATCTTTGGTTGTGAAATCTATTGAATGCCACAATCCGATTGTCACCCGTAGCTAGAATAAACGTTTTCTGTTTCGTTCCTAGTCCTTTTGATACATTATCGGTTGGGTCACTTTGAGAGCTTGTGTGTCTTCTCTTAGTTCCTCTATTAAGTAAAAGATTTACATCTTTCTGTACTGCATTTAGCAAGTAGGAATTCGTAATACAGCCTGTAGTGATGATGGTGTCATTCAAAATCTTAGGAATCTCAATCTTGGTATAGGATTGATTGTATGTATTCACCGCAAATATCATCACCTCACCACTTGACATAAAAAGCATTAAAAACTCATCTTTCATTGTACCATTGATTATATCATCCAGCTTGAAGTCATCTGTTATGGTCATGGTTTTTTCAAATTTATTGTTATAAACAAGGACCTTTTTTGGAGTAACCTGAAGAATAAACTTCCCATTGTTCAATTCATGAATTGAGATAGTTGTGTCATCATTGACAAAATCTTTGGAATTTAATCTTGCAAATTTCTTTTCAATCTGAAAAATTTCAGACTTCGAATTAGTATCATCAGAAGTAATTAAGTATTTTTTATTTACAGTCCACATTCTATTGATTTGTGAAAAACTCAAAGATGAAAGAACAGTGGGTTGAATGCTTGGAGTGTGGATACTTAATTTACCCTCTGAATGACTTCCAGCATTAGCAACTATGGAAACCTCGCCAAAATTTGGATGGATCAAATTAGATTTATATTTCTCTGTTGAGTAATAGCCCATAGTAAAGCTGGAAATTGGACCATTGTTTATAAGTTCATCATGCTTTATAAACTTAATTGACGTACTTCTAATTTGTTCTTTCTTTTCTTCGTCTTCGTCATTGTACAAGTCCTCGTCATCCTCATCATCATCATCATCCGCAGCATCTTGTTTACTATTCTCGACTGTTTTCTTGTCATCAATCTTATTCGAATATTTCAGTTTATCATCTGCGGAACTTGTCTGTTGAATTTCCTCGTACTGTGATTCAACCAATACGCTATTACCATTTTGATTACCCATGAATATCAAATTGTTATCAAGGGTTGCTACTTCACTTAGATATGCGACCTTGATTGAATCGTACAATGAAGGGTCAATCTTCTCAATAGAAAAACTTTTAATCGACTTACCGTCAAGCAAAAAGTTTATATAGTAAAATTCACCATTGGATAGTATAAGCAATAACCTATTATCATTTGGCAACGGAACAACTGTTGAATCTTCTAACTCCATGTTGAAGTCTACTTGATTTGTGTAATTTTTAGTAGATGTTGTGATTGAGGCTGTATATTGGTTCACTGCAATTCTTCTCACAATACCACCATTATCCACATGAATCAATTCATTGCACCCAATGAGCAAGCACCCGTTGAGAGGTGATGGCAATGGAATAACTCTATCTATATCATATGGTAAATTTTCTACTTTGAGAACAGAAACAGTACTCTTGGTTTTTAGATCTAAAGAGAGAACCATGAATTGAACAGTATCCTTCACCTTGATTAAATTTCCAGCCCATGCACGAGAGTTCTGAGAAATCACTGCCATTGTTGGTTCTTTATAATTGAACAAAAATTGTGCATCTATAATATCGCCAATTGATGAGTCTAAACTTGTTCCATCCAAAAGAAAGCTATCATTAAATAATTGAGATGAATGATCTTTTCTTGATGCTTTGTTTGTCTTTTTAGAATCTATATCATCTTTCGTAAGTTCGTCATCTTCATCAACTTCTACATCATCTTCATCAGTGGAAACATTGAAAGTTAAGAATGTCAATAAATTTTTGAATCGCAAACAAGTACATGAGTTATAGGTTGGATCCATCAAGAGCGTCGTTCTAGAAAGCTTTTCGTGTGTGGAGTTCTGTATCAAGTTCTCATAGTAATGAAGAGATACTGTTTGGATGGTATGAAGGACATGGTCCCACTTAACTATTGAGAATTTTGCAAACTTGGTTGACACTATCAAATAATCCAAGTTTGGATTCTCATTAGTTCTGATTGGTTTCAAATCTGTGATTAATCCATGAAGATTGAATTGATCAACAAGCTTCAATCTGTACTTTTTGGAATTCTGAATAACCTCAAATATTTGAAGTAAAGAAGCCTTTCCAACTATGAGATGTTTCGCATTGGGCAAAATAAAATTACACCCAACACTGTGGCTAACCCTCGAAGGTTCTATTAGCTCATTATAAGCATCCATTACAGTCTGGCTGGTTTTGGTTTCTTGAGATCCTACAGTCTTTTTTCCATGCACTAGAAAAACATTCAAAAAACGTGATACAAAATACAAGAAGGATAATAAACTACAGATCTGCGTAAAGTAATCGAAAGTTAATAATGTCTATATCTTCATATATAATACAATAATGATGCTAGCTGTAGAAGCAAAGCAATAATATTCTTCAGTTGTAAAAACGAAGAATGGTAGGGATTCAACACTTTACACAAAAATTAAACAAGACAACAAGACTGCCAAAAAGCCCGAGAAGCCTAATGCTTCTGCGTTATTGCTTTCATCGAAACTAGAAATAGAAATTTTTGGAGAACTTGAAGACGAACGGACTGAGCTGGAAGCTGTTGGGGTTTCAGTGACAATGTTGTCAGTGATGACATTAATTGTTTGAATGGATGAAGTACTCAAGGTCGATTTCAAGTGACTGGTTTTTTGTGTGACTGGATGTTCAGTTTCAGAAGAAGTGGACATTACTTGGAGCTCAATACTTGGAATACTCTCTGAGGTAGTTTGAGGTTCACTTGAAGTCTGTGGTTGCAAAGTACACTTGTTGTCACTACAAGACGTCACAGTTACTTCAGTAGTTTCGAAGTTTGTTTCCGTTTTTGGTTCCTGTGATAATGATGACTCAGTACTTTGCTCAGAAGTGGAAATTGATTGAGGCTCAATACTCTCTGAGGTTGTTTGAGGTTCAATACTTGAAGTCTGTGGTTGCAAAGTACACTTGTTGTCACTACAAGACGTCACAGTTACTTCAGTAGTTTCGAAGTTTGTTTCCATTTTTGGTTCCTGTGATAATGATGACTCCGTACTTTGCACAGAAGTAGGCACAAGATTCGCTTCTATACTTAAAGTAGATTCAACAGATTCTGATGTAACTGTTGGTATAGAAGATACTGGTGCAGCAGTAGATACTTGATCGCCAGTTAAGGGACAGTATGTAGTATATATCGTATCATTTTCAGTAACAACTGTGACACCGGTGGTTTCAGGGACTAATGAACACTTGTTGTCAGAACATGAGGTGATAGTAATCACTGTGGTAGATTGAATGGTTTGAGTCGCCTCAGGATATAATACACTATCGGTAACCTCTGGTGTATTATATATATTTTCTGTGATGTCAGACTCCGAAGCTATTGTACTTTGTACAGCATTTTGATTTATTTCTAAAGTTGGAGTGACTGCACTTTGAGGTAAAGCTGTTGTAATTACTGTGAGGATACCATCAACAGTGGTAGTATATGTTGTGGAGCTGTATAATTCAGTAGTCAAATGACATTGATTGTCTGTGCAGACTGTGTGAGTAACATAGACTTCATCATCATCGGTTGCAATAGCAACATCATAGAGTGTAGGTCTAGCCTTTTTAGAACTCGATGGCAAGCTAGAACTCAATGGCAAGCTGGAGCTCGATAATAAGCTGGAGCTCGATGGTAAATTGGAACTCAATGGCAAGCTGGAGCTCAATGGTAAGTTCGAGCTCGATGGTAAGTTGGAACTCAATGGTAAGTTGGAGCTGCTTGGCAAACTAGAACTCACTGGTAAGTTGGAGCTGATTGGCAGTTCGTTAAGTGCCGCGGCGAATGGTGCGGTATTGTTTGAGTATAAAAAGGAAGATGGAACAACTTGCTGTGAAGTGCAAGAAGCACACGAGCTAATAGTGGAGATTGTGGTAGCATGGACTGTTGGATACTCTGAGCTCGAAGCCAAAGCGGTAGCAATCATACCGGTTCCAATAAACTTTTTCATCATTTTAAATTGTAGTATTGTGTTAATGATTGACTATATTTCCTTAAATTCTGATGATAACGAGTGTGTGTTAGTGTATTTTAGCTTTAAGGTGCAAAGGTGAAGGGAAAACTTAATCTTATTTATATGAAATTCAAACAATTTGAAGGAGTTAAAGAATCATTCACAAAGATAAATATTACCTTAATTGTCCAACGAACTATAGGTCACACAGCTGGCCCTCCAGGAGAATATGGATTGTGATACCAGCACATGGCAACAATAATGCCGGAGGCGTAACGATGCCCATCGAAAGTTAATATCAGCCACCCCACTATGCAATAGTTCTAAACTAGGAAGTTACACCATTCTTTAGGGGGCCATAACCAGCGTCCGAGGGTTTAAGTTGTTTGTGCTGGCTTGCAAAAGAAAAAGTGCTGCAAAATATTCCACAGAGGAAATTGCTCAGATTTCGCTGGCCCAAATTTCCTAAATAGGATTTGTCGCTAGTAAGAATTATAGGACCAGATTTGAATGAGAAAGAAAAAAAAAAGAGCTACCAAATCGCGACAAGATTGGGTAAAAAGCAGAAAATTTTATCTATTTGATCTGGTAAGCTGGGCTTAAGGAATTTGTTTCATGGAACTCAAGTGCATCTTAGTACTTTTTTTGCTTTGTGAGCTGGTTGTGTGTTCCTTCTCAGGATGGTGGGGAACAATAACAGGTCAGCACTCTCCTCAAAATCGAATTATTGAATTTTATGATAGTAACATTGAAGAGACGTTAGCTAAATCACAATATTCATTGATCTATTTTTACAGAGAAGGTTGTCAGTTCTGTACTCAGTTTGAACCAACTTTTGAATATATTTCTATTTTGTTTAACAATAATTCACTAACAGATTCACCATTGCAAATTCTTAAGACGAATGCCCAAGAAAATGGACGCCTAAGTCAATTATTCAAAATTCAACAATACCCTACAATTAAGTTACTCAACTATGAAACTATGGAAATTGTAAGTTTCACGGAAAGGAACAGAGATCTAAACACCATACTTGAATTCTTGGATAATCATGTTGATTTCAAGTTGTATCCTAACTATGACAATTTTGAGTCCAAACTTTCTATCCTAGGAAGTAGTGACGAAGTTGGAGATAACACAGTTGTAGTATTTACTATGAGGTACCTTCCTGATTGGGAAAATTATAAACTCCCTAGTCATTTTTATGGTAAATTAGCCCTCAAATACCCACATCTAAAATTTTCAGTGGTAGACTTAACTAATTTTGATGAACATGAACTTGTCGTAAATTACAAAATTAATAACTTCCCTAGTATCATCTTCTTTGGTTCAAAAGGTAAATTTAAAACATTTAACACACATTTAGAAAATCACCTCAATGGTGAAACGTTAGAAGAAGATGTGCATGAATTTGTCAACAACTTAAGTTCCAATAATCCTAAATATGGAACTTGGTTTCCAAGTACAAAGGAATTGTTTTCATTCTTAGAAAATGAGACGGAAACGGAGAATGGAACTCAAACAAATGACTCAAATGACTATAATTATAATGACATCTTAGAACATGTGGAGTTGTAGTATGAAAATATGTTGTCCTGTATATAAATCTTTGTAGTTGTAAAAAACGCTTGACGTGTTTCCTGAAAAACAAAGTTGAAGAGCGATTTGCAAAAGATATATATCAATTAGTAATGAGTGTTTTCAGTTTGTTGGGAGATTTCGCCCATTTGACTAGTATCATAATTTTGTTGTACCAAATTGAAACGAACAGGTCAGTCAATGGTTTATCCTTAAAGACACAGGCATTGTATGTGTTGGTTTTTATCACCAGATACATTAACTTGTTCACCAAATTCTATTCCTTATACAATTCCTTGTTCAAAGTGGTTTTCATTGCTTCGTCTATTTATACCGTTTATGTTATGACTTATAAGTATAAGAGATCACTTAGAGCTGAAAATGATACTTTCCCTGTCAAGTACTTACTCTTTGGAGCATTTGTGACGTCTCTCATACTTACCCACAAATACACTTTCATTGAAGTTGCTTGGTCATTTTCCACTTGGCTTGAAGCTGTTGCAATTATTCCACAATTGTACATTTTGCAAAAGACAGGTGAAGCAGAAAATATTACCACTCACTATATCTTTGCTTTAGGTATTTATAGAGCTTTGTACATTCCAAATTGGATCTACAGATACTTTGCTGAAGGCCATCTTGACTACATTGCTGTATTATCTGGTATAGTCCAGACTGCAATCTACTCGGATTTTTTCTACATTTACTATAACAAAGTCATGAAGGGGAAAAAGTTTGAGTTACCTGTATAAGATGACTCTGATGACACGTTGGTTACAGCCGGCTGAGCAGGTGAAATCTATGTAATCTACTTCTGGGTTAGTTATTTCGTTGACTTTTACCTGAAAATATGTATACTAAACATTATAAATATACGATTATCTTTAATCCCTCTTCAATGGATAGTATTCGGTTCTCACACCTTCTTTTGTTATAATCATTATTTCCAAACCATCACCAACGTGGATATGTCTTTCAGTAGCGGAAGAAAATGCATCCTGAACCAATTCCAAAACTTCCTCTAAACTTAAATATCTCAATTCTTTCTTCTTGGTACCATCTGAGCCTGGTTCATATTGGTTCTTGAAGTTAACTTGATTGTCCAAGAAGGGCATAATCAAACTAGCAGCCGATCCACCAGCTCTACACTGTTCTCTTTCATAAGACCCAACAGGGTCATACGAATAAACAGCACCTTTTCCTTCATCATCCAAACCAGCTATTAAGGTACTAACATAGTATGGAAAGAATCTCTTTCCGTATAATAAATGCTGAATGTACCTAGCTGCACTCTTTATACTCAATTTCTTTCCACCATGGTCAAACTTGTACCACTTCAATTGTGTTCTAAAACGATCTATCAAGGCAGCACCATCGGCAGCAAATCCATTAGCAGTCATTGCTATGTCGTCACCAACATTAAAAATCTTTGGTTCATAACGAGAATTAATGTTATAGCCTTCAACTTGTCTAGTATCTCCAGCTAAGACAGCAAAGTCTTCACCTGCAATCCCCAAAACAGTACCACCATTGTCACTATATGGGTTGAACCTATGTTCAATTGGAACTTTATGGATCTCTGCTGAATATTCAGATGCTACTGTTGAGTTCATTGTATCTTGTTGTGGTATGTCTAGAATTGTAAACGACCACCTTCGTTTTGTATACTATTTTCGCCACTGTTTGATAGTGTTTTTGGACATTTCACACGACCAGTTCACTAGTATAAAGGGGAATGATGGAGAAGACCTACAGTTTTGGGTAAAGAATGGCATTCTTTTTCTTTATATAGATCTAAGTACATGAAAAAATACATTAATTATAAGTTCTAGTTTTTTGGTCAATTATTTCTGCTTCCCTTCTCATTAAGAGAACTCTCTAGTGACCAGATGATTGTTGAATTCTACTGATGTATGTCTTGGAGATCACATTCCACGATCTCATATACTTTTCTAAGCATTTATTCACGCAGCTTTCCTCTTGGCCCGTTAAAGTGCTAGTTGGTTGAATAATACACTTGTCAAAGCAATTTTCAGTGATCTTATTGACCAACTCAGATGCATTTGCAACAGCCAACTCTTGACTGATCTGGTCTTGGATTTCTTGCTTAAGTTGCAGAGATCTAGATGATTCTGGGGTGGGTATGCCTGTAGCAGGTGTAGAAGGTGCTGATGTACCAAAAAAAGCCATTATGTTCTCAATTATTTGCTTCAAGTATTATATATTGAAGTTATTTTGAGTGTGAAAATTTCTAAAAGCGTAACGCGGAAATCAAATCAAATCGTTTTTTACCCGTGATAAAGCAATTTCCTAATTACTGGCATGAATGAAGGGACAGAAACAAGTAAGAGGGCTCACCTTTTTGTCCTCTTACATGGATTATGGGGAAATCCAAACCACATGAATTCGATTGAGACATGTATTGAATCGTTACACTCAGAATCGAATAGAGAGATTGTAACCATAAAGCCAACTAGCTACAAATTTTTTAAGTCGTATGACGGTCTTAGCTATAATTCTAGGAAAATCATTAAAGAAATCTTTGAAGCGATAGAATTATTAAAATCTAATAGAGATTTACAGGTTGATAGAATTAGCTTTGTCGGATACTCCCTTGGAGGTCTATTAGCGAGGTATACTATTGGACTATTGTATGAGTTGAAGTTCTTTAACACTATAAAACCAGTTTTCTTTTCCACTTTTGCAACACCTCATGTAGGTATTGAGTTCTTTAACAAAAATCCGTTTGATTACACGAAGAGAACTTTGGGTAGAGTCTTGTTCGGTCCATCTGGTTATCAAATGTTTCTTGCAGATGATACTTTGTTAATAATGGCCGATCCTCTGGAAAAATTCTACAAAGGCTTGGTTTTATTTGAGAGACACACCTTGGCAGCTAATGTTCGAAATGATAGAACAGTTTCGTTTTTCACGTCGTACATATCTGAATACTCCCCATTCAACGACTGGTCCAAAGTTAAAATTGAGTATTTGTCTGGTCTTTCGAAGTCTCAGATTGGAGACATGGAAGTAACTCCTAAGTTTGTAGATCTTACAAAGTGTGAAATTGTTTCGGATGAAGATTTAAAATCTTTTAAAGGAAACTTTCAAGAAGTTAGATCAATTTGGACAGGAAGCAAAATCAAGAGATTTTTGATTTTTAGTCTTCTTATTTGCCTATTTTTCCCTATCTGGATCCCATTTATATTAACTTTGTCATCACTCATATCTATTTTCAGTTTTATAAAAATCAAAACTGTGAGTGCTCCTGAAATCGAGAATCGGTGGTTACATGTTTATAATTCTATCTATTCTACTCTAGGAACTGAACAACCTATGAGTGTGAATGAAAGAAAAAGCAGGAATGGGGATTTTTTTAAAGATAAACTTGCATCAGAACCTTCTAAATTACTTGAAAAGTCTGTTAAAAATGTGATGTATTTGGAACAACAGCTAAATGAAGAACCAATAGTCGAGAGAACCAATAGTACATCATCCACGGATAGAAAGGAGATAGATAGTTCAGTGATTAATATAGATCACCATGCTAATGATGAAGTGATCAAAACACATTTATCTATTTTGAAACAGCGAGATTTGCAAGACTGCTCTCTCTTTAAGAACATAAAGCCTTTAAATTTAGATCTGAAGAGAAAGTCAATTGTATCCAACTTGAACGAAATAGACTGGATAAAGATTCCAATTTATTTAGATTGTCTCAATGCACATGATGGAATCGTTGCTAGAAAGGGTGTTAAAAGCCAACCACTGGGCACTAGTTCTGTAGCTCTTTGGTGTTCAATCTTGAGAACACATGACGACATAATTAGAATGGATTTAGAACAAAAATAGAGTAGGATAAATACTAGTACGAGTGTAGAATAGTTTGGGTATCCATCAATGATTCATCGGCATCGAGAATACATTTTAGACTTTATTTAGATAATTTCCTTAGTATATTAGTCTTTTGAGACCTGATTTTCGATTTAGACTAATAATAATCTCTATATGTAGTTAGTATTATTTTACCCTTGACACTTCCATATCAGATAATACTATCTTATACTTGAAACCTTACAATCACACGATATCACTTTGTTCCCTAAAAGAACAATGTTAAGTCGTACCAGGTGGACAACTACAAATCGTCCTAGCACTCCAACTAATCTCATTAGTAAACACTACTTTTATCATAAATCTACTCAATTATACACTTCTTTCAGGACCCTATAAAATAGTCCCATATTCCGGTATTATCTCATTCTTATTTGGCCAGTCAAGTGCTACACTAATCACTGACTATTAATCAACACATTGGGAAGCCCAACGGTTTTTGCGTGTTTTGAAGAAATAATCTTAGATATATTTTAAAAAGTTTTAAAAATATTCAAAAAATAAGACAATTTAATTTTTTTTTGCAGTTATTCTATTGCAGAGAACTGTAAGTAGAACATTGTAATTGTAAAATACTCCAATTAAACAGAAGCTCTATTTTCTTCATTGATGGTTTAAAGGAACTCGTATTCTTCTAATAAAACATATACAAGAAACATAAAGGAAAAAAACCTTTCTCACAGTAGAATGGCATATGTACTCTATTCCAAGCCGCATCAGTGCATTGCCCTATGGATACGAACACTTGATATGTTCAAAGCTAACCTATCGATAAATTACTACTGCTAAAGTTTTTGGTAGGTGATGAACATTCTCAAGGACAATACTATGAAATCTCAAAATTATCGACAGAAAGTAGAAAAATGATTGAAAAAGAGATTATAAAGATGACCGCCGGTGTTCTGTACATATATTGAGTTCCATTGTAGAGAGGAGTAACTATATTATAGCTATAGTGAGTTTTATTTCGCAATCTTCTATTTCGCAACCTTTAATTTCGCAGATAGCAAACATGGGTAGAAAAAGTTTAGAAATATTTTGGTATATTCAACAAATCATAGAGGCGTCCCTAGCTAGATTTGATTCCGATGTTTAAACTGAATTTTGTTAGGAATGTGAATTTCCTGGCGAGGTCCTTCAAATTTAAATGCAATTATCATTCATTTTCTGCTCAAAAACCATTCACTCATCGAAGATTAATAGGGTCTTTCGGTGCTGCCGTTGGATCTTCAGTTGTTTACTTAAATAGCAGCCCGATCCAAGATGTGCATGCAATAGATACCTCAATACACGAATTGAAACCAATAAAGGGCGCCGAAACTTACGAAGCTGGCTTATTTCAAGCGTCTCAATTGGAAGAATTAGAACAATTTACAGAATATAGAAAACAAAGATCCGAGACAGGAAATATTGTTGTACGGACGTTCTATCGAGTTAAATTTACAGTTGAAGATTGGGTTGTTAGTCCTTTAGTGACAATTGTTAGATTTGTTGAATTGTCTCTCTTGTTTGTACCTGTTGTACTTGCAAGTCCAATTTGTTGGCTAGGAAGGAAAGACCGGAAAAGCAAACAATATGTCAGATCAGGGGCGAAACTTTGGTATAAATATTTGAGATGGTCTGCCGAAATGGCCGGAGCTTCGTTCATTAAATTAGGTCAATGGGCTGCTTCAAGAACAGACATTTTCTCTAAGGAGATGTGCGATGAATTGGGCAATTTACACTCCAATGCTAAGCAACATTCTATAAGCGAGACCAAGAAAATTGTTAGTAAAAGCTTCGGGCTTCCATTTGAAGAAATTTTTGATGAATTTGATGAAACACCAGTTGGAGTAGGCGCAATTGCCCAAGTTTACATTGCCAAACTTTCTCAGAAAGCCATCAACAAAGTAAGAATAGCTGACGATAAGGTAGAATCAAAGGAATCAAACAAGGAAAGCTTTTTAGACAGTATAATGGTGACCCAGCATTCTGATAGTATATCCAGCAATCAGAAAGTTGCGATTAAGGTTTTGCACCCTAGAGTAGAGATCAAAATTAAAAGGGATTTAAAGATAATGATGTTCTTTGCCCGCTTAATTGACATGATCCCAACTATGGAATGGCTATCACTACCAGATGAAGTTGACCAATTTTCAATTTTGATGAGATTGCAATTAGATTTGAGAATAGAAGGTTTAAATCTAGCAAGGTTTCGGAAAAATTTCAAAAAGCGTGTGGACATTCACTTTCCAAAACCATATTTGAATTTTACAACAAGAGATGTTTTAGTAGAAGAGTTTATTCATGCTATTCCTATGAGTAAATTGTTGAGTTTGGAAGACAACTTTGGAAAAAATTTATCCAAAGAAGTTAGTGATAAGGGACTCGATGCATTTTTAAAGATGTTAATTTTGGACAATTTTGTGCACGCGGATTTACATCCTGGTAACATGATGGTAAGATTTTATAAGAATGAAATGTTTAAACATGAGAAGGAGTACAAGATTGTGAAAACCAGCAATGAAGAAGAAACCAACAAGATTACAGATGAATTGATACAATTGGGGGATAACCAGGAAGCGTGGTGTTCCAGATTAACTGCATTATATCATGAGGGTTATCATGCAGAAATTTGCTTCCTAGATGTCGGATTAATTACGGAGTTAAACCACCTGGATCGGGTGAATTTCATTGACTTGTTCAAAAGTTTGAGTGAATTTGATGGTTACAGAGCAGGGGAGTTGATGGTGGAGAGATCTAGAACGCCCGAAACAGCAATTGACAAGGAAATCTTTGCACTTAAAGTTGAAAAATTAGTGAATAGAATGAAACAGAGGACTTTTACATTAGGGAACATTAGTATAGGTGATTTATTAGACCAAGTGTTAGGTATGGTGAGGACGCATCACGTTAGAATGGAGGGTGATTTCATTACCGTTATTGTGGCAATTCTTTTGTTGGAGGGAATTGGAAGACAATTGGATCCAGGCTTGGATTTATTCGCGAGGTTCGTATATGCAATTTTATTTGGGTTTCCAACAGAGAACGAGTTGAGTTTTATGTTTGTGTGAGAATAGAAGAAAGTGCTGGTGGATGTCAAGGGAAGCTGATTCTATAATTTTTTACTAACCTTATAGTTCCTTACCTGTTCTTAGAAAATTAGGAGTACTGAAAGAAGGAAGAGAAATACTCAGAGATGAAGATTCCCTCAATATGGTTAAAGTTTGGCTAGCTTTAGAAGTTAGACAGTTGATAACAGCCTCTATTCAAGATGTGAGTATTTTTTTTTATATGATTATGAATTTGGTCAACTTACTAACACATTTAAGATCCACTCATTAGTGAAGGCTGATATGTTGAGTCCAAATATTTAGGCTAAATACCCAGAGGGACATGCACTATTTTAACTTGTGGACAAAGTGTTTAAAAATTATGAAGTATGTAGAATGCTGTACCCACAGCTGATTCATGATTGTGTCTCTTTTGTAGCATCGATCTGTAGTTGATATGTTACGCGATACATCTCTTAGTCAACTAAACACTGAACTTTAATTTGTATCGAACCGTTATTTTAGCAGTACCGTTTAAAATTAATAGGGGGAGTTTCTTATCAAAAGACGACATTTACAATCATATCTTTCCCTTTTGTGTTTTCAGAAACAAACTTGTTCGCCCATTGTTAGCTGTTTCTTTTTTCTATTGACTCCCAAAAATGTGAGGAGCAAGGGAAGTGCTTGACCAGCATAGTGTGTAAACCTTAATAATAGAAGGAAAGATTTTATCGAGGAATATAGCGTGACAGCAAAGGATAAATATATCCTTCCAAAAAAAAAAAAAATATTAAGGAACATGACATCAGAAACACAGTTAACCGATGGCGTCGACTTCAAGTGTCATAATTCCACCAAGAATGACGAAGAGATATTAAATGATTCTGACAAATATTGGACCCACGGGGTGAAGACTCCATATTCTGTGTTCGAGTATTCCACAATTGAAAACCTCAGCACTCGGCATAGACTAAACAAATCATACGACAAAGGAAAGCGGGCCCTTGTTACCTTGGATAAAGTACAACACTCGGCATTTCATGAAAACTCATCTCAAACAATACTTCCCAGAGGAAAGCCAAAGGCAGATCCTAATGTGTTACTACGAGACACTAGTAACAGTTGTTTTGCAGGGTACTGCTCAGTACCTCAACTAACTATTAACTTCCCACAAGCAAAAGCTGAAGACTTCTACAAATCGAATCCAACCACTGAAATAGATGTCCCGAAGCTATGTTATCAAAACCATTATGACCACAATGATTATTCATATTCATTTGGAGGTTTGTATATCAGTAAGCTGACTAGCTTGCAGCATTTGGGTATTCCTCCAAATGTGGACCCCAAACGGATTTCAATCCATTTTCCTTGTGAGTTACCTCCATTTGTCAGTAGAGAAATTTTGACCAATCCTCTCATGCAACAAAATTCGAATATATATACGTTTCATCCTTTAAGAGGCAGCTTGACATATTTAGACTCCTTGAATCAAGACTCAGACCCAAAAGATATAAATTCGTTTTCCAGCTGTCAAGTATCAGATAGGCATATATTCTTCTACGGTGGCTTCCGTATAGTTACCGATTCTTGTGACTATTTCCCCGATATAAATCGATGGATTATAAAGAGAAGAATGGAGTTAAACGATATTGGGTATTTATTCGATATGGTGACCCTTAAATTCTCTAAAGTGAACTTTCAAGCAAATAACGACGACCACTTTCCAATTGGACGCATAGGAGCATGTGTAACTTCTAGTATAGTTGAAGAAGCTGACATAGCCAGCAGTGATCTTCCTGCTAGAGTTCCTCTGCCACCGATTTTTACGGAAAATAGAGATAAACCAAATTCAGAGAAGATTAAACTACCAGAGTACAATTCAGACCATATGACTACCATACATTCTGTTTCACATGGGTCTCCCGGCTCTTTGTCGACTAGATTGGACACTGTCACATTGTCTTCCGGTGGTTCATACACTTTGCAATCGCCTAATACTAATGATTTTAATTTCCGTTCATCTTCTCCTAAAATGATTAACCATTCACAACATCGACAGATCAAAAGTATAAACCATGTTCCTAGTACACAGAAGTCTAACACCCAAACTACACAAGGACCTATAAAGGCAAATACCACCACTGTTGCTTTTAATTCCACACCCTCTTCTTCTTCGTCATCCACATCTTCTGTTAAACCATCAAAAATGAGCAGTGTATTGTCGAAGTCTACTAGGATATTTCACAGACACTCAAAATTAAATACTCAACTGATATCACCTGTTCCACAAAAGCTGATCACACCACCGCCAATCAATGGCACCGAGCCAAGTAATTCCAGACCCCAACAATTGAAAAGCACTCCATCAAAGCAAAAACTTCAAAATAAATCCAAATCTTCAGATATGACATCAATCAAACTGCAGGAGTTATACAATACTGGTACTCGGATTCTGTTGAGTTCTCCATTACCTATCAACCCGAATAAGCCTATGTCCCAATCAGTTTTGATCAGCCAATTGCCAAATGAAACACCAGTATATTTGCGAATTGATTCTTCTGATTCACCAGCACTGTCTCCATCTATATGTCTGCCCATGGCATCAAAATCTTCAACGGACTCGTCTGTGGGTGATAAAGGTATTTGTAATCCAGAATCAGAAAAAAATAATGAGGGACATACTAGTAATACAGCGGGAATCGAGACATCAAAAACACCTGAAAACATTTTATTCCGTGATTCAATATTGAAGTCCGGAATCAACAGTGTCACGATGTTTATATTTGGTGGGTTCTTTCTCGAAGAGTTGGAAAATGGCGTTCAAAAATTTGTGGCATCCAATGAGTTGCTAAAGGTCACACTAGCATGTAAGGACAACACTAAGCAAATAACATTTCATGATACAGCACTTGTTCGCAAAATGAAGGATGAACTATTGAGTGAAGGAGATGACCAACTTTGGCCTTCACCAAGAGGATATTTTGCAACCAGTGTGGTTGAGTATGGAACGCATAAAGCGGATTGCTACTTCGATTCTAATATAAAGGAAGAAACCTTGAATGACACCGAGAAACCCCCAAAGATTAAGCGAGGAACTCCATCTGAGTTTTTCAAAGGTAAGGCATTACTTGTACAAGGTGGCTGTAACTCAGAAATGGATACGTTCAGTGATTTTTACTTGTTTGCTTTTGATAAAGCCAAGTGGATGACATTGGATACATACTGTTATGACTACTTTGAATATCACATCAACCCTGACGAAGATGATGATGTTCTACGAATGACGAAAGAAAGTGAAGTTCTTGATCCCCAACTTATAGAAGCTGAATTGAGGTCATGTCACCATACAGCATTGTATTATAAGACTCTTGACCAAGACTATTTGTTTTTCATTGGCGGTATAAGAAATGACTACTTAAGACATTTTAATAAAGTCCCTTTACACAGTGATAAGTTTGATATTTCAAGGATTTCCAAGTTCTCATTTATCAATAGCAACTCCAATATTTTGAGAATCCCAGCTTTGAACCTTCAAACCCAAACTTGGATATTCTTAAAATATTATTTTGATGTATCGCATAATCTCACCGATAAATATTTCGAAAGAGTGAGTGATAATCCCACTTGGTTAAACTCAAGTCTTTCCAACATTTCTGGAGCCATTTCACTAAATGGAAGACTAATCACCATTTGCCACGGACTTACAATACCCAGTCCTATGAAACGTGCAGACATTCCCACCATGGAAAAAGAAGTACCATTAGATGCTTTACTATGGGGTGCACATGTTCACTTGAGTTTCCCTAGTTTATAGATTTTAGACAGCTTATAGACCCAATACATGTATTATATTGAATTTTGGTGTATTGACATGAAAAACTTGATTCATTATGTAATCTGCGTAGCAATAATTTTTTTTGCCTCTGAAGAAATTTTCAACAAAACTGGTTTAACCTAAGTACTTCTGTATTTAATAATAAAATAATGTTTGGCTTAGGTGGTGCTGCTCCTCAAATTTCCTCTCAGCAAAAGTTACAAGCTGCTGAGGCTGAGTTAGATATGGTTACTGGAATGTTCAACCAATTGGTGTCTCAATGTCACACCAAGTGTATCAACAATACTTACAGTGAATCTGATGTTACTAAGCAAGAAGCTCTTTGTTTGGACAGATGTGTTTCAAAGTACTTTGAAACCAACGTTCAAGTGGGTGAAAACATGCAAAAGTTGGGTCAATCCGGTGCTTTCATGGCTAGACAATAAAGTTTTTGATATTGATATTGATATGTTATGTATTTTGGCTCGTGTATATACAAATGAAATTATTTAAAAAAGGATGATAGTAATACAAAGTATCAAATTCAAAGACGAACTTTAAACAAGTTATTGGATGACGTAGGTTTTGTGGGGTAAAAATCTGATTCCGCTCTCTCTTCATATTCCTAATGCTCTTTCCATGCGAAGTTTGACTCCCTGCCAGTGATTTAATTTAGGTCTAACATCCAAGAAGAAGCTTGGACCAGGTCCTGAACTGTTCCCACCATAAAAATCAATAACATATTCGACTTGAACCCCACATCGATCTACAACCCAGTCATGTCTGTCAAATGGTTTTTGGTACCCCAAGAAAGTCGATCTGAACCATGCTCTTGGTGTTAACTTTTTTGAGTCACCTTTGAAGCTTGTTAAAGAAATCCCACCACATTGTTCAATTGCCTTTGGCTCATGTGATTTTTCCCAACTCAAGATATGATTCCAAACACGCTCATTGACTGCATTATGGATAGGTACAACCGTACCCATATCTTTGCTTTCAGGATTCCAGTTCTTTCTTTGCATCGCATCAAAGAACTGTTTTTGAGATGGATAAATCCAATTGGTTTCATGTGCTGTACGAGGTATAGAACTGATTTCTCTTTCCACAGGTAAATCGGTAGAAGATTGCGAAGATTCTTTCAAAGGTTTAGCGGAATCACCATGTCTTTGCTCTATAGCTTCCGGAGCCATAGCTGTTAATGAAACTTTGTTCAACCAGTCTGCTCTAGAATTATGATCCACGGGGCATGCAGATTCGGGGGCAGCTGGGGCAGGTGTGGATGGGGTTTCAGAGCCACCCAGAAGAGAACTCCACATGCTTCTGGAATTATGGTCCACAGGACACTTTGGTTGTTCTTTAGACATCTTGATATTAGCTCTAGCCTCTAAAATGATGAATAATTCGCAAAAATTTACTAGTACAATTATCGGCACGTGACTTTCTGGGCACTAAACATAAATGATTAGTTTCCAGTATTTCGATAGTGATACAAAGGATTGACAAGGGGAGATACTTTCATTATTGAAAAAGTGATTTGAAATTTTTTTCATATATTTTTTTGATATATTTTTCTTTCTTTCTTCTTTAGTATTACAATCGAGATTCTAAATCTAATTAGTAAATTTTCTTCTTCTCGTCGATAGACAACTCACCAGCACCAGCATTCACAATGATCAACAACCCACCAACAATGGACAAGGTTTGGAAAAATTCATACCTCAAGAAATCTCTTTGAGAGTCGTGAGATCCATATTTCCAAAACTGGTTTGCAAACACGTTGTAAGTGAACAACAAAACGGTTAATACAAAAGCTGCAAATTTGGTCTTGAAGCCAACAATAATAGAGCCACAAGAGATGAAACCAATCAAAATAATCAAAATTCTCGTAATTGACCAAGCACCAGAAAATACAAACCCAAGGAACAAAATAATCAATAATAATCTACCAGCCAACAAAAAGTACTTCTTGTTATCTTGACCATTGTTCAACATGGGTATACCAGGCATCGTTAAAGATCTCTTATCTCTAACCATTGAATCAGAAAAGGCTAAAATTAAACCACCAACAACCGATAAGTTTCTTAAAATGAATTGAGTGTCAAACACTAAACCATATGCCAAACCTTGACAAATAACAACTGTAACAAGAGAGACAGTAGCAATTGTGCTTTGTTTTCTTAAGATCAACAATGAAGAGCCAGCTAACATGATAATAATGTTGACTAACAAAAAGGTGATGGTTAACCAACGCCAAATGTGTCTATAATTATGCAAGTAGTAAACTTGTTCAGACCATTGGGTTAGGATACGTAAGGAATCTTCGTAAAAAGTAGCAACAATGAATGCTCTACCAATTGCTGGAACGTATGGTTTTAATGGCTTGCAGTGTTCATCGATTATAGCCTCTGTTTTCTTCGAAAATTCTTCAAAGTGTTCCAATGGGCTCTTGGATTGTGAAACAGGGCCCAAGTTATTTGGCGAGCCCCCATTACCGAATTGGTTATTGAATTGATTATTGTGTGGACCACGGTATGACATGATGAGCAAAGAAGTACTGTCTATAAACAACTGGAAAGTATCTATACTTCGTTGATTGGTTAAACGTGTGGTTAAGAGAATGTGATTCCTAAAAATGACAGCGTTTGATTTTTTTTTGGTTGCTCCACACACAAATTTTGTAATTTCACAAGGAGAAATGATCTACATTTTAGTAAGGCAGAAATATCCCAGCGGGATTCAGGCTTCATAGCATTTATTACTGATTCATGTAGAATGCTCCAAATTGTTTCACATTACTATATCACTTTCGGTACATCGTATTTTGAGACTATATAGGATGGAGAGCCCTGTTCGCAACTAACGGGCGAAACTAAATAACGGTGTATATCGTGAGGTCCTCTAATGCGTATAATAACCCCGAATCAAGGTCCGCCCCCTGATATTCAACATCTTACCCAAAAGGGTAGTTTTCAACTAATTGAACACGTGATACTAGGTATATTGACAATGGTATTTCAAGGTGTGTTAAAAAGGTATTATGGACGTGAAGAATTTGAGAGTACAGAAGGGAGACAATTCAATCAAAATGCACATATATCACATAATTATTCGTTAGAATTCTGTGATACCTTTCTCAAAGAGAACATTCCAGAAAAACACTCTGTCATTCTTAGCTTCCTACATTCTCCCGAAAATTCTGGATTCCTACAAATATGTAAGTTGTTTACGAGCCGATTCTTTAGTAGAAAAATTTAAAACTTGAAAGAAGCTCATAAGTGACTCACAGTGGTTGAACATCATTGCGAGTTTGTGATATTATACCCGGTCTTGTTTGATTTTGGGCCTAAACTGTACATATTTTGCAACCATATCAAAGTATTCAAATTTTCTATTAAAAACCGCACCAGTTCGTATTTATGCTTAGAAGTATTCGATTTCATTCTGAAAGGAAATTCTCATTTGTACTTGTCCTTACCAACCTGGTAGACAAAACGTTTACGATATTTTTAGTTTCTGTTTATACCTGCCTGTTAGTCCATTGGCCGTTCCCCGGCTGGTAGGAAATACGATTTTTCCGAGGGTTCTAGTACGTTATGACGTATGTTCAGTGATCGTCCAATAGGAATTAAGTAAACATTGCACATGGTTACTGCTGCAGCTGGCCACGCGGGATATTTATATGGTACGGTCAACACTCCTTTGAGAAGTTGAGGACTACATACTGGTGTAAACTAGCGCCTGAGTAAGCTTATAGTGAGATTGAATATACGAATATAGATCGAGACAAATCAAAGACTGGTAACGATATATTATCTATAAATACTTCACTACGAAACTAACCGAGGGAAAAGATCAATTGGTGAGGTGGCTCAGCTCACTCCAACTTTGCCAGAGTTCAGAATAGGGCCGGACATAAAGGCCATTCTGCCCTTGAATTAACAAGTAGAGATAACTCAGTATATAATGAGATGCGTCCTGTCTTACCAATATATTATGTAAACATACAGTGTTCGTTAATAGTCGCACTATCCTTTATCTCCAGTTTTTTTAAAAAAGATGCGGTGGCTCAATGGTAGAGCTTTCGATTCCAAATCGAAGGGTTGCAGGTTCGATTCCTGTCCGTGTCAAATATTTTTTCAGATCTTCTTTTTGCTAGTTTTACCTATGTTATTACTGTTGAATCTATTATTTATTCTAATATACACTTATTCATTTGCTAATTTAGAGACTCTCTTGTTTCCATGTCTTCTTACTTCTGAGTCCATCAAGTCTTGTATGCGATGACTCCCTGCAATGGCCAATCCTAAAGTAGACTCCAATCTGTCCAAGGGCATCTTGTCTTCCATCATTAGCATTGCAAGCTTCTCACTTTTACCTATGACACCAATAGTTAACATACTCATATCTGTTTCTTCCAACAGGTTCAAGTCCAACAAGGGGGAGTGATCTTGCAACCCAACACTAACACTTGAAATATAATCGTACATTGAAATACCCGCATCGATTAAAGCTAATGTTATAGCATTTGTAACACTAGCCAATAATCCACCATCTTGATTTAATACGTGGACATCGATTTGTATGACAGTTCTTGGATACAAGTGACATAATATACTCTGTTCAAATGTTTTTTCCAAAGTGGTTCTTAATTCAACCATTCTCTTTTCATTCTTGGACCTTTTCTTTCTGTTGACTGTAGAGAAACTGGCCACATTTAAATTTATTTCCACCGTGGCCTCATTGTTGTTTGCTTGTGATCTTAATGTAGGTTCCATTGGACCATGAACCATCGCTATCACTTTGGTATTACCTTGTTCAAGGTAGGAAGAGCCATCTGAAGAATTGGGATGCGTATTAATACGGCAATCAAAATGACGCAACTCATTCCATCTTCTACCATCGATTCTTAACCCTTCTGGTGAGTATATTTCCATTCGTGACATGTTGATCGTTCCTATAATGGTTTGGAAGTCTAAAAGGTAGCCTTTATGGTCTCTGCTTTGCTTAAACTCTTCTTAAAAAAAATTATGTGAGGGTAAAAAAAAAATTAGAGACAGGACATACAAACCAGATGGTGAGATGGCAGATTGTGAAATAATGGCATTACAAAGCAGATCATGAGATACTAGATAATGAAATGAGGTCATTAATAGGTATATGCTTATAATAGAAACCCCCGTCCCCAGAGTGACTAATTTTAATTAGCTAAATCGTCTATAAACTCTCCAAGCAACCAACAATTGGCTGCAAAGAACCCCACAGAAGAATATAATAACCCATAGTCAAAAGTATTCTGGCCCAAAAATTCCAAATTAAAAGCGTTGTAAAGCCATAAAGCTTGAGAAATCACCCACAAAGCTAAATTAAATACTCCTCTTAAGGAATGCTTCCTAGTTAAAAATCTGGACTTGGACAAATAGTGTGGTAAAAAGATCAAAAACCATATGAAATATTGCGATGTCATCACCTTATTAAACATTACAAATGTAAATGTTTGAAGAAAGACACTGGAAATTAGATCTTTCTTAGCAAATGCCAAAGGAATTATTAATCCAGATATCACCAATTGTGGAATGAATGCATATTTTTCAATGTTTGAAGTGGAGTTAATGATTGCAGATTTATAATATAATAAAACGTTATAAACTGAAAAGTTATGTCTATGGTCAATTCTTGTCAAATGGTATAGGTAGGAGTGCTCCAAGAACTCATACCCATAAATTGAATACATCAATAAATTTGAAAGTGTAAGTGTAACTAACGTAACAATTAGGTAGACAAGGTTAGTTTTGTTGACCAAGTTCAACACTGGAACTTTTACTATCGAACCTCTGTTGGACAAGTAGTAAAGGATACTTGCTAAGTAAATGACAGGGTAAATCTTGAAATGGATAGAAAGCCCAAGGAAAATAGCAGAACTTATAGTTCTGTCCTTTTTAAGAAAATACAATGACAGCATGATCAAGACAGCCAATACACTTTCACTTGAGCCCCTTGTACTAATGGTAATCACCATTGGATTCAACAACCAAATGGAACTTAAAGCAATGATCTTTGTCTCGCTGAGGTTGTTGTTCTGCTTGAGAAGCTTCATGATAATTATTCCAGTGATTAAGTCACTTAGTATGAATACCCCTTTACCAAAGCTGTACGCGTACAGACCCCAACAATTAGGTGTTAACATCCACGCCAACAAAGGGGTATATCTATAAGTATCCCTTTCATAGGGCGACTTTCCAGAATATACAAATGAAGCTGCATCCGAGAACACCATGTAATCAATATCTGTGTATTTGACAGGCATATGTTCATCCTGATAAAGCCCAAAAAGGAAAAATGCAATCCTCAATACTAGAGATAGCACAAGTAATTGATTGATTTTCAATTGTAGCATTTTTAAACTGGTTTCGTCCTCCTTTTCTCTAAAACTTGGTACTTAGTGTTCAATTAAACTTTTATTTGATACTGCGACGAGTTCCACTACAAATTATTTTAGCAAAACATGTCTAATCCACAAGAAAAGGTATACATAGAGTATTTGAATTATGACTGGGAGTCGTTCACAGAATTTCAAGAAGGCTTGAAGGAAATCTTGGATAGTTATTTGGAGAATTTGAAGGAACAGGATGCTTCAGTGGTTTCGATTCCTGCTCTAGATAAACAGCAATTGATTGACCAAGCAAAGTCTTTCTTCTTCTGCAACCATACTGGGGAAATTATTAATTTAGACGACTACCTTCAATGGAAGTACCACAATGAGGGTAAATATAAAATAGGGAAGATACAGGAGTTGGTTGAAGATACTGAACCAGTCAATGTAACAAGCTCAGCTGGTCGCTCTACCGATATAGAACCTGCTATATCAACTGAAGCCCCCGTGGCCAGTCAGACAGGATCATCGGATCCACCTTACTCGTCGAATTATCAAGAATTAGTAGAGCTCATCGTCTCAGGGAAACCAGTACCTGGCGTAAAGCAAATTCCAGACATTGTGATGCCAGAAAAATCGTCAGTTTCTGGAGAATCTCAAAGACTTAAACCCTGGGAGAAATGATTAGTGTATATCTCTACCAAGTATATGCCTAAATATATTATTGTATCTAATTTATCTATTTGTATATTGTTTTAATGTAAGAATCTCATGACAGCCTCAAAAGCCGCTAATGCAGCTGCATTCGCAGGGAAGGATCTTAAAATGGAAGGTACAAACCCTCTAGTGAATCCACCAAGACCTCTCGTTCTATAAATGTACTTGACTGCATCGATCCATCTTGGGAATTTCTTTTCACTTCTAATAGGACTATCCGTCATGATGGTCTGCTTGACAACATCTGCGGGGTATGCGAATATCCAGAAAACCGTTGCAGAAAACCCCCCAGCCCAAAAGTTTATGGTTGGCTTGGACATTTTGGTGTTGTTGGAAAACCATTCCGTGAACAATTCATAAGATCCCCACCAGAAAACGAAATTTGATCTAAAAATCATGGTGGAAAACAACCCACTGTAAATCCCTCTAATTCCAGATTGAAGGTAAAGTTTCTTAGCAACATCCAATGGGCCGCTGTATATTTTACTTTTGGAATCATATTGTACTTGAAGTCTAGCCTTAAATTGTTCAATTGGAGCAGCAACAAACGAAACAGTCATGCCTGCTCCTAAACCACTCGCCATTTGTCCAATCAAAGGTAACTTCTTCTCATCTGCGTAAAAGTTATCTTTGATCAATCTTCTATAGACATGTAAAGAGCCCAACATGATAGAGTCCATCAAAACCCAGCCAACCAAAGGTGGAGTGAAGCCCTTGTAGAATCCTCGGATACCTTCATTACGAACGGTTTGGAGAACACAATCGATTGGACCTTTGAATCTGCCATCTGGAGCAGTCTGTAATCTAACCTTGATCGTATCAAACGGATGTCCAACAGCATTCTTTGTGACACCGGAAAACACCCCGGCTACAAACCCCAAATATCTCGAAGGTTGTTCTTTCTCTTGGCTCTGTTTAGAATCTTTCAAATCAGTCATTAAAGTCGAATGGTGGATTTCGAAAGTAAAGTGACTAATTCTCCTTTTTATGCCGATTCCGCTTCAAGCTTCCGAAAATGTTAAAACCCTACAAAAAATGAAAACAGGAAAAAAAAAAGGAGCAAATTAAAAAGTTACCAAAATTGCGAACGTTACTAATTCAACACCTTTTGGTGGGTTACACTTACTGGCTAGCATGATTTGGCTCCCATTCTTTCTCTCTTATCGTGGGCGGGCACTTTCTTAGGCATGTCGTTTGTCAATTTTCAAACGCGACTTGTCGTCATCTTTTGGAGAACGAAAAAACACCAGAAGAGACTCCTTCTCTTTCTTCTTCATCTACCAAGATCAACACTTTTTCCTATCATGAGCAATTATCCTGTCAAGAAAGAAGTATCAGTTAAACTCGAATCTGAGAGCATACCTAATGGACCACCAAAACACTCCAGACCATTAAACAGCACATCTTCTTCGCCCTCGGACGCAACCACCCAACCAATGGCTTCCTCCTCTCTGGCGGCGGCGGCAGCAAACTCAGATAAAGGATGGCAGGAAATCCCTTTAAAGGCCTGCTCAAAGAGAGAAATCGAGGACATTAGGTTCCACATTATGAAATTTCAAAGCACAAAGGAAGTTGATATCATGGGTGAATTCACCAAACCTGTAAGATTACATAGAAAGGACCCAAGAAATATTCAATTCCAATTAACTCGTGCGGAAATAGATAGACGTAAGCGTGACCAGGATGCTTCCAAATTGGACAAGGATGACACCAAGCAAGAGTTTGGGCCAAATGGTGAGCCATTATTTGGGGGAGAAGGAGATGACCCAGAAAACCCAGATGACCCTAAGAATTTCAGAAAGGGATTCTATGGTCAAAGTCAAATTGATATGACTCAAGTTGCTCCGGATGGAGGTGCTCGTAAACCTAAAAAGAATCTTTTCAAACGTAAAACAAGACAGATTAACTCGATTGATGATGCTAAGAGGAAATTGAGATACGAGGAACATTACCCTTGGGTCATAGAAGATTATGACGGGAAGAATGTTTTTGTAGGTAACTATGAAGCGGGTTCTTCTGATACTCAACATGTTTTATTTGTCTTTGATAAGGATGGATTCAAAATGGTTCCCGCAGAGAAGGTTTACAGATTCACTCCAAGAAACAAATATGCCACTTTAACATTGGAAGAAGCAGAAGCTAAGATGGAAAAAAACTCATCTGTACCAAGATGGCTTATGAAACACATGGAAGAAAATGTTGAAAACAACTCTGATCTGAGGTTTAAAAATAGTGGAACAGCAAGTTCAGGAGGTCCAAACGTAGTAAGCCGTGGAATTGGAGGTAGCACAGGACGTCCTAGTAATGTAGGCAGAGGCAGGTTAAGAACTGTGCTGGGAGGCGGGGGCTCCAACGATCGTGATTCTGACCATGATGATATTGATTTCGATGAGGAATTCGCTGATGATGAAGAAGCTCCAATTATGGATGGTGACGAAGAAGAAAACAAGTTATCTGAGCAGAAGATGAAGAAAGATATGTTGAAAGCTGCGCATTTCGATGGCCAATCTGATGCTGAGGGAGAAGATGATTTGGACGACTTGTTTGAAACCGAAACTAGAAAGGTTGACAAGGAAGGTAAGAAATTGAAAAAGGTTTTAAACAAAACTGAGGGAGGTGTTTATGATAGTGACGATGAAGATGAAAAGTTGAATCCTTATTTATCAAAGTCCGATATGGAAAGTGATGATGATAGTGATCTGGATTTGATCAAGAAAGAACAAGATGAATTACTTTCCGGTGACTTTGGTGCATCCTTAATAAGGAACTTTACTGCTAAAAATTACGGTGATGGGTTTGTTGTAATCAAGGCGCCAAATAAGTTCTTGGAAGGTTTCCCCAAGGGCGAGTGGATGCCTAGTGGCCGTAAAAGGCCACTTGCTTCACCAAAAAGGAAGAGGAAGGAAGAGGAAGGAAGATCCCCTAAGAAAATTAAAATTAAAACGGAAGGTGGAAATAGAAGTGTTTCACCATCTCCTGGGCTTTCGGATAGATCGATTAGTCCCATCGTTTCTCCTCCTGCTATTTCTTCTGCGGATTTGAACTCCTCAGGACCTGACAATGTTCTTGTCACAGTAAAAGAAGTGTTGGATATCGTAAGAGACAACCCACTTACAACCAAGGAATTGTTATTAAGCTTGAAATCTAGAGTCAGTTCGCACAAGGACAACAAATTAAGGATTATTAGTATTGTCAAGCAGAATTTGAGATTGATAGATGGGAAATTAGTGTTGAAGGAATAAATGCGTTATGTGCAATAGTATCAAGGGTTTCTCTTTTCTATTATTTGTTTATTTTCTTTTTCTATATAAATTTACAAAACCTCAACCATTTTTTCATCTTCATCGTCACTTTCTTCATCCTCTTCCATTGCATCTTCAGGGGCTTCATCTCTCATTAACATTTGAACAAGTCTGTCACAAAGATCGGACACTTCTTCAACTTCAACATTATTGAACAAGTTCTTGATCAAAGCATACACAGACTTTTCTCTCAAGATTTCTCTCAACTCTCTGGTGGTACATAATAACAAAAGAGATTCCAAGTGTGTGCAAATGATGGTGGTGAGCGGGTCTCTCTTTTTGTCTTCAGCCAAAAGTTGTAACTCTTCAGGCAAATTGAACATGTCGTCTTCGTCAACTTCTTCTGGGCCTGTAATTGGTAATAAGATGTAAGGCAAAAGGTTGATCTTTTCATCGGTAACCAACTTCTTGTGTTTGTTGGTATCAAAAAGAGAGTTCTTGATTGTGGAGGCGACACCTTCTCTTCTAACCTTAGCATCGTACTTTTCAGTGAATACAAGTAACTTAGAGATAGGCACAACTTCATCGTACGATTGTTCAGTAATGAAGTAGTTTCTTCCTTGTTCAAATCTGGAAATATCAGCAAAGAAGTAGGATAAGTAATCGAAATCAGCATACTTGTTCAAGGATCTATCCAGGCCCTTGACAAAACAATCCATAAGACAGTCCATGACCTTTATAGACTTGAAGACTTCCTTTTGCAGGTCCTCGGTGTGCTGTACTGTGAAATCCAAAACCTTGTTGATGGCATCGTTCTTGGCCAAGTTGGTCAACAAAATGCACATCAAGTCGGCATTGGTATTCTTCAAGTTGATAATTTGCGAAGTCAAGAACTTCAAAAATTCTTCATCTTCAACAATCAAGTTTCTCATAGTAATGTCATCACACAAGTTGGCCAAGATAGTAACAGATTGGCCAACCATGGTCTTTCCCTGAGACATGGTCAACTTCTTCAAGTCTTTGATGGCCTCGTAGTTCCCATATGCAAAAACTTGTTGGTGAGTACCTTGGGAATACCCAACCAAGTTACCAAGGGCAATCTGGACAACTGCAGGTTGTGGTGAATGCAAAAACTCGACTAATTCTTCTAATTCAGTTGGCATTCTAGATACTTCTATTTAATAAAAGTGATGGCTGAAAAAAAATTTTCAATTCGCAACCATTATATGTTTAGTAGTCTTTTGAAGCCAAGTATGAAAGTATCTGAACCAAGTATGAGATTTCTCCGTTGAAGTAAGTATGAAAGTTTCTGAACCACGTATGAAAGTATCTTCGTTTATTTTATGAAAGTATTTCCGTTTATTTTATGGAGCTACTTGCTTCGCTCGTAGATATTTCTGATCAGAATTGAACAAAAAAGTAAAGACTGTATACCAATGGAATGTCTAGATCTGGGATGGGAAACGAAGGTGTGCTACTATCTAAACTTGCAAGTCATTTACAAAGGAATTTTTTCTTGAAAGTGATATTGTTTGTATTTTCGGTATTTTCAATTTCAAGGGGGTTTGTGTATTTATCTACAAGGCTTTTCAGATAATTTTCATTAAGACATAAAGTAAAGGCGAACTATGTATGTTGGGAGAAGGGAAGGTTGTAATCTAGTTGTCGGCGTTGGTAGCAGCAGATAATTGAGCTTGCTTGATAAGGTTGGTTGGAGCATCCAATCTTGGTAACATGACTTCAATCAATCTGATCTTGTCGTTGACAGCGAATTCCTTATCATTGAACAATTTTTCAGCTTCACCAACAGAGTCGACTCTGACAGCATCGTATTCCTTGGCGTTGAATAATGGGAGCAAAGCCAAGTGGTTCCATGGTTGGATATCATTGTAACCAGCGTTTTCACCGTGAATCAATCTTTCAATGGCGTAACCATCATTGTTCAACACAAAGATGTAAGGAGTAGTACCGTTACGGATCATTGTGGAGATTTCTTGCACAGTCAATTGCAAAGAACCGTCACCAATGAATAAAATGACTCTCTTCTTTGGGTCAACTTCTTGAGCAGCCATCACAGCACCCAAAGTAGCACCAACAGAGTAACCAATGGAACCATACAAGACTTGCGAGATACCGATGGCGTTGTTTGGGAATCTGGATTGGACAATACCGAAAGCAGAGGTACCGGTTTCGGTGATGATGATATCACCTTCTTGGAACCAAGAGGAAACTCTGGTCCACAACCATTCTTGGGACAACTTGGTGGAGTCGGTCAATGGGGTGTTGGCCAACTTGACCTTTGGAACAGGTTGCTTTTGGTAGTGGCTGGCAGCTTCGCCAACCTTTTGGTTCAAGAGTTGCAACACTTCCTTCATCTTGACACCAGCAAAGGAGGCTTGCTTGATCTTGGTGTAGTCAGAGTGGAATTCCACAACGTTCTTGGTTCCGTATGAGTAGGAGAAGGAACCAGTGTTGAAATCGGAAAGCAAGGCACCTACAGACAAAACCAAGTCGGCGTTTTCAACGAATTCCTTAACTTCTGGTTGAGACAAGCTACCAACGTAGACACCACCGTATCTGTCGGCAACGGTGGAGCCGGAACCATTGGCCAACTTTTCGGAAACCTTAGCGAGAGAGTCACCTTCGCTGCCAACACCACCTTCATCGACACCACCCTTACCCATTGGGGTGGTGAAAACAGGGAATTGTGTGTTTTCAACCAAGGCTCTAACTTCGTCCTTACAGTCGTGTCTCAGAGCACAGGCATCAACCAAGATGACTGGGTTCTTGGCCTTACGGACCAAGTCCAAGACGGTCTCGATGACTTCTTCTTGGGAGTCGGCGTCGTTAGCAGGTAAAGAGAGGTCGATTGGCTTGGACAACAAGCTGACAGGCACGTTCAAGTCAACCAAGTTGGCTGGCAAGCCGATGTAGACTGGCTTTTGCTTGATGTATGCTTCTCTGATACAACGGTCGATTTCGTGAGGAGCAGAGTTGATATCGGAAATAAAGGCGGTGGTTTCGGAGATGTTGGTGGACATTCTGTGGAAAACAGTAAAGTCCCCGTTACCCAAGGTGTGGTGCAACAACAATTGCTTGGCTTGGGAAGAGATGGATGGAACACCAACAACGTGGATAAGACCAACGTGTTCAGCGTAGGAACCCGCCACACCGTTCAAGGCAGACAATTCACCGACACCAAAGGTGGTGATAAGACAGGCCAACCCCTTAACTCTGGAGTAACCGTCGGCGGAGTACGAGGCGTTCAATTCGTTGGCGTTACCAGCCCATCTCATGGAACCCTTACCGTGTTCTTCGTCAACTTCGTAGATCTTGTCCAAAAGAGACAAGTTGAAGTCACCAGGAACACCAAAGATGGTTTGCACTTTCAATTGGTATAATCTTTCAAAGAGATATTTACCTAAAGTGATTTCGGACATAGTAAATTGAGTTTTGTTGGATGTGTTTGTTTGTTATCAAATTGATTGATGTAGAAGGGAAAGTGAAAAAAAATTAAAGAGACACATCACTTCCCTTTTATAGAAATCATTGCAAGGATATCCGTCATCCGCTTTTGCAGCAAGGGTATCAGGTGATGCAACGCAAACTACGCAGGTGAGTAGAGGAATCTGACACAAAGCCCTGGAGATTAAAGTCCGGAAAAAAAACATATGTAGCGTAGTGTGAAACAGGTGATGTAGAACGGTATAACATCCGATACTCGTAAAAGTCAACATCTGATACTTGTAGAACGGCGAACTTCGGATTAATTGTCAAGCTCCCGGGTGACGTGTGCTATGGAAACAGTTGGTTTGTAATACAGTGTGTGTGTTTTGTTTAATTTCCTTCAGATTTCGGTCCGAGAATTTCCAACCCATGTACGGGAAACTTTCACCAATAGGGGTATTTCAGAAGCAACCCCCTTGGTGTTTTAATTTTTCATTTCCCGTAATATGACAATTCCCGGTCCGAAATATGAACAAAACGTAGAAGGATGTTTAATTCGGCTATGGGGTAGGGGTTTCACCATACTCATGATGCTATTTTCTGCTGTGGCATTTACTTTATCTACATTCTGAATGATGTGTTCATTATCTACATTCTGTCCGAGATCTTCATTATCTACATTCTGTCCGAGATATTGGTACATTCTGTCCGATATGTAGATATTAGGGGTTTAAAGTTTATTAAAGGGTTGAAAAATGAATGTAGCTTTGCTAAGGAGACTATAACAACAGCATGTGCAAGCACATTTGGAGATCTGGCAGTATACTCAAAAGTAATAAAATAATCTAAATAAATAGAAAAACTTGGCTATTCTAGAGTACTATTATTTTGTAAGAAATTTTTCAACATTTTTGTATTTTTTTTTAGAAAAATGCAGGTAGAATTACGGGATTAATAATGTATGTCATAAAGCAAGACGTCATCGTCATCGTCATTGCCATCAACTGACTACAACTTTCCTATAAAAGGGCTTGAAAATCCCTCTACAATTTTTCTTTTTCTACTTTTTTTTTTAAAAAAAAATTTCATTTACATTCATAAAAATACATAATCTAATCTATAATCGAAGTATCGTCCTTTTCCTGCTCAACATGCTTGTTTTCTGTCTTTGTTGGGGTATATCCAGGGAACCACTTATAATACGTGTTGGTTAATGGGTAGAGTCCCTTTCCGTAGTTGCGCAAAACAATCACCTCAAATGCAATTGTAGTTAAAAGAAGTATAAGTGTGATGATTCCAAACGTGATAAGGGATTTACGACCTGGGAAATAAGACCCGGGCTTGATTCCGATATCAAACGCTGAGGTGTACTTGGTATAAAGTCTTATCATCTTGAATAAAACATACCCACATCCTATTCCAAAGCTCGCAATAGTCACAATAGTTAGAGACTTCATTTCTCTTGTACTGGCTAAGTCACTTAAAAATAATATCAATAAAGTTAATGGTAAAACACACACAGTTATAATGAATTCAATGGACTTTTTATCATTCACCATAATGACAATAAACTGTACAGTGAACCCAATGAAGAAATAAAAATCAAAAATCAACAACGATCTGTGTAGTTGAAACATGTTATACATTTTCCTGATACTCAAATCCGCTCCGATTTTCTTAAATCTGAACCATTTGACATTCTCTCGTAAGACAAATGTCAAGAGTATCACTTGAATACATAAGGTTATACCCAAAACGACGATGGTTGCAATGTTAGTGGCCCTTGTAGCCGCTCTCCACTGCACATCCAAAGCTTCGCTGAAAACCAACGAAACTTCTTCAAATTGGATCCCTGTGTAAACCAACATGGCGGAGTAAAACACACAAAGCATGGCTAACAATAACATGTTCTTTGTTCTTAACCCTATGATGGTTAACACGATCTGGTAAAACCCAGAAAAAATGAAAAGAGCCAAATAGATCGATATCTCGGAGTACCGGGCTTTCAGTTCAATATTCTTTTTGTGAATATTGATCACCGAAAACATGTAAACCTCCAATACCAAGATCAATATGGCGGAGACAACGGAAATGGCAAGGAAGATTCGGGAATTAAATTTATACTTTTGCTCATCCTTCTTGATCAAGTCAGCCTCTTCTTCTTCTCTGGTTCTGCCTATTGGTCGACCGACGGGTTCATTATCGGCATGGAAGCTTGAGCTCCTCGATGTCCTTCTTGAAGTTCTTCTAGATGATGCCCGGGACGAGTCCGTAGAACTAGCCGGCAAGTGATTTAATGGAAGATTGGAAGAGGTTCTTTCTAGTTCAAAGTTCTCTTTATATGTTCTAGAATCCCTAATACTAGCGAAGTTGTAAAAATTCTCCAGGGACATTCTTGCTTCTGGTTTGATTGAAAAGGAACAGGAATTTTCAGCCCCTCCGTAAAATTAAATTTCGTACCTTTCTATCAACCTTACAAGTGATGATAAGTTTTCGTGTAATTATCAGATCTTTAAAGAGCATGCCCCAAACACGTCCCACCCCCGTGTAAGGGTATATACAGTACGCAAAAAAAACATGACAGGTTGGCGTAACACATAGAGTAAGGCTATTAATAACTACTTGGGTTCTCTCTTACCAACCCATACTTCTCTTCGTGGAGATCCAACCAGCAAACTCCCTTCTCCTGTGCTACGATGCCCGGAATACTCTTCTCCACAACCAAAAGGGCGATTGCGTCATATCCGCCTGCACCAGGCACCACTCCTCCGAGACATCCTGCCAAGGCTGTACACCGATCCAAGAGCACCGTTTGTTCGATGGGCTCGACTGCCGCCCCACTGAGTTTAGTCAAGCGTTGTAGGTTCCCTCTAATTCTCGAGATGGCCATCACTAGTGGGCTGAAAGGGTTGCATGTTTCAACCACATTCTTCTCGGAAACACCATCCAACCCCTGCATGTACGATTTTTCATCTGATTTGTAGAGCTCATGTAAGTCACCGAGTGCTTGTATGAAGTCTTCATTGGCGCAACTAAGCGACTGATATAACGACTCTCCCTCTGCAGGATTTTCTTTCTTCCAGGCTGATATTTTGCCAACCAATTTCGGGGTTTCAGAGCCTCCTTCAATGTCTCCCATTAACAACTTGATATATGGAGGCAAAGTACACACCAGATGGTTAAACTTCCACTTGTTGTTGATGGTTTCTCTCAACTGCTCAGAAAACACCGCTTGTTGGGTTTTGTCGTGATTCTGGACAAACTCATGGTTGAGCAATGTATTCACCACAGATTGGTCAAATCTCGTGTATTTGATAGACCCATAGACTGCAGCAGCAACATCAAAGCCAGAGCCCACCTTTTTCTGGGCCAAGCAATGTGCAATCTGTGCCGTATTGTGGATCACGTCTTTCTTGGTATCGTCGATTCCAAAATACGAAAGTAAACTGGTGGTGACTATGGTGACCAAAACAGCCGACGACCCCAACCCAGTTTTAGGAACCTGTTGGATTGGTTTCTGGTGGTACAAGAATTTCTTTCCAGAGCCGATTGAAGTGGTATTCTCTTGGGAATGGAAGCCTGGATCGGAGTAGATTTCAATCTCAACATTGAACTTTGTTGCTTGAACGTAGTTTAGCACAATGAAGATCGTAGACTCCAAGAATGGGTTTCTTCGTCCATTGACTTCCACGATCTTGCTAGTGTCATCGATTTCATAGACCCATTCTCCCTGCTGGAATTGAGGGGATTTGATTGTGATTCGGGACTCGTTGGTTCCTTCTTTGGATTCGTTTACGATACAATGCATTCGGGAAGATAACGCCGTAACATATGCATTGTAGGCTGGGTCAAGAACCAAGTAACCACCAGCCAACATGGCTTTCCCTGGAGCACTGTAAGCTTTCATCGTCTCGTCAAAGGTATAAATCGATAAACCGAAACTTCCTGTTTAGATATATATAACAAGTGTATATCAATTTCTCTGTATAGAAGACACGAAAAATCTTAAATTGAAAATTTCAGTGGAATCAGTCAATCTTAATCAGCATGGAATCTATAGAAACACTCCAGGCTTCCAAGGTGATAGGGATCATAGGACTAGGTGACATGGGTTACCTCTATGCCAAACGTTTCAGCGAAGCAGGCTGGAAAGTGGTTGGTTGCGATAGAGAAGACACCTTTGAGTTGACCAAAGTTAAGTTTCAAAACGAAAAGTTTGAAATTATCAAGAATGGGCATTTGGTCCTGCGTATATCGGACTACATCATCTACAGCGTTGAGGCTGCCAATATTTCTAAAATCGTATCTATCTATGGTCCTTCCACCAAGTATGGCTCTATAGTTGGTGGCCAAACTTCTTGTAAGGCGCCTGAAATTGCCGCCTTTGAAGAGCATTTACCTTCCGACACCGAAATCATCACCTTGCACTCTTTGCATGGCCCCAAGGTGGATACTACAGGCCAACCTTTAGCATTAATTAACCACAAATCTTCCCCACAGAACTTTGCCTTTGTTGAAAAGTTGGTTTCTTGCTTAAATTCAAAAATGGTGTATCTTTCCGCAAAGGAACATGACAAGATCACAGCTGATACCCAAGCAGTCACGCACGCTGCTTTCTTGTCAATGGGTGCTGCATGGAAGTCCACTAACCAATACCCCTGGGAAACCCCCAAATGGGTTGGTGGGTTGGAAAATGCTAAAATTAACATTTCTTTAAGAATTTTCTCCAACAAATGGCACGTCTATGCTGGATTGGCCATAACAAACCCTTCTGCTCATGAACAAGTGTTGCAGTATGCAAAGTCATGTACCGAATTGTTTAGACTAATGATTCAGGGAAAGAAGGATGAATTGAGAGAAAGATTGTACAAGGCAAAGAATTTTGTATTCCAGCATATAAAGGACCACGATGATTTACTTTTGGACGATGACGTATTACAGAAGTTTTCCTTGAGTAAGGTTCCACCGGAAGGTTCCCAACCAAACTCACATTTGGCCCTTTTGGCTATAGCAGATAGTTGGTTCCACTTGGGAATTGTTCCATATGACCATATTATTTGTTCTACACCTCTTTTTAGAATATTTCTTGGGGTTACCGAGTATTTGTTTTGTACAAAGTCTCTCTTGGAACAGTGTATAAACGTTGCCGTTGATAACTGTGAATTTAGAGTGGATGATTTGGAATTCACCATTGCCGCCCGGAATTGGTCTAAATTAATTTCCATTGGAAGTTTCGAGTTATACAAGCAGGAATTTGAAAGTACCCAAGAATTCTTCAAGCCAATGTTTTCCGATGCAAATGCAATTGGTAATGAAATGATCAAGACCATCTTGCAAAGGGTAAAAGAGAGAGAGGTGTGAGGTTACATTGTTGAGAGAGATGAGGTTACATTGTAATTTTTTCAGTTTCGTTTTTATATTAAATTTTAATGATGCCTGTGTAATGAATAAACCTTCATATTTACAATTGTTCGTCCTTTATGACATCCATCAACCAATCCAAACCCTCAGTTAACCCTTCACCCTTCAAGGCGGAGGAGGCCACGATACTCCAGCTTCTGTCTTTAAGGTCAGTCAAGTTGAGAGCCTGGGAAACTTCTGCAGCAGTTAAAGCGCCCTGCTGATCCTGTTTGTTTGCAAATACCAACAATGCGCTATCGAGTAATTCTTCCTCCTTTAACATTGTGTGTAATTCTTTGGATGCAATATCGATACGATCTTTATCAGTGGAATCAACCACGAATATAACTGCCGCCGTGTTACTGTAGTAACATCTCCAATATGGTCTTATGGAAGTTTGTCCACCCAAATCCCATATGTTTAAGGTCAAATTTTTGTACTTCAAAGTTTCAACATTAAACCCGATGGTGGGTTTTGTAGTAACCACTTCCCCCATCTGTAAACGATACAAAATGGTGGTTTTACCAGCACCATCTAGACCCAAGATAAGAATTCTAATCTCTTTGTCCAAGCCCCAAACTTTATTGAAAATGTTAGCAAAACTAAACACTTGTCCCATTATTTCTAATTAATTATATTATTATTGATTGGCCACTTATTATTATTATTCTTATTAACAACAACAATTTATATTGATGATATCTGTCTTTTCTCACTACCCGGCAATTCCACGATTCCCTTTTAATTATGTCACTCTGTAATTTTCTACACCTTTTTTTCATGATTTGCCGTCAAACAAAAGGTCATGTGTCGTTGATCATATGCACAAACAATCATGTGCCTTATAGAGAGTATATAAGATTATGCCTGACCCTACAATAGGCACATCTGTACTTGTACTCAAGAGACTACTACTTATCCTATTGAATCGATCCAGAATTTCTTATTTCCCCATTTAAACTACTGCTTAACAATAATCAATATATTCTCACAAGAAATCCCCACGTCTGATTTCTTGCTATTTGTTCCAAATTTTCACCAATCAAGAAGCAGTTACTTTCAAGGTACTTTCAATACAAGTTATCAATTATAAGGTATCGTACTTAATTACAAGGTAATCAATTGCAAGTACACTTATCAATTACAACAGTTACTTTATCAATCACAAGTTACTTATTACAAGTTACTTCTTACAACAGTTATCAATCACAAGTTAGTTCTTACGTTATCTTACAATGGAACCAAAAGGTATCTTAAGAAACAAGAAAGAGAGTCAACTTTCTGAATCCCAAGAGGAGTTTGATCGTGAAGAAGTTATCAGAAACACAGTGTTGAATTCTCAGCTTCAATCAGAATCTCACAAGGGTGACAAGATCCGAGCTAAAATTGCAGAGATGAAGGAACAGGAACTGCATGAGACAGAAAAGTCATCCGGAGCACATTTGAAATGGGATGAATTGAATTTGTACAAGACAGAACAGGAGAAGAACTCAACCATGAAGATTGACGAGCCGAAAACCCCTTACGAGGGAGGATTCGACCCAAATGGGGAATACTACAGAGAAGATGCACAAGCTGAGGAAGACAATGACGACATACCTGGTTTTGAATTGGGAGAGGGGGAGCAGGAAGTGGAAATGGAAAGTGCAAAACCATTTGAATCATTGCATGGTGGGGAAGTGATAAGAGACCCCAGTGTTGAAGAGGAAGAAGAAGAAGAAGAGGAGGAGGAATCCGCAGAGGAGAGACATAAGCGATTCGAAGACCTCAGGAAGGCTCACTATCATTTAAAAGCTAATCCATTGAAGCAAAAAATCCAAATTTCAGATGACGAAGATTAGTTGTTATACAAATTGTTAGTGATTTCTTTAATTCATATTGTCTATTTCTATAATGTAAGTCCTTTAAAAATACTTAACAGAAACAGAAGCAGCAGCAGCAATTTCAGAAAGGGCAGCCTTGGCAGAAGCAGCATCGGTGAACTTGGAAGTGACGGTGGTCAATTGCTCATCGTTCAAGGCTTCAGCAAGGTTTTCCAAGTCGATATCAATGGCAGAAGTACTGGCTGCATCACCAAAGTATTCAAAGTCCTTACCGGCACTTCTGAGAGATCTCTTCATCTTCTTTCTGGCAGCCTTGGCAGCTTCCTTGTTCTTCTTGTTACCAGCCTTGGCAGCTTCAGCTTCAGCGGCGGCCTTGATAGCAGCAGCCTCAGCAGCAGCCTTTTCTTCAGCGGCCTTTCTGGAACCAGCTTCTCTTTCCCACTTCTTTCTTTCCTTTTCAGCCTTGGCAGCTTCCTTGAACATCTTGATTCTTGGATCTTCACTCTGGGCTCTTTCAACCATGTCTATTAATCTCTTGTTGTCTTCTTGCTTCAACTTCTTTCTAGCAGCAACATTCTTACGCTCAATGTAACGCTTGTGGTCTCTGTTGGCAGTGTCATCTGGAACATCTTCATCCTTGAATTCAAAAGTCTTCCAAGAGTCAAACTTACCCCAGAAGTTGTAAAAGGCGTCAAGTTCGGCCTTAGGGGTTTCCAAGTTACCCAAAACTGGAACGGGTTGCTTCTTGGAGAATCTGGATTCAGAAAGGAAAACTGGACCCCATGCTTCAAAGAAATCGTACTTGGCCTTGGTGGATGGAGGCTTGACATCGGCGTTAGTGTCAACAGAGTCGTATTGTTGTCTCTTGGTGGAATCCAACATGACTTCAAAGGCCTTTTGGATGATCTTGAAGAAACCATCTTGGTCTAAACCACCAGAGGCAGACTTCTTATCTGGGTGATGCTTCAACACTTGCTTTCTGTGAGCTCTTCTGATTTGGTCTTCAGTGGCTCTGTGTCTCAAGTGAGAAAGACCCAAAACAGCGTACAAGTCGGCAGACTTCCATTCTCTTGGATCGTGTTGTAATAATTCTTCGGATTGCTCCTCGTCTCCAAGATCTTCGTCTTCATTGGTTTCAATTTGCTTGACATTCTTTTCAGCTTCCAACTTTTCGTATTCAGACCAAGTGTGGCCTCTCAAGGTTCTAGAAGCGTGTGCTAAAAAGTAACGCCCAACTGGCTCCACTGGACGACGCACAGATGGAGAGTACTTGGAAACGGCAGTGAAAGCTTCCTTACCGGAGGCGGATGGTAACACAATAGACATATTCGATTGGTTGTGGTTGTAGAGATTTGAAAATTTTTTGATGAGAAGAGAAAAATGAGGAAGGATAAAAATCCAAACTTCAACTTTGATATCAAGATATAAGAGATATGAGATGAATGGCTATTACTTGGTGTAGTTAATTGAATGATTTCATTATTGTATTTATGTATCTTTATTGACATATTCCTTTCACATGTTATATAGTCATGTTATGTGTTCCTTGTACTCATATTATGTGTTTTATTCCTTTATAGCAGCCATGTCCAAAACCTCAATTGAACCTTCTCCTTGTTGAATCTTGGAAGATTCTCCTTCAAGCAAACCAACCAATAATCTATAATTAATAGGATCTATTATACCTGTGCATTCGTACAGCTTTGCATCCTTTGATTCGTCTTCAATTTTGTCAATGTGCGGCTTAATGTCTTCAAATATCTTTTGATAAGCCTTACGACTTAAAACGATTTTAATCTTCATTTGAGCTCTGGCAATAGGAATAACTTGCTTCTCAACTAATAATTTGATAGCTTCCAAAGCTTGTAACTTTGTTGGCTTGGAAGGATTTACATGGTATTTAATTTCCGTTAAAACCTTTTGGATCATCGAGGGAGGATATCTCTTCTTAGATCTGGGGTTAATGCACTTGGTGGAAATGATGGTGAGGAATTCGTTCTGTTTCTGCTGTAAGTTGGCGCTTCTTTCCTTTTCGTTCAATTGAATTTCACCCTTGTTTAATATTTCCTGGATAATTTCATTTTGATTTGTGGTTCCAAAACTGTTCATCATATCCTCGTTGTTAGCAACTTGCCCCTTAGACACATTAACAAACACTTGAGGAATTTGCAATACTTCATCTAAATCCTTTTCAACCTTCAGTCTCCAATCCTGGACTTTATTCTGGTAGCATGCTATTTCGAATCTCTTTTTCCCCTTCTTCATTCTAACGAGTGAAACATTTGTCAACTTAATTTGACTCCCTGGTTGACTGATGACTGCCATTTTTAGTGTACTGGTTGATTCACATCACAAATTCATTAAGATGAGTGGCAAGGCTATTGAGATTTGGAGGCATCGGGTCAGCTGACTTATGTGCATGTGACATGAAATTCCAATGGCTGCGAATATTTCCAGTCCGAGATAAGTATAATGTATGTAGGGTAAGGACTGGTATATTAAGTTTACTATCTAGTGACATCATGTAAAGAAGCTGGCTCAAATGAAAATTAAAAATGTTGAAGGTGAAAAACATTTCTTGTGAATGAATGGTGGGAAATAGACTGGTACGCCTTTTCCTGAAAGGGTGACATCAGGGAGTTATACATTATATGTAAGCTTTTATAGTTGTTTATGACAAGAGCAGTTTCGATAAATGAATTTACTATATGAATAGCACACCACCATACTTCATTCATGTATGATTATTCACAGTCAATGTGTCGTTGTCTCCATCTAGACCATTCTCCTTGCCATGTATATTGTTTTAATTATCACAGAACTTTCTGGAAACTTTACCACTACATTATAGGAAAACACTACAACAATTTAATACTGGTAAAGGAACAAACTTACTATTTATGTTATAGTTCTTGATGAGTACTCGATACTCAGTTGGCTGCGAAAAAGAATATCAATTATCATGAATAGTTTGTACTTTTGGTTAAGTATCTTGTTTATGTTCTGGATTTATGAATATCTAGAGAATGTTGCTTCCAGTGGAATCTTTCTGATTGTTGAATTCACTAGATTCGCTTTTATCCATCAAGACGATTTCATGGGAGTAGATAGACACAGTATCAATCGAAACGATACCCGTTGCAAAGTCATAAGACAGGACGAAAATTTAACCATGACTACGTACATGCCAGTGAAATTACCAAGGGCTTAGTTGGGGTCATTTCTTTTCATTTTGAAAATAGTTCAATATGCATATAGGCATCTATACTATGAAGCTTAATATATCAAGCTCTCGATATATAAGAGAATGATTTATAGAATATAGTGATTTAGTACGAGTAGGACAAGACATATCTGTAAGACCAATATATAGCTAGAGATATGAAGTGAATATGATCTGCCAAATACATATCGAGCTAGAGATATGAAGTGAATATGAACTCTCTTTGGTTGCAAAAAAAAGTTGTAGTGGACGCAATAAATTGCAGGGTTCAACTCTCAGACCATACATCAAATAACATAGCTTGTACATCATCATAGAACAAATCTCTAATTAAAAAAATTAGTCGTTCGCTATCATTAACTCTTATAACCGTGAAGCAGATATAAAGTTGGACAGGTAAACACAATACATTCTTCAAATTAAAGGGAGAAATAGATAAAATCCGACTAACTAGTCAGATATTCCAATATGGCTTGACTTTACATAAAGGTACCCTTTAATTAACCTTCTACACCAATTAATCTCTCAGTATACATTAGTATAAATATGCGTATCTCTTTATTCTAAAGATAATATTTACTCATCATCTTCTTCTTCACCAGCTTCAAGGAAAGAACCCCTGACATCCTTCCACAACTTACCCTTGTTGTGGTTTTCGTACCACTTGTTAACAGAGACGTCAAAGAAACCTTGGAAAGCGAAGGCACCAGCAAAAATAGTGGCAACGTAAACGGAGTTATTCTTAACTAAAAGGGACAATAAGGACTGAAACGGTTAGTATAAAATTGAATACTTGTCTAGAATGTATGAATTCATATCGCCTAACTTACCATTCTTTATGCTGTTTAATATGTACTTTATTTTCTTTACTTTCAAATTTCAACTAATATTTTTCTTCCAAATTTTGATTGGTTGGACGATTTAGGTCAGAGCTGACTAAGCTGAGTTTTCTTCTCCATAGAATGAATCAACTGATTCTAATATATAATGAGTTTAGAGTTTCCCGTTGCTTTAAATTAGTATGCAGTTTGTATCATAAAGCTTAATATGTTAAGAAAACCTTTAAGAGGGAAATACATTAAGTTTCTGTTGTTCGGGCTCTTCTATTATAAAAAATATACCTATTCCAATTTAGCACCTTCTAAATCCTTAGTAGTCTCCTCAACCTTAGTATCAACAGGAGCTGGGGCAGCAGCAGCAGCAGGAGCTGGAGCACCACCTGGGTATCTGGAACCCTTGTTCTTTACCTTCTTTACCTTTGGCTTTTGTTCAGCAACCTTTGGAGCGTAACCTTGTTGTTGGGCGTCTTGGAACTCTTTGGTGGCATCGAATTCAACCTTGATTGGAGCTAACAATTCTACAATTCTGTCAGCAACACCGGACTTTAAGTCAACAGGAGACAAAACACCTTCAGCATAGTCCTTCTTTAAGTCTTCGATGCTGTTGTAGGTGATATCACCACCGTATTTTTCTGGTCTTTCGATCTTGAAGTCAAAAGTGCCTTCCTTGTCAGATTTCAATTCTTGAACTGGTTGAATGACGTGCTGTATAAATGCAATTAAACCATTGTCTGTGATGTCTCCTGGGGCACAGTAGGCACTGTTAATCTTTTTTCTTATCACCTTTGGTTCTTCTATGATATCGATTTTGGAGTTTGGATCGGATGCACTCATTTTACCACCTTGACCTAAACCAGGCACCATAGGGTTCATCAAATGTGCTCTCTTCTTGTAACCAATGGAGGGTAAGTTTTCGTCGGCAAGAACAAAAATCTTTCTTTGATCAACACCACCGAATTGGACATCAACACCTAAATGCTCTTCATCTAAAGCCTGCATCAATGGGTAAATCAAACCTGATAATAATGGGTTGGTCACTTGCTTAACGACATCGGCACCGGCTCTCTTGGCATCATTTTGAGAGACAACATTAGACAACTTGAAAATGTCCATAATATACTCCGGAGACTGTTGGTAAGAAGAACCCACGACGAACTTCAAGTTTTCAATAGGAACGTTGATGGACTTCAAGATAGCCTTGACAATGAATTCGTAGTACTTGGCACGGTGATGGACCACTTCTAAAGGAGCCTTCATGTTATCCAAAAAGGCATGCAAATCAGCCAACAAGACGGTAACCTCACATCCGGCTTTCAAGAAGTGTGCCAACTTGATCATAGGCACAAAGTAACCGCAATGTGGCTTCCCAGTAGGAGCAGTACCCCAGTAAACCTTGACGGGCTTTTCCTTTTTTTCCAAGATGTCCTTGATGATTTTACCATTCAAGGTTTCTTGCAATCCTTTCACAATCAAGTTGTACTGTTCGGTAGGGTCAGTTAATACGGACATTATAGGGGATCGGCGGCTAATAGTATCTCCTTCAAAATGAAAATTTTCGATTCCAAAAAAGTGTTTGACTCACTTGCCCACATACAAGTTATGTGCAGTACTTAAAAATTGGAATAACATTTTAACACAGCAAAACGAGATAATTTTGGGCAAATACAAGCAATATGTGTGAAGCATTGAAAGCGTTCCTTGTGGAGCTCCCATCAAAACTAGATTATACCCACCATAAGGCTATCAGGCAGAACTTGTTTGGAGCTTTGTATTATGCAGCTACAAGTGAAGGTAAATTCATCAGAGACTTGTTCCCTAATGTTGCTTCAAAGCATATTGAAGCCTTGGAGGGATATGGTTTCCCCATTACCACTACAGTCACCAAGACCTTATTTTCTACAAAAGGTGTAAGCAAGCACTCGCATCTTGCGGATAACGCTTGTGCTCGAGAGATTAAAAAGGGGGAACCCATCTACAGGTGTAAAGAGTGTGGAGCTGATGAGACATGTATTCTATGCATGTACTGTTTTAATAAAGACGACCACATAGACCATGAAGTGGCCATAGATCCTTCTCTGTCCCAGGCATACTGTGACTGTGGTGATTTGGAAGCGTTTGCCCCCTTGAATTGCAAATGTGTGGTGGACTCGTTTGATCCAGATGTCCCAACAGACTTTGATGAGTCCTTACATAGCACTATCAAGGTTTGTTTGGACTATATTTTGGATGTGATGAATTTTTCCGTACAAACAATTCCAGCAGTTCAAAACGTTCTTAACCTGAATGGCTCTGATTTCACCACGGAATCATTATCGGAATACTCCACCTTACCAAGTGAAGCCTATGGAGGAGCCGTTGATACGAATACAGATGACACTTGGTATCTTATTTTATGGAACGATGAACACCACACCGTCACAGAGGCCGTGACTGCCATTATCGACGCAATAGGAGTTCCAACAGTCGAAGCAGATAAGATTGCTGACGAGATTGCAGAAACAGGTAGATCTGTCCTCAAGAAATCCAGCGATATTAAGGAATTAAAAGAATTGATTGGGAGAATTTCCAAAAGTGGATTGATCCTGACTATTTCTAGTGCTAGAGATTATATGAAGGAGATGGTTGTCTTGAATATATTTAACTGGTTATTGGAAGTGGTTGAATTCCCTGACAATTTGGTTTTCCGTGAAGTGGTCAAGTCGACTTTATCGGACTTGTTGTTGGAACCAAACTTTAAATTCTCAAAAGATTTTCCTACAAAATTACTCAACATTACAGAAACAGAAGCATTCAACAATGGACTTTTAATTGATAGCAAGTTTGTCAATTTAGGCCTGACTAGTGTCCCGGAAAGTGTAAAAAATTCTGATTTGAGTTCTCCTATAATAGATATCACACAACCAGACCCAAGACTAAATGTCGTTGAAGAATCAAGAGTCCAATATCTTCTTTTGTTTCAAACTAGATTTGTTAGAGCTGTCAGAAAGAAATTAGCAAATGTATTAATCACTCCGTTATTGGCAGATACCGATAAAAAAACTGTTTTTAACGAACAAGTTATATCCATATATCCAATTTTGATAACTTCCATGGCCCTTTCCGACCGTGAAGACCATCTTAATTGCCTTAGCGATTTGGCAGCCCAGCTTTTTACATGTCCAACAAACGCCACCGGGATATTGGAAAGAAACGAACTTAGTTACATAGTTGGACCATTAGCAAAACTTATAGAGGAGCATTCAGCCAAATGGAATAAAAAAAGCGGTTACCCGAATTTTATTGATATTTCAGGAAAGTCTCCAAAAGATTTTGTTTCTATAAAGAGAGCAATCACGAGAGGGCTTCACGATTTAACTAAATTATGTGAAAGGGATATATCAGGAGACAACCTATCCAAGTTTTATACCAGAAGCAATATAGTGTTATTCTTATTATTTTTGAGAAATTTCCAGGGATTTTGGGAGATGGAAAGAAAGTATGGAAATCATGTTGAAAGGGAATCTCTTGATTTCGTGGTACATCTTGAATATTCATTAGGTATCCTTGAAGCAGTTAAGAGCATGGCATCGGTTTATATTGATACGGAGGTAGTTCAAGAAGCAGCTCTGTTGATCATCAACTTTTTGCTTTTACGTAAGGTTGAACAACATGCACCAGGAATAGCTGAATTTAGGGTAAGTAAGGAACCTGTGGCGTTCGTTAACTCCATAAATTCATACCTATCATTCCTCATTCAAAGTCATGGCATAGAGAAGTTTGAAGAAATATTAAGAAATCTCAAAGTACCATTCATGAACATTTCAGATATTTCACTCAGAAGTATTGTTTTAGGTTCACAAATTAAGATTGGATTTTGGATTAGAAACGGGATAACTGCTTCTAGACAAGCATCATTGTACCTTGATTCTACTATGAGTCATTCAACTTTATTCAGAGATCTTCATTTGAATCAGATTGCTTTGTGCTGTGACAATCCAACCACAACATTGTTTAACTTTTTGGATAGATGGGAATTGTTAAAATGGTTCACCAACGAAGTTTCTTATGACCAAACCATATATGAGGACAGATTTTCTCTGATCATAGAGAAATTTATTATTTTTGTTTACAATTTGATTACCAACAGAACTGCCTTTATTGGGACTTTGGAAGAGGATGTTCTTTCAGACAAGATAAAAAATGAAATTTCATACGCATTGTGTGATGGACCTAAATCTTTCTCTCAAATCAAGATGCATGTGGGTGGAAATAGCCTGGAAGATGACGAATTTAATGATATATTAGATGAAGTGGCGGACTTTAGAGCTCCAACCGGTTTATCAGATGTTGGTTTATACTTGTTAAAACCTGAGATCTTTGAATCATTGGACCCACTAAGTTTGTACTTGGAATCAAGTAAGTATCAAGTGGTTTGTGAATCTTTGACTACAAACATTGCTAAATTGAGGAAAATTAAAGAACAGGATGTCATACTTAAGCCCCAGTTTTCACGCTGTAGCCTGACGTTTGTTAACGACAACCTTGCTAGGATTACAAAAACCAAGGACTTTGCTAAGCTTGTATACAAATTACTCCGTGTTGCTATTGATACATCTGACGAGTATTACCTTTCTCAATTGCTTCACTTGTTGCATGCAATTTTAGTTGATGATGAAGCGATTTACGGCATGAATTACTTATGTGAGAATTTTATTATAATTCCAATTGGTGACTTGTTGTTGACCATTTCAGAATCCAACATGTCTAGAAATATTACTAGTAAGGCAGATTTTTTGGTAGGCCAGTTCATTTCCAAAGACAACCAAGTTGTGGAAAACTTTATCAGCAGTTTCGGGGAAGACTTTGTGCAACTGTACAAGAAACGTAAAGTGAACTTATTTGAAACTGAACTTGAAAAGAAGAAGAGAATAAGCGATGAACGAAAGGCTAAGGTGATGCGAAAATTTGCCAAACAAAGAGAACAATTCTTAACTAAAAATCCAGAATTGGAACAAGAAATTGACACCGAGGAGATAACAGACGATGCGACTATTCGTAAGTGTGTTTGTTGTGGTGAAAACGAATCAAACGATAAGATATTCGGGTTGCTAGGTACTATAACTAAGTGTTCAACTTTTTGGAATATCCCAATGGATAACGATAATTTCTCAAGACTTGCTTTCAGTTCATGGGACCAGCAAAAAACTCCACACAGCGACGTGAGTGTATTTGGAAAGGGATATAAGATTGAAGATGTATCTCATATTACTGCCGACGTTATTTCAACATGTGGTCATGGATTGCATCATACTTGTTTCCAAAATTTACTCAGGAATACAGGCAGCTTGAAACACATTTCATGTCCACTTTGTCACAACCTTCATGAACTCTTTGTTCCATCCTGTAAATTGTCCAAGGATGGAATAGATGAATCAATCTTGGAGAGAGTCAACACTGAAGTTGACTATGAAAATATCACTGCAAACTTTGGGCCTGATAAGCCTGAAGAGTTGTTAAGCGGAACTACGGATACAGACTTTTTGAAGGATCTGCAAATATTGAAGTCTTCTGGAGCTATAGCTTTAAAAGAATTGACCAAACCTATCTACAAGGCTTATGTTTTTGATTACAATGAGAGAGAGAGATATTTTAACACACTCACCAGTGTGGGCATTTTAATTGCTAACACTATCAGAATGAATGAAATTGCAACTAGAATTGATGGGGAAAAAAGTTTGGGAAATTTCCTCAATAGTATTCCTGGTTCAACACAAGCTTTGTTGAAATCTTTAATCCAATTCAGAGCATCATTGTATAAATTCCGTGGTTCTTCTTTTTACTTGGGCGACAATATAGACATTTCCTTTGAAGCATCTGGGTTCTGGAACGCCAAGGCATGTTTTGACCCATTTGTCGAAATGGTGTTACTTTATTTTCAATCTAAGGAGTCCTTTGTTACCATTGCAACCGTTAGTATGACAAAAGTATTCACTACATCTGCTACTTCATTGTTGAAGTATGTTTCGAAGACACAGAATTGGCGTGAAATCTTGCTCAAGTCACTGGAAGTATCTCAAGATTTGCGAGTTAAATTAGCAGTTGTTTTGAATGATATGGCAGATAAAATGAATATCAAGGTAGATATAACACCGGAATTGACGGATTATCTATTTTTCAGTATTCAGAGGACTCTTCTTCCTTTTTTGAGACAACTTTGTATCTTGAAAGATTTGTTGACCAGTACAATGGAAGGAGAAAACGACTTTTCTCGTACAGATGTGCTTACTTCGCTTCAAGAAACCATCGAAAAGGAGGAAAACAAGGATAGCACTGTTTACCTTACAAATGCATTGAATATAAAGTCGTTTGTTGATTTATTCACTGAAATCTCAGAGAAGTCACTTGGAAGCATTATTTGTGACACCTACAGAGACACATTGGAAAGACGTATTCCGAAATTTAAGGACAGTAGAATATTAGACCTTGCATACTCTGGTGTTGTGAAGCTCATTGATTTACCTAAGGATTATAACGACTGTATTATTGATACCAGTACCCATGGATCAGTGGAGACTATTGTTTGCTTACATTGTTCTGCCAAGGTTAAGGATACAAAGTTTTTGCTGCACATGGCTAGTTGTTCATTTAAGACAGGTATTTTCTATGTACCTAGACTTAACAACTTGAGGATATGTATTCATGTTTCTCTTAATCCATTGAATGTCGATGTTCCAGCGCCATATTTAACTGCTCATGGTGAGCACAAGAGATCTAATTCAAGGGGGAAAGCAACCTTACATGATTATAGGTACAAATTCTTGAATGATCTTTGGCTTTCCCAAGGTTTGAATGGATTCATTACAAGAGAGATTTTTGGTCAACAGGTTGATGCTTGGAATATGAATATTCCTGTAGATGACGAAGATGACGATCTGAGTGAAGGAGGAGCATTTGGGGAAAACATCGATTGGGATGAGATGGACACATGGTAATTAGTTTTGTAAATTTAAAATAAATACTAAGTCTTTTGGATATCAGTTTTTTAAGTTATTTCCGTCGGGGTAAATGTATAACCCCTAATCGAATCTCCTACTATACTAACCAATTATTTCAATCTTCTATTAATACTTATATACCAACTATTTTATAAAGTCTCCCAGCCACCAGGATCGGTCACGCTATCCAAATTTCTAGCAATAATATTTGGAACATTGTGTTGGAGCCAAACATTTCTAACAAAATCCTTGTATCTATAATCCATTAAATACAACGTCTTCATCTTCTTCGGTTCACTTGGTAATTCCCCGTGCTTATCCAAATAAGGAGCACTATGAAAAGATCCACCATTTTTATTCAATAGCAAGAAGCTTCTTTCTTTTGGTAGCAAGAAAATCCCAACTTCATTGGAGCATTCCTTCAAGAAATGGGTGGTGCACTGTCCTTCCTTGCAACCAATAGCAGATCTTTGGGTATCAACAACCTCACCACAAAACAAGCAGATTGCAGGATCTTCGATAGTGATGTTTGGGGTATTATGCTTTTCTGAGTAATAATAGTCACAGAAAAAGGTATCCAATCTTTGAGGTAAATCAATCAACTTGACGACACCTGGATATTCCATTGACTTGATAGTTTCCAATTCGTCCCATTCACATTTCTTGATGGATGATATGTACGAGTTCAAAATCGAAGTTTCAAATGAATCGGTTTTAGAATTCAACATTTGAAGTACGGCTGATACTGTGGGCAAATTCATCATATGACATAATCTATCTGCTTCCAACTGTCCGTCGAGTTGGTCGCTCAATACAATGTGCTCAGTATCAGCACATTGAACAAATGCATAAATAGCGGCCCGTCTAAGGAAGGTAGTTACCGACTTAACCAACATCGAGTAAATAACCAATCCTAGACTTTCATTGTCTGAAGACTCGTCAATAAATTGTTTAAACACATTCCAAGTATTCCTCCCCACCTTTGAATCGGTACCTCGAATTATTGGAACATCCTTCAACCCATATTCTTCATCTCCGATACTTTTCAATTTATTAAATTCCTTGGCAAATGTAGTAATGCATTGGATGATCTGGCACAAGAAACACATTTTCAATATCGAATTAAATGAAAATCCATGGGACTTAAGTGGGACCGAGTTTACTAGTAATTCAAAGAAATCGGCTTCCAAGATTGTGGAATTAATTGAATCAGGGGCAAAAGAAAACAAATGTGCCAAAATTTTAGCATAAGCATCATCCTTAGAATTCATCGCATGAATCCAGTTTTTCGCCTTCATAAGAACAGTCCTGAATTCATTTAATGATCTTAGGTTAAGTAAGGTATTATTAGATAGCTGATTAATCACCAATCGCCCCTCAGAAACCGTTCCTCTTAACAGTATTTCAGTAGACTTGATAGTATTCACGAGAATATAACTTGAATCTGCCTTGAAAACGTGTGGAAACGACAAAAATGATGATGTTTGAAACATGTTATTCAAAAGAGCTCTGAAATTCTTCTGTTCTCCTTCAGGCTCGTTCAAAATCATTTCCTTTGCTGGTCCATTCAACAGTCTAAAGTCCTCGATATCTTCATCCGAAGTGGCTAAAAATTGTTTATACCAGTCCATGTCTTGAAGTAACTTTTTATTCAACCCCGCAAAAGGATTTACATCCATCTCACTTGGTTCCAAGTACTCCTTTAAACTTCTGCAATTCTTAGTCCAAAGAATTGGTATGAACATATTGTTTATTGCCTTACAAAGCGGACAAAGAAACTCCTTGTGTTCAATATTCTCTGGATAATTTCTGGTGACTTGTGTTGATTTATTCCTGTTATTATTCAAGAAATTGATATAACATTGGAAATGCATCCCGTGGCCACAACTTTGAGAAACCAATTTACTGGAAACTTGGTTGGGGTCAGCAAAGCCTGGTCCGAATACATTGTTCTCCCTCACAGAATTAAAATACTTCTTCCATGCTTCCGTCTTCATATCGTTGCTACTAGACTCTTCTTCGTCCAAATTTGGCCCATCAGAAAATCCTTTAAGGAACCAATATTTATCGTCGAAGGGAACATTTCTAAACTCAGAGGATTTGCTGAAATAAGTAATAATCCCAAACGGCCCAGCATTTTCTGCAGCATTTTGGCAAAGAAGACAATGTGGTTCAGGGAAACTCCAACCATGTGAATCTCCATCAACATCCATATCAACATCACTTTCAATTTCTTCGATGTTATTGTTCTTCACAAAGGATGATTGTTGCTTTTTGAACTTAGCCATTAATTTGGCCTTTCTCTCCTGAGCCATTTTCCTCTTAATTTCAACATCATCTACCTCAGTACTAGTATCCATTTCAAAAATTAAGTGATCAAAATCTAAAATCTGATCCCGTAAAATCTTTCCTAAATTATGATACTTCAGCTCAAAAACTTTGAAAATAGATCTAATCTTTGAATGGTAATCTTTGAAGTCTTCGTTGGTTAGTAAATCGTACAATACCATTGAAATGGAAGTTCCAAAAGTATCAGAGATGTTGACGAATCGGTCATAAAATGAACCGTACTTTTCAATATCAACATTTGCTTCAAATGAACAAATATGTATCAAATGTAAAGCAGTTTCTAGTAAACTTTCAGCTTTATCGATTCCTGCGCTTTTTATATATGCAAAGGAGCGAATCAAGAAATCCGAGAAATAAAATGATGCGGAGAAGCTACCAATATATTTGTAAATTCCCAATTCTTCTGGGTCTCTAATTTTTGGATCAATAACAATTTGTGAAATGGGCTTATGTGTCTCTTTGTGAATTCTTTCCTTCAAAAATTTAATTGCATCATCTTTCATGTTGGCCGAGTAATTGAAGTAGTAAGGGTTCACATGATCTAAGTATTTCTTCTTCAACTTATAGATACCAGAATCGCTTATTGACTTAGGAGGTGAAAATGAAGTCATTTCATCCAAAATCAACTCAAATTTCTTTTCCAAAAGGATGTGATCTGGTATTTGAGAACATAACTTTGTGTAATTCATAGGGCCAAAGCATAAATTGTGAAGGATCTCATTTTTTATGCGTGATTCCTTGATTTTGTCCACTGTTAATGATCTCAAGCTCAAATCTTCAGTAAGTATATGGATGAAAAAGTTCATACATTCTTCAAGCATGTATGGGAGAGATTTTTGGTCATATGAAAATGTATTTTCTTCGTCTTCTTTATCCTTGATGATCCACCCATCCATAAATAGCCATCTGCTAAATATCAAGAAACAAACCAAGTTCGGGTCCTTCGAGGTGATCAAAATTTGAATCAAAAACAAATCTCTCATGTATCCACTTTCACGAAGTCCTGTGTTACGGTAAAATTGTAACTGATACCTAACACTGTATCCATTTCTTACCCAAAATCCTGACTTGATTTGCGACATCAAAACAATTGTCCTAATAGGATAATCGAAAATTGAAATTATCGGGTTAGGCAATTGCAATTTGTTTGACACTCCAGATTCAAGCGCAGCTACTTCTAATACTTCCTGAATATCAGAAGATGATTTGAAATTTGAAAGCTCAATTAACCAACACAAAAAGGAATGAAGAGGATGGAGGAAACTTACTTTCTCTTCATCTATTCTGTAATGTTGTATAATATTTCCTCCAATCAATTCTGTTGATATCTTTTTATTGAGAGAAAGGTTAACATCGATTAAATCATCGACGAGTCCTGGGTAGTTGTTCTCTTCCAACCTGAACAAAAATTTTATGACGTATGAAATAGCATTGGTTGCAAAAGATTTTCTATAATTGTATGCATCCTCCAACTCAATATTGCTAATTTTCTTATCCAAGTTAACCAAAGATTGAGCAATAAACTCACCAAATTGATAAATAACCAGAATACTTTGAAAATAAGCAGTGTAGTCAGAATTTTCATATTCAACGTGATTAGTCTTTTCTCTTTTCATGACAGGCTTCCCTTGGAAAAGAGCCAAGATGTCACAAGCCATTGGGATAATATTAGTGGTCAAGATGGCTTCAGGGTCAGTCAGACGACTTAAAATGTACCCTATATCGAAAAACACTTGACTCCATCTGCGGTTCTTCAAACTGGCTATTGATAGTTCATTGGTGATTTCGATGCTTTCAGGAGACTTAATCTCCCCACTAGTTAAAAATCCATAGATAGACGCAAAGATCCTAGAAATATCACCATGTTGAATGATAGAGGTTGAAGTTGACGGGCAAGTAAATAATTGTGTGGATAATGTGCACATGATATTCCATTCCGGTTCTCTATCCAATGTTAAGAACATATCTGCAATCGTTGGGTATATATCAACATATTGCTGCGAAATAATCTTTTTGTATGTCAAATTTGTAATCAAGGATGTGGAATACATGTCGTGAAGTAAAACACGAATAGATTTCCAAAACCGGATATCTAGATAAATGAAATACTGCAATCTGGACCCCATATGACTGGTGTGAACCCCATACTCATCTTCGTTTAGGTTGTAGTCACATTCAACACATAGCTCCTGGCATAAGTCCCATTTGGAAGGTTTGAAAAACCAATGACTCTGGAAGGTTCTATCAATGACCGGAGTTGGGATTTTAGGGATTTTCAAGTTGTCTAATTTTCCAACTCGATAATTAGTTTGTCTTGCATCCAGGTTTACTAAACCTACGTTCCATTTCCCACAAAAGGCCCGACAATATAGATTTTTAACGTTGATGTTGATCTTAAAGAGCTCACTTTCGGTGAAATCGCGTACCCATACTAGTATTTCATCACACATTTCTTCGCGAAATATATCCCTAAGGTTTCTGATGCATGTAGCTAAACCTGTTGATCCTAAAATCTTTTGTCTTTCTATGAGTGTTTGAAGGGAGGAAGATGTTATCACTTTGGCCTTACCGTAGTTTTGTACTTTATCAGTTACCATGACTGCAAATTGTTTTACCTTTTGACTTGCTAAGTGAATCCTCTGAACCGCGTCTCTGTATTGTCGTATTTGGTCATTGTACACCATCAACGAGTATTTCTCACTTGGGGGATCACTTAATTCCTCTGAGAACCCATACAGACAAGACTTTAAAGTGGAAAATAAAGTATTTTGTTTAATTTTCTCGATTTCCTGGCCCATTTCCTCAGAGGGTGTATCAAATTGCATATCTGAGCGTGACATAATATCTATTACAAAATCCAAGAGTACCTGGAAAGTTTCAAGGAGAGATCTCTCCAATTGTGGGGGTAAATTCCCATCTAAATCTTTTAAATGCCTCAACAAAGGGAGATTGCGGCCTGCTAAGTCTTTCAGTGCTAAAGATAATTTACATTCGAATTCCTTGACCCAAGCTTCTGGGTCACCACAGTCACAAACCCCTCCGTTTTCTCGCTGGCAAACGGTAATATGGACTTTATGGTCTGTATGCTGCTGTGGATCGAAACAGTGTGAGCAAAAGGCACATGTTTCGTCGAATCCACATGTCAAACAGCGATATATCGGTTCACCCTTGCGGAATATCCTGGCACAGGGTACATTTGAGTGTGAGTTTCCGTGCCCAGTAACGTCTAAATGAGTGGACAAGTTGGACTTGTAAGAACTGAATTTCCAGTCGAACGATTCAGCAGTATCGGAAATGCTTTCAGAACGACACACTCCGGGGAACATCCAGCTTAGAAACTCTTCATTATTTGTAGCGGATTTGAAGATCGCCTTTCTTAAATTGAGTTTGGCAGCATTATTGAATACATAGTCGGAGGATTGGGCCGAAACAAAGAGCAAATTCTTTAGCTGGAGCGTGCTATCTTGTATATCCATCGGAGATGATTTGCCACTTGCAACTAAGAACAAAAATTAGTGATAAGTGCGCGGGAAACGCGTTGGAGAAATAGTGCAAGAAAGAGGGATTTTGCGAATTGGTGGCAAAAAAGTAGCGACGCAGTGGCAAAAATAGCGACGCGGGCCATAAAATATAGCGACGCAGTGGCAATAGCGAGCAGGCAGTGGCAACGAACACAATATAAACAGCATGACAAGATGCAAAGACGAACTAGTTTAAATCCAACTGTAATCAGAAATTAAATATCTTTTCCAGTAAAGTTAAATATCCTTGAAAACCTGTAGAAATAAAACCTCTTTTGAGTTCTCTCCCCCGCCATATCCTTTCCCCGATCTCGCTATTTTTTCTCTCTCGCCAATCTCAGTACAATCCTATTGTAACCATTATCAGCATCCACTACACTTGCACATACAATGTCTGAGAAAGTCTACTTCGCACCGAATATAGAAGCCAATCACAAGAAATTGCAGGAAGTTCGAGATAAATCTGTCTTGATTTTAGGAGTTGGGGCCGGTATATTGACATTGGAGTCGTTCCACGGGTTTGTCTTTTATCTAGTTGGTATAACCATAGTCAATGCTTTGTTTTACAAGATCTGTTGTGGGAACACTGCAAAGTCTTATTTCCAAAATCCTATCAGTGATATCTTTGTAAATGGTGTTTTCACTGATATCCCTGGGTTTGTGATGATGTGGTGTTTGGCCTATGCCTTGGTGAAGTCAAATCTGTAGGGCAATATGAAGTAATAATAGGGAAGTAGTTGTGGCTACATTGAGCAGTGTTACTATTCTATCTGCTACCCTCTGAAGTATTAATCCCAAAAATAGCATTCTACTATCTATTCCAACTGTCTGGATAACAGCCAACTGAAAAATAAATTAAATTAATGAAAATTATTGTAGAACATAGAGAAGAGAAATTGAAAAAAAAATTAATAACTATTCCCCAGAGAATACTTACTTACCCATGTAACACGTAATACCCATACCACTTCCTTGCTATCCCTGTATCTCTATCATAGCCACTCACGCTTTCCTTCTCCACGTGACGTCACACCTGACTCCGCCGCCGAACTGAAGACAAATCACCTACAACAACTAACAACAAGTAAATAATTCTTTACTATACAAAATGGAAAAGATTGACCTTTCTACTAACTCCAGAAAGATCCAAGACTCCTACGAGAAGATCGTTAGAGGGGATCCTTCTGTTAATTACGTGGTTTATTCTGTTGACAAGAATGCCACTCTTGATTTGACCGATTCTGGAAATGGGTCTTTGGATGAATTTGTGGAGAACTTTGTTGATGGACAAGTTCAATTCGGTTTGGCCAGAGTCACTGTTCCTGGTTCTGACGTTTCCAAGAACTTGCTTTTGGGTTGGTGCCCAGATAACTCGCCTGCTAAATTGAGATTGTCATTTGCCACAAACTTTGCCGAGGTCTCAAGAGTGTTAAGTGGATACCATGTGCAAATCACTGCAAGAGACCAAGACGACTTGGATGTCGAGGATTTCTTGCTGAGAGTCGGTGCTGCTGCCGGTGCAAGATACTCCATTCAAACTGCTACCAAATCTGCACCTGCAAGCAAGCCATTTGTAGCTGCTAACAAGCCAGCTGCTGTCAAGCCAACCATTATTAAGCCCGCTGTCTCTAAACCAGTTCCCTCTAAGCCTTCCTACATTCCAAAATCAACAGGAAAACCTGTTCCGGTTGCTTCCAAAGCAGCCTTTTCCTCCAACGACGATGGCTGGGGCGATGAAAAAGAAATCAAAGAGAGAGATTTCACTCAGCAGCCTTTGGAAGATGTTCCATCTGCATACAAGCCTACCAAGGTTAATATCTCCGAGTTGAGAAAGCAAAAATCAGACACCATTTCTTCTCAACCAAAACCTTTTGTTCCAAAGGAAGAATCCAAGGTTGAAGATGAAACCCCAAAATCATTAAGCGAAAGAATGAATTCTTACAAATCAAACGAAGAACAGGGCAGATTGACTTCCTTACCAAAGCCAAAGGTCAACAACTCTGTGGCTTCTCGTTTCACTGCACCTGCTAGTTCTGGCTCTGGTCCTTCATTTGGCGCTAAACCTTCATTTGGTTCTAAACCAACATTTGGCGCTAAACCAAACTTTTCTACCTCTACTGAAAAGAAAGACAAGTTGGTTGGAGGTTTGTCCAGAAACTTTGGCTCTGAGGGTGGTAAAACCCCAGCTCAAATTTGGGCCGAAAAGAAGGGTCAGTATAAGGTTGTTCCTGAAGGCGAAGTCACTGACAAATTGGCCGAAACTAGCATTGGAAATGAACCTGAAGAAGAGGAAGAAGAGGAAGAAGAAGCACCTCCTGCCCCAGTGTTACCAACCCGTGGCTTACCTCCTCGCAACGCTTTTCCAAAGAAAGAGGAGGAACCTGCACCTTCGCCAGTGTTACCAACTCGTGGCTTACCTCCACGTACAGTAACTCCAAAAGAACCCGAACCCGAATCAGAACCCGAATCAGAACCCGAATCAGAAGAAGAAGAACCAACTCCTTCCTTGCCTTCTCGTGCTGCAATCCCAACCCCATCTTTACCTGTCCGTAACTTACCCCCACCTCCTGTCCGTAACGTTGAACCAGCACCTCTTCCAAAGAGAGAAGAGCCAGAACCAGTTGCTGAGCCACCTTTACCATCCAGAACCCAACCAAAAGAAGAACCAAAAACGGAGAAGTCCCTTACTGCCGTGGCCCAATACGACTACGAAAAGGATGAAGAGAACGAAATCGGATTCGAAGAAGGTGATTTGATCATTGATATCGATTTGGTTGACGAAGAATGGTGGAGTGGTACACATAGCCAGACTGGTGAAACTGGTTTGTTCCCTGCAGCATATGTTGAATTGTCTGAGGGTGCAGCTAGTGAAAGTGCTCCTGCACCTGTTGCTGCTGCTGCTGCACCTGCACCTGTTGCTGCACCTGCCCCTGCTGCAGCACAATCTTCAGGCCCAACTGCCACTGCTGAATACGATTACGAAAAGGATGAAGACAATGAAATTGGTTTCAGCGAAGGGGATCATATCACTGACATTGAATTTGTTGATGATGACTGGTGGTCTGGAACTAACACCAAGGGTGAAACCGGTTTGTTTCCAGCCAACTATGTCAAATTGAACGAGTAATTGAAAAGGAACCCAATGAAAGATTGAAATGGACTCCTAGATATGAATAGTGAGGGTGTAAATCAAAAATAGTTAGGTGATACTTGTAGATAATTACGAAGAAAGTTGGTTTTTTTTATTATTTTTTCATGTAAATTACTTTATTATTACTGACTCAAGTACTTCTTGACAGCCTCGCCCCATTCTCCTCTTCTCTTATAAAAAGCAATCTCATCTGGTAGCAGATCGATGGCTCTGATCAACTCGGCGGCATTTCCTTCCTTCTTCACCTCGCACATTGGAGTCAAATACGTTTTCACGGTCATCAAAATGGCTTTGGAGGTTGGTAGTCTAAGGAAGCATTGGCGTTCCACCCGCAAAAAACAGCCCTTTTCGAAATCAATATCCTCAGTAGTTAATGGCTTCAACTCTTCATTTGCCCTGGCATGGTTGGAATCCACCGTAAAGAGGTTAGCGTGTGTTTGCACCGACCAGTTGGATCGCACCCATAAGTCTTTAGAGTTCATCTTTCGGAAGAAATTGGACATTGGGTTTTTCAATCGACTTTGATACTGAGGAACTGGTTTATGGATCTGAGACACGGTTTTGTTGAGATTTAAGCTGGGGTCAAACCCGGCGGGCGCCCCCGTTATATTCGCAGCGAGCTTGTATTCGTCATTCTCTTCAACTAGTAAGAGGATATCTTCCTCCATTATACTAGCCATACTCCTAAGAAGAGTCCTGGAGTCGCCCTTTGTAGGAACCAGTTCGCCCGTGATCTTGTTCACAATCACATCACCCTTTCCTTTCTCAAACCAGTCCGGGTATCTTTGCAAGAAGAACCGGAACACCAATTGGCACATTTCTTCCACTTGGACAGGAACATTCTGTTCCAAAATGGTTTTCTCTTCATATTTGGCAAACGTTTGCTTTCTGGCTTGCATGTTTGCAAGATAATTTTCATCAACCAAGAGCCAATCCTCGGGGGTTTTACTGATATTCTTGATGCCCATCTGGACATTGAAGTTGGTTTTGTTGACAAACGGACGGAGTTTCAGAACAGGGGTTTTCCAGGAAATCCGGGTTTCGTTAGGTTTAACTGAGTAAACGGGTGACTTGGTAAGATTGCCACGCTGGTACAACTTTTTGAAAGCCACCACTGCAACCAATACCGCCAAAATTACAACTTGAATCATGTTTATGGTTGCAAAAATCTGCGGGATCCTCACAATTATATACTATTATAGGAATCCGCGCGATTCCAAAAAGGGTAAGATAAAAGATAAGAAAGATATTAGATAAAAAGGGAACACTCAAGGACTTTCCTACATTCTTGTTAGATACCACACTATGATTGAGTATTTGGTTCCTGTGAATAGTTACCAGATCTATTATCGAAGGTCCCATTTCGTATAAAACCCAGATTTTGAAAACATTCCTTTGCATTGTTCATTCGGAGTGGTTTATGATTTTCCGTCCTATATTTGCTCATAACGTTCCGTTTATATCTTTTCATGGTATGTATTCATGGATGTATTCATGGATCTACCCTGGAGAATAAACGATCTGGGAACCACAAATGACTTTTCTGCTCATAAAATACTGAAACAACGCAATACTAGATAATCATGTTCCTTCCTTTATATCTCTATAACTTGGTTTATCAAAAACCAAATGAAGTATCTACAACTTTGAAGAAGAATTCAAGTTACCATTTCTTGAGCTTACAATTTTCTACCCAATGAGACTCCTCATGATTGTTCACATAGTGTACTAAACAATCCAGGTCTAATCTATTTATTGAAATGACAATCTAGTGGCCAAACAATATACACTGCTACGAAATAGACTCTCAAACTAACGCCTTCGGGACGTCAAATCGCCAGGTTCAAGTCAAAGTATCTCACCTGCACCAGGGATATACCATTTCAATTCCAGCCGGTCTAGTATAGTGGTCAGTACACTTCTTTGTGGCAGAAGAAACCCAAGTTCGATTCCTGGGACCGGCAGTAATTGGCTTCTTTTTGGCCTCCCTGGTTAGATGAGTCTTAGTGGAGCTTGTTCCCATTACTGGCCTTTTTATTGCAAAAGCATTATATGTAATATTTAAAATACGTGGAATTTTTTTGGTTCAATTGTTTGTTTTTATTGGCTCCGGCATTTCTCGTTATTTTGGATAGGTTGAACATTTCCTACCAAGTGTTGATTCATTGGATAATGAAAGTGGAAACTGAGAACAACAATATATGTATTTAACTTGCAAGATCATTCTCCTCACCATGGATTAGTGTGGCTGCAAAAAAAATGGATGCGAAAAATACGAAGAGAATGAGAATTGATGCATACAAAAGACAAAGTTCATCAGTCATTAAGCTAAATAAAAAGAAAAGGTTCATCACTCGTTAAGGTGAATATAATCGTGGGGAATGATCAATCATCATGGTCTAGTTAAAAGTACGAGTACATTCCCAAGTTGACTTCACCGCTACTCAACTCGATCTTTTCCACTTGAGGAAAGTTTTTTATTAAACATCTCAAAGGATATGCTCTCTCGCCGCAAATCAATTCCTTATTATCATCAATGTAAACACCTCTTATTCTCCCCAACATGAATCTCATTTTCTTTAACACGTCGTTGATTATGTTGACCATTGCAATAAATGTGACCTCATTATGCAAGTAGACATCCAAGATCTCATTAGTATTATTATTGGAGGAAATAGAAGAGTCGAAATAAAAGTAAGCGTTATCGATCAAATTGACAGAGGATAACTTACCTTTACCGTAGCTAGCTCCCAAGGCTATCAACAAGTCCACCTTACTTGTGTAGTCAATTAGGTGGGATAATACTTGTTGAATAAAATCCAATCCGTCAAAAAACATGAAAATGACCTTGCCATTAAACGGCTTGCCCTCCAATCTGTTCATGAGCGAATTGAAATTGGTCAAATGTGTAATGCTTGCATTGAGAGGAATATCACTCTTCAAATCCTGCTTCAAATTCTTATTTATCTGATGTAAAGTCCCATTAGACACGATAATGACGTCATAATCGCAAGTAGGAATACAGGTGAATTTTTGAATCATGGTATCTAAGATAATAATAGCAATTTTTTATTTTTGATTAGGTTGAGATCCTCAAATTCTATTGGCCTGATAGCTTATCTCTAAAAAAAAAGAGGAGAAAATGCCTTACATATATAGTTAAGGGAGATTTGGGAAAAATATAAATATAACACGATTCTCAACTTTTTCCTAAAAATTGTGGGGGAGAAGTGTGGAGAAATAAGAGGCCGCAAAAGCAGAAACTCAATAAATACAGAGAAGTCACCCCACAGTGCAAAGTGAGACGAGAAGTTATATATTTAACCATGACGGAGTACGGGGGTAAATAACAAGAATGAGAGGTTAACCACGGACTTTGTTTGTTCAAGTATAGTGGGCACTTGATTTCTTTCCTTTTATTTACACATAATTTGTAACTGATTGTGTGCGTGCACGACTTTGAAGAGCGGGCAAGTGGAGCAATTTGGAGGTGAAATAAGTGCAGGAATAAGCGCTTCCATGGTAAGGTTGAATCGTTGTCCCAAGCACTGACAATGAGCCTGGTTAAGAATCTTACAAACCCCGCAAATTGGATATCTCAACAATTTCCGTAGAGTAGTTTGTTTTGTCGTTGTTTCTTACGTACTGTTCTAATTGTACTCACTTGTGACTCTAATCACTTGTTACTCTTCTCACTTGTTACTCTTCTTACTTGATAGTCTTCTCTCTACTTGATAGTCTTCTCTCTACTTGTACTGTTCTGACTCTTCACTACAAACACTTAAATTATCCCTTTTGATCTACCTATATACCCGACACTAACTTGATTATTAATTCACAAGAAGTACCCTGCTGCGAAACCTAATCACCAAATTATCAAACATGTCTTGAGGAAAATGGAAATGAAACGATTCCTGTTCAATCATGTAATATTTTGCTTTCTCATGAATTGTTATTTTAGTTTCATTCTCATCTTCCTGCTCTTTGATCTAATTTCCATCCATAATGTTCTCCTGTTGCCTACTTGACTCAATCTTGGCTTGGTATACTGCTAGTCGAGCTTCCTTCGTACTCGGGAGGTCTGTTGGGAATGCTGTGTAAACTTATCCTCTCGTCATTGGACCCCACTTCCGAGTACGCGTTGTAGCTACACTTGTCCTCGTTCTTATTATGGACTTCCCAAAAATCGGGCGGGAAATCATTTGCCCGATCTTCTAAATCCGTATCATCCGCTTCAGACCGCTCTAGCAAAATATCACTATTAAATTTATTGTATGCAGGAGGCGAAGGCCCATTTCCTTCCAAAGGTGCATACCCCCATTTCTTGACATTTCCCTCTATGAAAACGTAGCCAGCTTGGCCCAAGTTAATGTGCACAGAACACAAATTGTTGGCCCCAATCATAGGGAAAATCTGTGCTAGGCCGTGGTGTGGCTTGAAATGCTTGATGTGCCCGCCTATACTGGTTTCACTAACCTTTTTGCCGTTCCGAGTGAGGAAAATGGTGCCGCTACGAGTCCGGTAGCCCACACCAATGACGTCACCTTCGGCAAACTTGGGCAACGGAGCGTCGCCACTAAACTTGAAGGGTTGGTTGTATCTACGGTGGCCTGTAGAGTCGTAGCTCATGCTGTTCTGATGGCGTCCTGGAAGACGGAACCACGGATATGGCTTGGCCCCAAGTCCCACGGAGATAATGGTATTCTCCGGGTCCAGCAAAGAGTATATCTTGGCCTCGAAATAGTACACATCGTTCTTCATCGGTATTGGGAGGTTACTCACGGCACAGCACTCGAACTTCTTGAAGAAATTGAGCTCGGTCTTGTTAATCACAATCAAGTCGTTATTGGTCAACATGGCATCTTTCTGAAACTCGTACGCACCAATGCCCTTTTCCTGGATCATCAACTTCTCCGCCATGTTCATCTCGCCACACACACTGTCGTGCTGGTCCAAGAACTCACGGCTCTGGAAGTACAACTCTTGCTCGTCCGAGTTGAGCTCAAGGTACACTTGGTTCTCTTCCTCTCTCATCAACTCATCGTCGCTCAACCGAATCCGACGTCTGCACACCATGATCAACGCCGCCGACACCAGTGCAAACACAAGAAACGACCCAAACGTAAACAAGAATATTAATACTTCGTCCATCGTGTGATTAATACTTCAAAGAGATTCCCCCTTGATAAAAAAAATTATAATTTGGGTGGTGAATTTTTGGAGAGAGACTAAGAATTGGAGAGTCACGTGTACACAGACAATGCGTCACTAGCCGCTTGTCATATGGTGATAAGATACGACACAACGGAGGGTTCCCGGGGTCTGCAGAGTCACTAAATCAACAGAAATTGGCCTCAAAGATGGGTCGACGGTTGGTAGCGTGGGCACTCTCCTTCGCTAGTGCGCTTTCAAACGTCATACTACCCCTTCGGGCAACATCCATTCTGGATCCTGGTCTCGTACACTCCGCCTTTTTTTGGGCTCGTTGTCGTACACAAAATCAAACTGGTTACAAGCCAGCACAACCTTCCACACAAAGCTAGTGGGCGTACCTGAGTTGTGAATGAATGTAGAAGCGTTTTCGCTGTGATGTACATGCCAGGGTAGTGTCGAGCTTATTCGGTGTGTTTTATGAATGACTAGGTTACTTTAATTAACCCGTACCTGGCTCCTCTCTCTCTCTCTCTCAACTCTTTACCCCTTTTTTTGCCTTTTTGCTGGCATATTGAAAATATTATGGCTAATAATAAAAACTACCAGCCATCCCTATACATATGACATAGGCTTTGTATACACATGTCACCACACAAACCTCTGGATCTTCATTTTAAAAGAATTGTTAGACGAAGTTTATTCTCGGCTTAGATTAGCTTTTTTAAGGGCGCTTGACAACTCTGGATCTCTATATAAATGGATACTTCCCTCCGGTCTACCAAAATACAAACAAAAAAGCACTAGTGATAGCGGATTATAGAACAACATTGCATTTTCATTTCTATACTGGGTATACTTTAAAACATCTGAGCCCGCTAGTGTCAATAGAATACATTTTAAATCATCAAAGAAAACCCATCACACCATCCCTCTCATACCATCTCATACCATCTCCTTCCAAACCCATCTAAATTAACCCCACAAGAATACTTAAAACCTACCACAGAAATTTCTGAAACCTGGAATTCAAATCTTGCTGGCCAATTTCACATTTGACATCTCAACTGCAAAAATTTTTCACCTTGCAACATTATACATATATTCCCAAATAGGAAATTCTGACCCATGCGAGTGTCCAGCTTTCTATTCTTCATATCTACCGTTTTTGCAGCCGGTTGCAATCCTTTAAAGAGCACATGTCCCTCGGACTTGGCCCTTTCCTCCACATTCAAAGAAACTTTCTCCAAAGCATCTCCATATTTCTCCGTCCCGGATCGTCCAGGAACAATTAATTACACCCAAAATGGCTTGGAGTTAACAATGAACAAAAAGGGAGACAACCCCACGATTCTTTCCAATTTCTATATCATGTTTGGCCAGGTGGAAGTGGTGCTCAAAGCGGCCACGGGGCAAGGTGTCGTTTCCTCATTTTACCTCCAATCAGACGATCAAGATGAAATCGATATCGAACTCTTTGGAGGAGATCCTTACGAGTTCGAATCCAACTACTTCTCTAAAGGTGAAATAACCAGTTATAATAGAGGTGGCTACCATCTCACTTCACTGGACCCAACCCAGAACTTCCATACATACACGCTCAACTGGACTCCAGAAAGCTTGAGCTGGGGGCTTGACGGGAAAGTGGTTAGACGTTTAAACCAAGACAGCCCTCAAGGTTACCCACAGTCTCCAATGAGAATTTATGCAGGTGTCTGGGCTGGTGGTGATCCGGATAATGCCCCAGGTACCATTAGTTGGGCCGGTGGATTGACTGATTTTAACCAAGCTCCCTTCACCATGTACATCCAGTCAATTATAGTGACCGACTTTTCTAGTGGGAAGTCATACACTTATACCGATAATTCTGGGAACTGGACATCGATTTCATCCGACGGCGGGAAGATCAATGGAAGACAGCAAGAAGGTGCCCTGGAATTCTCTTCTCTTCAACAAGGGGCCAGTGTCCAACCTTCGCAAACCTTCCAGTCAGTTTCTACTATACAAGGCATACTGATTCCTGCCCTCTTGGCTACAGCGGGTCCTACCGGTTCAGCGGCTATTCTGGCTGGTAAGTTCCAAACCAACGGACCTTCTACATTTATCATCACCGAAGAGGGCGAGAGTGGAATTTACTTATCCACCACCACTGTGTCTTCGCGTTCTATGGCCACAAACGCGTTAAAACTATCAACCAATGGGCCTCTCACGTATATAGTCACTGGTGGCAACATCGTATCCACAGTCAAATCTTCACTGACTACAATTCCTGGTGGATCATCATTGGTTCCAATTCCTGGAAACGCTCCCATCACGGAGAACAACGGTGGCCAAGCTCTCACTTTTGCCAATCATCCATTCACTGCATCTGGGTCTGATTTTTCGTCTTTCGACGGTTTTGCCCCAACATTCAAGTCTCGTAACGAAGGAGCTTGGGTTTCTTTAGATACTCAAATTTTGAGTTTTTTTTCTTTGGTTTTATTTATATTGTTTTAATGGTTGCATGTTCATTTCGGATTATCGTAGAGTGTGTAGCAACTGTAAATCAGCTAGTTGATAGAGCAAGATATTCTATTTATTAGATCAGGCCTGTAACGGGTAGAAAAGGTGTTTTTACGAGTTTACTAATCATATACAACAAATCAACTCCTCAAAACATCCAAACTTTAAAAAAGGCTGCAAAAAATGAAACAAGTGACATAAAATGGAAAAGAATCTGAAAAAAAAAAAAAAAAATTTGAAGAAATGAACACATTCTCATATTCTGAATGCTCTTTTTCTCTCTTGTTCTCTCTTAATTCTCGTTTTTCTCGAATACAAGAGCGAGAATATGAGAATCGCTACGCTCGAATGAATGAAGGAAATATTGGAAATGACTTTAGAAAGTATCTAAAACTACTTATTTTAGCTAATTCAATCAATAAACAGAGTTTAGTGCTGGCTGTGAATTGATAAAGAATATAAAAAACAAGTTGGGGCATGTTAAACTCTCTTATAGCGTTGCTTTATAGGCGTTGATATTAGTATGTATTTGACTAGCTAAGTATATACAAAGAGTAAAAATAGAGACCTGTTTATAGGACTAGAGGGGTTTCTAATCAGGTAGGGTAAGCTCTCTCTCTCTAATGATGACACATACCTAAGTCTGTGCTTTATGAGCGATAAGCAAGCAGTGATCCAAATTAAGAACTAGCCTAATTAGGATAGTTTGAGAAGTCCTTAACATAAACTATCTATATATAATCCATCTTAGGATAACCAAAGGAAGAATACCAAGAGACGTGACGTCTCAATCGGGATCAGGTACGTCAGATAAAAACGTCAGATAAAAAATAAACTTCAGTCCGTGATGAGAACGAAAAACGAAATAACTGTTTCAAACATTTTACTATTTGCAGCCAGGTTATGCAAATCCATAAAAATACCGTTTTGCAAGAAGGACAAAAATAAGCGACCTCGGTGAGGGTCGAACTCACGATCTCAAGATTAACAGTCTTACGCCTTAACCAGCTTGGCCACGAAGTCATTTCTTGTTTATGACGTCATATACAGTTAAACACATCAAAAAGGAATAAAATTTGTAACCTAGGAAACCGGTGAAACCTATATTAAAGCACGACATCATTATACATAGATATTTTTTTATCTTATTTAGTGTTAGAAAGAGATATTTTATAGTTGTTTAAATAAAATATACGATATGTTGATAAAAGAAACCGCCTTCAAATATATAAAATAAATCTCTCTGCCCTCCACCCCAGATCAAGTTTTGCTATATATTAGTTGGACCAACAAGACTTAGTCCAGCTCGAGTCCCATACTACGGACGTAAATGGTATATCATCCTGTAATATACAAGAATTCTGTGAAATTATTTTTTATAAGTGCGAAACGGTTGTTGAGTCACACCAGGACCTCCTTCATTCTATCCCTTGAAGGAGAAAGTCGGGGCTTTTGTTTCGTGGCAATATTAGACTGATCCACTAGAGAACGCCACTTCCAAGTTAAATGTACAATCTTTCTTGAAAGAAAGTAAAATATGTAGTCGAGGCTTATGTACTAAGCAACCATGGTACAGTCATTTGAATATCTAGCACCACAAATATTCGTACCACATATTCTAACCAAGTATGAATTCTAGTCCATTAATTTTGTTGTTTTTAAGTTTATTTCATTCAATTTGTTGAAAATTAATGACCACTTCCCGAGGTTTCTTAGTACGTTAGTGCATATATTAGTCGGGTACTGGTAATAGGCAAATAGCAGTGGACGCTACTGCAGCTGCGATACGGGAAACTTATTTAGAAAATTGATTGCACCTTGAGAGAATGAGGCTTTCATATTGGAGTAAGATTGGATCGTTACTCTAGGCTACGCTAACATTAATATTGAATATATATACGAATGATAAGATAGAGATTTAACAAAGATTGATTACGCCTATACATAATCCTGACGAAGTATTAACTATAGGCAGAGGCCTTAAAGGTGTTGGAAGACCCCACCTTCGTCTCACCAAACCTAAAAAGGGCCGAATCTAAGGCCATTTCCTAGGCGGAGTAACAATTTTTGAAATTTGCAGCTATTTTTCTTCTAGTTTACAGCTTGAATGCCCGTTTTTATTTATATGGAATGCTTGAGAATTCATAGAATCTGAATGAATACATAGAGTCAGCATGAATTAATCCACATACAGAATCCATAGGATTATCTCTAGCGTAATAAATTTCATACCATTTCTACAGAAATTACCAGAAGTTCGCATAGTAAAGATAAGCTCAATATAAAGAGCAGCATGAACTTGAAATATATATACTATTCAATGGTTATTTTTTTTTTTTTTTTTAATAGAAACATGTATTAATCTAATAACTAGCTATACACTTTTGTAGGTACGTAGGAAGAAAACAGAGTTTCTCTGTGATTGAGTCGTTTCCAATACATGTTTCGGTTTCAGCCGACATCATGACCATCTACTCAATAAAACCATGATTACTTCTCAAGTATGAATAATCACTTGGTACGAAACTTCCTGTGGCTAGTATGAAAGAATTTTCTGTGGTAAGAATTTCCGGTCCGAGGTATGAATAACTGTAAATCCATACATGTTGGTTTAAAGTGAAATATATTCAGTAACAAACTAACTATATTGCATAATATAGACAAAAATAAAAGGGACCTGTATTTATAGCAAACCTATGGCAAATCTGATGGTATATCTTTAATTTCTTCGTATCTCTATCATATCTCTTCTCTGAATGAGAAATTTTCAAAAGAAATTCCTCATGGCCCAATGGTCAAGGCGTCTGGCTACGATAAGTATCCACTTCTGCAACCAGAAGATTCCAGGTTCGAGTCCTGGTGGGGAAGCTTTATTTTTTTGGTTTGTTTCAAAATTGAAATCATAGAGGTAGAATTCGAACAAGTTGCGTATTCCACTGTAATATAATTAACGAAGGAAACTTTCCTCTTATTTTTAAATTGTCTGTGGCACATAACTATGTAATGGTGCACTTTCTACTTTTGTCAATTGAAGATCCGGCTGCAAATCTTCTAGGTGAGAAATTAATTTTATAACACAACCTAATCTGCTTTACTTCTTATTGCTTCAATAGCATGTTGATAAAAGAATAGTATTTTTTAGACACACTACGTCTAAAGTTGACTCTAGTGTTAAATCTTCCAGAAAATCAAAAAGAATTATCGTTCTACCAATGACTACAAGTTTTCCTAGAACTTCCTAATTTTGATTTATATACGCAATTCAATGCTATGAGTTTATTCCAATGAATAAATTCCCCGAAATAAATGACTCTTCAAAGAGTATGATAAAAATTATAAAAACTTTTTTTTAGAACTTGTGATTTTTTTCTTTTGTTTAAGGAACTCCTCCCCAATTTAGTAAACATACAAACTAAGTGGAATTCGCTCGATAATGCTAGGGTATCTAATCGAAGTTACAGGTTAATGGGTACTTCAAGTTCTTGTTGGCATCCCAGACACCCCAGTGCTTTTCAACATCAGAAGTACCAGAAGTGTTTGGCTTCCAAGCTTCATCGGCGGCTTCGAAAACAGCAACATTGACACCCCATGCTCTGATGGCACAGATGGCATCTTGCCAGAAGTTCTTGGCATTTTCAACGGATGGTTGGGAGGCTTCAAAGGCAGTACCTTCAGTTGGCCAGCCGGTTTCACCAACCCAAAAGTTGATGTCGGTAGTACCCTTGGTGGTTTGGATAACTTGCATGGCTTGCATGACGTCATCAAAGAAAGAGTAGGAGGAGTTTTGGTTGGTTTGACCTTGCCAGTAGGAGAAGGCGTTAGAGAAGACGAAATCGGCTTCCTTGACGGCTGGTTGAGAGTAGTAATCAACAATGACGTTCCAAGAGTCAACAAATCCAACTGGGATGTCACCGTAGGACTTACCGTTCTTGTCCTTGATACCCTTCAACAAGGTTTTAATTTCACCCATCTTTTCAGCCAAATCGGAAGGAGTCAAGTCCTTTCTGTAAAGAGCTTCAGAACCGACACTGAAAACCTTGACGGTTTCAACAGAGATGGTTGGCAAGTAGGTGGTAAGAGCGTTCTTTTCAGCTTGGAAGTGGGCGTCATCGGTTGGCCAGATACCAAGCATAACTTGGAAACCGGCGGCTTCAGCGGCTGGACCCAAGATTTGCAAGGTGTTACAGTCAGAGACAGCGTAGGTCTTGACAATCTTGGAGTAAGATTCCAAGGTGCTGAAGTCGGCGGCGTATTCGCTGGCGGTCTTACATTCACCGTTGTTGTTCTTAACACCAAAGTTGAAGGCGAGCTAGAAAGGAAGCAAGTTAGTATGACGAATAACATAAAAAGGGCGGCAGCAGCGGCAGCAGCAGGGTCAAGAATGGAATACTTACATCACCGATGGCGTTGGTGCCGGCAAGGAGAGCGGCGATGGCGGTTAAGTACTTGTATTGCATTTTGTTATTGATGGATTAACGAAAGTAGTGTTAAGAAAGAAAGAGACAGACACTTGTTTAATTTCAAAAAAAGTTTGATGGAATTACCAGAGAGGAGATTTCTTTGTGGGCGTTTATTTTGATTCTTTTCTTTTTCTTTCTCGTAGGTTAAAGGTTGAAAAAACAAACACAAGTCTATTTTTAACCTTCCGAAAGGAGTATCGAAAGTCTATTCATAGAGAGGGGTGTGCATTCGTGGATCTGGAAGGTGAGATAAGGGAGAAGAGCGGTTCAAATGGGTGACGTAGGATAGGTGTAGTAGGGTAGGTGTAGTAGGACAGGAGAGAAAGAAGATTTATGCTTGAGATGTGGCGGATCGGTCAAATAGTTTATACCTGTTCATGTTCAAGTTTCACTAAAACTGTTTTTCTCACGACGACCTCGATTGAAACTAAGGACAAAGTCGACAATAACTGGGGTAGTTGATATCTGTATCGGTGAAGTTTAGGAGGTGTTTGGCAATGTGATGATGGAAAATTGATCTGGTAAATCAGCAAGTGGTGTTTAAAACTACCACTATAACATGAATTACTCTCACCTTGTCTCTATCATTTGCTCGGAACTCCTACTCGACACGTTATCATCTATTATGTACGATCTAAAGACCGATTTACGAGCTTTCTTCTGGAGGACTTCGCAACTACACTGTCGTTATTGGTACAGGTCGGCAACAGAGCGCATTTGAATACAGCTGTTCTCGTTGCAAATCGTATTTACATTCTCATTTTTAGACTGGGTGTCGTTTGATGCATGATGTTGTGGCCTTTTCACAGGAGTTTAATCTGGTTCAATATCCGATCCAGGCGTGTTTTTATATTCACTTGCATACACGTATGATTTGATTATACTGATTTCCCTGTACATGAAAAGGTTAAATCGTCTTCACCAGTGATTCGTCTATCGATACATCACTCATTGTAATTCTATAATACACCATTCCACATATTATCCACCAATACATAAATCTACATAAATCCACTCTGAATCTAATTAATCAGTTACTAACAACTTGTCAAGTCATCTTTCTATAACATTACTTGTTAATTCATCTTACTATCTATAACATTACTTTTGTCAACCCAATCAAAACACCATCCTCAGTTCTAACACCAGATGGAATCTTGATCTGACCATCAAACATTTGGCCAACATTATCAACACCTTCCAAGTTACTCTTGTCCTTTTCAAAACACCTTTCCAAGTCTTTGTAATTCCCCAAGATCAACAAAACATTCAGCTTTTGATTATCTGGGACTTTCTGTAACTCAGGGATTGTATTGATGGTTTCATTCTTGCTATTGTCACCCTTGTAATCGTCGGTATTGATGTAAATCGAGGAAGAGTATCCGTCTTCAACCAGTGACTCGGTGAAGACACTGCTGAACTTCTTACACATACGGATGTAGTACCCAAAGACAGATTTGTTCCCCATAAGCCCATACGCTTGTTCTGGTGAAACGATGGTCTTATTCTTTAAGTCAACAGTCACTCTGGAATTTATAGGAACCTCTCTACTGATATTCAATTCCAATGGCTTAGATTCACCGATGTTCACGTATTTAGTAACTTTAATCTTGTGTGGGGCTTTCACGTTCTTACGAAGTTTCTTGTTGTAAATCTTGGGAGTCTCCTTTGGAATGGTTATACCTTCTTTGAAGTCTTTGTACACTTGGTTGTTGTTCATAAATGGTAAGGTTGTGATCTTGGGCAATTTAGAAGCATACTTGAACATGGAAAGAATGCCCTTTTTCCCGGTCAAGTTAAAGACAGTCTTAACTAAGTATGGTGGGGTGATGAAGTATTGCAATAAAGTTGCCAATAAGTATGCGGGATCGTCAATGGAGTCTTGGCTCACTTCTTCTGGGGTTTCTTGCTTGGCCTGGCCACCCACAATCTCTTCATCTGAAAAGTTGAACTTCAACTTCTGTCCAATCAGAACAACCTTCTCCTTTTGCTCTTCCTTTTCGGGCACATCTACTACTATGATTTCTCCAACTGCATAAGTGGAAGCAGCCTTCGCTATTTGATAAGCTATGTTGGTGATTTGCTCCAAGTTGTATGCGTTTTTATTGGAAATAACGGTGGATGGAATACATATTGATACTTTGAAGTCTTCTGGCGATGTCTTAATGGCCTTTCTAGTAGGCTTAGCTACCTCTTCTGCCTTTCTTTTAGCCATAATGAACCTAGTCTCTTTAATTTTTCACCTCATCGCAAAATTTACTGTTGAGTGAGTTTTACAAGGAAATACATACTGGGTGTTGCAACAGGCGTAGTAGAATACAAGTAAGAGTCGTAGAGTCGTCTGTGTATACATCGAGGTGTTGAATGACACAGAGTACGAGTTTTAAATCTTTTATCTGAAATACGTTTTATGAGGTTAAGATAAAATCGATAGCTGGAATGTACCATAGGTAAATATACTTTGCTGGAGAGTATTTAGTGAGCACGAATGCTGGTATATTGGTCTTACTACTAATATGAAAGCAGACCCAAAGATATCTCTTCACGAAAGTTTTATATATTTGTATCTTCACTATACTTTCTGTGTCGGATTAAACTAAATATGATAGAATCATGTACTTCATTTATATTCATTTCTTAAACTTAACATGATATAATCATATACTTCATTTATATTCAGTCCTATCTACTGAATTAGATCCAATACAGTTCAACAAATATTATACAATTTGCTGCAAAAAATACAAAAAATAATTGTGGAATTTAGAATTCCAAAGAAACGTTTACCTTAGGAACTTGGAGTTTGAACTATGTGTAGTCTAATCTGAAAGTTTCTAGCTGCACAAAAAGTTCAACAAACCTTTCATCTCCTATAAAAGAAAGGATACAAGTCGAGATATGCGTGGCATGACTCAGAAGTTCAGTGGTCACCTCATACCACGAAAGTTTAATGCATTTGCAAGTTTTTGTATCATTTCTGGAACGGTTGAAGATTAATACAATTCTCGTCTGCAATCTGAAGGACGTTTTTTCTATTTCTACTGCTATTCAAAGGTACTGAAAAAAGTCATTAAAAACCATTAGCCCTTGTTTTGAGTATCCTTAATTATTGTTGATTTTACCTTTTCCTGCAAACCTTTTTTTGCAACCATTCAAACTGATATTTCCAGGCAAACTGACGAGCTACGAGTGAAGCGAGTAGCGTGTAGTGAGTAGCTAGATTTGAACTACAATCTGCATGATTGGATTTTGCAATATTGTTTGAGAGCTTCATACAAAAGTACACCAAAACACGATTCTATTTTTTATTTCTTTCTATAAATTAATCTTCTTCATCATAAACTTCTTCGTCGTCTTCTTCATCATCTTCATCATCATCTTCTGCTTCTAATTCAGCAATCTTAGCCTTAGCTCTTTCAATGTTGGTCTTGGTCTGTTCTTCTTGCTTGGATTCAAGGGCAACCAAGGTTTCCTTCAAGATGGTGGTGGTAGCTTCAACTTCTTCTTCCTTGGTTGGGAATGCAATGCTCAAGTCACTCAAAGAGACAATGATTTCTGGATCAACAGTGAAGTTCTTAGCCTTGTTCTTCTTACCACCCTTCTTCTTGGACTTTGTAGGGGTGAAGAATTCATCGTTGTCCTTCTTGATGATAATGGCTTCAGCAGGCATTTCGATGGTTCTGGTGACGGTGGCAGTAGACGAAAGCAACCCGCTGTCCTTGGTGGTCTTAGCAACTGGCTTGACGTAAGAAGGATCAAAGTAAGACAACAAGTTGTGGATGGAGTCAATTTCAGCAGTGAAGGCTGGGATGGAAGCTTCGGTCAATCTCTTTTCGGCAGCATCCTTCTTTCTTTGAGCTCTAACGGCCAACTTCTGTTCTCTTTCTTCGTCATCTCTCTTCTTTTGTTCTTCAGCCAAGGTGGACTTGAATCTCTTGAATTGTTCATCGAAATCAGATCTCAACTTTCTCATTTCGGTGTACTTTTCATCCTTTTCCTTCTTGACAGCGGTTCTTTGATCATACAATTCTTGTCTGGCCTGGGCAATAGAGCTGTTTTCCTTGTTCAATTCGTCCAATTCCTTTTGGATCTTGTCAAACTTGGCATTCAATTCCTTGTTTTGCAAAGTAGAAACCTTCTTCTTCAAGTCAGCAATCTTGTTCTTGTCTTGATCAATCAAGATTTGAATCTTCTCAATGCCGCCAAAGTCCTTACGCAATTTACGTAAAGAAGACATTTCCTTAACATATCTTCTTTCGTCAGCCAACTTCAAGGTACCAGCGCCAATCAAATCGTCCAAGTAGGTAATTCTTTGGTCGATTTCACTAACGGACTTGAAGTTGTTCTTAGAAGTTTGAGCTTGGATTTCTGCAATTCTCTTCTTCATTTGCTGGTCAATGACTTTAATTTGTTCGTTAACAGTGTTTCTTTCGTTCTTGAGAGTGGATTGTTGGGTAATCAAGGACTTCAATTCCTTTTGTAAGGTGGATCTGGTAGAAGCAACTTCGTTAGAGACTTGGGCCTTGTTGATCTTAGCATTAAGGTCATTTTGAACCAAGTCCAACTTGTTGATTTCCTTTCTCAAAATTTCAACCTTGGCCTTCATGGCCTTGTCATCAGGACGCTTGATGAACTTTCTAGGAGCGGAAGCCTTGTTGGCAGTAGCAGTAACAGTGGACATAACAGTGATAAGAACCAGTGGAATTTGGAGGAAGATAAAAAATCTAGAGACAAATTTTTTTTTTTTTTGGATCCAATTTTTCACTTTTTCCAATTTTAATTTGGAAGTGTGAATTTGACCACGAGACGAGAAAGTGCAAGTTGGAGGAGAGATATTAGAAGGAAGGAACAAAGAAAGGATTGAGAGGGAAATTTGAGTATGCTAAGGAGGGAGCTTCGGGAGGTTTCTTGATATTGTGAAATCAAGAGTTGGTTGTCGTGGGTATGTAAGATAGAGGGGGTTACCACGATTGTGGCTATTTGATTTAGTTTGATAGGTGGGAAAGATAAAATATTGCGACAGAGGAGGGAACAAGAGGAAGAAAGCGAGTTTATGATGGGTAAAACTGTAGAGGAGTACAGGCGAGGCGCAGAAGGATGACTTGGTTTCCTGATCAAGAAAAACGGCCAAGTATAGCAATGGTATGTCCGCTGAATAATACTTTTGTCATGAATTGACACGTATTGATTAAGGAAGGGGAAATGCACGCGGGTATTGATAACAAACTGGAGACAATGGGACTAAATGCGCATTAGTATTGTTGCAGATTGATGGTATGTTGTAGTATGCTATAAGACGACGAGACATGGGAAATCCCATATATAAGAGCAATACCAAGGAAACTGATAGGCAGCAGATGTTCTTGTGAAGTGTTCTTCTGCTTTAGTTTCACACGTTCATTCCTCGAGGAAGGTACAAAAGTGACCACTTTTCTTTGTGCGACTGGTCCATAATGGATAGATATGATTGTAGATGCAGTAGATCCTTTTTTCCAGAGTGAGTTGTGATTAACAGGGAAAGCTCAAGAGAATAGAGGGTAACGAGTAGAGGGTAAGACAAATTGTAGACAAGAGACAGGAAGAACATGATCTCAGGCATTTACTCTACTACTATTCTTTCTTCCTTTTTTTTTCATACACACTTCAGCATCGTTTCTTCATATATCTATCCGTCCTTCCCGATCTGACTCCCTTCTGCCACTTAACCAAAACAAAAATAAGTTACATTTATAAACAGTAAATCACAAAAGTTTCTACTAAAGCTGTGAATTCGTTAAATCTTATCCACACTCCCTCATTTGCTCTGGTCCCAAGTTTCCATCAAATCCTATGTTTCGTTCTCTGCTACTCTTGATCCTCGTATAGAAAAAAAAAAAAAAAGTTAAGCGAGGGAAAATGAAAATTGAAAAAGTCAAATCAAAGAAAAACCTAAAACCAACCACTTTCCACCAAACTATTTAAAGAGAATGTCCTCATACGCCAAATTAGTTGAAAGCTTAACCACCCCTCAAATCTTGTCCAAGTGGGATGTCACTCCTTTGAAGGAGATCAGTGGTGTTCCAACCTCAGCTGGAAGCCAAGATGATGAAGTGTTTGAAGGTCACGACGAGGAACAGATCAGATTGATGGAAGAGTTATGTATTGTCTTGAACAATGATGACCAACCAATAGGAGCTGGAACCAAGAAGTTGTGCCATCTTTTGAATAACATCGACGAGGGTTTGTTACACAGAGCATTCTCTGTCTTTTTGTTTAATCAAGACGGAAAATTGTTGTTGCAACAAAGAGCTGATGAAAAAATCACTTTCCCTTCTATGTGGACCAACACTTGTTGCTCCCACCCATTATGCGTTCCAAGTGAGTTGGGAATAGATGAGACACACAAGGACGTCAACGACTTGGATACTGCTGTCAGAGGTGTCAAAGTGGCAGCTCAAAGAAAATTATTGCATGAGTTAGGTATTCCCTTTGAAGATGCTCCTATCAAGGATTTCCAATTCTTGACCAGAATCCACTATAAATCTGCTTCTGCGGACTCTGTCCAATGGGGTGAACATGAAATCGACTACATTTTGATATTGCAAACCAAGAATGATATCACTATAAATGCCAGTGACAACGAAGTCAAGGACCACAAATTCGTCAGTGAAGCTGAGTTGAAGGAGATGTTTGAAGACAAGGATTTGGTTTTCACTCCTTGGTTCAAGTTGATTTGTGAATCATTTTTGTTCAAGTGGTGGGGTGAATTGGACCACTTGGAAGGATTTGTAGATGATCATGTCCACAGATTGTTGTAATGATGTGTGTATGCAAAAAGAAAAATAAAAAAAAGCTTACACTCAAAAGAAGGGAACCTTTTGGTGCTACTATGTCTGATGATGCTACTAGTTTGGAAGTACATTAGACGTATGGAAGAGCAGTTCTTACAGATAGTTTGGTAAATGGTGTTCATTTGCACAACATCGCAAACACAAGACTTCAGCTTCTAAAGTTCACTATATTCACTATATTCACTATATTAATCTATAACCACTAATACCATCACACCATAATAGTCATACTAATCGAAAATGACCCAACCCCATCTAAAAACACCTGTATCCATCCACACATAGCCTTCTCCTTTCTCCCCTTTCATTCTACCAAACCCTTATAATTTAATACAATAATAACAACAAAATGTCTCTTAGTTTAACTCCGGGCCCCTAAATCTGACTCTTGATTCTTCGGAGGTTTTGACTCCGCTTTTTGCACAACAAATTTTCTTTTTCAAAAAATCTTCTAAGGATAAAATTTAATTAGTAGAGAACAAGATAGACGAAGATGGTTTTACTTTCCAGAGGAGTGCAGCCGGCCCTAGCCAAGGGAATCAGGACTTCGGTGAAGAATAGTGAATCGTTTGTGATTTCCAGAACCCTTGCTACCAACGCCCCTACAGATGGCAATTCATTAAAGAATGTCAAGCCAAGAAGCATTCGTTTCTCAGACACTCTCAAAAAGGGACCTTCCTTCGATGACTTTGTCAAGGGAAAGGCTTCTAGCATGCTTGAGGATCCCTTGGAACTTGCCAGAAAAGACCCAAACGCAAGACTCCCCAAATGGCTCAAGGTGCCTATTCCTAAGGGGAAATCGTTCCAGAGTTTGAAGAAAGACGTTAGAGAATTAAAGTTGGCCACCGTTTGTGAAGAGGCCAAGTGCCCGAATATCGGGGAATGTTGGGGTGGTAAGAAGAGCGAGGCCACGGCCACCATCATGTTGTTGGGGGATACATGTACCAGAGGATGTAGATTCTGTTCTGTCAAGACAGACAGAGCGCCTGCTGCTCCTGATCCAATGGAACCTGAAAACACCGCAGAGGCCATTAGTAGATGGGGGTTGGGTTATGTCGTTTTAACCACAGTGGACAGAGATGACTTGGCGGATGGTGGTGCCAAGCACTTGAGTGAAACCGTGATGAAAATCAAGCAAAAGGCTCCTCAGATCTTGGTCGAGGTCTTGAGTGGAGATTTCAGAGGTGATTTAGAAATGGCCAGTATATTAGCAAAGTCGGGACTCGATGTATATGCCCACAACTTGGAAACTGTGGAAGAGTTAACCCCTCACATTAGAGATCGTCGTGCTACTTACAGACAATCGCTCGCCATCTTGAACCGTGCAAAGGAAACCACTCCTTCCTTGGTTACTAAGACTTCCATCATGTTGGGGTTCGGGGAAACCGATGCACAGATCATGCAAACTTTGCGTGATTTGAGAGAAATAAAATGTGACGTTGTGACTTTTGGTCAGTACATGAGACCAACAAAGAGACACATGAAGGTTGTTGAATACGTGACACCAGAGAAATTTGACTATTGGAAGGAAACTGCTTTAGAAATGGGTTTCCTCTACGTGGCCAGTGGTCCTTTGGTGAGATCGTCATATAAGGCTGGTGAAGCTTTCATTGAGAATGTGATTAGAAAGAGAAGACATAATGTTGGGGAGGCCCCTAGATTGGCCCAAACCATTGATCCAAAGGTCTTCAGGGAATAAATAAATAGAAAAGAAATGAATAGTTTATGAACAATGAATGTAGATTAGAGGAGTTTCTTTTTGTCTGATCAAGGTATACATGTGATCTACTAGAAGATTGTGATTGTGATTGTTATGCACTACACAATTCTTGAGCTAAATTATGTAGGCTATGTTAATTGGAAAAAAAAATCCGGAGATTAGTCTTTGGGTTAAAAAAGAAAGTTTACCAGTTGTCAGTTGTAGATAGTGTAACATAGACTTTTGAAAACGATCTAAGTTAAATGTGTAATTTAAGAATTGGCCATGCTATTTTTAAACACATGAAATTACAAAGGATAAAACATTGTTAATGAAACTGGTATTTGTAACTATGACAACTGATCAAGTACAGATATGAAAGACTTGGAATCAAGGGTTTTTTTAACTTTACGGATTTAAAGCCCAGTGTCAACGAATGTATTATTGTGTCTCATAATACAAAGAAGGCTGTAGAAGTTCACTAACAAAGAATGGAAGGGATAAAATGTGTACAATAAAACTATGTGTACAATAAAACCATATGTATAGAATAAAAGTATTTGTGCACTCTACAACGTTACCATCGGATTTGCCTTTTCGCAGCCAAATTGAACGCATGACAAACAAGGACCAAGAATGTTCATTTGCAGCAAAGGTTTGAGACTCGGGTGTAGTTCTGGAAGTATTGTTCCAATGTAGAGTATATGGGGTGTATGTGGTTGGGAGGTTGTTTATTTTTATTATTGTTAATGTATCCTGTTTAATGTTCCAGGCACAATTGTACAGTAGAGGAGTTTTATCCGATTAAAACCCTAAAGACATCATTTTTTTGACCCATCTAAATGACATTACTCTATACCCACGTAGACTTCACTCTTTACCCACATTTCTTTCCAAAGAACACATACCCAACACCTCACCCTCATCATCTCATGTCCTACTTATGCAATGTGCGCCCCGATCCCTCCTGCTACGCGTGCCAAAACAAACAAAAGGAAAACAAAGGGGAAATTTCAAGTTTCACAATGCAGAGATGATGGCCTTCTTCTCGGCGATTTTTCACTTGCTATTCTTTCAGGGTTCATTGGATGCACATTAGACTTGAGCGACAGTGTTGGAGAGGAAGAAAGGTTTAGGTAGAACAACAAGGCTACACCGTTGGATCAAACACGCTCTGTCAATTTTAAACTACAGATTTGAAAATCGACAACGCTCCAAACTAAACAGCACCTTTGGATTGATTTCACAAACCCTAAATACTTGATCATAAAGATCCCCAACAACAGACCCCTCCCCGTAACCACAACAACCTACCACCATGTCTAGTCTAAAAGATACCCTAAAAAGAAATGACAGCGAGGATTCCTTGATTTCCCAATTCGAAACCACACTCACTATCAAAGCAACCTCCAACGAAGTGGAGGTGGAAGACATATCGATCGACCACACTGTTCTCAACACCACTTTCAATCACTCTGTGGTGAATATCACTGAGTTGGAGGAGGAGGAGATTCTCCTGGAGCAGATCCCCAAGTTCAAGACTAAGAGAAGGTACAGTTTACAGCCACAGCATGCCACCAGGCACAGAAGCAGCAGCAGTGGCAGCAGCGGCAGTGCATCCCACAAGTCGCAAACACCCTCGGACGACTACTACCAGAAGATCGATCCCAAGTTCAAGGAAATCCTCGAACCGTCCAGCTTGATAGACTACTCGTTGGACAAGTTCAACAAGGCTTTCCAGGTGTTTATCTCGTCCAATCCGCATATTCAGGCCGAGTCGCCTCGCTTCATCAAGGAATCAGACAAAACCTTGGTCATATTGTCTCCTTATTCTGCAGAACATGCCTTTGGCCGGAAATGGGTCACCAAGTCCTACCTCTCAACCATCTTTGAAAGACCTCAGAGATTGCTTGCATCCTGCATTGGTGTTTCCGCCGCCTTGACCATGTACCCCTTCTTCTACAAGATCATTAACTCCACCAAAAAGGGTCTGATTTTGTCGCCGCACGTTTGTCGTATACACGGCAAGAACTGGCCCAAGAAGTTATTTGAATTGTGCTTGGAGTCCCATGATAAGCTCAGCAAGGACGAATTGGAAGTGCCCGAAGACTGGAACACGGGAGATATCTACCTCACTCCGAAAACCATAAATGCAATTGAAGGGGTCATAGGGACTATAGAAACGGCAATTGATTCCTTGTATAAGGAAAAGGAAAACTCCCACGACTTGGCATTTGTAGTCATTAGACCCCCTGGACATCACTCCCACGCCTGCTTACCTTCTGGGTTTTGTCTTTTGAACAACGTTCAGATCGCCATAGAGTATGCCTTTGAATCTTATGGAGTCACGCACTGTGCTATCTTAGATATCGACCTTCATCATGGAGACGGTTCCCAGGATATATGCTGGGAGAGAGCAGGGTTCCAAGGTGACTACGGACAAGACCAGGAAGACGAATTGGACTTTTTGAAGGAGATGAAGCGTGACGAATACGGGAAAAGATTTGCAAGATACCCTAGAGTAGGTTATTTCTCGTTACATGACATTAAACTGTATCCAACTGAGTTTGGATACGCTACTAAGGAAAATATCCGGAATGCTTCAACATGCATAATGGACCATGATTTGAATATTTGGAATGTTCATTTGCAAGAATGGAAGAATGAGGATGAGTTTTACAAGCACTATCAAACAAAGTATGTTGCTATCTTGAATAGAGCAAACCAGTTTTTAAATCAGGCCAAAAAGCAATATGATCAAGAATACCAGGAGTATTTGGCGTTGATGAATAAATACAATAAGTTCCTACTTAAACCACATTTATACAACCAGCAGCCAATGAGTAAACCTGTTGCACCACCACCATTCAATCCTTTGATCTTGATTTCAGCAGGGTTTGATGCTTCCGAGTATGAAAACGAAATGATGCAAAGACATGGAATAAATGTTCCAACCTCATTTTATGCCACCTTCACTAAGGACGTGGTTAAATTAGCCAAGATTCACACACTGGGTAAAGTGGTGTCCTTTTTGGAGGGAGGGTACTCTGATGGTGCATTATCTACAGGTATATTTTCTCATTTGATAGGGTTGAATCATGCAGAAGATGAGGAAGGTTCGTTGTGGAACCAGACCTGGGGAACACAACAAGTGATGAAAGAGTTGGTTAAAGGCTGTAAGAAGAATTGGGCTCCTTGTAAAAAACCTTTGTCGGATATGTCAGTTTGGGCCAATGAAGTTATCAAGTTGGGAAGGTCAATGATGCCAAATTGTATTTTGCCGCAAAATTATATTTATGACTATCAAAAGGATTCAAATAACCCAGCAGAGAGAAACCGGAATCCAGTGCACAAGATGGTCAAGGAGATTTTAGATCACAACACTAGAACAGAAAGTCCTTTGAAGGATGAAGTTAGACATACAAGACTGTATTATAAGAAAAGGGAGAAGACATAGAGGAATTTAAAAGAACCTGCCATGTAATTTATAAGAAAATAATAAAAACCTTTTAAGGTGATTTTGTAGAATAGGAGAATCTCTATTGTGAAAAGAGTTTAGTTTTAAAATAAAAAAAATGTGCGTTACAATGTTTTTTTTAGCACATGTATAGAAGTAAAATATCAATAAAAGGGGTTATTGGATTTATGTTTTGGCGGCAGATGGGGTTATTTCCAACATAAACACCAACTAAAAATGTCCGATACTAGATCTAATAGGGTAGTTAAGGGCGTTTTTTTCCTTCTGTTTTTAGTTTTATTCGTAATTGACAAGGATTATATCTTCGTTTCTCTGGATATACACTAAATTTGTTCCTTAGTTACACTGGAGTTTAGGATTTATCAATGGTTACAAGCCACTCTGCCTCTTCCCCGCCTCTTGCCTCATCTTGTCTGAATGAAAAATGACTCCAATATGCAAGGCTACTAGGAAATAATATTAGTAGCAGACATTGATAAGCCTAAGTAGTCCGAGAGTGATTCCGCCAGTTCCCGATGGAGCACATAATTCTTGCAGAACCTTGGTGGTGCTTAGATCCTCTCCCTGATCGATCGTCTCTTTTAGCAGTGCGTCATCAACGTCATATGACGGTGTATCTGTTTGTTTCAATTGTAATCAAGTGTTATGGAGAGTCTATTTTGTGTACTGTTTTTCACTTGTATTCGAAACCAAAACAGTAAAACTACACTTCTCCAAACCGTAATACCCTACCGCTAGTATTGCACAACTTTAACAATAATCCAGACTGCAATTTTTTTTTTTTTGCTGTTCAAGCTTGAAACATGTCATTGCAAAGCAGACTCTACACAAACTACACTAGACGAAGACACAAACTACCGTAGGCAATAAACAATCGTCAACGTCCGTTGCCTGTGGGTTTTTGGTGGGTTTAGCTACCATCTTCCTTGCTCACATAAGCCATTGTCCACCTTTTGGACACTTGGCAATTCAGCTATGCAAGATATGTACGTTATTTCATTGAGCACATACACAAGGTTTGTAGAAATTAAGGTTTGTACGCGTAATAAACTTTTGAGTTTACGATTAATAGGTAGTTTGTTCACTTTGATGGTGTGTTTATCATTCTAAAAAGAATGTTACGAAGAGCAGGTTTGGTAGAAATGCAACCGCAACCACAACGTTCCTTTTAGCAGGGCGTAGACTCCTATTCATACATCTTGCATCTTTCTTGACCACGCTCACTCTTTGGAGTATTTTTTCTCCCCTCGCTATTTTGTCCCCTCGCTACGTCTCACGATTCCTCTCACTAAGACACCTCTCTTCTCTCTAAGTACCTAGTTAACGCGTAGGGGAAAAAACATAAGAAAGAAACAGAAAGTACATCTTTTTAAATACTATATAAGGTAACTAGTCAGCAGAAGCGCCATGGAATCGAGCTTGATTGACTACTACGAGACTCTAGGGGTAGACCAGATCTCCCAGGACAACAAACAAGTGGTGCTGGATATCCCTGAATCTGAAGAGCCCACGGAGTCAATTGATTCTTCTGCCACTAACCTGCCGTTAAATGACCTAACCATCAATGAAATGAAAGAAAAGTATATCGAGAAGTACCAGAAGTACACCCCAGAGAAGCACAACAAGTATAGACGAGCTGCAGACTACCCTTCCCCAGAATTCCCGCCCTCTCATCCTAATTTTGATAGATCTCGTTTATCTGACAGTGAATTCATAGAACAGCTAATATTTGAAAATAGAGAGTTGCGAGTCCAGTTGGATAAGAAACATGTCCTCAATTCCAAGAAGTCCGCTGACTCGTTACTGTTGGACATCCCAATGCGCTCTTCTAAGAGACCCCCCGATCTAATTACAAAGTCAGCCTCCCACAATAGTAACCTCTCCATAATATCCCATACTTCGTCAAAGATAACAGCAGCACTTCCAGATATCACAACAGAAATCTCCATAGACCAAACATCGGACTCGATGGATAGCTCTACAAGCACCCCTATCTTGGAAAGAGCCACCTCACAAAAATCCAATGCCTCCTCTCAGAAAATGGGCAAGTACCCCAACAACAGTTCCTCGAGCTTTTCCTCCTACAAGTCAAGAATAAAACTACCCCAAACATTACAAAGAGATCCTCCTACTGATAGCGCATTAAAATCCCCGGCAATGGCTGACCAGAGTAGATTCGATACTCCTCCAACCCAGTCTACTCCGCAGATGTCCAACGAACCAAGAAGAACTCCGGACACCCCTGACACCACGTCTAAAATTTCCCGCCAGGATGACAAATACACCAGAAGCCCAGCCACAACGAGGTCTCCTCAATCTAATGGTACAGGTGCTCTTAGCAGCACAACTTTGACCACGGGCACCACAGCCGATACGGATTTACTCAAGACTCCGGTGAGTAACTACGGGTTTGCGGAATCGCTCAAAACTACAGCCACCCCAATGTCATTCCAGACGGTGAACACACCAAAGACTGTAGATGAAGACAACATCTCGCTCTTTGTGAAGCCCGAAGACTTCCAAACGATTGATATCAAAATCATAAGTACCATACATGTTCAACAGAACCAGAGCAAACGAAGTGAAGATCCAAATTGTACGGTTGCAATAACGGATCGTGCATCTAAAAAGGAAATGTGGAGAATTCGGAAAACCTACACTCAGTTGGTTGCATTTGATTATGAAATTAGACCCATTGTGGACTGTTTTGGGCTTCCACAAATCCCAGAAAAGCTGCTATTTTTATCCAACGCGCCTCTGAAGATTGAGCAGCGTCGTGCCGCATTACAGAATTATTTCAGTACGATATTTCTAATTCCACATATCCCGCATATGGTGCTATACAGAATATGTCGCTACCTATCCCTAGATTTCATTAATCCGCTTGACGATTTCAAAAGCGGAGCCAAGAAGGAGGGGTTTTTAGTGCGGCGGTACAAGGCGCTTGGTACCAGTTGGAAAGTGCGTTGGTGTCAAGCTGAAGGTTCGTTTCTCGATGTGTACGAAAACCCAGGCGGAGTTTTGCTTGAACAAATCAAACTCACAGGGTCCCAAATAGGCAGACAGTCCTCTGATTCAGTTGCAGAAGACAAGGGTTACAGACACGCATTCCTTATAATGGAATCGCAGAAGCTGTCCAAACTATCTGCCTCATTTCCCAAACATTTTTTCTGTGCTGAAACGGATCAAGAGAGGGATGAATGGGTTGAAACTTTGATTAGCTTTAATGAGCAAAACAATGGGCTGTCTGCAGGAAACACGTTGTCTGGTGCAAGTGGCAGCCAAACACCTCACACAACCATTCCTAGTACGCCGCAAACCGATGCATTTTTGTCCGGTGGATCAGACAATGATTCTGCCACGAGTAGGTATGATTTTGAGGATGAAATAGATATAGTTGGTGGCAATACCAGTTCATCTATTTCTTCAAAGATATTGAATGTTGCATCCTTCTCATTTGAACACAACGATGACTTGAAGAAGCCCAAGAAGAGAAGCTTGTTCCCCTTTAGAAAGGGAGGCTTGAATCAAAGTGCCACCTCTAACAATTTGACACTTCATCACGATCCTATTGAGGACGTGCCATCCGGACCCAATTCTGCTACTGAAGGCTCTATGCAGCACTATTTGAACCAAATGAACTTGGACGAAACAGCTGCCAAGGCCATTTTTGGCAGACCTGTGGAAGATGCCTTTGAGTTATCTCATCACACCTTCCAGGAAAAGGAGATCCCAAGTATCCTTTTCAGGTGCTTAGACTATTTGACCCGGACTGGGGCCGCTTATGAAGAAGGTATATTTAGACTCAGTGGGTCGGCATCTACTATTAGACAGTTAAAGGAGCAATTCAACAATAAGTTTGACTTGGATTTGTTTGAGTCTCCGCTAAGACCAGATATTCATACTGTTGCTGGCCTCTTTAAGACATACCTAAGAGAGCTCCCGAGCCCTATTCTAGGTACAAACATATACACTCATTTAAACCAAGTCATATTAAAAAACCCTGACATGGCCCCTTCACAATTGGCAACACTTACTAGAGATTATTTTAAGGAGAATTCAGATCATATCCACTATGATACCTGTTTCATTTTGTTCAAGTTCCTCCGAGAAGTGATTGCACAATCGGGTCATAATAGAATGAACTTGAGAAACCTCTGTATCGTGTATGTTCCAACATTAAATATTTCATTACAAGTCTTGACGGTGTTCCTTGTTGATTTCGAATGCATATTTGAAGGAGGCGAGCCAGTCAAGGACGAAGAACGTGAGGTTTTGGACATTCACATTCCCAACTTTTAGTGCAAGTCCACTCCTTTAATGAATTTGATGAGATTAATGACTCTGATCTGCCAGTTCCTAGTTCTACCTATGGCGCAGCTGCCCATGTATACCCAACTAAGCCCTTTTGTGTTTAGTTAACTATAATCACGCAAGTACCGAAATGGTCACATTGTGACCAAATAACCACTTTAATGAAACGATTATGAAAAAGGACTGCTTGTGTAGACTTGTAGTGTTGTCCATTCGAAACTATGTTATTACTAGTGATTTGAGCGTTCAAGAATCAATATTCCAACTCTTTGATCAAAATGATTATCACAACTCAGCAAAAACAACTAGAACGTAAGGCACTAGAAGGAAGGTACTAGAAAAAAAAAGAGAACGGCGCTTATCACTTTCATCTTGATCCCTTTTAAGCCTTGTTGTTGTCGTATAGCCGAAACGAGGTAAATTCCCGTACTGTTCTGAAAGATGTGGGTATGGGTATGTAAGACGAGAAGGTATAAGTATGGGTAACACCCCCTACACATCACTGAATACCTCAATACCTCAAACAATCATACATGTCTAACGAATTCTATGGCTCTGGCCACCAAGGTCAATATGGCCCAAATAACCAGCAGGGTTACGAACCCAACCAAGGGAATGGAGAAAGAGGGTTTCTTGCTACCATTGGGGGAGGTGCTGCTGGTGCTTACGGGGGTGGAAAGCTCTTTGCCAACCATAGTACGCTTGGTCAAGTTGGTGGGGCTGTAGTAGGAGCAATGGTTGCCAATAGAGCAGAACACGAATGGGAGGAGCATAAGTATAGAGAAGAAAATCGCCATCGGTATGATCAAGGTGGTCAAGGTCAAGGTGGTCAAGGTCAAGGTGGTCCTGGTGGTCAAGGTCAAGGTGGTCAAGGTGGTCCTGGCGGTCCTGGTGGTCCTGGTGGTCCTGGTGGTCCTGGTGGTCCTGGTGGTCAAGGTGAGCGTCCAGGAGGTCAAGAAAGATTTAATCAAGGCGGTCCTGGCCAAGGCGAGCGTCCAGGAAGAGAATACCGCGATGGTTACGAAGATGGACGTCACGGAAGAGAAGAAGAAAGATACGGAGGTGAAAGATATGGAGGTGAGAGATCTGCTGGTGAAAGATATGGAGGTGAAAGATATGGAGGTGAAAGATATGAAGATGATAGATGTGGAGGTAGACATGAAGATGATAGATATGGAGGTAGACATGAAGAGGAGAGATATGGAGGTAGACATGAAGAGGAAAGATATGGAGGTAGACATGAAGAGGAGAGATATGGAAGATATGACAGACATGAAGAGGAGAGATATGGAGGTAGACATGAACATGAAAGATATGAAGGTAGATACGGAAGAGAAGAAAGAGAAGGTTATGGAAGAGACGAACGTCCTGGGTATGGCCGCTACTAAATAAATAACGCAATGAATAAAGCACAAAACACTCAACCCCGTAGATAATACACCTCGCAACGGTCCATGGCCAATAACTTGATTGCAATTTGCAACTAGGTCTTGACCGGCTATTCACGAGGCGATGCATATACAATGAGTGTTGCTAGCTCAAAGGTTCTTGATTCACAGAATAGTATCTGATGCAAGCTTCCTGAATAGTTGGGCTAAATAATGGCTTAAACATGTGTCACTTGAAGTTAGAGCGTGCTTGATTCAAGATATTTTTTTTATTTTTATTATTATTCAAGACACAAATACTGGCTTGTAGAAAGCTTGTCACGAGTTTTTGACTTGACCTCGGGAGTAACGGCAAGGGTAGTAACCAGCACACCGAGGTTACAGACAGAAGTCCATTCAAAGGGGGTAATTGAACGTGTTGCCAGCCAGATTTTAGGGCTTCATGATTCGATGGAAAATTCGACAAACTTCCGATCTGTTCTTCAGCCACTATCAGACACATCTTGTGAAGACTTTATTTTAAAAGAGTAGCTGAAAAAGTAGCTAAAAATACCTAATCAATTAAGATCTACACGCCTCATCAAGCCGTGACCTCTCTCTAGCCACCGGGCGCTCATCATCATCCTTCTTCCTCTCTACCTCACCGCCACATAGCCTTGCATCATCACTTGCCCAACTAAGCCGATCCTCCACAAAATGATCCCCACCAAGAAATTTGCTTTCAGGGGTTTAAAATCTCTGGAATTTCCATTGATTGAGATTTTAAATTCACTACACTTTTAATTACAACTACACATGTCTGCTAACGATTTCTACAGCTCGGGCCAACAAGGTCAATACAACCAACCAAACCAAGGTCAATACAACCAAGGCCAACAAGGCGGCCAGCAATTGGCTGGTGAAGAAGGTGACAGAGGCTTGCTTGCCACCATTGGTGGAGGTGCTGCCGGTGCCTACGGTGGTAACAAGCTCTTCGCCAACCACGGTACCTTGGGTGCTATTGGTGGTGCCATAATTGGTGCCATTGCTGCCAACAAGGCTGAAGACAAGTGGGAAGAACACAAGCAACACCACAACAACGAAGGCTACAACAACAACAACAACAACGGTGGTTACAACAACGGTGGTTATAACAACAACGGCGGCTACAATAACAACAACGGTGGCGGCTACAACAACAACGGAGGCTACAACAACAACGGCGGCTACAATAACAACAACGGTGGTGGTTACAACAACAACGGACACTACTAGTCAGCTTATGAGTTTTATATATTCATGTTTAGTTAGCATTTTACAATTTACATATCCAATCTTCACCATTCACTTTCTCCCGTAGCCTTTTGGAAGACGTAGTCTCTACCATTGATATTGGCAATCCCTTCCTTCAAATTGGACTTCCATTTGTTCTTAATCCTCTGCACTTTATCGTACAAACACAACATTATCTGGCCCTCTTGGTCTCCGTCATCTTCGTCCGACTTTTCACTTTCTAGATCATCGTCTAAATCCGAGTTAATATCATCCGAGTCGTTAAATATCCTGTCGTCGTCCTCGTCGTCTTCAAGAGCCCCATCTACTTGAGGCACGTTTTTAAAAGATTTTAGCAATTCAGCACCCTTATCAGTATACATTGTGAACTCAAAAGTCCCGTCACTTTGTCCAATATTGGGCAACATCAACCCCGTATCATCGTTCAGTATGTGCGGAATCTCAATGCCAATATCCTGCGCCGGAACGCTGTTATAAGATAATTCTTGTTTGGGCTCAATCACGCTGGGAACATGCTCATCTCCTATAAGGCCGGCTACTCGCGCATCAAGGTCCCTCTCTTCATCCCATGTAAATTTGGCCACTTGGGACTGTGAAAGCTTCTCGCACCATATTCTCCTCAAATCCTGTAACGTCGACTCATCAATTCCGTTGTTCTCAAAGTCTTGTCTAGAGTCATTAATAACGTCCTCGATAATCGTTTCATACAACTTGCTTGTTTCTGTGTTTGACATGGCTGGTTTGCTTATATATATTTCGAGGTTGTGTGGAATTTTTACTCCTAGGGGGATCACGTGATGGACTATTGGTTAAAGACAAAAACAATAAAAAAAATGAAGAGCGGTAAAAAAATTGAAAATGCAATATCAAATGGAGTAAAATGCAGTGACTTTACAATTTTGGGTCATGGGTCACTCATATACTTATTAGACTAAACCTATTATATCCTACATTTACTTGGTCCAGAATTCCCTACTCTTGGAGTCACCGCCTTGGTATTTGTTGGCTTGTAAGTATTCCGTCATTTTCTCAACTTCCTCTAATGATCGGTTCAACTTGCGCTTCAACAGTTCAACTTCTCTTTGTAGGTTCTTCTTTTCCACCAAGGATGAAACCAAATCATTTTCATACAGCTCCTTAAGTTCACTCATTTTCCTACTATGCTTGGAAGCATACTCTTTATGAAGATACAATGAGATATCATTTAACTTTCTAGCAGACTCTTCCTCATGCAAATCCTTATCAAACACATTACTTTCTGCATCCTTGAGTTTCTTTCTAGTATCCTCGAGTTCTGCTTCGTACTTTTCAATCTCTTCACGGTGCTTCTCGTTGCTAACTTCAATCGCCTCCACTAATTCATTCAACTTGCTCACATCCTCGGAAATAATCGCGTCCTTCTCGCGAATAGAGTTCTCTAATGCAGACAACTTGTCGGTTTGATTGACCTTAGCAGAGTTGATTTCCGTTTCTAAACTTTCAATCTTCAAATTCAACTTCTTATTGATATTCCTTGTTGAAGAAATCTCGTCTTTTAAGCCCGTCACTTCAAACTCGTGTTGGTTATTATGCTGGTTCAATTGTACGATTTTATTTTCAAGGTTGTTGATTTTGGTCTTGAGTTCTTGTTTTTCTTTGGTAAAGATATTCAAGTTATCATTAAGTTCTGTCTTCAGGTTCGATAATGACTTCTCCAAGTTATAGATCTTATCATTGGCAAGATTCTCCAAGTTATCCAACTCCTTTAATAGCTCTTCCTGGCGGGTATTAATTTCTTGTAAATCTTCATTAGTACGAGAAAGTTCTGCTATTCTTTGATGGTCTGACTTTGCATTGGAATCCAAATCAGCATTTTTCGTAGCCAAATATTCATATTTCTCATGAAGTTCGTGCTGTGATTTTCTTAATTCGTCCACTTCAGATTCCAATGCTTTGTTGGACAAGGCGAGTTTATCTGCTTCCTGTTGTTTCTCTGTTAATTTTCTATTCAATGAATTTATTTTTACATCCTTAAGCTTGAAACTTTTTGTCAAAGATGCTAGTTCTCTCTCATTGTGTCTTAGTTGGACTGTGAGTTGCTCTTGAATCTGGATGTAGTTTTCATTTGTATAGCTTACTTTCTTTACTTCGCGATCTTTAAGAATGAGGTTATTATTAAGAATGCTCAAGTCATGACGAAGATCCATTATTTCATTTTCCTTTTCCTCTATAAGACATCTTTGTTGATCCAATCTCTTCTTGTCATCCTCTTGCATTCTCTCCAACTGCGAGACCGAGAATACCGGTTTTGAATTAGGGGACATTAAGAAATTAATAGTGGGTTCATTTTCGATTCTTTTGTATTCATCCTCGGTCTCGTTCGCCTCTTCTTCTTCCAAGATCTCCTCGTGTATCTTTACAGCACGTGAGTCGATCTCTTCTTTCTTTCTAATGGTGTGGTTTTTCAAGGGACTAGTGGAGTCCTTCAAGTCCTCCTTGGCAACTACACCGAAATCATCTACATATGCGTCGTTATCGTCGTCATCAATCACATGTCCATTTTCCAAGTTGAGGCCCTCGTTGATGCGGCCAAGCTGGTTGGTAGCTGGGCTTCGTGCTATAGGTTCGGTTGGTCTCTGAGGTGTGATATAGTTGTTCCCATCTTCCTTGAAGATCTTGCCCACCTGGGTATGGTTCTCGGACTTGTTGATGATTCCCGTGATATTGGGCATCATGGTTTGGCTGATTGTGTTTTCAATGCGTCCGTAATCCTCAGGATCACTACTATCATTATCAATTACAGTGTTGGGTCGTGGGGCCAGTTTTGTTTGAGGGGAGTTGTGGTTTGATAATTTTGCAATTAGGTCTTCTTTGAAGAATACTTCGTTGACTTGAACAGGTTCATTGGCGTTGGTGACCAACTTTGAGATCTTCTTGGCCGACTCTATGTGGCCCTCCAAGGCCTTCCTCTTCAAAGGCGAGCTTATTATATGCGACGAGTCGCTTTTCGAGTTGCCTAGGCCAGGCGAGCTGTGGAATGGGTTTTTATTTTCCTTCTCTTCGAATCGTTTTGGATCAACAAATTTGCGTTTTCCTATTCTAGGAGATGTCAATGGGTATTCGTTTTTTTTCCCTCTGACCAACGGGGTTTCTGTCATGTTCTTTTCCGAAGGGTAGTGATGGATTGTGTTTCTTCTGGATTGTACTCGCGGTTCGTCACCACGGCCTGTGTTGAGACCTATCACCGCCTTGCGGGCTGGCTGGACCACCGAGTCCGGGATCTTGATGGGAGAAAACTCGTCAACAGGATTGGAGCCTTTCTGTGGATTTGATAAATTAGGCGGATTGTGAAACCCGTTTGGTCTGGGAGACTCAAACTTAGTTGGTGAAGACATAATGGGATCAATTTCAAAAGAAAAGAAAAAAAAAATGACGAGGACAAAGATTTGACCAATTCCGAAGCTGAGAATGTATGTACACGGTAGAAGGTGAAAAAATAATTAGTTAGATCAAACCGCTTGATTTGCAACACAATTGGCTGTTACAGTGTAATAATGGTTCTTTTTTGTTTACATTTCTAAAAAAAATTTACATATCGATAAACTTAATTGATGGGTGCTTGGATCATGTGCGCCCAGGCAGGTGACTAGGTATATATACCATCAAGTACTGCCTTTGACTCTTAATGTTGTACTGATTTCGACGCGACGCGAGTACTAGAAAAAACCTTAAAAAAAAGACAACAAGTTTTGAAACAATACAAAATTACAAAGACACGGATCACGAACCACGATCCACGAACATGAAACATGGGAAGCCACGAGTCACGGTATAGTGGCTCGAAGGCACAATGCAATGCATTAACCCCGGATTTATATACCTTTGAAGCTCACATTGAATAATAGATGACACATTGTTTTGTGATGAAACAGTCCGCTTTTTTTTTCTGCCACCCCCACCCCCCAAGTTTTGATCTAGAGCCATTGCAAACTTGTGCGTCAGTGTTAGCAAGATGCTTAAATACGAAGCGTAAGCAGATGCAATATGAATGATGCACTGCAAACCGTAGTACATAGTAAGATGCATTAACCGTAGCAATACAAAATACAAACCGGTACGAAGCTTAAGACAGATTCTAATGACATTAATCACTTTCTGCCTTAACTCCTACAGAACTTGGGAAATATAAAAAATTTGAACTAAAGATCAAATCTAAAAATAAAACAGAGAGTAATATACAAGAGAAGTAGACCGTTAAATAAGAAATTAAAACCCAATTGTCCATACTAATCAGAAGATAGTTGGAAGTTACTAAAAAAAAATAAAATATGGTAGCTACTCATTTCTCTTGGTCAGAGCACATTATAATATAGAAGTTTAGTGTTTTGCGCTACTGACTTACCAGAGGTATCTCTTGTCGTTACCTAAGGCAGAAGAGGATGGAGCTGGAATGGCGGACAAGGAGTACACAGTACCGTTGTTGAAGCCAGACTGAGTGGAATTGAAGGCAATGGTTGGAACTGGCGCAACAGCACTGGAACTAGCAGCAATGGAAGCAGCAGCAACACTGGCGGTTTCGGCAGCGCTGCTGTAAGCTTGGGTGGAGGTGAAATCAACAAAGGAAGTGATGGTGGTGGTGAATCCAGACAAGGTGATTTCAGCGGTGATTGGGACCTGGGTGGTGATGGTGGCAAATGAAGTAACGTAGGCAGTCACTTCGGCTGGTGTAGCAGTCACAGTAACAGTGACGGTGGATGGAACACAAGCACCGTTGGAGCCAGCACCGGAACCAGTGGCAACTGGAACTTGAGTGACAACGGCAGAGGTTTGGGTGGAAAGAATGGTCTTGCTGTCACTGGTAACGGTGACAACACTGGTGATGGTGGAAGTGGTGGTTTGTTCAAGAGGAGCAGTACCGGCAGCAGCCTTTTGTTCACCGGCAACAGAAACAACATCAGCAGAAGCAACAGCAGCGGCTGGAGTGACAATGGCAGTGACAATGGTGTTGGTTGGTTGGGTAGTGACAACACCGTTCGAAGTCAAAGTGAGGTATTGAACGATAGTAGAAGTCAAAGTCACGTCTTCGCTAGAAGAAGCAGCAACGGATTCAGCAGCAACAGAAGAAGCAGCAACAGCAGAAGCAGGGGTAACGATGGCAGTAACGATGGTGGTTGGTTGAGTGGTAACAACACCGTTAGAAGTCAAAGTCACGTATTGCACAATGGTAGAAGTCAAAGTCACATCTTCACTGGAAGAAGAAGAAGAAGCAACAGCAGCAGCTGGAGTGACAATGGCAGTGACGATAGTGTTGGTTGGGTGAGTGGTAACCACACCGTTGGAGGTTAAAGTAACGTATTGAATGATGGTGGAAGTCAAAGTAACGTCAGGCTCGGAAGAAACTGCAGAGGAAGCAGCAGCAGAAACTTGAGCGGAGGAAGCTGGACGGGTGACGATAGCAGTGGTGTAGGTGTTGGTTGGCTTGGTGGTGGTGACACCGTTGGAAGTCAAGGTGACGTACTCAACAACGGTGGAGGTGGTGGTGATGTCAGCAACAGAGTAAACTGGGGCGGAACCAGAAACCAAGGCTGAACCAGCAGCCAAGGCCGAGGACTTGGAGACTGAGTAAACAGAGGCCGAGGACTTGGCAACGGCAATGGCGCTGGTGTCGGAGGTGGCCAAGGTCAAGGTGGTGCTTGGCAAGGTGATGGTTTCGTATTCATTAACGGTGATGGTGACATCTGGATCACTGGATGCAACAACAGAAGAAGAAGCTGCAAAAGAGCTGACTGGGCTGGCAGTAATGTTGGCTGCACCTAAGACAACAGCTGGAGCCTTGCTGTATGGAGCACCGTAAGCAGAGCTGCTAGCAGATCCTGAAGCAATAGCACTGGATGCAACAGCACTGGATGCAACAGCACTGGATGCAACACCTGAAACAACACCAGAGGAAACACCAGAGGCAACACCAGAGGCGATAGCACTGGACAAGGAAGCGAAAGAAGAAGATGGAAGAATGCTTGATACAGCGGCGATGGAGGCATTGTCGTATCTCTTGTAAGGAACGGCTTGGACGGCAACGGCCAATAATAATAATGGAGCGAATTGCATTTCTGGAACAATTGGGTAAGGGTCAAAGACTGGAAACTATTTAAAGGAATGGACGCGATTATGGTTCGCTAGGGGACTAGTTTATGGGTATTTGATACTTGTTGGATATAAAGGAAAGAAAAATTCCATCAAAAGCAGCAAAACACGCCCATTTATAAATCAGCTCGAATATGTTTCACATCATTATTTAAGGTGCAGCAAATCACAAAAACGGTCAGCACGTATATGGCAGGGAACAATAGTATTTGTATAAAAATAAAATGTAAACATAAACATTTTAAGGGGCGCACAATTAAATGTATCCGTAGGGGGAATCATGCAGATAAGTAGACGCGAAAAAGCGTTTGGAAAATGGCGTCTGATAACAGAGGATGGTTGGTGAACCTAGATGCCAGTATACTTTTGATGCTCATTAGTTGGAGAGATGGTTGAAGTCAAAAGTTTAAAATCTTTTTTTTTTAATATATACTCAAAATGCAAGGTATTTTTGGAAAGGAAGGGGTTTCGTGGCGCCAAGTATACTCCTTAGTGTCCCCGCCAGGAGGTGTGGTTATTTGATCAATTTTTTTTCTTGTTGTAGGCCACCGCTTATCGATTTCGGGCGCGGCATTTGATTTTGTATATTTTCATTCCGAGTTCGTCAATCCCTTACTACTATTTTGAACAGCATGTTGAGGAAGATGTGTATGTATGCATCCCCGATTTGGAAGTGCCGGTTCTATTGCGTTTTCGAGCTTGATAGCGATCTCAATGTTTCTCTAAAGTCTTTTCTCCCCCCGTCTGTTTTACTCTCAGCCACAAAAGATGGGTGTGGCCTCGGTTTGTATGTAGCTCAGCGTCTTTAACTGTGGACCAAAAGCATATCCCACCTTGTGTTACTTGTTATTGTTGACAAGTGAATGTCATGTTGGCAAGTAATCATGTGTATCCTGTTGATTAAAGAACATCTCCTGTTGTTCGTAAAACATGTAGGTTCGGTTGGTTAGAGAACATTCTTGGGACACCTACAAAAAATAGAGTTGACAACGCCCCTGAATCACTTCCTCCATGTTTCTGTTTGTTTTTTTTTTTCGAGTCCAATTTCTTCTCTTTATGCAAGCTTGCTTGAATTGGTGTGGGATACTCAAGGCCACCAAAATTATCTTTAGTACAACCCCCTCGTAAGCTAGACCACACTTTTGTCTAATCACATGACTGGTTTAATCCCCTATAATCTATCCATTCATGCATGATCTAAACTCTATAAAATGGAGTACGCAAAAAAAAAACCTCCATTAATATAAGGTTCATTGCATCATACTAAATGGTCTCTTGACGACAATGAGATCAATAACAACCGTTTTAGATACGGAGTGGCTGCAATTCTCGTACTGAGTCTAATTTAAAATAGCTCTTAGTCCAATTGTTCACTCTTTGTGCCCTCATTGGCTCCGATTTCTTGCCTTTCCGACAACTCCTCTGCAATCGAAATTCTTTAAAATCAAGAATAGAGAATCGGAAGCTCCATATGAGTACCAATTGGGAAGTATATGTCGCTGTAGCTTCCGATCCCAAGATGTGGACGAACTTTGCCAAGTTTTACTATCAGGAATCAACCTTCCCATTTGTTCACGACAATTTACAGGTCACAAAGATCAACACCTATATGGCTTGATATTTACATGGAAAGGCTCAAGCGAGGCTCTTAACCTACTTATGTTGGATGCACAGTAAGACGTTGTCCCGGTGTAAGCATACTCTGTAGACGATTGGACGCATCCTACTTTTGCGGGCGTATATGATGAAGAGCACTTGTACAGAAGAGGGTCCTGTGAGTGTAAACACGGGTTAGTCGGCGTTTGCAAAACTTTGGAACTACTCTTATCTGGAGGTTACAAACCAGGCAGAATCACTATCGCAGATGGGCTTTGGTGAAGAGGCGTCCGGCCATTAAGGTGCATAAATATTGGCTGCATACTTGGGAAAAGGTTTATGGCCCTGACTTGGCCTATGCCTTGCTTGACGAGGGTCCCGGTATCTTGGAAATACAATCGCTACTATCATTGGCTGCCGTAGATACGAACGAAAAAGGTTATATTGATTTTGAAGTGGCGGTTCGAGGAAAATAAGATTCCTCTTTAGGAATACTCTTCTTTACCTCCGGGTCACATAGCCATGGGAATCCTGATTTGGATGTCGAAATGAAAAACGATCGATCTGAAATTTAGTGAGAGGTTCCCAACATTACAAACACAATATCTTGTTACTAAGGATTACAAAGGCAAATCCATCACCATCTGCTCAAAAGACTATTTTGAGCTCAGAATAGGTTGCAAATTCTAGACTTGCACGTGTGCTTCAAAAAGAGTGCATTAGGAAAATACTGAATTCATACATTCCAGGCCATTGTCATCATTCGAGGTGGGGAAAAGGTGAATACATTATCCGATATTGTATCTATTCTAGTTAACCCGTACAAGCTTTTTACTTTTCATTCCTACCTCGGGCCGGAAATATTCATACAATCGTAAATAAATTCTCAACCCAGGACTTGATACTGAAAAAGCCTTAAATCCCCCAAAAAAAAATAATTAGACGTGAAAAGTTCGTATTTGGGTTGGAAATTTTATTCCCGGTGTTCTGAAGAATTTCCGTCCGAGGTATCAAGACTGTATCTGTGGAAAAACTGTTGCTGATGTTTCAGATCAGTTTAGTGGAACGATTTGAAAGTTGGACAAAAGCTTACGTTGACCGTTATTTCTGAAGGCGAAATCCATGTTCGGGGAAAGTCCAAGGGTTCAATGTTTTAGTCTATTTATAACCTCTTTGGCCTGCTCCTGTGACTCCATATGACGATTTAGTTTGAGGTAAAGTAGCTGATATTACTAGGAATGTCTTTGAAGATTCGGTTTTCCCAGAATTGGAATATCTAGAAAAAACTAATACAAAAGGAATTGGAATACAACTGAAAACATATATCAGTATACACTGAATGCTTTAACCAGTGTGTATTTGCCCCGTCACATTCGCATTTGCAAGTATGGTTCACTCAAGTTATAAGACAGATTCCAATGACCGACATGCCTTTACTGAGATCAAGTAGTGTTAGTCTAACCACTGCACAAAGCTTTTTATGGATATTTCGGTAAATGTGACTGAAACCAATCCTCCATTGCATTCCAATGTTTTTCCAATTACCATTTGTATGGAAATTGATTGGATTAACATCACGAATCCCAGCAACTTGTCAGGCTTTATCTAGTTCATCAGACATGCAACTGAAATACAAATAAAAAGCACTCTTGATCATTCTGGTTCTCTTCCGTAAACTACCCGTTCTCTTTCAATCGTTTATTAATATCTAAAAATACACAAGGACATAAGTTGAATCCTTCTAGCTGATTTCCTTCTTTTCCAATGGATTGTAACGTAAGAACTTCTCAATCAAATCAACGTGTGTCAACACCATTCTTCTGCAACAGTATCTTCTCAACTTCAACTTGTCCAAAGCATCACCTTCAGTCATGGATTCATCTTGCAAGTATTCCAAATAGGTTTCCCACTTGTCTCCCACAACTTTACCACAAGAAAAACAACGAATTGGAATAATCATCTGGTGTGTTTATGCAAAAAGGTTTCTTCTCTTTATCAACTGTCCCAGCTTATATTTTTGGGAAAAAAAATTGGTACACTGTTAGTGGGAAAGTGTGAGCGTGGTCACGTGCGCTCTCCAACCTCATCTCATCGAATGAAATTTTTTTTGGCTCTTTCTAAGATGGAGGTTTTTTTTGGTAGAGAAGACGCATCGAAATAGGGTAAGGTGTGTTTTTTATAATTTCCAAGACGACTAGCAAGACCACATCTCTGCAGCAAATGACGTCCAACACCAGCGACTGGTCCTTGTCTATGGCCACCGGAGGTAAGGCTGTTGTATTGCCTAACTCCAAGGCTGCGTCCACCATCTATTCCAAAGACGGGCGCTACGCTATAGTCGTTTTGGCCTACCAGATTCGTATCTATTTCCTTAACACAAGACAATGCATTAGAACAATTTCTCATGATTTCACAGACATAGTGGATGTTCAGTTAGATCCTTCTGATGGTAACCACATATTGATGTTTTCTAATTTGGGAGAAGTGATAACCATCAACTGGAAGGACAAATTATCCCAACCTATCTTGTCCAAGGTTGACTTAGAACTCGAGTATCCCCTTATTTCCGTCATTTCCTCTGATGATTCAGCATATTACATTGTATCCGGTAAGAAAAAGAAGGGTTCTCCAAGATATATCTACAAAATAGATAGACTGGTTGCAGAAAAACCATTACAATTGACCCAAATAGACAACTCAATCTTGTATGCAACCTCATTCAAAAACTCCAAATTAGCATTTGTCACAAATGACCATAAAATCATCTTGATTGATTTCACAGCTCAGGAAAACGCTTATAACTTGTCAACAGAAATCATCGAGTTTCCTTATAGATCCCCAGTCATTTCAGTGGCAGTTTCTGATGACTCCGTTGTGGCTCTTGGGACTGCAACCGGTGTCATTCAAATATTGTATGGTGGACTCATCACCGATAAACCTCAACGTTTGTTTAAATGGCACGTTGATCAGGTCAAGGCATTACAGTTTTCAAAAGATAACCTCTATTTAATCTCTGGTGGGTTGGAAAAAGTCTTGGTCTTCTGGAATATGGAAACCGAAAAGACCCAATTTTTACCAAGATTAAATGGTGTCATAGACAAAATTGGGATCGATAAGTATAAGGATGACCATTACACTTTATTATTGAAGGTCAACTCGAGCAGTGCAGAAGATGAAGAATTTGTTGAAGATGACAATTACGAAGTTTTAATATTATCTGCAGTCGATTTGATATCCAGATTGTCAGTGAACAGTGTAAGACCAAAATTCTCCAATAATTTAAACAGTACCTTATCCAAGACGAAAAAGAAATTGAACAAGGTTGACTCATTTGACAAGTCCAAGTTAAAATATGATTACTCCACTGTATTTGAAATCCATCCAAAGACTAAAAACTTGTATTTCCCTAACGAAGCAACGATCCAGGCATACGACTTGGTGAAAAACGAGCAAAGCTTTATTCAAAACGCAGCTCCTCTATTATCAACCGGTAAGGTTAGATCGGAGAACAAGTTGATTGACCCTACCGTCTCCTTGGTTAGTTTCACTCACGATGGGGAATGGATGTGTACTTTTGACAGTATAGGGACTTCTGAAGTGGACAATTTATTATCCCAAAACGATAAACAATATGCCTTGAAGTTCTGGAAATTCAATGAAGCAGCATCTTCGAGTAAAAACGAAACAACCATAAACTCATTAAATAACAAGACGGGATTTTGGGAATTGTCTACAAAGATTATTGATCCTCACGGAAACAACAACCCTGTGTTGTCAATTATTCCAGCACCTCTGAGCTACCATCAAAGTTTGGCATTTTTAACGTCAGACGATAAGGGTGGGTTGAGAATTTGGAGACCAAGAATCCCTAAGGAAATCTACCAAGCAACTAAAAATGGATCCAGATTACAACAAACAGCCTGGACTTTAAGAAAATCAAGACCATCGGGGGCATTATCTTCAGAAGCCGTTTCTGTTTGTTGGTCAGATGATGGTTCTATTGTAGTTTTGGCTCATGAATATACCATCTCAGTTATAAATACTCAGACTTTTGAAGAAGTATCAAACCAAGAATTCAAAATTCCATCCTTGTCAGGATCTAGAATTAGATCGATTTCTCTTTTGGATAATAATTTGATTGTTTTGTCCAAAACCAGAATTGTTTCTTTCAACTTGTTAACTGGTGAGACCAACGCCTTGGTTGCAAAGGTTAACACTACAATTGGGGGTAAGAACTTGATATCTGTGGATCCTATTAATAAATTAATTTGCTTGGTGATTAATTACTATGTTCAACAAGACTCAGATTTGAAATTAAACTCAAAGATCTTGATCTTTAAGCCAGATCAATTGAAACCAATTCATGTTTCCAATCACGTACAAGCCATCTCATCTATTCGTTACTTTAACTCCTCTTTCATATTTGTCGATATGAACTCAAGAATAGGTGTAGTACAACCAACTTCTTCATCTCCATTCGCAAATACAAGTCAAGAAACTGACTTGACGGAAGAAATGAGCAACATCTTAATGAATGCACAGGCCACTGCAGATGTCATAAATAACCGGAATGTGTCGGTCAACTCAACAACTCGTGCTGGTTTTAAGGACGCTGCATCCGCTGATGTGAACAGATTGTTGGATCTTAATGCATTCCAACCAATCTTCGAAAGCACCGAAGGTGTTCCACTCGATACTTTGTTTGACCGCATTATGAAGGTTATTAGGTAAATAGACAAATATAAAAATGTATAATATTATTAAGGTTTATATACAATGGTTGTAGTTGGATCACTTTCATCCTTACTTCCAGCTAAATAATGAGGATTTCAGCTTCTCTGTTAGTTTGTTGATTTTATTTCTTTGAACTGAAAAAACACTCTCAATTTTTACAAGGGCATTTTCTAACAAATCCTTTCTCTCCTGCAATTCAATATGCTTCTTGATCTTTGGATCCTCCTTCGCAAACGTTTCAACCTCTTCACTCGTCAAATTATTGAAAAATTTACTATCCAATTCTCTTGGGAAATTGTAGTAAAAGTCACTCAAGAGCTCAACGTTCAAAAATAGCACTGAAGTCGAAGTGATCTTGGAAGATACTGCATCCAAAAATATCTCAGGACATTGGTATTTATTTTCCTTTTTCTTGCACTTCTTCGAGTTCTTCACAAATTGATATCTCATCTTCAATAAAGATAATCGTTCCTTCAAGAAAATAGCTTCTTGACCCTTTTGTATCAAATTAGGTGAGAATCCAAGTGCCTCATTAGAACTGTAATCAACATTCACTGTTTGTTGTTGACTCAACTTCTCTAAATATGTAACCACTTGGTTTAATTTTCTGCCTCCAACATGTTTCTTCAAAGCACCATACACTTCGTCACATTGTCTTATTTCTTCTTTGAGCAAATTCACAGCGTTGTCTTTAGAAGTGTCCCATTCCCTATCTTCAATTTCAATTTCATACTTATAAGGTTTAATACAATTCTCCACTTGGTCAGCCGTAGAGAAGAATTTGGCACCTAAAACAACCTTGGCGGCTTCCTTGACAGCTTCCTTGGCTAAAGGATGGTTTCTCAATTGTGTATCGTCAACTAAATTCTTCACTTCGGTTAACAAAACATTAGTAACCATGTTAGTCGATAATCTGCCAACACCCAATTTTGTCAAAGAACTGGTGGTCAAGTCTAGCTTTTTATGCCAATAAACATCATCATCAATGTTAACTATTTGAGAAAGCTCTTTTAATTGAGGTTCAAGGCGGGATTTCTTTTCCAAAGTAAAAGGTTTGTTCCAATATCTGTCAGCCAACAAATCTAAAACTTTTTGATCCAACTCATTCTTCAAAAGAGCTTTCAACTCGCGTCTGGAAAATTTGTGACTTAATTCTTTGGTTGCGAGTTTGAGGGCGTCAATGTTGTTCGCTAAATACATCTGTGGGGTTAATTGTCTGTCATTGAATTCAACCTTGAATTGGTATGAAGTTTCTTCAAGTTCTTGTTGAATGGAAAAATGAGTGGGTGTCAACGATACAGCCATAGATTGTTCCAACACTTTCATCAACTTCTTCTTTAAGTTTCTTGTTCCAGTAACAGTACCTGTAAACTCAGCTTTGTTTTCTTTCAAGTACAAGTGTTCAAAGTTTTGTTGCTGTACAAATGCTTGGTAACCAGTTACAACTTTTCTCGAAAACAAGCCACCAGCTCCGCTACCAGATCCTGTGACACTTGGTGCCTTTGTTATCACACCGACGTAACCCATTTTCAAGGGATACTTTTTGTTTTTCAAGATCGCTGTAGCAGTCTCCGGATCCACTAAATCAAGTTTGGTCACCACCCCAATTGTACGCTCTCCTCTAGGATCGGCTGTTCTAGAAGCTCTCAATGCTGCAGAATTAGCCAAATCGACGTTTGCTGCAGAAATGGCTAAAATAATATTAGGGGCATCCAAATATCTCTCACATAAAGATCTAATTTTCTTTTTCAACTCCACTGGTTGATCAGCGGCCTCGATTTGGATATAACCTGGTAAGTCAACAAGAGATAAATCAGGAACACGGGGGGATCTGATGGTCACTCTAATGGGATCATCGGAAATACATTCATGTTCTGGAACTGCCATATTCAAATCAAACAAAATCTTTTGAACTTCCTTAAAGTCTGTCAAATTATTCCTCTTCAAAGCAGGGAAGTCTGCAATGTCGGCAGCAGAATCTGGGGTATTAATCAAAGTTAACTCGATTGGTCTTCTAGTAACCATATTAGAGCCTTTTGGCAAAAACTCTTGACCCACGATACTTTCCAAAACGGACGATTTACCACTTGATTGAGAACCTATCACCACTATCGAAGGTAATTTCAAGGTGTCATGGTTAATTGAAGACAAGAGGTTTCTGATTTCAATCATTTGACGTGTCAAGGAGAGCATTTCATTATCTGTTTCGTCATTTTCAAGGTCTTCGTCTTCGTCCTCTTCAATTAGCTCTTCTTCAAAGTCCTCTTCGTCTTCATCTTCCTCTGGGGACACAGCAACAGCCGCAGCTGTGGCGCCTAAAGCGGTAGCTGTGTCCTCCGATCCGCCTCCTTGGCCACCCAGTTCCCCTCCTTCTCCTCTACTCATTCCCTTGAAGAGATCTCCGGTCTTGTCAAAGAACCCATCTGCAAAATCTCTGATACCATTGAGTCGATCTGAGGCAAATGTCGAGGCTTCTTCCACCTTGTACATAACATACGATCCTCCAGCAGCAAACGTTCCTCCTATATAGGCAGGAACCTTGGTGGCTCGAACAAGAATCTTAATGAAGCCAATGTTTCTGGTTGGGATAAGAATTGGGGAAGGAGAGCGTCTCGCCATCATCCTGTTCCTTGCTGTGAAAATCGCCGGGTGGGACGATGTGAAAAAAGTAGACCCTGGCGAAATACGCATAGACTTGCCCGAAATCATTGCGTGCTTTCGTATTGCATTCGAATACATGATTCGTTTGGCTACCTTATGATGTTCAGTAGAAGCACGTTAGATTAAAAATTTAGGGGGGCAAAAGCAATGAGAAATGTTACATAAAAAAACAATTTGCCCCCTGCCAGAATTGAACTAGCGACCTTTGCATTACAAGTGCAACGCTCTACCACTAAGCTAAAGGGGCAAATATATAAAAATTCTTCATTTTGTAGTGTTCAAGCTTGGTATAATAGGAGGTGATTTCTGTCACTGAAAATTGCCTAGATTGCCACTTTAAATATATAAACTTTATAGCTGTGTAGAAATAAAATATATGGCAGGTATGTGAAGAAAAAATAAACAGCATTTAGTTAATGCTGGAATTTTTAGCGATTAATTAAGGGGTAATTGCGTCAGTAGAGTCCCGCATGAGGAGCTCTTCCTAGGATTGACGCCTTGAAAGAAGAGAATTTCGAATCAGTAGAAGCCAAAGTCCGTTCAATAAGTATACTTAAATATAAATTTTTTTTTTTAACATATATCATTGATTTTCTGACAAAAAAAAAAAAAATAAAAAATTGTAATTTTCCGCTAGAGTAAAGTATAATGAATGATATAGATAAACATGTTTCCCTTCTTGTTGAAAGGTTTCACGTTTTCCATCCCATTATAAAAGTCATAACTAAAGTCTATTTTCCTTTACAATTAATACAGAAAAACCCCAAAAAAATCCTATAGTCAATGCCGATTGAAAAGACCCACTTCAAGACTCCAAACCACTTCTCCTGTCTTTTTAATATAACACATTGAAAAGGTGATGTTATGCGGTATTTTCATCTAGGTCTCCATTGGATGACTTATGCCGATTAGCATATACTGAGAGTTTTTATTTCGCGGTGTTTTCGGTTAATAACTCTAAAGCAATAACCTTAAGTGCTATCCTCGGATATAGATTAAAAAAACTAGTAACAGTACATATTTAGTTATGGTTTACTTAACCAGAATTGTACATTGTAAATTTAAAGTTTGGAATATGGCTCGGAAACCAAATTGAAGTAAGATGAAGTTGTACACTGGAAGCGAATTCCGAAGTACTTAGGAGGCATTGGATTTCAATGCGCAAATAAATGTGAAGGAGTCAACAGGAAAAGGGTCGAAATAGTTGTCTAGTCCATTAGATCTAGAAAATAGAAAAGGAAAATGTTTCAGAAGAACTAGTTTTGTTTCTTTTTAGTACTTTTCTTTGTAAAATTTAAAGAAAATTGCAACTACAACATTGTGATGAAACAACACCACGCACGTGCAGTTATCTTGAAGCAAGGAAAAAGAGTATACGGCATGAATAAAGAACCAAAAGGAAGTACGATAAGCAATTCTCCAAAGTCTTATAAGGAAGATCGAAAACTTGTCATTCTTTTGTAGAAACTGCGGTCTGCTAAGCATTTCAACAAATTTCTTATCAACGAAAAACCGATTTTGGTTGATAGAGATTTGCATGACAACCAATGACACACCAAAGCGCTCATATTACGTATTGAAAATAGGGTGCCACAATATTAAAGTTTGGATACTTGTCCAACAGTTGGCGGATCAATTGCGTTATGTGGAGACCTTACCAGGGGTGTAGTTGTGATTCAGTAAAGTAAATATTTTTATGTTTGCAGGTGGAACCATCTTTGTAATGGTTTTGTGTGGGGATAAGACAGCATACCAGTTGTAGTCCATACGACTCATTTCCACATGAACACATACATGTGTTATCTTTATACTTAGTTCTTCCAAGATACGATTGTATAGTTGCCATATTAGGTAAGTCTAACCTACATCATCCCTTGTACGTGGTTTAAAGTTTCCCTGGTATTCAATTTCGTATATCTGTACACTTCTACCCTGGTTGCTCTACAAGTTCCCTTGACCCATAGCTACATATATTTCTTCAGTCAAATAGACATAAGCCTAAGCCCTGTACTAATACAAAGAGCCTAGTAGTTTTATTGCAGCCTTGTTTTGTAAATTTAGCCATATGTTGTCCTAGCTATCAGAAATAGCCCCAAACTTTAACGCTAAAGCTAGTCATCGGTCAAGCCTGTCTATGCACAGCGGATGATTTGCATATTGTGGGAAATTTTGACGTAAAAATGAAACTTTGTAGAGAAGAGACGACAACCAAAATAAGACCAGCCAAAAAGACGACAACAATAGAGAGAAGGTGCATTCCTGTAATGTTGATGTTGATAAAATCTCAGGTGATAATATGATACGACCTGACCCACTAATCCAACCCACTCAATAATCTAAGAATGACTTTACATAAACACAATAAGAATCTCTCTTTATCAGTTCGCATTGAAAAAGAAACGATGTTCATATATAGTGAGTTTAAATCGCTTGATAAAAAATGTACGCTCCGCGGGTTTTAAAAGCAATGACTGTTACTGGCAACAATTTTTACTAAGTAATTATATATAAATATCAAAGTACAGTTCAATAATAATCTGACGCTGAAGTGGTATGTTGAAGTACAGGGCCAAGATAAGAAGGAGGAGATCCAGTGACAAGGTCAGTCTGAATTTGGATCGCAAGCTAGAACAAGCTGAAAGACATATCGAACCAGAGATCATGATGGACTCAATGGTGAAGCTGCCACGGATAAGCGTATTCATAAGAAAGTTCAAGCTGAAGGCGAAACGAAAGATGCTGAAGGCGATCCATACCAAAAAGGAGCAGAACATACAATCAAATTATAGAGCCGAGAAAGTTGCTACACTACATTTGCAAACTGCTGTCCAAATCCATCAATCTCAGCGCAACTTGAAGGCGCCTCCATATGACAACAAAATCGAAGATGAAAGTGATGATGAGAACTTTGACAACGAGGTTTTCCAAAATGAGAAGTTTGAAATCGTCAGCTCACATATAGAGTACTGTCGTAAATCCGATTCCACCGATCCACCCCCAGATTATTCAAAAATCACACCCCCTACGAAAAAAAAGTTATTATTCAAGTCTCAACTCAGACAGGTGTCGCGGGCGACACCATTGAAGATCCAGGACTCGAGACTAATACAGAGACTGTATCAAGAGGGAATACTTTTGAAGGAGAAATACTATCATATTAACCGTGGGGTTGAGTACTCAAATAAGCTCCGCCGATGCTTTGTGGTTGTCCGAGTGGGGATAGTTTTATGGGTATTCATATCATTAGGGCTAAGTCGAAGTATTTGAGGTTTATCAAGTGGAAATACAGGCTGATTGATTTATAGAGTTGGGTTATTTATTATAAATATTTATTATAGGATTATTAATATCAACGGGGTGAATGTATAAATACTTTACAAAAAAGAGCTACGGGATCAAACTCGTTTCCCCCTAGAATGGTAGTTAGCAGCTTGCATACACTGCCTGGATACCCCAGGATGATGACTCCAGTGTTTTTGACACAAGATTGTAATTACGGAGAATGTATTTACACACTGTAACTAGCAACGAGAAACCCGAGAAATCGTACAAAAACATGTAGACATGTAGACAGAGAGACTCAATAATTATACTACATATAGGTAGGCTGAACTTTTGGAAAACTTATGTACTATTTATTCCCAAGTAATACCCTTTGCAACTTCTGGAAGGGCATTTAATTTGTCATGCCACTTCTTTACCAAAGGCCATTGATCCAAGGAGATGTCGATTCTGTGTAAAAGACGAGCCCAAGGGAAAAATGCAACATCAGCAGTACTAATGTGGTCTCCAACAAGGAACAAGTTCTTCTCGTTTCTTCTCAAATATTCCTCAAACACACCGTAAATACGGCTTGTATCAGTTTTGTAACGATCAATTGCATAGTCAACCTTAACCTTGCTGAAAACAACAAAGTGGTTTGCTTGCCCCTGGATAGGACCATTTTCACCACACTGGAAGAACAACACCTCCAATTCCTTGTAGTATTCTGGGGTACCAGGCTTATAAGAGAACTTGTGTTCCTTGTCATAAGTTTCAGCCAAGTATCTCAAGATAGCACCAGTTTGAGAAATCACAACATTAGTGTTTGGATCCTCCAAGACTGGGATTCTACCATTTGGGTTCAATTTAGTGAATTCCTCTTCCTTTTGGACACCAGTAGTGATATCGACTTTGACAACTTGATATGGAATCTTGAGAAGTTCAAGGAAAATGGAAACCTTGTAACCATTTGGAGTGCTCCAGGTGTGTAATATTAATGGAACTGTAGTTGTTAGTACTACGAGCGAATCATAACACTTTTTTCATCAATAGAACTTACGAGTCATTGTATTGTTGTGTCTTTATTTCAGAACCAGTTTCAAAATGTGTAAGGTTCATTTTCTTTTATACCAATTTGGATCGGGTTTATATCGGCAATTAGTAACCCATTTTTTAACTTTGCTGTGGAGAGCTGACAAATTAAGCCACACTACTAATAGGGGTTAGAAAATCATGGAGAGGGGATGTTGATGGGAACAATGGATGTGATGCAACAGAGTAGGGACCAACTTAGAAATAGGGAAGATACCCGATATTTGAGGGTGCAAATGTGTTACGAAGCTCGGGGTTCTCGCAGGGTCACTAAGCCTATTATGGAAGCAAAATTGGAAGATCTTGGAAAGCCACATATGACAAGATAACTTCTTGCGATGTGTGATGCATGATTGCGCGACCTATACTTAGTTTCAAAAGGCAAAAAGTGACAAAGTTTTTAAACAAAGGTTAGGTTAGAGTTGGGACAAGGTTTTTTTGCGTACATGTAATCAGAAGATTACTTCTTTTTAAGGTTTCAACTGAAATTATTCCTATTAGTTTCTATAATCATCTATCTTCACTTAATCTAATTCACATAAAGAGCAACATTAACCCGTTTTTAATATGCATATACAAAAAGTTTCATCCCCCCCCACAACTCAAATAGCAAAGCACATGGCATAAAACTTCAACATGAACTTCGCTATTTTCCATCTATCTATTACTACATGTACCTTGCATAAATCCATTTCCCAGACTACAACCTGGGTCCCTAGAGAGAGAAAAGGCGCTATTTAATTTTCCGTGCATCGAAGTCAAATCATATTTCGGGCCAATCTTCCACCTCTTTTTTTTGGTCAAATACGAGCTTTTGTATTATATGCCGTGGTGCTTTGTGCGCATAAACCTTGTTTTCCCAGGGATAAAGAATACAATGCTACAAAATTCTGACCTGACAATAAAAATGCCCATAGATCCAAAACCCCGATATTGTCCCTATTTTTTCCTTCATCTCTTGAAAAAAAAAAAAAAAAAACCTCTTGTTACATTCATAAATTTTAGTACCTTGTAAGATTATAAGTGCCCATCTAGACCATCCAAGAAGAAACATTTCGCCTTTGGCATTTTTTTTTTGGTCTTCGTAAACTTTCAACTTGAAGACCCCCGCGAAATCAAATAAACTTTTTGTTTCTAACGGTTCCACATCCAAATCTTATCCCACTTTCTTCAGAGTCATGGAGAGCCATAACGAGAGGCGAAAGAAGGTTACACGAGCTTGCGACTACTGTAAGAAGCGCAAGTACAAGTGTATCGGGAGGTCGCCGTGTGATTTATGCAAAAAGAAGAACATTGTATGTACGTTTTCGATTGTCGACAGGCGAACCACCAAGAAGATCAAGATGGAGGAGGATGATCGCAGAGTGACTCCAGTGGCGAATTTGATGATCACTCCATTCAAGACCAGCGATATTTCCCCGTCTCCAGGTGCAATTTCCACCACCCTAGCAGGACCCTTGAGACCCTCTCAGCAACAACCTTTATTGCAACATGCACCACCCCCTGCACCACCCCCTGCACCACCCCCTCTCCCTGAGTACCAGTATGGTGTATACGAGAATAATATATCCAATTCCAATTCCAATTCTCGAGCGAATCCCTCCAAATACCCCAATCCACAAAGTTCAATCTATAGTAATTATTCGAATACCCAATATTCAAATGGCTTGGTTCCACCCACAATACATACCAATCAAACGAACCATATCAGTCAAGCAGGAATCTATAATACCCATTCCCAGATCGGAAATATGAGTGGTCTGACCTTGAACTCCAAGTTTAATCAACTAGGCCAACCAAACCAAATGAATCAAATGAATCAGATGAATCAGATGAACCAGATCAACCATATGAACCAGATGAACCAGATGAATCAGATATCTCAAATGTCTCAAATGTCTCATCAAATGTCTCATCAAATGAATCAATTAAATCAAAACCAAAACCCCTCGCATAATCTACCTCAATCACTCTCCCAAGTTATCAATATCCCTCAGGATTCTTCTCACAGCAATGTAATAATTTCTCCTAATATACCTCAAAATCTCCCCCAAAGCTTGATCAGTCAATCCATTATGAATGTACAAAACCCAACTCCTACAAGTGCTAGTTTGACTCCAATATACGCTTCCAACCAGCAACAAGCTAACCAGACCAATAGAACTCTTGGAAACACCACACACCTACCCCCGATCGGCTTAGGAGCTCTTCCCCCAATAAACACCACCAACACCGCCACCAGCTCCTCAAATTACCCTTGCCAATTCTCACAACAAACTCAAAATCAGTCATCTCCATTAAAATTTTCAACTACAGAGAATAATTTCTCTCTGACAGTCTTGTCTACTCAAATTAATCAAACTACGACGGAAAACAACTCTGCTCCAGACACCCAAACCAAGCAACCGAACCCTCAAGAGGAAACCACGCCTTCAATAGCAAAACTGGCCTATATTCCTAAAAGTTTACAGCCATTACTTTCATTTCCTTTGAGTGATGACAGCTCATCCGATAAAGAAGTTTCCGTCAAAGTGGAAAAGCCAATTTAAAAGGTGAGAATCGTAGAACCCGAGACGCCTTCTACAACGAAGCCTGATTCGGGCGAAATCAAGAATACAAATGCAAAAGTTCTTATAGACGCTACCGCTTCTTCGCGTTACATTGGTGAATCTTCTCCGTTGTCACTACTTTTTGAAGCAAGAAGCTTGTTCAAAAGAGAGTTAGGAGATTCGGATTTCACAAGAGACACACAGGGTATTAACGTTATGGACGAGGCTGTCACTCTCAACCATAGAGAGCCTGTGGAATTACCTCCTCGTCATATATGTAATATTCTCATGCAGATTTTCCAAAGTAATATAAACCAGTCGTGGTACATTTTCAACATGAAGTATTTTACGAAAAACGTTGTGGATTATGCATATGACAACATTGGTGGATATGTCAGACCAGAAAGAATCATCTTGCTTCATTTATCGTTGTCACTTGGGCTATTTTTCGCTGAGATATCCAGGAATCCAGTAATATTCCAGCTTCCTTCAAGTTCTATGACTTCCGAGGCATACTTCGAGACTGGATTCAATCTCCTCAGAAATACAGTCGACGATGGGAAACTTTGGATATCTGAAGCTTACTTTTTGATTTATTTCTATTACCAATCCAAGTGTAACCGAAATACTTCTTGGCTCATGCTTGGTCATGCTGTCAGATACGCACAAGCCCTTGGTCTTCACAGAACTTATATCAACGAAAGTTACAAAAATAAAGAATTTAAATACCATAGAAGGAAGTTGTGGATCAGTTTGTACGTTTGTGATAGAATCTCATCAATATTGTTAGGTCGTCCTCTAATCATATATGACAATGATTGGGATGATTTCAAAAATATCGATGACCTACTAGTCTCGGAACCTGAGAATAGAATCAACATGAAATGTCTTATAGAAATTACTAAGGTGACCAAATTAAATTCAAAAGCAGTCCACAACTTTTACCTTAGTGGTAGAATTGACCCCTCCAGAGCTGAGAAATTGGCTTTGGAATTCAAATTTTGGTCCATGAGTTTACCTCTGGATATTCAAATAGACAAAATATTGAACTATCCCAAGGATGCTCTGAAAGACACAATTACAAAGCCAACGCATAATGTTCACAATGACAACTTTTCAGTTTTCGCATTACATTTGAACCAATTGTTTGGTATCATGATGTTGAGTCGTCCATTTTTCATGTACATTGCTTTCAGGCGGAAAAACATTCCAGTGCTTTCAGGTAGTGGGAGAGATAGAATGAGAAGCTTGAGAAATGAATCTACCATGGTACATTTTTGCAAAGCAAGTGTTAAATCATCAGTTTTAACCATTCAAATGATCAGTTTCTATATGGGTCAATATGCACAGAGAGTGGAAAGTTATCCCTCAGTTAACTGTGTTTTCATGGCTGCAATAGTTCTCGGACTCTCCATTTTACACAGGAAAACCAATCCTGATTTCAAGGATGACTATGATACAATAACAATAATGAAGTACTTGGAAACCTCCAAAAACATATTAACAGCGTTAAGTGCTGTTAGTATTATGGCTCATAGATTTAGTATCATTATTGGAATGATGAAACAAGCTCTTGAGATGGCATACACAGATCTATGCACAGGAAGCGCTGATTTCCCAATGCAATCTGTAGTCTCTAGTCCAGAATCTGTCGATATCCCTGACCTGAAGCAAGATGGAACTTTTAAACACTCTGTGAACTTGCACGGCAACCGCAACACTGGGAACAGTAACCTGAATATTAATTACACCAATGAAAAGATGGGAATGAACATGCATATGTCACAGGAGTTGTTAGAGCAGGAATTTCAGAATAGTGCTCAAGGAAAGGCTCTCGCAGCAGCCCAAGCAGCAGCCCAAGCAGCAGCGGCATCTTCAGCTGTAACAGGGGCACCAGGGACCACGGATTTAGAAAGTTTATTAGATTTCCAACTGTTCTTTGCACCTAGAGCAGCGGCAATGACTTCATCAGACGACAACAATTCAGACATGTCAAGAAGCAATGGTAACGATAAGATGGATCCATTCATGTACAATATTGGGACAAGTGATATTTTATTTGATAATAATCTTTAATTCTACATGTATTACTAAACCGAAAATTTTAAATCCCTTGAAGATTATATTTCAGCAGCGCTGGTATATATAGAGACACCACTATTCCTACGAATATCAATATTAATAAACAACATAAATACACATAATAAATAATATCAATATAGAAATATTGGCAAACTTTTGGGTAATACATTTGGTTAAAGAACACGAACACATAACTCAACCCTCACTCTAAAGTATCAATCTTGAGAAACCTTTTTAACCCATCAAGATAAAATTCTTGACTCATTATCGATTAAATACTTTCTGATTTGTGCCAAACTCCCACCCAATTTCTTGAATATTGAGACTTTAATGTTAGAGTCAAACATATAATTAAGTACCACTTCACCAACCTTCAAAATATACAAAGTCTTCTCTAATGTATAAGTCTCTCTGTTGTCCAAGCCATTGTAGAGATGCAAGTTTGAGAAAAATTGATCCAATTTTGCTCCACCATTTTCCTGGTACTTCAGTTTAAGGAAACACTCAATCTTGTCTAGTAACTTCAAGATTAAACTGAACCTATGATTCAACTCAAACAAAAGATATGCAGAATTTCCATCGTAAATAGCCGATTTCGGGTTATTTTTACGAAGAATATATACCGAAAACGCAGCAAGTATTGAAAACACATGGAAAAGCATTTGAGAGTGAATCGAATTGGTCAGATTATCAAATTCTTCTGTTATATGAATTTTGATATTGTTCTCAAAAGTTCCCAATGTGTTTTCAGAATTCGAGGTTAAAGATTTTTCATGAAGAAAGCTAGATAAATCAGAATATTGTGAATTTGGAGCCGAACTCTCAGATTTAAATAAAACTAACTTCAAGATCAGGAGACAACAATCCACGATTTTCAAATAGTCCATATCACTGACATTGTTTCCATTTGGCACATTATCATTGACAAACTGATTGAAATTCTTGGTTAACCCATCAAAATTACGAAGCCAACTTTGTTCCTTGACCAATCTAAAGTCGATTAAAGATGAAATTTTAGTGAAATTTGATAACAAGGCAAAATCGAGTTTCTCATAATTATTTTGAATTTGCGGCTTTGATGAAGGGAAATATTTAGATATGATATCCAAGACTGAACCAATATCATAATTCTTGAAATTTTGATACTGTTGAATTTCGTACAATCCATGAACAATGCAAATAAACCCAAAACGGCTTAGGTGTCCGATCTTTTTCAAGCTGGTATTGCTTTTCGAGTTTAAATCTCCATTTGCTCCATCCTTGAACAATTCTAACAATAAATCCTTGTATAAAATCTTGTCTTTTTTAAGGTAGTTGTCCAATGCAAAATCTCCTCCAGGGTTCTTTATACTCATTGTATTATTATATTCCTGGAATTCACCGTAGTTTGAAAACAGCCACAACAATTCATCATTTTGATCTGAGGCCAGTATTCCATGTAAATCATGAACACTCAAGGTCAAGGGAACATTGTACATCATCAACAAAAAATTTGTTAATCTGTATATCATGAAAACTATTCTCAACTGGGATTGGTAATTTATATTATTCCTAAACTTGATTTCATCGTAAGGAGACAGGATATTCATATTGGTTTCATCTTCTTTATTCATGGAGAATAAAATCTTACGACCGCTCTTTATCAGCGTTTTCACAAGTGAATTGAGGGCGTTTAACTGACGAATGACAATATAAACATTATTCTCATTATCCGAAAAAAGGCCATATATTACAGAAAGGGTAAGGGATTGAATCAACCAAAGTGGATTGGCAGATGAACTGTCCTTCTTTTCTCCAACAGTATTTTTTCGACTTTCTAAATATATGTGGATCGTTCTTCTTGAAGCTTCGTAAAGATGTTCCAGATCATACTTGTTATTAGTCAACAAAGCACCAATAGTGGCAATCAAAAGAGGCAAACACACACGTGCACTTTCATTGGATTTATCTTCATTATATGTCATGTTCATCATTTCAAACTCACTCAATTTGGATTCGTGGATAAATGGAAAGTGAGAAAGAAAGTCTGCCTTGAAGGTAGTTGCGTAATGCTCCAATTTTTCATTTGAGGGAATCGATGGGGCCATTATTCCACTGATAGGGTATTTATCTAAGGCCTTGTGTATCATATGCCTCATATTACTTGAGAAAATTTTGGATGTAGAATACTCTCCAAGCCGTTGATTTGGTAAAAGTGGTGTTTTGAATTGTGCTTGTAAATTCTTCATTATGTATTCTTCCTCTTCATTTTTTAACCTATCTGGCGACATGAATGGAGAGTTTCCTTCTATGCCAGACGAAGAAACCAGTTGGTTGTCACCATAGAAAAAGTACCCTCCGGGCACAAACTTAGAACCCGCATCTATTTCATGTGTTAATTCGTCCATGTCATTCAAAAAGTTCAAATCAAAATTTTGACTTTGACGATTATTTTCATTCTCATCGCTTTCTTGTTCTATTGGTGTAAGCGGTTTCATATTGAGGATGTTGTTATTACGCAGAACCTGTTGTATTCCAGGCTTCCCTTCTAAAAGGCCATTGGGGTAGTCTCCTTGCTGGTATTGCTGAACAATATCCAAAGGAAATTCTAACTGTGAATCTGGTATATCGTAAAATGAGTATCCATAATTGTCAGACTTCGCAAGGTTAGTACGGTTGTGTGATTGTAAACCTTGTTGAAGTTCTTGGCTTGTAATTGTGGCAGTTGGCATCATGTACGGGATATTTCCCAATGGATTTATTATTCCTTTGGTATCACTCAAGTTATTTAAGGACAATTGTGAGTGAGATGGTAAAGAAAATGACCCATGGTGACTAGATATCGGAGGATTGGCATTTATAGAGGCCACGGAATCTTGTCTGTTGTCATTTGCATGAGTTTCCAAAGACATACCAGGAATATTAGACAAATTGTTTAACCAGTTAATTTCGTCATTCATTGTTGAGGGGAGAAGTTGGGGTGTTGAAAATTCCACATTTTCAGAGTTTGGATACAAATCATTAAACTCAGGGATACCAATGGAATAATTAGCACCAGATTGTGCAGAGAAAGATGCCCCTCTTGTTCTTTTCTTCAGCTGTTGCTGTTGATCGAAAAGTTGTTTCTGAAGTGATTTTTCGGCGGAGAATTGAAAGTATTTGCCTTGTTTCCTTGAGAATAGGTCAAGACTAAAATCAAGTCCGGGAGGAAGTGTGTCAGCAGATGATGAGGGAATGGTAGAATTTGCATCTGAGTGTAGATTTTGAATGCTTAGGTCCTGTCCATTTGTTTCCGGCTTTTGAGGTTGCGGAGCTTGATAGGTGGGGTCTTCATGTACCAGTTCGTCGTCTTCCATATCCATGTCATCATCATCGGCTTCGTCGATTTCACCTCCTAATCGTTTTATGGATTTTCTTCTGAGCCTGGTGATAGCGTCCAGGCACCCAGCGTGAAGTTTCTGCGCATGTCTTAATAGTAAATCACGGCGCAGGAACTTCCTTTGACACACACCACACAGAAATGGTTTCTCTTTCGTGTGTGAACGTTCATGTCGTCTAAGATGCTCTAAACGAGCAAAGGCTCGGGTACAAACCTGACAGACAAACAACCTTGGTTTACCCAGAGGTGTTGTACCATAAGCTGTAAGCTCTAGTGGGACGTTCTTTTTACCAATCTTGGAGGTTGGGGGAGAGACTCCATTGATGCTCGCAGATCTACCTATTGAATGTGGAGTAGCCATTTTGGGATAGTAAAGAACCGTAGCAGTTTTTCATTCAATTAATGATTGTTTATCAAAAAGGCATCAATCTGATAATAATAAATAAGGTAAAGGTAAAATAAATAGTATGCGTGTAATAAATACTCCAGTATGGTGGTGATATCTGAACGGTGTCTTCAAAAGAATAAATCAGATTCCCTCAAGTTGATTTCTTTGTTGAGAGAGGAACAGGGAGAAAAATGCCTTTGCCCAAAAAAAAAAGACAAAGATAAAAGAGGGCAAAATTGAATATAGTGATCTGTTGAAGGGAATCTCAATGGTTGGATTTGGACTGATGTGAAGACTGTCCTTTTTCTTTGTTTCAATTCTGGTTCGACACCGACTTGATCTCGTGTGTCTTCTAAAGTTTAGCAAAGGGTTTCTACTATTAAAGTTATATGTTATGGGGAAAATGTGGGGAATAGAGGATTCTCGATAATCTCGAAAAATATGTCGGCGTGTCGGCCGCTATTGTAAACTGGCACGGTCATCGGAGTTGAAAAAGCTCGGATATAACGTTAATCGACGGCATATGAAGGTGAGGATATGGCAGAGAGGTTGGGTGGTTACACACAAATGCCCCAAGAAACTATGACTACAATACCTTGATTCCTAAATCGTTTATAGACATCAATCTCCTAATCTCTACTGGGCAATACTCAGTTTTGTCAATTGTGGGGAAGCCCAATTTTTTTTTGTGAGTGACTATCTTGGCTGCATTTGGAAGCTTGCATTATAAATAAGGCTAGATGCGAGGTCATTGAAAAGAATACACATAACAATGAGACTAAAACTTGGTCTAATAGTCCATAACTCTAGACCAATGTGATATTTTGCTTGATACCCTTGATATAATTTTGAATATGAATTTTCAAAACATTGACCCAAAATGCACTAAAGTATGAACATAGAATGTTCTGATGCACACATCTAGCACACATCTAGCACACATCTAATTATAATACATACAATTTCTAATTGTCAGACAGATCGAAGTTGCTAAAACATTGGCATCTCAACTCTAAATCATAACTTCAAAATGGTAGTTTTTATGTTTGAAAACCCTGAAAGCTCCCTGTTTTCATAGTTACAATTAGACCTTTGACCAGCAATGTAACAACAACAACTGTCATTCCAACACACCTACCCACCTATATGTATATTGTACACATAGAAACTAAAACTAATGGATTCACACGTGATCACAAAAATCACCAAAAAAAAGGTCCACAATTTTAGTAATCCAATCTTGATTAGTAGTAAAGAAATGGCCGTTATAGAAATTGAATCCGAAGCTCAGTTCACTGAGTTGACCAAGTCGAACCCAACTAAGTTACTTGCGCTTTATTTCCATGCTCCATGGGCTGCCCCATGTAAGACCATGAACAGTGTGTTCAAGACTTTGGCAGACTCAAAACTGTCTGATACCAACATTTTGTTCCTTTCAATTAATGCAGATGAGTTAAGTGAAATCAGTGAATTATTCGATGTTAGTGCAGTTCCATATTTCATTCTTATCCGTAATTCCACGATCTTGAAGGAATTATCTGGTGCTGATCCAAAGGAATTCATAAATTCCTTGAACCAATTTTCCACTACCGAGCCAACATCCTCAACCACAACTTCTTCAGCCACACCAGCTACCAAAGAAGAGACTCCTTCTGCCTCTACTGAAACTCCAGAGGAATCTGAAGAAGCATTAAACGAAAGATTGAAGAAGTTGACGTCTGCTGCTCCCATCATGGCCTTCATTAAGGGATCCCCATCTTCTCCACAATGTGGTTTCTCCAGACAATTAGTTGCCATTTTGAGAGAACATGAGGTAAGATTTGGCTTTTTCGATATCTTGAAAGACGATGCAGTTAGACAAGGTCTTAAGAAGTTTAGTGACTGGCCAACCTTCCCTCAAGTCTACATTAATGGTGAATTCCAAGGGGGTTTGGATATCATAAAGGAATCCATCGAAGAAGATGACCAATTCTTTGAAAACGCCTTAAAGTAAAGTATAGATTAATAATGAAGTTATCTCTGTCTATCTTGTGATGCAGCTAGTTCCAGATTGATTGATGTAAAGTGATTTTTATCACCTAAGTTCAAATCCTACCCTTAGAAATGAGCATATCCAATTCATCATCAGAGGAAAAGACATCAGAAGAGTCTTCTTCTGTGTCGGATATAGGATCGCTCATTTCGCCTTCGCTCATATCTTCACCTGTTTTCTCTTGGTTCAACTCTCGTATTTTTTGATCGACATCTAGTTGGAATTGATCAACGGGTGATTTTTCATAATCTTCATCCTCAACTGGTATCTCTGTGTCTGCGTAAATTCCTCTCTTTAAAGAGCCGCCTAGTCTGTTGTAGATGTATCTACTCTTGATCGTTTTGTTATAAATAATTGGAGTGTAAAAGCCGTACACTAAATTTAGATCCTCAAAACTGTTCTTATATAAATCAATATACCTTTGGTATCCTTTAATAAGGTTTGAGCACTTCCTCGATTCTCTAACCATTTTGAAATGTCTCGGGAATTTGATTTTCGTTTTGTAACTTGTCCGATTAGCATTTCGAAGTTCTAGTCTTGCTGCCTTAATTCCAACTTCCTGTGTCAATTCAGAAGACTCTAAGGTATCGTTAATACTTAATCCATCAACAATAGTGCTGGCACCTTCAATTGATAGACCGTCGTTTACTTGATAATTTTCTAATATAGATAAATTAAGCAAACCAAAATTCTGATAACTAAATGATTGTAGTACCTTTTCCACTGAATAAAAATCTCTATCGTTCAGGCTCAAATGATCAAACTCGGAGCTTGAAAATATAATTTTACCGATGGCATGAAAGAGATTTAACAGACTTTCACGGGTTTTGGGATCCAAAACCCTTCCAACATCAATTGAATCATTAGTTGTTGTTTCACTCATCGTTTTAACCCGACTAGTGTAATTATTGGCCCACCATTGTAAATTAAATATAGCTGATCTTATATCTCCAGTTTTCACTAGATCCTCTGTAAATTCACTAAGGGTAGTTTTAGGTATCTTGGAGAATGTAGATTTTTCATTTTTGATTATACTGGTCAATGACTTCTTCAAGAATTTATTTGCTAGGGCATTGAAGTTGATTGTTTTTGTGTTTGGAGGTGCAAAGGACTTCCCTAGTAAAGTATCCATACAGAGATTGTTTTCAATATTATAGGAATATTTCACTTCTGCTCCAGCATATTCAATCTCAGTGAGGCAAAGAACCAAGGGTGGTGTATCTGGATTATACACCCATTCTTTCAAAGCCTGTCTGAAATTTTGCAAAGTATCGTCATGAAATACATTAGGTAGTTCTTCCACTATCACGATAGATAAGTTTGCACCAATGCGATACTTACAGTCTTGAAGGAAGTCAGAAAAGTGCGATGAGTGACTAGTTCCAAGGACAGTTGAATCTATATATTCAATCCAATTGTCCTCATTATTTCCCAAGCTGAATATGTCATTGTATTTGGTCTTATACTTTGGGACTAGCTCGTCTGCTAACAATTTCACTGTCGTTGACTTCGAACTACCAGCAGGCCCCGTCAAAACAAGCAATTTAGTCAGACTTCCATCGATCATGTCTTGTAAGACTTCTCTAACCTGTTTCAACTTCAGCGGATTTATGCAGAGGTCACCAAGACTTCTTGGTTTATACTTATCAATCCATTGAATAGAGCTGGGTAGAGGGCTTGTAGAGGGCAATTTGCTGGACTGTATCTTTGGAACAAACACAATTTTAGTTACATCTTCGTCAGATGACTCTTCTATGGCATCCAGATCAGACGATATTATTACTCTAGCCCTTTTAGGATGTTGTCTGGTTTTCAGACGTTTCATGCTTAATGATTTTGTTTTTGTTAGCTCAAGAGAGAGAAGTGAAAACACAGGCACGATGGGACCATAGAAAAGCAAATCTGGTTGGTTGCATACATGCGTGATATATAATACATGTCAAAAGGAGATGTTCAAAATGGCACAGTCCGTATCTACCCTCATTTAAATCTGATAGATGTTAGATAATGCAGATAGTGCACAATGCTTGGGAATTAAAGAGAAATAATTACAGCTATTATTAGCAGTACAAATAGTATTACAGTCAGCACAATAGCCAACACCAAAATATAAACTAAACTCTAATACAATGATACACATCCCAAACACACATACACTAAATAACATACCAACTCAAAATCGTGCACTAGCGTTTTACGCGTCAAAATCTTAAGCGTCGATAAAGAGAAGGTCATCCCTAACAACAGGGAATGATCCAAAACAAACATCTTCAATGGTGCTGAACTCAAGGTCAATCTCATCGAATTTATCGCATGGCCCACATTGCCATTCGCACTTCTCGTCTGTGCTAGTATAGAACCCGTAGTTGTGCTCAATCTGTGACTTCCACGAGACGCAACACGAGTTCTTTGTGGCCAATTTACTATTTAAAGTTGGCTTGGATTCTTTGACGAAGATAGATGGGATGATGGATTTGGGAAGTGGAGGCGGAGTGAACTGTGTAATTTCATTAACCAAGAAGGTGTAGTTGGAGTACCATTCGGAGTTGATGCTGTCCTCGGTCTTGACGTCATAATCAGGAAACAACAATTGACTGAAGTTTAAGGCAAACTCAAATGGACATCCCAGAGAGTTTAATTCTGTATCTTGCAAAAGCTTTTGTTGAGCAAACGTAAGGTTGTAGTAGACGGTGTCGATTTCAACAGTCAGTGGATAATAATCACTTAAACTGAACTTTAAATGATGGGTAGACACCATTTCAACGGCTGACACCATTGACACCAAGAGGAAAACTGCAAGCATTCTTCAATATACTATATTATTAAAGATATATAAAAACGGGATTTTGGTTCCTTTTATTACTTTCCAATTTTAGGGCGGGCTTTGACGCACAACTTACATTCCGATCTTGATACGATCATTGTTACACAGAATTAATAGCTAGGGCATTTGTTAATCACTAAATAGCCTAAACCCCTACATTACAAAATATTCTAATCGAAAATAGGAAAAGCTTCTCTAGAAGGAATAAAAGGGTTTGAGAAAACTAAGGCATTGATTCAAAAATAGTACAATATAATTTAACTACCACAACCACTTGGGCAGTCACTGAAACAAAGATTTTTGGTTGAAGAACCAAAACCAGTGTTGGAAGCACTGTTGAGGCTGGAGCCTGAAATAAACTAATTGCTGCTGCTGGGGTAACTGCTAGAAGAGCCCCAATATGAGGTGCAAGATGCAAATTCCAGTTGCGCAGAAACATTGTCATTATCTGCTTGTAGAATTCAAAATCCCAGTATGCAGACTCGTTCCAAGGTACTTGGTCAGATGAAGATGTACTAAAAGTACTTCGAGCCGAAGTTTCTGATTTCAGAAGAGCCTGTGTTACCGGACCAAGAAACACGGCACTTTCCCGATAGAAGTGAAATATCTACTCATGCTACCAGCATCCCAACAATTGATCAATTGTTGAGACATACCTAGACAAGTCATCAAGACAGCATTATTAGAGTTACAACTAAGAAGTGTGGCCTAATTTAATAGGGAAAGGAACTCCTAGGATCTATTGGCTTAAGGACCCTTTGGTTGCAAAAAAAAACATGGTAAAAAAAAGACCCGGAACATTTGACAGCAATACCTAATACTGTAACAAATGAAACTCACACTAACAACTCATGGTAGAATCCTTACTCTTATACTCGTAAATTTGTGCCCAATTTCTCACACCTAAGAAACTATATATTGGGTGTTTGGTACCTAAAATGCAACATATGGATCTACACGCCTCATACAACGATTTATGTCTAAAAATAGGCAAATTTTAAACCTATTTAATATTATTGAACCCTGTATCAAGGTTATATCTTATAATTATACAAAATATAGTACATAGCAAATTTCATTTTTTTCGACCCAGTCCATGTGTCCTATTATTGCATGATTGAATCTGTTCCAATCAGCACACTTTCGTACAGGACTTCAAACGTTTCACTTAGTGAGGGAAATATTTTAACCCTCAACTGTTGCTCTTCCCTGTTGTTTTCTTCTATTAGCCCTAGATAATGCACCCCATTTAATTGAAATTGAACCCAATTTTTCATTGTTTCAATATAAGATATTCTCTCCTCTTGACCTTTAATGTCTGATTCTCCAAATTTCCTATGGTATCTGCATAAATACTCTTTCTTTTCAGCATTGAAAAGTACACCATCTGCTAATGCACAAGTGGCATGGTATGCTCTGGTACATTTGGGATAAGTGCACTGGAAACAAGCACCTAACGCCATCCCTGATCCTCGGGTTGTCTTCTTGCACACCATGCAACCAAGTTTCCGATGCTTCGGTGTAATGTCCTTTAATCCATGCACTATGTTGTCCTTTTCAACTAATTGAGGAAAAACTTTCGAACAAATCCGATGTATATTGTGTTTCGTATCTGACTTGAGAAGTTCAAACGGCATGAGATTTTGAGGAAGGTTGTTTGGACATAAGTTGCACTGAGGAGGAGAACTAAAGGAAAGGTTTGGTTTAACTCTTTTGGTTTCTTTATCCGTCTCAGATTTCCTTCTTTTTTTATGTGGGCTTAGATTCTGTGGTTCTAAATGTTCTGGCTTTGATGTTATTGAAGGCATACTTTTTGTTCTAGGCCGCTCTTCAAGTATGGGCACATATTCTTCCCCTCGATACTTGCATATGAGTTGCTGGACATTGATTCCAACACTATCGCTTATACATTCGCATTTTTTAGTCACTTTTCCAATCTCAAACCAATCATCCAATGCAAAGTTTACTGACTCCGCTAAATTGAACCCATAGTTGAAACCCGCATGGTACCCATAAGGATACGTAATTATAAATTCGCCCACGTTATGAACAACCTTATTGTACTCGATCCCATTCTTTTCTAAGAATTGAGGGGACACAGCAAATGTTTTATGTCTTAAGAATTCAGAACAATTCCTAAATTCATTTGAAAATGTTTCTTTCATCAAGTTGAAGAATCGGCCTGATTCCCGCTGTGGTATCAGATACCACTGTTTAGGCGCTCCAAAATGAAGGTAGTTGATGGAGTATAAGTCTTGATCTTCTAAGTGCCATGCAAATGTAGCTTTCCATAGCCCAGCATACAAATAAGCATCATTAACCCCAGGCAATTTTTCTTCCATTAGATCTAGTATATTTGGCAACTTGGCTACATTCCAAAATTGAAAGTTGGTAGGGAAAAGAGATCCCAACATGTCAGCACCGTACATTGGCTCTGCGTATGTTAAAGTTCTCCAGTAGTTCTTCTCCAATTCTTCACATCTTTCCCTTGAGTATTCGTTTAAATTTGAAGATTTATTGGAAATTGGAAGAAATTCTGGATGATTTGTAGACTTGTTAGCACCGTCGACCTCACAAGATTGGGGTGAGGTAATTATTAGGGGGGTTGTCATGTTCGTTTTTGTATCTTCCCCAGTTTCTTTTTCAGGTTGTGTAGGAGTATTGTTTGTAGGTAATTTCTCATCAGAAACGGTATTCTCGCTTGGAACTGTATTCCTTCTCTTGTGGTTTATTTTTGGGGGCCTGTAGTTTGAGTTCCTAGTGGCCAAGTCATTCCATTGGAAGATGTTAAATTTGCGCTGTTTCTCTATATTCTGAATATGGAAAACGCCATTTCCTGATGAATTGATTTGCTGCACAATGGGGTTTTTTATTATAACATTTTCTAAGTTTTCCTGGGTGTATATTCCATCTAGTTGGGACTTCCATTCGCTGGGCGGTATGATTTTGACGATTCCTGATTGCATTCCATATATATTTATCATCTTGTTAAACAGGTAAAAGTCAGCAAACTGTGACATTGTAGGCTCAAAAACTGGAACACCGTTCTGTATATACAGCGGCTTAATATGTAGCGTTTCCATCACAAGAGCAAGTTGGTCAGTCACACTAGGTTACATAAAAATCATTTTGTCGTGAATTTGTTTGTCGTGAAAGGTTCTGCTTGTGATTTTTGATATGTGCGACAAAATAAATGACAAGATAGGATTTCACCTCTAAAGAAAGACAGCACTTTAATACTGGAAGGTCCACCAAAAATATAAATAGTTACTTCATACATAAAAATGGCTGTTTTAAAACCTTCTTACAAGAAGGAAGAAAGAATATCAAAGTCTAGAGTTTTAAACGCCTTTATACTTACCTTCTTGACCCTTTTCATAGTGGTTGTGTTATTCTACCACTTCAAGTGGGCTCTTAAGGTGATGTACTACAGACCATACGGCAATTTGCTCAACAATTTGATCTTTGGTCCGGGAACTTTGGTAGCTAACGCCGGTCTTTCCTTTAAAGTTACATCTTACATAAATACAGTATTGGTGGAAGATAAAATTGATGCTGATCACAAAAAATACATTTAAAGGATGAACATATGAGTTCGATGAACATAGTTTGATGAACATATGAGTTCGATGACTACAGACACTAATAAAAGTATGAGAAACCAACTGTAGTATTTTCCCCCTTAATTACCCCATACCTCTTCTACACATAATTTCATTATTCATAAATTCCCTATGTAACCCCCTGGAACGATATTTTTCAATATTGTTGATTTTCACCTAGTCTTCATCGGAGATATAATCTCTTCCTGCGAGCTTATTTCACTAGAGATTAGATAATTCAATATCCCTTCTTCAACTGGACTCAGAGGAACTTGTAGCTCAGATGTGCTGTGTGGTTTCTTTGCCTCCGCAACTTCTCTTGTTATCTCTAATACGCTAACATTATTCTCGTCGTCTTCCGAATCTGGAACTTCCACTTCACTATCAACCTCAATTGGCATGGAGTTCAACTTTCGTACTGTTATCTTATTTTCTTTATCTTCATACTCATGGAAATCAAGGTTGCTCTTGAATTTATACCTTGTTGTGTGCAACAATTTCCTTTTCTTCTTTAGCGGCATTGACATTGACGACTCAATTTCGGCGTCGCTAAATTTGGTTTTAGCAGTCGAGTATTCCTCATCAGAGAGACTGGTTTCTGCTCCTTGTGTAGTTTTATTTCCGTTCACCACAAGTGGTGAGCTATCTGGGACAGAGTTGGGTATAATTGATTCCTTTTTGGGGTTAAATGGGGATTTTATTGGAGTTCGACTAGTGGAGCTCACCAAATCTCGTATTCTTTCAGAGATACAGCTATCTTCAACTACTATTCTCTGTACTGTGCAGTTTTCATCTATCAATATGTTTTGTTGATTGGCAGCGATCAGAACTTTTGGGAAACTGCCCTCTACTGAGCCAGCAAAAGGAAACGAGTTTGAGTTTTCAAATGCAGTTTCGCCCTGATGTGACGAAATAATTGATTGCTTGGGGGTAAGAGGAGACATGAAGTTAACCTGAAGGGAATTTCTCTTTGGGGTTATTTCAAATTCTTTTAATGTCATTTGGGTGTTTTCAACCTTTTTAAATGAATCAATAGACAACTCTTCAATATCGGATTCCGAATCCGGGATTATTTGCACTTCTTCTTTACGTGAATCAACCTTTTTGTCCAAATCAACCTTTTTGCCCAAATCAACCTGTACGCCTAAATCAGTATTCAGTGAACATTTATCCAATACATCCTGGCTCAATGTCATGATGAATAGCTCCAGTTCATCGCACGTTTTATCGTATTCTTCGTCTTGCAGTGGTTGGTCATTGAGATCATATAGCCATCTCAATTCATCACTGGTAGTTTCCGGATGTTGCAGAGCTTGGGACCATATGCCTTGAGATGGATCTGCAAACTTTCTAATTCTTTCTGTAATTAATTTCAAGGTTCTCTTACTTGAAAGAGCCATATCGGGGAACTTCGTCTTCATATGTATCAATACATGGTTCCATTCTTCTTGGGTATATATATTTGAAATTGATGATATTGCATGTTTCCCTTCAAGATTATTTAGAAATGCATCAATTTTAGATTGATTCCCTGAAAAGTATGATAACTTGCTGACGCTTTCTTGTGCCAACTCAGCAAGGGTGGTTGCCTTTTTAGGTTTCTTCTTGGACTTCTTCCTAGGGCTTTTCTTGGGTGTGGCAGGTATGGCTGCTCTGATTACAGGCGCCTCCAACTTAAACTTACTCAAGAGTGGGATCTTTTGGTTCACATGCTCCAAATGGGATTCTTTCGCTAGCGATTCTTCATGTACCCCCTGTATTTGGGTGGTAAACGTCAGGTACTCATCAAGAGGCATTACGCGTTACTTTAATATTTAATTACTAAGATCATTTTAGTGAAGGAATCGAGGAAATGTGACTTTTGGAGATAGAGAATGGAAAGACATGTATTGGAGATGTAATGGGACTATTCAAGGTTGTTGGACTCGTCAAGTATTTAATTTTAAAAAAATTTAGGAAATTAATGGAATTTGTTGCAAAATCATTATATTCTGGCAATATAGTTAACAAAGTAGAAGAACTACAAAAAGAATGCTTATATTTAGTGTACATATGAATCATCATATCTCAAGTCTTACGATGGTCGCCGTAAACAGTTCTATATTTGAAATCTCCCTGGTCATAACATTATCGGTTTGGGTATAAATTGTACAGAAAGAAATCTCTAAATAGACTGATCCCCATTAAAACTCTGAACTAACTACTCTTTTGCTTATAGCAGGTACCTCATTAGGATAATAGCTACAAATACAAGTCTACAAAATAACTCTGAACTACTCTTTGTCTTGTAGTGAATCCATCAATTAATAATATCACTCCATTTATAATACACGCATGTAAAAAGGTGGTACTCAATACTTAACATCGTCTTTAATTTCCCATTTCTGGCTCTTCTTATTATACGTAGCGACGTCCTGCATCGTGTTCTTTAATAAAGCTTTGGTGTACCCTTTGAACTCCTTTTTCAGTAGTTCAACTAAGGTACCAAGTGTATATTCATCATTCTTTCTGATAAATTGAACAATTCCTGCTAGAACGGCTTCGTCTTTGATGGTTTTTTTGGTTGGTATAAGTACATTAGGTGCAGCTGTGACTGTATGGGTATTTGTTCCAACTGTAGTGGAAACTTCGACTTTCTTGGGAGCTTCTTCTATATTTAAAGGTAATTGAAGCTCTCCTATAAATGTGGTTGTAAACCCTTTGAAAAATTCATCATTGGTACCATCGTTCAACTTATTGACAACAACTAGAGACACAATCTTAGCTGATGTGTTAGAATCTCCTCCAGTAACCACAAAATCGTCTATATCATCTTCTTCTATCATTTCTTCATCTTCTTCGTCCTCATCGTCCAAATCTTCCCCATCTTCTTCTTCTTCCCACTCCAAATCAGAGTCGTAATCGTAATCGAGGCCCGTTTTACTTGTGTCAAGAGGATGTTCTAGTTCCAATTGATGTTTCTTCGAAAACCAAGTTCCTATATATGGAGGTTTCGAGTTTTCATAAAAACTTAAGTACTTAATCGGCGGAAATTGAGCAATTAGGCTATTTAGATGTTTCTCTGTTGAACTGGATGAATTTAATGCAACCACGACATCTTCAGGTGTGATACTAGGAACAGGTATATTGACAGTTTGGAACCCCAGGAAAAATGAGCCCAAGTCCGGTGCTTCTTTAAGCAAGGAATCAAGGGCTTTGCAAGAATTTTCTAACTCTGCTCCTTTTAGTTGGCCCAGTTTACCCATATAGACATTCTTTTGTTGGAAAAATGGTAAGAAATCATTTTCAAAGTCGCCAGAGGTATCGGGCTTTTTGAAAGACGGCACCTCTGTTTGGCCTTTTTTCTGGAAAAATGACAGAATTTTCATTTGACTGTTTTGTTGCTTCTCCAACTTCTTCTTCTCCTCCAACTTGCGTTCCTCTGCCTTTTTCTTTTCATCTAATTTCTTTTCTAATGCTTTTTTCTTCTCCTCTTCGATTTTCTTCTTCTGTTCGAGCTTTATTTCACGCTCTTCATCCTTCCTCTTCTTCTCTTCTAATTTCCTTAGTCTTTCTTCCTCCTTTTTGCGTTCTTTAGCTAACTTCTCCTCCTCTCTTTTTCGTTCCTTGGTCAACTTTTCTTCCTCAAGTCTCAATTTCTTTTCTAGCTTCTCGTCTTCGAGCTTTTGCTTTCTAGCAGCCTTCTCTTCGAGTTTCTTCAATTTTTCAGCCTCCTTTTGGGCCTTGTCTTCTAATTTTAATTTATGTATTTTCTCTTCTATCTCTATTTTCTTTGCTCCTATTTTGACCCTCTTTGGTCTTTCCAGTGAATTGGTTTCCAAATTTCTCTTAATTCTCGAAGAAGAATCATTTCCTGGGTTTTCTGTAGAAAATTCTTTTTGAAGACTTGATCCTGATGTATTTTGCAATGTAGATGATTCATCAGATTGTAAGGCTTCTGCCGTGGGGGATTCAGTACAGATAATTTCAGCAACAGACTCATCGTCTAATTTGTTAATTTCCTTTCCACCCATCTCTGTATCTTGTTCCACATCGATCACTTCAACATCATGAAGTCTTGATTCAGAGGTCGGTTCATCCTCAATCAAGATGCTCGACTCAATATCTGAGCCAGGCCTCATACCCTTATCAGTGCCTTCTCCCAACAACTGTTTAGCTTCCATCCTATCCGAACACTGAAAGATTTACGTCTTGTATTAACTAGACATAAACTCTGATCGACATACGCGTCTTGTTAAGCATATATGTCACGTGACTATAGTGAAGAAGAGTAGAAAGACCATAAGTGCAATAGAACTACCGAGAAAGGTGTAGTGGATTATTGTCAAGTTGGACGACTCAGTTGTCAAAAATCGCTATTCGGATGGCGAAGACTTAAACACCGCTTAAATAGGCTCTCTGCTACAAAAATTAAATATCATTAACATTATTAAATTATGAAACCCAAACCTATGAACTGAATAATAGAAATGCGGATACTACCTATAGTCTGGAATATCCAAATGGAAGAAAGGAGTGTCAGTAGAAACTGCTGCAAAGTATCCTGTGTTGCCACCAGATTCTAAATCACTGGCACCTATATTAATATATCTGGTTTCACTGACTAATCCTTCTTGAGAGCGTCCAAAACCGGCCTTGTACAACCCCCTTCTGATCCAAGGAGAATTGATTCCCAGGAAATGAAATTCAACTTCACGATCAGCATATATATTCAACGCCTTTTTCAAATCAACTAATGCTTGGATGGATGTGACATCAATTGATGCAACCGCTGAAAAGTCGAGGTGGATGATTTTTAAGATTGGCCTTGTCTCCTCAACTTGCACTTCAACTGTTTCATTCTTCAAGAATGGTACATTCCATCTTAATGGTCCCGGATCATTCCATGGTCTAGAACCTGTGTCTGTGAAATTGTATGGTTTCCCACGTCTAGTAATACGCTTTGCTTCATCACTAATACGATCGACTTGTCTCGATGAATTAGGATACACAAACGATTCGACTGGTCTGAATACAATCACACCTGGTGGCGGCGGCTGAACATTTAAGTCCTTGTTAATGTTGTAATTGTTCAAAGGGACCCATTTTGTGTGGAATTTGACATATGGGTTCTTTTGTAACAATTGATTTGTTGTTTGTCTCTCTGCTGGAGTAAATGTCTTTTTATCTTCTGAATTGCTCAATACTTGATGTATTTCAATATCACGAGATTCCTGAGACAGAATACCACTGTCATCTTCTCCTGGGTGGCTATGTATGATTTTTGGGTTGATTACTTCGGCCAATTGAATACGTCCCAAGAATTGACCCTTTGGAATAGCAATTCTGAAAAGTAAGATTGCAATAGAAGCACAGATAGCAAAATAGACCCCGTCTTCGATGGATGAGAAAACAGTGATAAAAACAGCAATAACGAAGATCCCACAATCAAGAGGGGAAATGTTCCAGAAGTTAAGAGTCACCTTGTAGTTAGCAATCAAATCGGAAACTGCATGGATAATGACGGCAGATAAAGTGGCCTTTGGAATATAATAGAAGGCAGATGTCAAAGCGTACAATGCTAACAAAACGACACAACCAGTGAAAATACCTGCTAATGGAGTTTTAACACCACACTTAGCCTTTAAAGCAGATCTCGAAAATGAACCAGTTGCAGGATAAGCGTTAAAAAATGTACCAATCAAGTTGTTCACACCAATAGCAATAACTTCTTGATCTGGAACAACCTTATAATCATTAACTCTACCAAAAGATTTGGAAATAGCAATATGCTCCAACAACAAAATGATTGTAGAGACAGGAATTTCCAGCGCCATGTCACCAATAATCCCATTTGGGGTCTTCATTACTCCTACATTCCGTAACCCACGAGGCACAGTACCAATAATGGAAATAGGAGGAACAAACTTTTTACCCTTAAAGGAAATCTTCTTTGGGTGGACAATACCCCAAGAGATAGCAGTTGCAACGACAATCACAACGGCATTTCTTAACTGCTGGGTATAGAAAAACCAAGTCTTATGCTTTGGCCATCTCTTTTGACCATAATCAGTTCCAAACTTCCAAGCGTACAAGATAAATAATGGAATAAGGCCAAATGCAGCATCTGAAGTTGAGTGTTTCAAGTTTTTCAATGTGTTAATGACAACCTTATAAGTGGCATCTCTAGTATTAACCTTTGAGTTAAACCCCAATAAAGGTGGAATTTGTCCAGCAATGATCGAAAAAGCAGAACCAGACATGAACCCCATAACAGCAGGACTCGAAATAAACTCAAGAATAAAACCCAATCTCAAAACACCAATGGCTGTGGCAATACCACCGCAAATCAAAGAAAGAAAAGTGGCAATTTCAGGAGCAGTGTACTTGTCTCCAGCCTTTTCTTGGACTGCAGCGATAACCTTGGAAACTTGTAAAGACATAACGGCAACTGGTCCAATAGACACATCCTTGGAAGTGGCAAAAAACGAATAGATGAAGACACCAACAAAGGATGAATACAAACCATATTGTGCAGGCAAACTAGCTAATTGTGCGTAAGACATAGATTGAGGGACTAATACAACACCAACGGTGATACCGGCAACTAAATCCCCATAAAGCCATTTTCCGTTGTAATGAAAAATCCACTGTAAGATTGGGAAGAGAGAAATCAAGTATCTCTTGATCTTTCCAAGTGGATCGTAAAAGGTTTTTTGGAACCATTCTAAAACAGTCACGCCATGTTCATGATATTCAGGTACAATGGTATTTGGGTCTGAAAAGTCTTCGATTTGATGGATTATGCCACCCTTTTCTTTATCGTAAGAGTTTTGAGAATGCAAATCATGACTTTCTTGAAACCTAGGCACTTGCGAGACGCTGTCCAAGGTGTTTATCTCATGTACAAAGTCAGTCATGGTTGTATTGCTTGAAAACCTACATTATTTCACCTTCTTTATATCGTTCACTATGAGTCCTGTACATGATATTGTATTTATTTAGTAAGTGTGGTTTAAAGTATGTTGCAATCCTGAACCACAATTTGATGTATAGCTTACGTAATTATACACCCTTCACCAAAACAAAAAATAAAAAACAGATATTAAGGGTTTAATAAAAAGACAGCATCCCACTGTTTGCTTTTGAGGTTATTGAAATCGAGAGGTTCCAAAATATCTTATATTCATTCTTGTTAATTGGTGTTCTCTTTGGATTAGCATTCTACTTTTACTTACGATTTGTCACGTGTGTGGTTGCAATTCTCTCAAATTGCTCTTTTTATTATCAGCCTTGATTGCACCAAAGAAAAGATATGTTTACTAATTAAGGATCAATGGTGGCATTTGCATTGTGGAACAAAGTTGCGAAAGATTCCGTGGTAAGATATGTTTGTACGACAATAAGATGATATATACTGGTATCTTGTTTTAATGAATGTTGCTATGGTCTTGGGAACCCGAAACACTCCCTCTCAAGTCTAAATGTACGGCTGAGGCCATTAACCAGAAATCAAAAATCAGTGAAAGTTTTCATTAGATCTCCACATCTCCACAAAAAAAGATCAGTAATATTCTTGATTAGATCTTTACAAAAAATAAAATGACAAGCGGCTTGAAACATGTGGCGCATCTCATAAAGCCGTTAAAATTTCTTAAATTAAGATCTACCAATAATTGTGGACGTTTTGAGAGCCGTTTTATGCGTTTTGATAGCAAAGTGCATGCAGCAAGTGAACCCCAGGAAATGAAAAGTTCAATATTGCAAATCTGAATTTTGAGAAATTTTACAGTGTATAATTTGGGTGTACCTTTTAAATTGCTACAAATTTCATCATTGTATTCCTCAAAAATACTTTGTATATCACTATAAAGTTCACCGGTTTACCAACCAAGCTCCTCAAAATTTCAATATTGGTACTAGTGATTAAGCCTCTTGCTCAACCAAATCAACCATCTTTCTATATTCTTGCTGTTTGAAACATTGGTCCAAGAAAATCTTGTACTTAGCATTCAACAACTTACGGTCTGGATGACTGTTGTCACTAGGCATAATGACCTTACCTGGCCCAGTCATTTTTTCCATAATTCTCCACAATTTATCGCCAGGATTGCTAATACTCTTGCTGCGAGTTTTGGTAATACTAGTTAATGGTTTCAAATTCATTTGCTTCAATTTTTGAGAAAGTCCCTGTTGCACATTCAGTTTGGATCCAAATGTCAAGGTTTCTTCTTCGCTGTCCTCCTCCTCTTCAATTGGACGAGAAGCTTGATTGAAGTAGTCAGTTTCTTGCGACAAGGGGAACAGTTGGAGTTGACCAGATTGTCCAGCATACGCAATAGACGCGATATTGGTCGTGGATGCAGTAGCGGCAGGGGCAGTGTATGGTGAATGTGCATCAAAATTCTGAGTGCCAGGGGTTTGGTATTGAGACAAGGAAGTCTGTGACTTCTGGGTAGACAAGACTGACGATCTACGTGACCTACCTCTTGTTGAAATATGCTCCAACACCAGCTCCTCTGCTGCGGAAGCTCCCAAAAGAGCCAGCCCAAACACAACTGCTGCATCAATGTATCTTGGGACAATGATTGGTTTGCCAGTACAGTCTGCCAAAAGTCTCATAAGTAACCCATTACGACACTGACCACCACTCATGTACACAAAAGAGATCTCGTGGCCCAGCTTTTCCATCTCCTCTATAATTTGTCTAGTTTGCTGAGCAATAAACTCACATGCCCCAAAATATTGAATAGCCAAATCATTTACTGTAGAGTCCATCGATTGACCAATAATACTAGCACGCATAGCGGGATCGGCAATTGGGGAACGGTTTCCATGGAAATCACCATAGAAGAACATGTGCTTCGCCAAACTGACAACAGAACGAGCACCCTTCGTGGAAACCAAGTTCTCCAAAATCAAATTGAGGTAGTCAAACTTTGACACATTTGAAACTTCGGCCAATTGAATCAATTCGGAATGTGCAGGGTGGATAGCAAGAACATGGGCAAGCAATTGACCAGTACATGACTGTCCACCTTCTGCAAGCCAATAACCTGGGGCCATGACATCCTTATATGGTCCCCATACTCCAGAAACAAAGTGTGGGTCCTTGGTCATTGCAATGTGACAAGTGGATGTCCCAGCAACAGCAGCGAGTCTGCCACATGCTTGGGACATTGTATTATCAGTAGTTTCAGAAACTTCAGATTTTGCTGCAACTGTTCCGATCCATCCTGCATAGGCATCAATGACAGGAGAACCAACAATACATTCAGTGGTTAATCCAAGCTGTTCTGCAGCTTCGGTGGTTAATTTACCCACGATATCACCAGCACTCAAGTAAGTACCTCCTTGACCAGGAATTCCACCCAACTTTCTGAAATTGTCTTCACAAAGTTCGGCTAAGTCGATACTCTCAAGGAATTCTTTGGACCAGCCTGTAGAAGAGTTTTCCACGCCTAGTGGCAACAACCCTTGCTTGCACACTGTGCTACAGTAACTTCTGGCCTCTGATCCAGTGGCCTTGTGGGTTAAATAGTCCGGTAAATCATAGAACTTGACATCCTTCAAGCCATGTGGCAAGTTGTGCTTAAGCCATTTGATTTTTGGAAGCTCCATTTCAATGGACATTTGGCCTCCGACGTACTTCAAACACTTGTCGTCGGTAGAGTTAATTGTCAAGGTTTCCTCCTCAGCTCTGTGGTCCATCCAAAGAATAATGTTTTCCTTGGGATTCATGAAGTCAGGACCAACGGCAACAGGCTCATCTTTCAGTTCCGAGATGGCAACCAATGAACAGGTTGCATCAAAACCAATTCCGAAAACATGCTGTGGGTCTACACCAGAATCACGCAAACATGCTTTAACACAGTAACAGATGGCATTCCAGATTTCTGTAGACGATTGGGTGATGTAGTTGGGCTTGAGCTCGTGTCTGGTGATTGGACGTTCTGCGAGACCCAAAATGATACCATTGGTATCGATGATGCAAGCTCTGGCAGATCCAGTGCCTACATCAACCCCAACGTAGTAAACACCAGGTTGAGGAGGAGGAGCTTGGAGAAAGGAAGGTCTCGAGGCAAGGCTTGTGTGAGAGCGAGATTCGACCATTGTTAGTGATATGTGATGATTAAGACGTTGGAAAACACAAGAATCGCAAGCTTTTTTTGGATTTTGGGATTTCTAAGGAGTTTAGTTGCTTGATTGTTTAGATACGTCAGCAGAGACAGCAATCAAGGTAAGCGGATCAACTGATACTGGGCGTTTGGTATAAGACAATTCTAAACAGCTCAAAAACTATGAATCCGATTTATCTGTGGTCTACAGAGGCAAATTGATCCACTGTAGTTTTCAAGTCCTTTTATACATTTGTTCTTATCGGGGCAATCTGGAAGAATTGACTTTCTAAAAAAGAAAAGCAGGGATTTAGTTAAGAGATCAATAGAGAACAAAGTTGTGAACAATGTGAGTAACATGTATCTCAATAGTTGGAAGGTAGAGGATGTCGCCTTCTTAAATTCTTGTTTGTGGGGTTTTGTGAAATGGCAATGAGTTACGTTTCGTCTAAAGTTTAGTGATAGTATAAAGCCAAAGAAAAAAAAACTGGTTATTACTTAAAATAAAGCTTAATGAATAGACTCGAAAAGTATGTTTCTATGCCATGTTTCTATGCCATGTTTCTATTCCATGTTTGTATGCCACGTTTTTAAAAACTCAATGATGTTTGTATAAGGCGGGGAATGGTCGTATAATGATACAAATAAGTTGTTCTGGATTATATTTAGATTAAAATGTTATTTCCTATTTCTTTGAAAAATAATTAAACAAAATTAAACCTTTTTTGAGAAAAATGATAAATATAGAGGGAATCCTCGTAGTTTCACAAATAAAGCAACATTACATCGTCAAATTCAAATTTCAAATACCTCTAATTATACATTACTATACAATACCTTTACTATACATCCCAAATTTATAAATGAAAAAAAAAAATCAACCACCCAACAAATTTATCAACTCCAACTACTTCAACTAGTTTTAATTCTTCAGTTTTAATTCTTCAGTTTTAATTCTTCAATGGCGGATACTTTTCAACAGCTTCAACGAGAAAATCAAATTGCTCAGTATTCTCCACAGCAGCTCGAATATGCGAGGCGCTTATCCTTTTAACTCCCTGTCTTTTGGCTTCAATGATACTGGCCTCGACCAAATTCGCCATAAAAATCTCCAATGCACGACCCACAATAATTGGTGTAGCCTGTGCAACCTTCCCAATCTCATCATCACTTTGCATAATTTTTTTAATTCTAGCAGCAGGGAAATGTGTTTTTATCTTCTCGAAGCTATTTAGTATGGTTTCTTGTGGAACTTTGACGCCGTCTTCAGCGGTCTTCTTATCATCCTCATCCTCTTGGTGTGCTTCTGCTTCTTCCTTGTAAGGATATTCGTCTTCTTTATTCATTAACTCGCTAAGATTTGTCATGGTCCCTACTACAGCTTAGGTAATCTTGTTTTTCCGTTCTCGTTTTTTTTTTCTTCTTTCTTGTTCCAAATTTTCAAGGGAATTTTATTGAGTATTTAAATGAATTTGTCCAACGTAAATTTCTGAATATTCAACGCGTGGTCGTGTGCCGCAAATTTGTGTCAACTTTATCCAAGCAACTGATAAAGGGGAATGATCATCCTTAATTCAAACGTACTACCTAGGGTTTCGATTACCACAGAAGCATATCCACATACTTCACTTGACTTATCTTTTAAAGTAATCGACAAAACTTAGAATTATTGATTTTGATTTGCTGTTAGATATAAAGTTTTTTTTCGAGAAAAAGAAAAAAATGCCTTCAGCCAGAGTCGAACTGACGATCTCCTCATTACTAGTGAGGTGCCTTACCAACTTGGCCATAAAGGCTTTTCTTGAAAATTTATTTGTTCAGGTTTAACATATGATAAGAAATCAGTCTACTTACTAGTTTTTTTTGATGTTTTTTTGATTTTTCTTTTATTCGTGTTTGAAATTATCTCAATAACCATATTAAAATCTATACTGGTCTAATCTCTGGTTCGTCCCGGTGCCCATCTTCTATACAATACCTCGGTTACTTTATACTGTTGTAGAGATTCGACAATCTCTTCTCGAGATCCAAATTTAATGTTCTTAGGGAAACTAACATACGCAAGACACAAGTTCTTCTTAACAGTACCAATCACTCTTCCTATTGCTGCCATTTGGAACCAGTCTAGCTCCAATCCCTCTGGAATGACCAATACTGCAAATTCAGCATGCGAGAATGGTGGACCTCTTTTATACAATAAAAAGTCGGTACCAAATTTAATTCCGGCTCTAACACACCATCCCTTCGATCTAAAGTGATGATAAACAACATAATCATACAAAAACTTTGAAGATGCATCACCATTGGAGCAGAGCTGGAATAATTGACAAACGTCGAGCTCCTCAACCCTTATAGCGTCCAATGCGAATTGAAGATAGAATGCTTCAACAGGTTGCAACTGCACATACTCAAGGTTTTTATGAAGCGTACGAGTTACTGGATCAAACAAAGCAGCGTCTTCTTCCGATATATGTTCCGCTTCCAGTGGGTTGGTCAAAGATTCCTTATTTCTTAGCTCAGAAACAAGATTACTCAAAGTATTGAATTCTTCGAGTTGATCTTGAGTCAACTCACCGCGTCGTTGAATTATTTCCAATTCTTGTAACTTGGCACGTTTGTTTTTGAACTCCTTTCGTTCTTCACGCCTTATACTGGTGATATCTTCGCGCAGAAGAGTACTACCCGAAGTGTTATTCAAACCGAGACGCTGGATCGTCCTGTTTTTCCATGTGGGTTCAGATCTAGATAAAGAACCCTTTCCAAAGAAGCCATTTCTCCAAAGGTAATCCATATCATCTTCATCCAGTGACTTGAAGATACCTTCTTCGAGTTGAATCGGTATCTTACGAGACCTCGAGTGCGGAACCGGACTCAAACAAATTTTCAAGTATTTGTAAGTGAAAAATAGCCATGAAACTGGATTGTGAGGAAATATTTCAGGCAACGAACCGTATTTTTCCGTTGAAAGAACAACTGGAATGGGTCTTGCATATAGAACCAGGTTGTTATTTCTCTTACCCATCTAATTTAGTTAGTAAGAAATTCAGAAAAGGAATTAATATTTTCTTTTCAGATACCGTTGTAGTCTATTGAGAAATCATGTGCTCACAGTGAAATAAATCTTCAAGCAACATTGTTATCATCAGGAAAGAATGTATATATTAATTGAATTCACATACATTTAGAAAAGTTCATGGTGTTGGAAAATAAACTGGTATTGGTTTTAAAATTAAGACGTCAAAATTTTCAGCAGACTTCTTCTTATTTATAGAGAAAGTCTTTTTACGTGCCATAATCAAAAAAGAAGATATGCGTCCGGGTAATAAAATATTTAATGATAAGGAAAAGAGGGTAGGATAAGTTAGGCTTATAGAGATGTTTCATTGTTCTACGTGTTATGCCACTATCAAGCTCGATGAATCACTCATCAAGCTAAACCAGTCACAGTTGAAATTGTTGATCAATAAAAGCCAAAACCACAACACAGAAGGCTGTAACGGAGACTTTGCCCGCCAACTACAGAGTGAGGATTTCATTGGGACCGATAGGTTACAAGAGTATGAAAGAATAAGGGATAAGACGGGGAACGGGAAGACATATAGGAATTTAATTGACAGTGAAGAAGATGATAGTGACAATGAAGTTGAATTTGAAGACGAAGAAAGTGGAGAGTTTTCTTCGTATATTTTGTTGAAGGATGACGACGAAGGTGATAACGAGGAGCACACAATTTCAGCAAGAATCAAAGCATTGACATATATCTTTGAGATTCTCTCGCAGAACCAAGATATTCCTCATCCATTAAGCAATGATTGCGCTAATTTATTGATTGAGAATTATAAAGTCAAATTTGATCAAAGCCATAGGGAGAAGGAGGCATACTTGACCTTTTTGAAGAAGCTAAAAGAGAAATCAGTTGACACCGTTGAGATGGGGGATACTCTTGAAGAATTGAAAAGATTAAAACAAGAGGAGTCGGACAAGTTAAAAGAGTTGGTTGAATTGGAGTCTCATTCTAAAGTACTTGAAAATGAACTCTCCCAGCACTCAAAAGAATTGAGTGACTTGAATAATAACCAATTGACACAACTTTTACAGTTGAAAAATCAGTTGCAACTTAATTTGGACAACAAGGTGAATAAACTCGAGCAATTCAAGTCCTCATATAAAACTCATTTAAACCACCTTGATAAATTACGACATTTGAATATCTACAACGAGATATTTCTGATTTCCTCTAATTCGCTGTATAGCACCATCAATGGTTTCAGATTAGGGTACAAGATAGTTGGCCCTGAAGTAAATGCAGCTTTAGGACAAGTTGTTTTACTACTAAATTTCCTTACCAAGAAATTGAATATGAAGTTGGAAAACTATCAGTTGGTTCCAATGGGATCCCAATCTAAAATAATCAAGCTCAACGAGGAAGGTTCAGATGGGAGCAGGAAAGTTGTGTTAAATTTATATACTTCGAATGAGTTTACACTAGGAAAGTTGTTTAATTTCAATAAGTTGGATGTTTCAATGATTGCATTGTTAGACGTCGTCTCCCAAATAGAAAAGAAAATGATAGAGATTGATAATGAAATTGAGCTCCCATACCAGATCTCTAGTAAAAGGGACCACATTGGAGGAAAAAGTATACGATTTACGTCGAATGGCGAGTGGACGCAAAGTTGCACGTTTTTGTTAACCAATTTGAATTGGTTATTGGTATGTGCTATGAGTAGGTAGATAAAATGAACAACTGAAAAGTCTAGAACGTGTCATCATACCTTTATACTTCATGCTTTAATAGTAAATGGAGTTTATTAAGGTTGTATTTCATGATTCCTAGTCCCATAAGTGGTAGAATGTAATATAATTAATGTAAGTAGAGACATATATATTAAAGTAATTTAAATTTAGCCCATCACCAGCCTACTTGGTCATAAGTGTCTGTCTCAAAAACTCTTCGTCCTTTCGGCTGCTGGTAAAATTTACAGCCAAAATTTACAGCCAAAATTTACAGCCAAAATTTACAGCCAAAATTTACAGCCAAAATTTACAGCCAAAATTTACAGCCAAAATTTACAGCCAAATTTACAGCCAAATTTACAGCCAAATTTTATAACCAAAATTTATAACCAAATTGACAGTTATGAATGAAAGCCATCTATTCTCTGAGAGTACTGTAAACCCAGTGACATATTCAGTAGATTATTCTGGGTGGACTTCACCTCGATTGAACTCGTCTTTCCGTTCAAGAGCTGAGACTAAGTTTGAAGCACTAGACACTCCCAAAAAGCAGCCAAAACTAAAAGTTATTCTGCTGCCAGATATCAGCCAGTCTACGGAAGTAGAAATAGACAAGGCTTTCTTGACATCCGAAAGTGAAGGAGCCCACATGCTTGGTCTCTCAATTCCCCCAATACTTACAGATTCATCTAGATACAATAATAAGGCGTACACTTACAGCGAAGCAGTCAATTTGATATCCGAAAGCTCTTGGATCGGATATCATAAGAGCTCCTTTGATAAAAACTGGCCCAATACATACTTGGAAATTCACCAGCCGTGTGAAGAAATGCCTTGTGAGGAAATGCCTTGTGAGGAAATGCCTTGTGAAGAATTGCCTTGTGAAGTATTGCCTTGTGAAGTATTGCCTTGTGAAGTATTGCCTTGTGAAGTATTACCTTGTGAAGAATTGCCTTGTGAAGAGATGCCTTGTGAAGAGATGCCTTGTGAAGAGATGCCATCTAAAAGTGTGCCTGCGCTGGATTCTGAATCGACTGCAAACACAACTTTGAGCTTTAAACTCAATTCTAGTATTTTAGCTTCGCTTGTTGAAAAACCTACATATATAGTTAGATTTAAGTTCTCTCCTCCAAAAGAACTCAAGGAACACGAGGAACACAAGGAACCAGAGATCGAGTCTAAAAATACAGCTGCAGAAAATAGTGCCTTATTTCCGGTTCCTGACAACACTGAGGCAACTTCATGTCCTTCAGTGCCACCGAAGAACCCTGCAAAGAAGAGAAACAAGAAACAGAAGCATTCGACTCCTCCGGAACCTGTACTTCCGGTATCTTCTGAGTCGTTTCAGTTGGAGTCAACTTCGGATATTGAGTTCAATCCCAGAAGTGTAAGGAAGAAGGTTTCGACTGAACCCCTCAAGGATAAAAAAAGAAAACTTGGACCCAGGTCAAAGCGTGGATGCTGGACGTGTCGAGTGCGGCACAAAGCGTGCCCCGAAAACAAACCAAACTGTGATCAATGTATTAGACTCAACCTCGAGTGTGACTATTCAGAGGAGCGACCTACTTACATGTTCGATCCAATAGCACAGTCCAATAAGCTCAAAGAGATTAGAGTTGTAACTCAGGCAGTGAAAAAAGCCTTTTCAAAACGAAAGGTTTAAGGTTCTTGTGCAATTTAGTTTTGTGTAATGGGTTCTTCATTCACTACCAACAAGTGCGGTCCAAAATATAAAAAAACATCTTGTTGTTAATACTAGCTTCACTTTAGTAATGATATTTGGAGCTTTGTTAGTATACATAGGCTTGGCCAATGCATTCTACTTACCTGGTGTGGCCCCCACCAACTATAAGCAAGGTGATGTGATTCCTTTGCTTGTGAATCACTTAACTCCATCCTTACAGCACTTGACTTCCTCCAGCACTAAAACTTCAGCAGATACCTATGTCTACTCCTACGATTACTACTATCCAAAGTTCCATTTCTGCCCCCCCAAAGGTGGTCCCGTGAAGCAACTGGAATCATTGGGCTCAATTATCTTTGGAGACAGAATCTTTAACTCGCCATTTGAAATTAAAATGTTGGAACTGAAAACTTGTGAACGTTTATGTGATGCCAATTTTGGAAAGGTTGACTCTGTATTTGTGAATAGAAACATCAGGGCTGGGTACAACCATAATTGGATTATTGACGGTTTACCAGCAGCGAAACACGTCTACGAAGAAAGAACTAAGACAGACTTCTATGGCTCTGGGTTCCGTATTGGTGAAGTTGATGATGAAAACGTTGCTCATTTTTACAATCACTTCAGAATTAATGTCGAATACCACCCAAGAGGCAAAGACAACTACAGAGTTGTTGGTATTACAGTTAACCCATCCTCATTGGACAGAAATGACATCAGTGCCGATGACACAACTCAAGATTACTGTAACCCTGAATTAAGAAAGGTGTCTTTGAAGAACGATGGCGACACTACTGTTAGCTTTACCTACAGTGTTACATTTGAAGAATCCAAGACTGCTTGGGCCACCAGATGGGATAAGTACTTGCATGTGTACGATCCTAAGATTCAATGGTTTTCCCTTGTTAACTTTTCCCTTATAGTTATTATTCTTGGTATTATTATCGCCCACATTTTGATGAAAACCTTGAAGAACGATATTGTCAAGTATAATGAAGTCAACTTGGACGACGACATTTCCGACGAAAGTGGCTGGAAATTGGTGCATGGTGACGTTTTCAGACCTCCAATTCAAAAAATGTTACTTTCTGTTTTGGTTGGTAGCGGTGTTCAAATTTTCTTGATGGCTTTTGTAACTATCGTCTTTGCGCTCTTTGGTTTACTTTCTCCATCCAACAGAGGTGCATTGCTGACATTCATGTTCATTATTTACATTTTCTTCAGTATCATAGGTTCCTTTGTGTCTAGTTACATATACAGATTCTTTGGAGGTGACAACTGGAGATTGAACATGATTTTGACCCCAACACTTGTTCCAGGGTCCCTTTTCATTATTTTCGTTGTGATGAATTTCTTTTTGATCTACGTGAACTCCTCAGGAGCCATTCCAATAGGTACTATGGCCGCTATTGTGGTTTTGTGGTTTTTGATTTCCATTCCATTGGCAGGTGCAGGTCTGATTTTAGCCCTGAAGAGACCATTGCTCACTGTTCCAGTTAGAACTAACCAAATTCCAAGACAAGTGCCACCACAACCATGGTACTTTAGAACCATTCCTGTTATGTTTATTTCTGGTATTTTCCCATTCGGCCTGATAGCTGTTGAAATGTATTTCATCTACAGGTCTCTTTGGTTCAACAGAATTTTCTACATGTTTGGATTCTTGTTTTTCTGTTTCCTTTTGATGATCATGACCACGTCCTTGATCTCTATTATGATGATTTACTACTCCTTATGTTCTGAAAACTACAAGTGGCAATGGAAGTCTGTTTTCATTGGTGGTGGTTGTGCAATTTATGTGTTCTTACATTCTTTGTTCTTGACTGGCGGTGAAAGACTTACTGGTGTGACCTCCATTGTTTTGTATGTTGGCTACTCCATTGTCGTTTCCTTGTTGGTTTTCCTTTGTTGTGGTTCTATCGGTTTTGTCAGTAATTTGATCTTTGTGAGGGCCATTTACAATCAAATCAAGATTGATTAAGCGAACGATTTTTTAAACATATAGTAGAAGTAAGAGATATAGTAGAAGGAAGAGATATAGTAGAAGTAAGAGGTATAGTAGAAGTGATGTAGAAGTAATGTAGAAGTAAGAGATACAGCTAAAATAAGTATATGATGTAGTACTTACAACCGAAGGTTAACTGAACAAACCGAAGGTTGAAAGAAGTAGAGTTTAAATCAAACATTGGTGGCCAAATCTACAAAACAATAGTCATTAAATACATAAACCCATATACTAATAATTACTATGAAATCGTAAACTATCTCTAGGGAAGACCCCGAGATAAATCATAAAGTGTGATGAGGATCACAAAAGAAGAAAACCCAACATGTGCAGCATATTGAACAAGGAGGAGCTAGTCATTACAACCACCCGTTCATGGCCTCTCGCTCCACAAAGCCTAGCACATTCTTGAACTCTGCTTCGTCCCACTTGCCAGTTTTGAGTTCAAAGCTCAAGCCGTATTCGGCAATTCTGGATCTGAGGATGCTGATGGCCAGAGTGCCCAAGGGGAGATTGTTCATGTTGAGGTTGAGCAAATTGAATGAAATGGACAAGTCGTTGACGATTTTGACGCATCTTGCGCTGAGATCGTCATTCAGCACGAGATCCAAAAGCAACTTGCTCAACTTGATCAAGCGCAAGAGCTGTGCAATGGTGAGGTTGAGTAGAGGGGTGATCAAGGTGTGGGTGGAGATGTAGTTTGCAAAGGTCAAGATTGCCTGGGACAATTTTTTGAGGAGCCGGAGCAACTTGAGGGTATGATCGTGGAGAGTTTCCTGGTCCAAGTGTTTCAAGTCGTTATTGATTTCGTAGAGGAAGGACACTATTATGAATTTCTGGGAGATGATGTTGATGAAATGCGGGGTAATGCTGGAGGTGGCGTAGTTGCAAGTAGGGTTGAACACTACAGACTTACTCAAGGAGACCGCCACGCTTTCCAAGGTGGACACTTCCAAGTCGGGGCTGCCCATTAAATCACGCAACACCACCATTTCCTCGTACTTGCAAAAGGTGTGTTTGGGCGCATACAACTCCTCCTTCTCATAGAGCCCCAACTTGGGGCCCTTGCCCTGTACGCCAAAGCTCAAGGCGTACAAGTCGTCAATCTGTTTCAAGGTGCGGTACAACTTGGGCAAGTAGAGCTTCAAGTCGTCAAAGTCGCCCGAGTCAACCAAGGAGAAGTTCTCCAACACCTTGAAATCGTTAAAGATGGAAAACGCCACGGCTAAGCCGAGCGAGTACGGCTCGCCCTGCAAGAGAATGGCGTAATTGACCAACACCAACGCGCTGCAGAGCAAGAGCAACGTCGAGTCGTCAACATGCGAGATGGGGTATGCTGCGGCGATCCGGGTTATCAAGGCAATGTTTTCGGACGGCGGGAGGGAGTGGAAGTTGGTCAAGTTGTGGAGGGCCGCGTTGAAAAAGTCCATGGCGCCTGTGGTGATGGGGATAGAGGAGGGTCCGTTTGTGTGGTGCTCTACAACCAGCAGGATGAGGGTCTGCTCAAAAGGGAGGATGGGGAACTCGCTGTGGAAGTGCGTGTAGTAGGCCCGCAAGTCGGACGAGAACGGCGACACGTTCAACTTGTTGACTCTACCGGTGAGCAGCAGGAGCGAGGATACCGAGTTGCGGGGCGACTGGTTGACCGAGTAGAAGTCATCGTCCGAGTCGGAGATGAGCCGCGAGCTGGAGGTCGACGTGGACGAGATCGACGAGATCGACGACCTTCGCGACGTTTCCAGCGCTCTTCGGGGCATCTCGTAGGGCACCTTCCAAAAGGGGCCCTGTATGGGCGGGCTGTTTGGGGTGTGGGTTTGGAAGAGGTTGGGCGGGTTATTAGTGCTGGTGTTGGTGTTATTGTTACTGGAAACTACATTATTGGAAACTGCGCCTGGATTCCTGTTCATGCCGCTCAGAATACCAGGCAAGCTCACCATCTGATAGCTGTTGGACATGGGCTGTGAAGGCACCGACACCGTCGATACGGCGGGCAACGAGGGCCCGCTTCGTGGGCTCGAAGGGTTGCTCATGCCGAGCTTGTGCACAGCGGGAAGGATCTTGGTCTGGTAGCCCACTAGCGGCGGGAGAATGATGGGGGTGTTTTTAAGCTGGGGGAAGGGGAGCGGGAGGTGTATGGAGGGCGGGTTGGCAGCATGGTTGGGATGGTTTGTATTAGCATGGTTTGTATTAGCATGGTTTGTATTGGCATGTATTTTATTCACATGTATTTTAGTAGCATGATTTGTGCCAGCACCGTTTGTTGTACTTGCATTATTAGGAGCACTTTGAACAAGAGTCAGGCTGGTCAAGCCCGCGGCGCTGCCACTCTTCTCCTCCAAATCCCTGATGTAGCCCTTAGACGGGCCCCTCTTCAAGGGAATCCTCGAGAATGTACACTCTTCTGAATTCTTGATACAATTGTTGCATATCTTGGTGACTCGCTGGAGATGTGGGGTGTATTCGGCATTGCACTTTATTTTCTTTCTCCGACACGAGTCACAGGCTCTGGACACCTTGGAGCGCTTGCGTGGAGGGTTTTCCTCGGGCATCTCCACTTCGTTGGGTTTCTCCATGGCGTCAATTGTGCTTTCTGGAGAAGAATAAAAAAAGTACGGAGAAAAAGATGGAGAAAAGGTACAAAACAAGTGTGGATGAAAAATTGGGATTCGTGTGGAGATCAAAAGGGTGATCGGAAAAACCGTCCAGCAAGTGGCACTGATATTCTGGGCTCGTAGTAATTGCCGTTTTGTTTTTCGACAAGAGATGCAGTCTTAGAAGTATTAGCATGTTTATGGGGGATTAGGGGAATTAGAGGTAGAAATGCCGCACCAACACACTTTAAACTCACTATACCCACTAAGGATCACTAAAGCTCATATATAATGCCCCCACACCCTCTCCCTTGTATCGAAATACCCTCATTCTATCTATTGTCTCCTACTCCAATTCTTCCGATAGATTACCCGAAAAACAGCAACTTTTCTTTTGTGTATACCAACCGATGCAAAAAGGATTAAAATAACAAAACACTAGGGTAACCGGGAGTGTGCGTAACCAGTACTGGGTTGGAGCAGTGGGGTAGACGCTGGCCTATGTTTGTGTTGGGTGGCTTGGGACCGGCCTTGCCAGATCATCGAGAATCGAGCGAAACGGCCAGCTTGCATTCCCAGCTTCAAGCCATCCGGAATCTATCCAGAGAAACTACAACATACTGTATTTCTCCAGCCAGCTGCACATCCCCACATATAACCATGCCTCTAGCTTGGTCTAGTAATCTTCCCGTTTTGTGCTATGGGTGCAAAAAAATTTCATCCACTCACAATGTTACCTTTTGCTCAACCTTCCACACTTGATTGTTTGAACGTGTGTATTCTTGTTTCTGCTTACCGGGGAAACTGGTTGCAATTTTATGACTTCGTTGCAATCTTATGGATTCGTTCAATTTACGGCGCCGCTCTCCTAATTTTCTCGATCACGGCTCCTTGCATTATCCTTTACTTATCTCCCAGTGTCCTCAACCCACAACCATTTTAGATCTACCCTTGGTTATGTAAGTTATTTGCCTCAACTGTGATTCCCCCGGTCTCCTGAATCTGCCAGGGCTATAATTACATTTCTACAAACGTGCTTGCCATTTGCAAAGTATCAAGATTCATACATATTGAGTCACGATTGGTGAGTGAGATCAATTTAAAAATGTTTAGCCCCTTTTTCATTCAACCCTGTCTACTTATTTTGAATCGCCCAATTATGGTATGGATTACTTTGCTAACCAAGACACAACGCTATGTCCCACTCTCTAACCAAATCCATAAACCCCACGACCTCGCCCTGGTCTCTTCTGCTCCATATCTCATACAAGATTTGCTTCCCTCGCCAGTAGTTAAACTTCAGACTCTTCCACAACTCCTCGATTTCCCGCTGCTTTTCCTTTTCCTCCACCTCGCTTCCGCAAACCAAAAGAATCCAGAAGGACGGCTTGAAGGCGAAATTGTGGATGCTGATCAATGAAACAAGCTTCTTGTAAGCATTGAGGGATTTCTCAACGTAAGAGTCCAGTCTACGGGATTTCACCAACAGATTATAGTACACAATAATGGCGTTGTGAAATGCTTCCACGTTCAATTTGATGCATTTCTGAAATGGCGTGTCCTCATCGAGCTCCCAGTAATCGCCGAGCTTCCACGTTACAAGCTTGTCCTCCACCTCTGCGCAAATCATGGGGAAGTTGCGCGGGAACACTTTCCTAGATTGGAAAATACTCTTGTGGTTGGTTAGGTGGATCACCTCGTGGAAAATATCCAAGAGCGACTTGGGGAGTCCATACATGAAATACACATTGGCAGACTCAAGAATAGTGAAATTAGGACTCACAACCAGTGGGTGCGGCTCGTTCTTGCCCGCTACATGATCCCTGTTATCCTTTGAGATGTTCAAGATGGACTTGGCAAGGGGAGCCGATCCTGCAGCTCGTCCGGGGTCTGCGTCGCCCTCGGAATACACCGACAAGTCGTTCTTGTTGAAGGTGATGGTGAAGGACATGGGGTTGTACTCGGCCTTTTCTTTCTTGATCTGTATGTCGTCGTCGTCGTCGTCAGACTCGTCGGCCTCTTGGTCCACCAAGTCGTAGTTTTCGTTCAAATCCTGGTAGTTCAATTTCTCGTCGTCCTCGCTGATGGTGTAGTTGAAGTGGTTGATTGACTGGGTGCTCTCGTACATGATGTAGCTTATCTTGAACACCACCACCAAGAATTTGGCCAAGCCCGAGATCTTGGCCGCCTTGAATTTGTTCTTGATGATGAAGTCGCCAATTGCGTACATCAACTCAAAGTTCTCAAACACGCTAAAGTTGTTGTCGAGTTCGATCTGGAGGAGAAGCGAGAAAAGTAAAAGCGTCTCGTACTCATAGTGGTCTGGGATGAGGATTTCGTCATATTCGTCCAAATGACGGTTGACGATCACGATGCCAAGTTTCCGCAACTGGATGCTCATTGGGCGGTGGCTATTGAAGGTGCACAAGCCAAGCGTCAAGTAGATAACGGCAAGCTTGATCTCTTGGATAATTGTCTTCTTGGAAAAGCTGGCAAAGTTGTAGCAGATGAACTCGCAGAGAATGGAGTTGAAGTAAGGAATAACCAAGCTGTCAAAGTAGTTGTCTGAGAAGGGGACTCGGTTGAAGGAGAAGATATTACTGGTTAGGTTGGCTAGAATCTCCTTGAAAAGAGGCTTGATGGTGAAGTCTTTGCTCGAGTTGAAGAGCGAGTTCATCACTTTCGGGTCGGGCAACCAGTCATCCAGGTCTATATTGGGGAAGAACTTGGGGTAGAGAATATGGAGCATATTTTGTTCGGATAACACGTACTTTGGGCCCTTGATGGCCTGGATAGTCAACTTGGCATGTGGTAGAAGACGGGAGTCCACTCCAATGGGCGTGGGAAGCGCCTTTTGCCGTTTCCGGGGCGCACTGGCGGTTTCTTCTGGTGTGTTTCGGTGTCTTTTGGCCGGAGGTACTTTTGATTCTTTTGGAACAGTTTCCGGTTTCTTGGACACTTTTGCGGTTTCTTGGGTATTTCGTAGTGGGGTGGGCCCCTTCTGGTCCTTGTTTCCGCTGATAAAGCCCTTGATCACACTGAAAGGGCCTATTTGGCCATGTGTTATACTGTCGATTTCCTCCAATTTGCTGCTGAGTTCACTAAACGTCTCGTATCTCATGTCTGTCGGGTACACCACCAAGTCCACGTTGCGTCGCTGGAACTCCTCTTCGTCGCCCACTTCCACTGTGATGAGCTTGCCCTTGTAAACGCTTTGCGGGTGGGCCCACCCGAGTTTCAAGTCGAACCCAGCGCATTCGAGCTTGGCCTTGACACACCGAGTGCATTTGGGTTTGGTCAAGTCACATTTGACCTTTCTGGATCGGCAGGTCCAGCACCCGTCAAAGGATCTTGATTTTGGAGACATATGGTTCAGCTGGGAATGACGGTTTTAAAGTGGTGAATATTTCACTGAGAATTATAATAGTTTGGTAACTCTGGTATATTAAAATAGTTTAAGGATGGGTAGTCTCTTGGATAATAGATTCTTAATGAATGGTATACTTTTGAATATGAATGGTTTGCCAAGTAGAAAGGATAAGATAAATAGTGGATAGTGGATAAATAATGAATGATATGATGAATAATAATTGAAAGTCAAATCAAAATTGGATGAAACAAAGTTCTTGGATCGATGGATAACAACTAGTGTACTAACTCTGAACAATGTATGATTCAAATGTTAGTAACTGTGAAGTTGGCAGTTTCATAAGTAACAACAGAAACAACTTGATGATAGCAAATTCGAGAACAGTGCAACTTGATACAGACAAATACCACTGCTAAATACAAATCAGTTCCTCTATTACAGAAACCTGGAAAGATTCAACACCACCACCAGATCAATTCGATCTTCTTTGCTAAACGCGTTTTCAATGGAGAGGCTGAAAAATTGAGAGTATGGAGTTTTCAAAGAGACCGGGGATGGTTTAGGGTAGTTTGAGGACTTGAGCAGATGGGAACTAGCCCAGTACTCCACATATTATTTGCAACAAATAAAACACAATTAAGCGGAGTTGAGATGAGGAGAGAATGTCAGGGTCTAGAGAGAGCGGGTTACACTGGAGTAGAGGAAATAGGGGGGGTTGCAGTTGGTCAGGCTGCCGTTAGTCGAGATGCAGTTGGTCGGGCTGCCGTTGATCGAGCTGCCGTTGGTCTGGTTGATACTGCACTCTACGACTCTACGGGGGCTTATCATCAGTTTAAAACGCCTTACATCTAAATAATCAGTGTGTAGTCTATTCCGGGTGTGCTTTCTACTGGTGTTTGGATGTTTGCCTGACGATATGTATTGCGGCTAAGATGTTGTGTGTATTTTCCGGTATGTTAATGTATTGCAATATTGGTCTTTTCTCAATTTATAATAATTACTAAAGCTGTTGAAATCAAAGGTGAAACTACCCCCAAGGTCTTTTGATGAATAAGCCTGTGTATTATTAATAGACTTGTGGACTTGTACACTTGTGGACTTGTACACTTGTGGACCGTTTCACTGAAATTTTGTATGTATAGGATGTTTTCAGGCATCGGGAATTATATTAGAGATGATATCGGGCTGAGAGAGCACAAAAGAAGGGAAATTACCAAGCCACATACATTACGAATACTACGAGAACGAGGTTGAACACATACACATCCCTGTTATATCGTGACATCTTGATACTCTGAATTTGGCCTCATCCCGTTGCAGTACGGGCCTTTTTCCAATCATCAAAAATCACATTCTATCAAAAATCACATTGTATCAAAATTACATTCTACCAAAATTACATTGCATCAAAATTCCAATCAAAATTACATCTATCAAAAGTACAACCAAAGCTTCAGCTAAACACAAGATGGCCGACCACCCCATAACACTCCAGCTATCGCATGAGGTGGATCCAGTGATCCCAATGGTGCTTCCCCATGAAAAGATCTACTCAATTCAAGTGGGGTACAAGCTTTTCCGACTCAGTGGTCTCTCGCTTTCCTCGGACGCTCCGTCCTACTTCACCAATTTCTTCAGTGTTCCTGAGAACAATGACAAGGTGCTCTTTATCGACCGTAATCCGCTTGTGTTTGAGCCCATCTACAACCATCTCCAAGGGTACCCTGTGACCATCGATAAGGACTACGACTTTATGAACTTGTGGTCGGACTCTTTTTACTTTGGCTTGAAGTTTTTGCAGAACATCTTGATCAACTCCGACATCTTTGCCACCATTGGCAACAAGAGCTTCAAGGTGTCCAAGAGCTTGTTCACTGCGACGGGGAACTTCCCCAACTACTTCACTGTCTTGTACGATAGCTTGTTGGTGGATATCCGGATCATTGAGCAAAAGGGCATGTTGAGACCGCCGCCACAAAAACCCGCGCATTTGCCCAATAGACTGCCCATTCTCTTTAGCGACTTGTTGGAACTTCTTCGAGGAAACCATCTCATCATCAAGAACAACGAGCACCGCAATTTGCTTATCCGAGAATGCAAATACTACCGGTTCTTGGAACTTGAGCAGAGAATCATCAAACACAAGATTGTGAACAACCCCTTCTCTCCCAACCGCCAGGAAATCATCATAAACCTCAACAACATGCACAGAAAGGGTGTGGTGAACATTGCGCTCAGCGACAAATTGGTGGAAATGCCCTTGCTCTACGTCAGGCCGTATATCCTGAACGAGCCGCAGAGAACACTCATTTTTGAGTTGGACACCGACTCAGACATGCTCCAGAAGGACAACTCCGAGGTTAAACTCATCTTGAACAAGACGTTGAAGATTGCATTCATCCAGATCTCCAACAAATTGGCCCAGAAAATGCTTCAGGTGTTCAAGGACTTTAGCGACGAATTCATGGTGGAGGGGAAAGACACCAACAAGCCTGTTTTGAACTTCGTGGCGGGGTTTTCCGACGCCCACTCTGTGATAAACGGTAAGGAGATGAAGGAGTCGTGGATCAGAGATATCATACATCCCGAGGATGAAGCGAGCGATGGGGCCAGCAAGAGCGATAAAAAGAGAAAGATCTCGGTCAAGGATATCAAGGGCGACTTGATGGAGTTTAAGTTGACGAAATCCTTGTGGAAAATGGTGATGAGAGGCAACCTTGCGCGATTGCATGCTGTTGCATTGGAAGGTGTCACCGATCAAAGTGCCTTCGTTAAGGAAAACATCACATTTTTATGAGCCGCAAAAAGGCGTGTATATGAATTGTAATATATCTTTCGGGTCTTCTAGGACTTGGCAACCTTTGTTTGGCGTATCAATTGCGCTTGTTGTACCAACCTGTAAAAGTGGAGAAGTTCCACATCTTGCAGATCTGTGATTGGCGGATTTTGTTAGATTTTTATCATTTGCGGAATCTTAAAACCCGGCTTAGGACGAGTTAATACACAAATGTTGAATCATCATAAAAGTTAAGTATTGGAAATTCATAGAATCTGGATATTCATAGAATCTGGAAATCCATGGAATCGGGAATCTCATGGAATCGGGAAATTCATGGAATCTGGAAATTCATGGAATCTAGAAATTCAAGGGAATTCATGGAATTCAATATAAAACTTATATTGAATCCTGACTCGGTGTATTTCAGTGTATTTCAGTGTATTCAGTATATTTCAGTGTGGATTTTGCAGCCATTGGAAGATGCGGCTTTTCTAAGATTCTGGACTTGCAATTGAACAAGACAGTTTGAAACTCGCCAAGTCAAGGCTTGTTTTTGATATGACGTGGTGCAACACACCACTGTCATGTAGAATGGGTGGACAAAAAGGTTTGGTGTGATGGGAGTTTGTACTTGTACCATGATACCAGAAAAACGCCAAGCACAAGACATCAATCGTGTGTGAATTGGAGATCAAAACAACATGTACAGACCCCATCCGCTCTCTACATGTTGCCAAATGCACCTGGTCATTCTTGTGGTCTGCGTGTCCGGCTAAAATAACTCGGAGAAAACATCAACCGTTAAGGTACGGGGGGGTATAATTGGGAGATGCCACCTGGAATGTGGCTTCCCGGAGGTTATCACCGTGGTAATACGAGAGGATGACATGTTTAGTGTGCGTTGGGTATGAGCCGCCGCGAAGCCCATGTGCGCTGGGCGGCCGGTCCACTTGGGTACACGAACTCCGTGTCCGCGGTACATTATTTGCACGGATAGATATGTGCCTTTGACACTTGAGTAGAGGTGGTTTACACGGATTGAAAAAATTGCACCTTGTTTGGGTTTTTGTGAGTGGTTGGTGGGCACTTTTTGCAAAGCCCCGAGGAGCACATCTGATATGATGTTGGTTTTAGAGCGTGCATGGAGCTACAAGGTTATGAGGCGACTAGTTGATCCTTTCGATTTGTCTTTTAATTGAAATTGCCCCCTTATCTATTAAAAGTGGCTTATCATTTTTTATTTTTTTTGAACCCAATGTTTTTTGTTTGCGTTGAATTGAAATATTTTTATCAAATTTTTGTCAATTTTTTAGCTCATTGAATTGTCCCAACAATGGCAAGTTCTAAGCTTCTGAATGTGTCTTTATTTTATTTTCCGTCATTCATACCGCCTGTGGTATACCCAAATTTGCATGCCTGTTTCAGGTTGAATCATGTTGGGAACACAGCGCCAAATAAAGCCACTTCAATCACTGGCCATTGTCCTGTCAAAGTGCGTTCTAGCCGGATATCGCCTCTACTTTTCGCAGCTTTACATATATACACACATAATCTCCTGTTACTCCAGCGGAAATCATTGGTTGCTTACGCTGCAACCACTGTGTTCATTTAATGTATAAATAATTTAAAACCCAAGCAACCGTTTTCTTTCTTGGCTGCAAATTCATCATCAATGTTTTTTCCAAAAAATCAAAAATTATGAAAATATTTGCTTAAAAATATTTGCCAATTATATTTTATAAAATAAAAAAAAAAAGATGAAGAGAGATCAAAATAGAGATCAAACTAGTAGTGATTAAGTGATAACACAGTTTCTCTATCCTCTCCTCTACATCCAATAGAAGTATCCGTATAAGTGATATCCCAGTGACATTGAATATTTTCAATACTTTTATGAATGCTTTCATGAATACTTTCTGATTCATCATATTTGCCACAATTTTTGGCAGCCAATTGCAAAAACAAATAATTTTCTCAAAAGATACTTTTATTAATATGCATCTATCTAATCTAGTCTATATTACCTAACCATACTTATTATGCCCTTCTAATACCAACCGCTAAAACATCAGTCGTGATCGTCCCTTGGATGTGATTCTTCCTTGGATACTATACTTCCAGCCAATCTATGGTGGAGTTTGGGATTCTACAAACCATTGCGGCTATCAAAGGAATCATCATACTCACCGCCCTTCGTGTACTGGACCTTTTCAAGGGGATATAACTCTATGCTCCACATGATCAAGAATCCACCGTACCAAAAAGCAACGATCCATTCACAAATAGCGGCACTCTGGGGTTGCTCCTTGGAAGTAAAGATCACAAACCCTAACGCACACACACCAGCAACAATCAACCAGAGTGCCTTAACTACCCCGCTATAAGTGAAATTGTTCCACCAGCCATGATTCCCCCTCCTGATCCGTTCAAACTCTTCAACGCTGTACCTTTTATAGAGGTACCCAAAGGTCATACTGTTAAACCAGTTGAAAAGAATGCTCAAGAAAATGATGCAAAAGAATGCAATAACACAGCCCATGTGTATCCAATGATGCTTGACAGTGTTAAATATCAGCAGTAGTACTATGCATATTTGTGCACACAATCCAAAGAATCCACTAAAATAATGTATCACCTTTTGCTTGTTCAGGATGAAGCGTTGGATGATTCCTCGCTCTCTCAAGATGTACTCAGCTACACTGCTTAGCACATAGAAGGTGCCTTGTACAATGGAACATGCGATGAATAATGGCTGTAATCCGGTGGCTCCGATGTCCAGGATAAACATCAACTTTTGATGTGGATTAGGCCCTTTAAACTTGTAAACTGGTTCGCCTTCACTGCCCCAAACGGACAACATACCTATTAACATACCCCACCATACTAATGCACTGACTATTGGAAACAAAAACAAATACCTAAGAACACTCATCTTATTCTTAACATCGCCTAGCTCCTACGAGGTTTTCTTAGCAAAGTATACTTTGGTGTATAAATAGTTTCCCAAACATTCAGGCAGTGCGAAAAATATGGGGCTTATGAAGGCGCAGAAGTCATTGATTCTATTCCTACAAGTTTCAAAGGAGGTCTTACAGTACGAATTGGTTGGTTTCATTCAAAGATACTTGGAAAAGCTTTTTCAAACTCTTTGGAGATGTGCCCATTATTGTGAGTTTTCTTAAACAGCTTCTCTAATTTCTTAGCATTTCTTCAAATTATCCTTGTCGCGATATTTTAATGCTCTTTGTACACTGCCCAGTCGCGTGACATGTGCCTTGTTTGCTCATTTCATGAGTGGCCTCGGAATGTTTTTGTTTGACGAAATGGGAGGCTGGGGAAGGAGGTGGAAATGTTACTACTCGTTGGACAGTTAGCCTACAGGGGCTATAAAACTGCGGAGTTGCGGACCAAAGTCCGAAACAGTCGAATGTAACAAAAAAAACAAAAAAAAAATGCTGATTAACCCGAGCCTATTTGTTGACTTGCTGGATACCTTTTAGGCGGGAGCAGTGAACAGGGATAAAAAGTGGAGGAGCGTGGTTCGTAAAAAATGCCAAAAAAAAATATAACGTGGAGGAAAGAGAGAGATCAGTCCCGAGACAAAGGCTTCTCGGTCTTTGACTATATATTAATGATGTGGAATGTGGTATGATCAGTTCTTCGTAATGCTAACGCGGTGTGCCTTGATACCATCAATGAATAGGCAATTTTTTTTTTGTATTTGCAAAATGGTGAAAATATTTTCCGATTGTTCGTCTATTTGATTTTTGAACGAGGTTGGGAAGGAGCCGTACCCGAACGTGCAGTTAACAAGAGTGCAGCTAATAAGTGCAGTTAACTAGTGTTTCGGAGGGAGAGGCATAGAATTAGGAGAGCGGAAGAAATTTGGGAGTGCTGCTTCGAGAAAGCTTCATGATGTCACAGCGCACCAATTCTTTTGAGATATAAGCCACTTTTGCAACTCGTCCTTCTGTAATTAAACTCTAAAAGGATGTTTGCAAATCGTAGGAGGGGATGAAAAAGGTACAATGGTGTGTAGATTCCATTGATTGAACGAAAGAGTATACCACGAAAGCATTTCGAGATTGTTGATTTGGATAATTTTAAAAGTACAAACCATTGAATAATATCTTCTGTTGTTGATTGTTAATGTGGTCTGCAAAAACAATCCATTTATTGGGGAACGACGCCTGCCATTATTGAAGAAAATTAAAGTTGATCAAAACAAAAAAAGAAGGACAATTTCAAAATTGTCTAGAAAATGTGTGAAATCCAGAGTGGAGGAGATGGGAAAGCTCAAACATCTGCAATGAGTTAACGGAATTACAAAAAGGAAAGAGGCAGTCAGCACAAAAGACACAAGTAACCAAAAACCACCAAAAAAAAAAAACAGAAAAAAGTTTCAATTTGAAATTTCGCAGCCAAGAGAGCAAAGGACCTCGCCCATCTGAAAAGTGCAAGTAGATACCAAATGTGGGATTTACAAGTGGAGGGTGCAATATTCATGAGGCATTGCTTGAGAAAGTAAATAGCACAAACCACTGCCCGACAACAAAAAACACACACACACACATACATCCCAACCAGCCTTCCATGAGATATCCGGAAAAGGGCAACCTCGGCATCATCTGGAACACCGACCCAAGAGCCAGGCTTGTGCATCCTTCTTTACCTATTGTTCCGATTGTTCTGATTCTGAAATATAACACCTCAACGAGACTTGTGATAATCAGCATTCCTATATACAAGAGATGTTATTATTAATATTTTTAGTAATATTATTTGCTTTATTTTTTTGAAGCATGCAGCAGGATCGTCACTAAATTATTTGGGTGGCACACGAAGATGACGAGAACAACCTAGATGGGCAAGAAGAAGTTGGATGAGAGATGGATTTTGTGAGAAGCACCGAGCAACAGAACAAGGTCAAGAATACAAAACAAACAAAAACATGTAAACAAAAAGCCAGCCAAAGCCAAAGCCAAAAAAACAAACTAAAAGCCAAAAACAAAGCCAAAGCCAAAAACGAGACCAAAGGAGAAAAAACCCCTAGCACTTTTACACATATAAAATTTACAGGAACGCTTTGCACGCCGTGACAATCATACATGTAGATGCTATTGTTGTCGACGTGACTCGTACACCCTCCAAAACAGTCAAGCACTTGCACAGGATCTTGTTTCAAAGGACCTTTATTATTTTACACTATACAATATAAGCTCCTTACGAACCCGCCCCTCCGTCAATAAAATATTAACAATAAGAAGAGGTGAAAATCTCATGAAATGAAACTTCTCTTTTTTGAGTATTGTTTGAAAGGATAAGATTAATTCTTTGTGGTGCGCACTGTTAGTACATTCTCACCTATACAGGGTTACTTAATAGTCAACCCAGCTAACAGTCATTCAATGCACTTCGGTTATAACACAGAATTTGGGCAAATTTTGCATAAAAGGAGTGAAAGCAAGCTAATAAAGACTAGTGTATGTGTTGATATGTGTAGATGTGTAGATATATGTAAATGTGTAAATGTGTGTGGATGTGTAGATGTGTAGATGTGTGTGTTCTGTGGTTGTCGATCGCTCCCCTTATTTTAGTCTTGCACTTGCTGTTTTGCTTTGGTGTAATGGTGCCACTTTTTTTTGTATGACTGCCTCACCTTCCTTGACTGTACAAGCAAAGGTTAGTTAATTTCCGCCATGTTTCACAAAGAAGAAAGAAGGAAAAAGGGAAGAATTAATGGTTGTGAGGACACAAAAGTAGCTGCTTTCTTTTGGGGTTATTATTTTAATGTACCATGCATATCCAAATTCCTCTCAATCTGATCTTTTTTTTTTTTTTTTGGTGTTTTTTAATATATATTTTTTTTTTTAATTTCCTTCTCCAGCCATATTATAATTTTTTGGCTTTCCAATATGAATTTCTTTTCATCAAGATATATATAATGATTGCAAAAACACCTTGAAACAAAAGATTGACAAAAGACAAATCAAAGCATCTTCACCACATACCAATGCCTTCGATAAATTACTCCCAATTAGCATGGATAGTGTGCCACGGCCTGGATAGAAAGAACTACATGGAGTTTGACCAGAAATATTCCAAATTCATCAACCTACTCATCTATAACTCCCAGTTGACCCAAACCAACTTGGTGATTAGCTTGTACTACTTGTGGAAGTACCAGAAGAATAGCATTCTCACGCCCACCGAGGATGACCACTCGATGCAGATTTATCTAGTGATTTCCTCGCTTGTGCTTTCCAACAAGTGCTACGATGACCAGTCGTATACGTTGAAAACATGGCTAAACATTATCAAAAACACCATCTGTGCCTCCAAATGCAGCATTTCGATCGACTTGAAGCTCCTCAACACGTTGGAGTCGCATTTCATGTCGTCGCTCAACTACAATCTTTGCTTTACCAAGATTCACGACTCGGCCGAGTTTTGGCTGGTGTTTATCAATAACGAGGTGTTTAAACTCCCCTCTCATTTAATCTGGGGCTACCGACTGATTATGGGTGAGTCGGAGCTGCCCGAGGTGAATTACACTTATACTCCTCCCACTCCATACACTCCTTCGGTGGGCTCGCCCGTGTCGCTGCCAATGAGCCCATTCACGCCATTGAAGAGAAGAAGACGAGTCCCCAACAACGTGTGCACGTCCACGTCCACGTGCATTCCTGCTAATATGGTGATGATGGTGACGCCTCCTCCACATTTAAGCAGTTTTAATTTTAATTTCAATTTCCCTGGGTCGGTTCCAGTTTTTCAAGGATACAATAGTTATTCGAATTTTTAGCATATAGCATTGGGTAAGGTATTAATATAGGTTTTCTAAGGGTAGATTTGGTGTAGAAGCTAGAGAATGAACAACACAGATATCTCAAGTATCTTGGTTGAAAAGTGGTGTAGTAAACAAAGCGTATTACTTCTCCACAAAAAGTCTAAAAGTAACTGTAATTTTGAAGACATACAAAATTACAGGTATACAAAATTACAGGTAAACAAATTAGTTCTACAAAATTAGTTCTAATTCACAGGTAATATTGTAAATTTGTCGGCTGCAAAATTGTCTAAAATAGATCAGGAGGCCCCAGTGCTGGCTGATTCCGTCAGCGTGTGGTAGCGTATGTGTGAGGAGACAGCGTGACACAACGCACCCCTTTTCCGCAAACAAGGTTTATTAGAAATGTGTATTGTAGGTAAATGCCCCAAAAAGAAAAAGAACAAACGTTAGGAGCAAGTAGGAGGAAGAGAGCGAAAAGGTGGTCCAAGAGCATCTTTTGCAAGGCCCGACATCTTTTAGAAGGCCCGATTATGTGTGACTGTTTGGCCCGCGTTGTTTTTGTACACCTGGCTGTTGACAACCTCGATGAGAAAAGCTTAATTTGGCGGCGAGGTTTCCTGGATTCCTGGTATTTCAAGTTCAGTACGGCCTCTAAAAACATGGGTCAACCCTTGCGATTTTGGCTAGTACTAAATGCTAAATTAGCACCGGGTGCAGACGAGGTTAGCATCGATACATACATAGGCATGCCCCGCTATCCCGCTACCATTATGATGTCTTGCATGCATTTTTGTGGGAGGGCACCAACACTTTAAAAAAGGTCTGGACAAAGCCAAGTGGCGCAAGAGAGCTAAATGGCTATTGCCTGAAAGGGATAGAATAAGAGAGGTTGAGAGACGACGGGCAGTGTGTTATGGGGTGCCTTATTTCCACCCATTGTCTTATGTCCCCAAGCTCTTTTTGGGCAATTTTGGTGATTATATTCGCCGAGTTTTGCATTGCCTGGTTTTTTTTAAAATTTATCTATTTTTGGCTCTAATTTTTTTTTCGTGAAATCTTTGGTTTCATTTTGGTTGGTTATTATTTGGTTATTATTTTGGTTGGTTTTTTGGTTTGATTTGGATTTTGGATTTTTGGTTTGGTTTTAATTTTTCGTTTTAATTTTTGGTTTTGGTTTTAATTTTTGGTTTTAATTTTTCATTTTCATTTTTCATTACATTTTCATTTTCACTACATTTTCAATTTTCTTTATTTTCTTTATTCCTGTAGTGTCGTTGCTATGCTCTGTGGGATCTGCTCTGTAGTTGAGTCCAAGTACAAATGCCCGAAATGCTCGGTAGCGTATTGCTCGTTGGTTTGTTTTAAGAGCCAATCACACAAGGCTAGAGATGAGGAGAAACAATCAAAAGATGAACCAGCTGAAACAGTAGAGACACAGGGGAAGGTTCTAGAACAGGCACCGCCTCCACGGTCTGAGGAACACGACAAATTCACAAGGTTAGCAAAGGATCCAGTGATTCAATCAATGCTCAAGCAAAAGTCACTCCAGTTTCATCTCCTAACCCTCCTCAAAATCTTAAATGACCCGGACATTACAAACGAGAGTTCCATGGACGCGAAGAGGAATGTTATGAGCTTGAAGTTGAACGACTTGCGTATAGGTGGTATTGACCAGAACGAGCTCGTGGAGGAGTTTATCCAGCGCGTCTTGGAGGTGGGCTTGGGCTAAATAGCTCAACAATGGACTGGCGTTGCCTCTTCTCCTCTGTACTTCCACAAATCAAATGCATTGTTGCAACCTGGCCAGGCGTTTCTTTTCTCGGTCTCCCGCCTGCCTCTGCTCTGTTGCTGCGATGACTTATTTTTAGGCGGTGTTACTCATGAAATCACAAACTGGTGGTATTGATGGTATAATGTGGTTGGTATGGTTGATATGGTTGGTATACTTGATGTACTGATGTACTGATGTACTTAGGTACTGATATACTTGGTATTGATATACTTGTACTGATGTACTTGGTACACTTCATAGTTTGACATGACTACTCTGTATGATCATGATTAGCATGAAGGTGCAGAGGAGTGTAAAAAGACACTTGGTTACAGAGGTAGAATGGTTACTGGAAAGTACAATGGGATTGACTAGTGTATGTATGGAAAAGCGTATGTATGAACAGGCGTCTATAATGGCGTCTGAAAGGCATGTATGAAATAATACGTATTGTATGAAATGGTTACAATAATGGGGTTAAATGCAAAGATTGCACGAGATACCATTGGATCTCCATCTGCATGAATAATATAATGACAAACATGGAAATAGGAAATGTGAAACATGACAATCATCTCCAACATGAAACATGACAAACATGATAAACATGACAAACATGCAACATGCAAACCATGACCAGTCTAACATGAGATGCAACATGCAACATGCAACATGCAAGACATGACAAACCTAACATGACAAAACATGCAAACATGACAAACCTAACATGACATGCAAACATGACATATCCATCCTAACATGTCAATCTTCAATTGAATACATACTAAAAAGACCCCGACTGAGTCATTCCTGATGACGTCATGGAAAAAATTTACCAATATACAAAGACTCTCTTCACTTCCCTCCCCAAACGTTCTTCACCTGCCCAATCTCTTCAATCTCTATCTTAAACAAATGGCCGCCCAAATCCGACCCGCTGTGGTTGATGTCGCCACTGAACAAGTTCTCGTTGCACGTTGTGACATACAACGTGTCGCGACGTTTTCCACCCGCGACCACACACGTGATGCGTTCACAGGGGAAATGGTACTTGTGCACCAACGCACCAGTAACGTCCAACTTGGCCAAGGTGGAAGTGCTAAAGACACCCGTGTAGATCTCGCCCGTCTCCGTGATGGTCATTCCGTCGGGTTCGGGCGACTCAAACTCCGCAAACATCTGCTTGATGCACGCGTGCTCTCGTCTGTTGCTGAGGGTGTTGGTGATGACGTCATAGTCCCACGACCAGATGGTGAAACGGAGCGAGTCTGTCCAGAAGAACTTGCCGTTGTAGAAGCCGAGCCCGTTGGGAATGGAGATCGGCTCGTTGGGCAACATGTCTGTGACGCTGAGGTCGTGACAGTTGATCCTGTATAACTTCCCCTCGGGCTGGACTCCTCCGTCCTGACTGGCTGCAAAATCAGTCATCACCCCGATCCACAAATGACCCCATGGATCCACCACTCCATCGTTGGAACGCAAGCGCGTGTGGTTGTGTGGGTACTTGAAGAAGTAATCCTCGATCTGGCCCGAAGCAAAGTTGCCCTTAGCCACGCCGTACTTCCCGCATACGAGCACCACATCGTCGCAACTCGTAAGCCCAATGGCCCCAATGCTCTCGCCTGCTGCACCCATCTTGAGAACCTGGTGGTTCTCGCCCGAAACGGACACTCGGTGCACTTCTGCAGCCACAATGTCCACCCAGATGATGGTGTCGTTGGACGGGTTATATGTGATGCCCTCAGTCAATCGGCCGCGGTACTCGGGGAGAAAGATGTTTTCCTTGGTGACAGTTGTGGTGGAGACGCTCATTTTGCTTGGTCGTTTGAAATTATTGGCGGGACCCGGGGATTTATATAGCGGAGAGCTTTCCTAATCGGGAAGCGAATCCGCCTTTGGGGGGGACACCATAATATACAAGAGAAATAAAGAATCGAAATGGAGGATATACCCACATATATAGAACAAGCGGACCAACAAACCCACCGGATAACTCTATGCAGCCACTGGCATGTAGCAGCTGAGCACTTTCTAATTTTCTTCATTCTCGCACTATTTACCGCCATGTCTACACATTCTGTGCCCCCAATGGGGCTTAGAAATGGCGAGGTTGTCTCGTTTGGCTCGATTTGGTCCAGGGTTTTGTGAAGCACACCGTGTAATCATGTCCATGTATTCCGCGGCCCAAATGTAAAGTGATGTTGCTCCCCCCTAACTCCTGCTCCCTATTTCTCCTCCATCTTATTTTTGGGTAATTTGGTTGCAAATTTGGCTGCGAATTTTTTGTATGGCGGGCCGAGTGAAACGGGAGCTACAAGGGACGAGCCATAACAGAGACGACCAAGCAGTATCTTGGCACGTATCGAGAATGTCTGTGTGCGGATTGAGAATGTCTTTGTGTGGATTCAAAACGCGAGGTGGGTTACGTGATAGGGGTGTTGGTTTTCGTGAATAGGAGGGAGCCTTTTTTGGGGTTTTTAAGACGCATACCTGTTTTGGCACTTTGTGTGTTGTAATGGTGAATTCATGAGGTATAACAGGAATGCGTCTGGTCTAGGATGAAATTGCTATAATACGAAACAACACAATGTACTGGGGCTAACTAGGAGACTGGATGAAGCGAACTGGACTAGCTTGAACCATCCATTCTGAAATTGGTGGGTGTTTTTTCTTTTGTACTACAAACATAGTATTCTTGAGATTCACTCGATTTTAGTGTAAAAATCATATGTAAAGCATAAATTGCTAGAAATTACATAAACTTTAAACTATAACCTCTATAAACGACCTCTATTTCATCTATATACTCTATAATCTGTAAATCGTGAAGTCACAAACAAGTTCATCCCTAACTGAACAAACCAAAGGTTTGTGAAGTCTTTAAGTATCTGGGTTAGTTCTGGGTTTGTGAAGTTATGACATTTTGAATGTGGAATGGTAAATTGCAACTCAGTAGCGCATAGTTAATAGATTAGACGTGCTTGGAATTAGAACTTGGAGTGAACATGATTCAGTCTTCTTAGGTATTCTTCTTTAGTTATTCTTCTTTAGTTATTCTTCTTTACTTACTCTCAGACTTCTTCAGGATCTTATCCTTTCGTATGGAACTCTTCACAAGCTCGACCAAATCGCCTCCAAACCCATCCACCATATCCACAGGAACCATACTTTCCCCATACTCCTTGCTACTAAACCTGCCCACGTTATTCTCTCCCACCAATCTCAACTCATACTCCTCCACTTCGTCCACCAACAACTCGTTCCAGGTGAACAACAAGGAGTCCGATTTTCTACTGAACGGATTGATATCCACTAAATCCACCTTTTTGTATGGTCTGGGAACGTGAAGGTCTACGATAAACTTCTCCAACCCAAGCTTTTCCATGATCCTGGAGCGAGAAAAGAACGAGTCGATGGCCTGGCGGATTTCGGGCGAGATTTCGTGGAGAAACTCGTAGTGGTTGAGGTCTCTTTGGGACACTCCAATGATCTTTTTATTTACAAAGACACGGAATTCTAGCGAAGGGTTGATGTCGATGTACTTCTTAAGCGTGAGCTCAAGCGGGTATGTCTCTTTTTCTACCTCTGTCACCTCACTCATTCCTCTATCTATATCATCAGCAATATGATCACTCGAAGACAATAACAAATACACATCATTGACATTGGTACATTTGAGCGTGTTGCCCGTGTTGATCCACTTGGCATCTTTTGGAGCAGACCAGTTGAGTTTAGGAAACACGTTCTTTAAAGAGTAGATTGCGGCGACGATTTGGCGGTGAAGAAGGGGAAATAGCAGCGAAGGAGGCATTTTGGGGAGCACTTCATCGTCTGATTCGTCTGATTCGTCTGACTCATCTTCTTGGATCTCTTGGATCTTTTCTATGTCTATCTCTGGTATGGATTCATTTTCTCTTTCTACCACGATCCCATCGCCACCTAAATAGCTGATGAATTCTTTGGGAAGGGCCTGGAAGATGACACTTTCTGGGCAGTATTCTTTGAATTTGGGATACCACACGGAGTACCTGCACTGGAGCACTTCATCGGAAGTGAGCGAGATGTTGTGGAATGTGGCCATTGGAATGGGCGTTAGCGAGCTGGGAATACCGAGAGATGGCGCTTAAAAGAAAAATTACCGAGAAATAGTGAGAAGATTTACCGAGAAATGGCGAGGAATTACCGAGAAAAAATCAGATCAGAGAATTACTAAGACGAATTACTAAGAAATGGCGGGGAATTACCGAGGAATGGCGAGAAATCACCGAGAAATAACCTAAAGAAAATTACCGAGATTTGTAGCAAGAATATAATATAACGAAAACCTTTCGAGATACCGAGAGAATAAAGGAAGATAAAGAAAGAAAATCAAGAACAAATAATGGAAGTGTGAAGAGATAATTTTCAGCTTCAATTAAAAGGTTTATCAGAGATATTTCAACGATTTGCAGCCAAAAATCGTAGAAGAAAAATCTCCTAAGCATATCATATCATGTATTCATAAAAGTCATAGAGAAACAGAAAGCCTGCTGCTATAAACACCCGAGGCATGTTTGGCCAATTTATCGGCCATTTCGTTCCCCGGAGTGCCCCGATGGGCGTAAACATGGTACAAGCGAAAATTGTGCCACCCGAATTCCAAGTACGCCTCGTTGATGCGCTTATACAAGGTTGCTGCTTGCCTTTGCATCTTCAGCATATAAATGCCGTACTTGACGGCATAAATTGCAGGCTTACAATCACTGTAAATTTTGTATCTGACCAAGGAACTCTGGCTCTGGCGGTCCACATAAATCAAGGCGTAGAGGATGGCACGAAGCTCTGCCTTGAAACACGTGGATTTGCCTATTCTGATGGAAACGTTTCTCTTGTCGTTATCCCCAAAAAACACCCCGAATCCCGAAGTCCCGTCGTATCGAGTAGACCCGTCTACGTAGATACTGATGGTTTCCGAATACCAGCGAAGTTTCAGATCAGGAGAATATGGATGGGCTTCACATATCTCGGTAATTTCTTCGGGGACGCTTGCAATCTCCACCGGATTGGCTTCACATATTTCGGTAATTTCTTCGGGGACGCTTGCAATCTCCACCGGATTGGCTTCACATATTTCGGTAGTTTCTTCGGGAACGCTTGTAGTCTCCACCGGATTGGCTGCACTATCAATTTCACAGCCTGGCTCACTCGTATCACATGAACTCGAAACACCGCCCATCCAGATCCTACTGGTATCGAGAATATAAAAAAAGATCAGTATTGATAATATAGTGTCAAGAAACGCAATGAACATTCTTAGAAATACTGTGAACATTGAAGTGCAATGGGGGGCTATTTATTATAATTAAGGGGTAAATTAGGGGGTGTTTATGGTTTAATTTCAATAAGGTATTCCGCTATAAGCGAGATGCTTTAAGGGATAAACTATGGGTTTACACAAGCCAAGCAGGATAATAATGAAATATACATGTATAGGGTTAATGGGGAAAGCAATGAATAGTTATATGGTCAAGAGCACGAGTCGTGATGCTACTAAACCTTAGCACGTGTCATTCCTTCATTGCCATCTTGCGAATTCTAATAATGTGGTACTGGTGGCCTCTAGAGTGTCCGTGTACCTGCTATATCATTGGAATTTTCATGCCTAATTACTATACAATTATCCTCAATAACTAGAAGCAAGAGTTCACAGAACGGGTGCTTAATATTGAGAATGTTATTTATCAAGTGCAAAAGAGAAACCGCCACCCCCCGAGTTTCCTAAACCCCTTTGTTCTACTTGGGATTTTGAAAGTTGCTAGAACCGTTAATGATATACAAAGTGATTCTAGATCCTAACACCAGTATTTACAACGATTATAGATAACCTGGGTATGGTGCTAAACAGGAAGTGCAGTTACCCAAATCGTGAAATCGTGCAAGTTCTTTGAGAAATAACCATATTAACTTTCCTTTATGCTTTTATTTTACATAATAAACTACCTTTCAGCTGAATTTGGAAAATAGCTACTCGTAAGTTTCTATGGATTCGTGGTTTTAGATTCTAGCTGGATTCACTGTATCAAAAGGATGTCCCTTTCAAATTAGCTACTTTTCTACTTTCATGATCTCTTATTCCGCAAAAGCAACTGAGGAATGCATATGATAAAATTTGCATCTATAGGACTACATTCATAGGATACTACATTGTGTAGCTGGATGATTTAAATACAATATACCGTACTGTCTTATACTTTCAAGCAGATAGAAAATGTGTATTTAAGTGCCACGGATACAATGATAGCAAAATATGGTCTAAATCTTCCCTAAGATCACCGATATTCATCATGATTTCTGCCATGGTGTTAAAAAAATATTTGCAGCCATTTTTTGAACTCGTTGAAAATAATTTGTCTATTTAGAAGATGAATACATAAAATTTAATTGAAGAATAGATAAAACGTATCATCTGATATACATAAAGGTCTTAGTAGAAATACCATGTACAGATATTAACCATAGAAATATCGGGAAAAGACCACTATGACAAGTACAAATGTAAGTGGTGAATGTGATAAAAGTAGTAATAGTATAAACAGGTGAAAAGTAATACATAACAGATGATCATAGGATATATTATATTATATATCATAGGAGATCATAGGAGATCATAGGATATTTTAGGATTAGTAAAATACTGCGTATTTTACTTTTACTTTCCACGTGACCACCTATATAATTTTTTCACCAACGCTTTTTAGCAAAACACCAGACACGCCATGGCACCACTCAATACCCCATCTAACGCGACGTTTAAGAACAAGGAGAAGCCCCAGGAGGTGCGTAGATCCAACATCCTCGCGGCGCGCGCAGTTTCGGACGCGATCAGAACGTCCTTGGGTCCCAAGGGGATGGACAAGATGATCAAAACCAAGACGGGCGAGATCATCATTTCCAACGATGGGGCCACGATCTTGAAGCACATGGCCGTGTTGCATCCAGCCGCCAGAATGTTGGTTGACGTGTCTGCAGCCCAGGACGTGGAAGCCGGTGACGGGACCACTTCGGTTGCCATTTTGACCGGAGCCTTTTTGGGAGCTGCCGACCGTTTGCTCAACAAGGGAATCCACCCCACTTTGATTGCCGAATCCTTCCAGAGAGCCGCCAGACGCTCGTGCGAGATCTTGTTGGACATGTCGTACAAGATCACCTTGGAAGATAGAGAGCAGTTGGTGAGAGCCGCCTCCACCTCGCTTTCCTCGAAAATCGTTTCCCAGCACTCTTCGCTTCTCTCGCCATTGAGTGTGGACTCTGTGTTGCGTGTGGTCAACGAAGAAGGCACCAACGTGGACTTGAACGACATTCGTTTGATCAAGAAGGTTGGTGGCACCATTGACGACACCGAGCTCATCAACGGGGTGGTTTTAACCCAGACCGTGGTCAAGAACGCCGGTGGCCCCACCCGCCAGGAAAAGGCCCGCATCGGGCTTATCCAGTTCCAATTGTCGCCTCCTAAGCCCGACATGGAAAACAACGTGGTGGTCAATGACTACAGACAGATGGACAAGATCCTCAAGGAGGAAAGAGCCTACCTCTTGAACATCTGTAAGAAGATCAAGAAGGCCAAGTGTAACGTGTTGCTTATCCAAAAGAGTATTCTCAGAGACGCCGTCAACGACTTGGCCTTGCACTTTCTCTCCAAGTTGAACATCTTGGTCATCAAGGACATTGAAAGAGACGAGATCGAGTTCTTGGCCAAGGCCACCGGCTGTAAGCCCATCGCAGACATCGACAACTTCACCGAGGACCGCTTGGGAGGCGCCGACTTGATTGAGGAAGTGGAAAGCTCCGGCTCCAAGATTGTCAAGATCACCGGTGTCACCTCCAAGAACACCAAGCCCACCGTCAGTATCATTGTCAGAGGTGCCAACCATCTCGTGTTGGACGAAACCGAAAGATCCATCCACGATGCGTTGTGTGTCATCAGATGCTTGGTCAAGGAAAAGGCGTTGATTGCCGGTGGAGGTGCTCCGGAGATTGAAGTTTCCCGTACCTTGATGAAGGAATCCACCCAGTTGTCCGGCGTGGAGCAGTTTGTGTACCAGGAGTTTGCTGAGGCCTTGGAAGTGATTCCTACCACTTTGGCTGAAAATGCAGGTTTGAACCCAATCAACGTGGTCACCGAGTTGAGAAACAGACACGAAAAGGGCGAGAGAAACGCGGGTATTTCCGTGAGAAGATCTGGTGCCTCCAACACCTACGACGAGCACGTTTTGCAGCCTGTTTTGGTCAGTACCAGTGCCATTACTTTGGCATCCGAGACCGTCAAGTCTATTTTGAGAATTGATGATATTGCATTTTCTAGATAAGGAGCGGTAGCAAGGGAGTTTTGTTGTTGGTGATGTTTAAGAGGTGATGTTATTTGGAAAGATCTCAGGAAAGTGCTGAAAGCATTTCCGTGACATTGTGAAGAAATACAAAGGATTCAACAAGGGTTGTTTGGTTTCGACACTAAAAGAGGTGCGGTTTTACTGATTTTAATGTAATTCTGGAGAACTGCACTCAATACTTTTTACTAAGAATATGACAGTGAATGCAAGGAGATCCCAAGCTCATGTTTTCTTTGTGGTTTCTGCTTTGTTGGGTGTTTCTATATGTGTTGTACATAAGCTTAGAGTAATAATTATATCCGAAAAGAATGTAGAGTTCTGAACAAACCGAAGGTTTGTGAAGATACCGTAGGTTGAAGAAAGGTTTGAAGAAAGTTTCTTAGCTTAAGTTGAGGTACGCTAAAAAAGTATTCCTTATTCTCTATTCAGTCTTATTTTCTATTCTTTTTTTAAATTATTCTTTATTATCCAGTGCAATCAATGCTTATAAACTGTTGAAATACCCACAATTAGATGGAGATTAACCAGGAGAAAAGGTGATCTTTGTAGTTTATTCATCTAAAGTTGGCTATATAAATTAACACTGTGATGAGTCCTTTCCACTGTTTTTGCCTACATCTTACAACGTTAATATTAGAATAATAGTAGAATGAATACCTTATTCGTCTCTAGTTTGACTAAGATGGCTTTCATCCTATTCTATGGTAGCACTGATAGCTGTTCTGTGATTTCTCATAATATTTAACACTAGATTTGGGTCCATTGGTTTGGGTGCAAAACAGAAAAGAATAATCTCAATCTAAATTCAAAACAAAAAACACAATCAAAGTTGAAACAATTAGATACAACACTCTTTTACATCACTGAATCATTAGCCTTTACTGTTTCAACTAAAAAATCAGTATTTTAGAAAAATTGATGAAAAATTTGAAATTTAGTAACAAAATTTTTGCAACTTTTCTCTTATTACCTTGCTGAAAGTCAAGGGATAGATAGCGAATAAACTACAACACACAATGATCACCTACCGGCTAAATACTAAAGTAAAGCCAAGAAATCCAAATCAACTTTTATAATCCAGATTGGTTTATTTGATTGAGCTGTAGCTCTAATTTATGATCCAAGATGGATGATATCGATATACATCACTTAACAAAAGTTTATCGTGAGAACATGAAGAACCATATTCCAACTTTACAGCTCTAATTACGATACTTTTATTCAAAGGCTATTTTGACTAGATGTCAAAATTTTTTGCTATATTTTTTTTTTTGGTTTTTTTTTTTTTTGGCAACGAGTGTGGTAATAAAATATATTGAAAAATTAATCCTTTGTATAATAGAGATGAAATTCGAAACAGCAAATGATTTCAATGAACAAATAACGTGGAAAAATATATTGGAAAATATTGAATTATTTATTCGCTGGTATCTTTCGGATTTATCTTAGCTATAAGATATTGCAAACACGATGTTACAGTGATTTGACTTTTTTATGATAACTAATACAGTGTTTCTATCCTACTTTGGACTGGAAATATTCATACTATTCGAAATACATTTTTCAACCTCCATTTATTTTGTTGAATGTCAGAATATATTGAATTGAATATAAATCCGAGGCATGAATAAAAAATAATGCAATGGCTGCAAAACCAACAACCCAAAAGAAAGAAATGAAAACTGTTATTATATAACCTAGGTCAATCTTCAACGCGAGGTTGTGTATGACAGCTCTAAGTGGAAGGTAGTCTGAGAAGGAATAATCAACACAGATTTCTAGCATTCTTTTAACGGCTCGACATAGGTGCTCTCTGGATAACTTTCATATGATAGTTCAGTAAAATCACTAAACTGGCAGATTCTATTATTACACTCATTATGTCTCCCTTTTGATCTTTTTATATATCTATAGCAAACAGTTTTTATAGAATCTCCCTGTTCCTTTCAACGGATCCAATCAAAGATGACTATATAGACGTGCATTCCTCGTCTCCACAAAGAAACCAGAGTGCCAAAATCACTCAAGTTTATGGAAGTATAAAATAGGTAACATATTTATCTTGAATATTCTATATGAGGGATACATTTATCTAGTTCAAATTCAGTAGCCGATAGCATTATAATAAGACTATTTGTTTTAACCAAAAATAAAAGTGATTTTGTTTAAATTTCGCATTTGCAACTTCACTCTGATCTCAGTGCTGGGCTGCTGAAACCTTAGTTGGTTGGAAGGATATGACCCTGAAGGCGTAATATAAAATGTTGAGAGTTCGTCTTTATTTAGCAGTTATTAGTTTTTTTTTCAGCCAAAATCACTATTTTTTATCAACACATCATATATTTTACCTAAAAACCATAAAATAACCATACAGAAAATGAAAATATATACTCTTCATGGTATAATACCTTTTCCAGGGAATTTCCTGAGAGCTCGGACTTTAGACCCAACTATACTCCACCTATCAACCCCGAAAAAACAAATTTTCAAGAAGTTGGTTGCGTGGTCTAGTTGGTTATGGCATCTGCTTAACACGCAGAACGTCCCCAGTTCGATCCTGGGCGGAATCACTTGTTTTTTAAACTTTTAAGTACTAATAGAGAAACTTATTAAAAGCAATTCATTAAAGTCTTATAACCTTATATGTACCTCGGATGGGGAATATTCATATCACAAGCAAACCAAGAGTTGATTCTTAAAATAAATGGGGTACAGTCGTTTTCCGTAAATTTTTTTGCAACCAATTAATCATCAAGAATAAAGGCGAAAGAAACAGATCAAATATGGTATTTAGGAAATACTAGCTACATTTCTTGTGATATGAGCCTCCCGCTACACTTTAAAACATAATCATCACTTCATTAGATAACTAGGTAGATATATAAAGGACATTTGGAGTATTTTGAGAAAGGAAATTGCTGCAAATCTTGTCAAAAGAGTGCAATTGAACATGTCTTTAGGAGCCTACTTGCTAGTGTCAACAACATATCTGCCGACAATCTGGCCCTTTCCCATCAAGTCGTAAATTTTAGGAAGCTCGCTCAAGCTGGCAATCTTGATTGGGCACTTGACCAAGCCTCTGGTGAAAAAGTCAATGGCCTCGGCGGTGTCTGCTCTGTTTCCAACATAAGAGCCTCTAATGTTGATACTTCTCACCACGGACTCGAAAACAGGAGCGACAACCTTGGCGCCTGCGGGCAAACCAACCAAAACCACGGTCCCTGTGGCTCTTACATAGTCACAGGACTGGGAAATGGCCGCCTCGGAGACGGAAACGTTGATAACACCATGTGGCCCACCGTTGGTGGCTTCCTTGACGGCTGCAACAATGTCCTTGGACTTGGTAAAGTCGACAAAGGCCTCTGCGCCGAGCGACTTGACAAACTCGCCCTTTTCGTCCCCGCCGTCGATTCCGACAACACGGTAACCCATTGCCTTGGCGTACTGCACAGCAAGAGAACCCAAACCTCCACCGGCACCGGAAACACACACCCATTGGCCTGGCGACAACTGGGCGGTTTTCAACGCCTTGTACACGGTGATACCGGCACACAAAATAGGTGCAACCTGGGCCAAGTCGGTGCCCGCTGGGATTCTGGCGGCTTGGACCGCGTCGGCAGTGGCGTATTCTTGGAAAGACCCGTCGTGGGTGTAACCAGAAAGATCAGCTTGTTCACAATTGGACTCGTTCGAGGTTTGGCAGAACTCACAGCTCATACAGGAGCCGTTCAACCACTTAATTCCGGCCAAGTCACCGATTTTCCAGCCCTTCACGTTGGACCCGAGCCCAACAACAACACCAGCACCTTCATGGCCTCCAACCAAAGGAAGTTTGGTGTCGAGAGGCCAATCGCCCTTCCAGGCGTGCAAGTCGGTGTGACAAACCCCAGAGTACTTGATGTTGATCAAAATTTCGTTTTCCTTGGGAGTAGGAACGGGGATATCTTTGTAGAGAAGCGGACCGCCGTTGGTTTCAAAGATGACGGCTTTCTGGGTAGTTGGGATAGACATGAGGTGTTTGTAGTGTTTAGAATAGATATTCCTGGCGACAAGAGAGAACATTGCGGATTTAGTGGTGCTTTTATAGTTTGAGGAAATTTTTCAGTTTGGGGGGTTTTCATGGGGTTTAGAGGTGGGTGGGGTGATTATGGCGGGCGGAGAAAGTCCGCGAAAGAAGGTTTAAGCTGAAGATGCATATGTTGTATTAGCCGGAGTTAGGAGAGGTTGGCCAATGTATGGTGCTGTCTATCCATTTCCCAAACTTTTCCCTCCGCCTCCGCCTACATTGTATCTTCTCCTCTCGTGTCTTACTCCGTTTCTTTGTACTAAGCAGACCCTTATCTCCCTTCTCCGCTTTCTCGCTGGTTTGTGTATACTCTTAGGAATGGCACGATTGTAGGTGAACAAAAACAAAACGCCAACTCATTTCGGTGATTGAAAGGTGAGGGGGTACAGATAAAAGCGTTCACCGGTTTTTCACAGTGACGTCAGTATACAAGAACTAGGCTAATCCAATTACACGTTCTGAACACTCGGTTCGGACGAAACACCGTGGTTAAACTCCGGTGCGGCAGAAGAGTGGAAATATCAAAATGATACAGTATACCAATTGGATGGAGCAGGTAGCCCAACACAACATGTATAAATAACAAATGTATAAATAGTAACAGACAACACATGTAATGTATTACTGCAAGGTATTACTGCAATGTATTACTGCAATTACAACTACATACATGGCAACACTCCTAAATAATATCCGGGAATACATTCTACAATCAGACTTCCCCTATTTAATTTATTTTTATTATAGACATGTATCTGGTAACTACCTTGTTAGAGATGTAGGATACAAACCCAGTTTGTCTGCTTTTCAGCACAGGTTACGGTCTCCAATTGTCAGGGTGCTTACTCGATCCTAACAATGGGAAACCAAAGTAATGGGTGGTGCATACACGACTCCATATGCCTGGTTCATGTTTCCTGGGTTTCTTCAAGTAGCCCTGGTTTCTTCAATTATCCTAGGTTACTCCAATTATCCTAGGTTTCTTGATTGTCTTGGGTACCCCTAGGAGAATTGGTCCTAACTAGTCATAGTATATGTACACATATATTCACATACCAGCACACATACCATTATACATTCTATTTCTATTCACACATTCTATTACTCGCTATTCACACATTCTATTTTTTGACGTTATTAATAAGTTGATTCAGTTGGCAATTATACAAGGATCTCTATTCCTAAGTCGTCTCATTCGTCTCTTCAAGCCTCTTCTAGATTGTATTCTACGAATTACTGATAATCTAAAAAACAGTTTGATTTAAACATTTTGGTGATTTAAACATTTTGATGATTCTAGAGATTCTCGAGATTTTTTAGATTCTTGAGATTTTTTTGATTTTTTTGATTTTTTTGATTTTTTAAATTCTTGAGATTTTTTGATTTTTCACAAATATTCGATTTATCTAGATTACACAGAAAACACTAGACAATCCCAATGCCTTCGGAAAAACATAGTCCTTTTTAGTTGGACAAAACAAAACAGCAACAGTTTGCAGCACTTTCCGTTTTCTGTTCCAAATTTTGCAGCCATTAACGTGGATTTTTGTGTACGTTGCTTGATTCTCTGGTTCTAAAAGTATTTTGAGGTTTTTCAGTTGTGAAACTAATTGTGTGTATCATTGCTTGATGGTAGTGTGGGCATGATAAGTAGCAAACAGAGAAGTCATAGGTTCAGTGATGGTGGTTCCAGAGAAGTCGTAGTGTCGGTTCAGCGATGGTGATTCTAGGTTCAGTCATTTGAGGTTTCTAGTGATTCATGTTTCGATTTAGATTTTGCAGATATTTAGATGATGCAGATTGCCTCATTTCATTCCAGAGATAACAAGTTTTAGATTTGCATCAGAACATGTCTTGTAGACCATATGTTAGTCAGTCTACCAGGTCATAACCAGCTCAGTACTAATTCATAACTCAGTACTAGTAGTACTACTCCAATCTTTCTATATTCACCTTTCTACATAGACAACAGGGCAAATCATCTCACCACAAACCTAACACGTATACTAGCTATACAGTTTGCCCATTGCATCGAGTCTGCGTTGGAACCATTCTTACGTAATCCGGTGGCAAAAGTGATCCCAAAACGGAAACCCTTAGATCAATCCCTGGAATGTGCCGAGGGGCAGATGGGAATGGCTAATCAGGGAATGGATAATCAGCTAATCAGGGAATGCTAGGCATCCAGCTAACCAGGGAATGGATAATCAGAGAATGGCTCATCTGGAATGGAATCATCAAGGAATTTCCAATCTCAGGGAATAGTTAATCACCTAGCTAATCATCTGGAAATAGCTAATATCTGGTCGAGTAAGGGTAACATGCGGTCATTCCTCATCTCTGGACATCTAATCGCGTGCACATTTCAGGTCACCATGTAATCAAGTTCCGTATTGTAGAGAGATTAACAAAAGACGTTGGTTTGGCATGAAGTAGGAGAGAGAGAGAAAGAAGAGAGATAATGAGATAATGTAGAATACACAGAACACACAGAACACATGTATAACATAGCACACATGTATGAGATATCATAGTAAGAAGAATCTGCCCTGTAATGTCGCGCGGCCTTAGATATGAATCCGCACTATGTCGCCGCGCTCCATACTCAATGTCGCCCAAGAGGTTTGCAGCGGCAAACATTCGCCTTCATCCTTCTTCTTGCACAAGACACCCTCGATCCATCTTCCTAGCCCACCCTCCCCACCTAGCACTTACCCTCGTCCTGCCCGACCATGCGTGACTCCAACTTTAAGGCGGTGGCCTCCAACAAGGCCGCAGTCACCATCACCACGAGTCTCTACGACAGAAGAGCCCTAGACGTTACTGCAGACAAACCTCTCGTCAACTCGCTCAACTACTTGACCTACTTGGTCTCGTCGCTGCCCAAGGTCAGGGAAACCTTGTCCAAGGACGGCGGCATCGAGCGCTTGATTGAAATCCTCCACGAGTGCCACAATCTGACCTATAACACCAGGGACACCATCTTCAACGGCGAACGCAAGTTGTTGACTGCCTGGAAATGGACCTTGGCCTTCCAGTGCTTGGTTCTCGTGGGAACCCGAGGCACAGAGAAGATCAGAAAGAAGGTGGTGGATGCTGGCATCTTGCCTATTATAGCCACCATGTTGGACAACTATATCAGTTTGAACGAACGTACCTTTACCCATGCCAACTCGAGGCAACAACCAAACCCACAACAAGGCCTGGTCCTGCAACAAGCTCTGGCTCTGCAAGGCCTGGTCCTCCAACAAGGCCTGGTCCTGCAACCACACCCCCAGCTAGCCACTCCCACCCCGCTGGTTCCCTTCCAGCCCGTAAACCACATGGCCACGCCTACACAGCTTGCTCCCCAGCTCACCACTCCCCAGCTCGCCACGCCCCACGCGCTGCTCGAGACCTCGGAACACACCGAGTGGGGATTCCAAACCAACACAACGGAAACCACGCCGGTTCCCACCCCCGTCCCCACCACAGCGTCTACGCCTGCGACCACGCCTGCGACCACGCCGATGGAGGCGCCGCCCCACGGCCCGTCGCTCTTTTCCGGGGCGCACCAGCCGCCCCACCAGCACTACACCCCGTATTTCAACAGCAACCACCCCAGCAACCTCACCAACGACGACTACGAGAACCTCAGCGTGGAGCAGCTCTTCAAGTTGATCCGGCTCAACACGTTGAACGAGCGGACGCAGCACGAGCGGCTCCAAAGTGCCGGCACGTTCAAGAACAGCTCGATCAATAACGACATCAGAAAACGGTACATGATTGTGCACATCTTGAAGAAGCTCCGCGACGAGGCGGACCTGGAGATCTTGGACGACCGCGTGTTGAGCGACAACGAGTACGACTTGGACAACAACTTGCAGTTCTTGCTGGACCTCTACTTGCAGGACTTTGAGTACAACAAGAGCATGATGCAGGCCAAGGTGGCGGTGCGCAACTTTACCGAGACGGGCGTGGTGATTCCGCGCGATGATGATATCGTGTGGTCGCTCCAGCTCTTGGCGTACATCTCCAAGTACCCCAACCTCAAGGCGGTGTTGCAGAACACCCACTTGGTGATCGACATGAGCATCCGGCACAAGCAGATGAAGATGTACTTGCAGAAGCAGATGAAGCTCACCATGAAGAAAACCATGGCCATCAACTTGCGCCCCACCATCACCCCGAAGCTGAGAAAGTCCAAGAACAGAACCGCCCTCAAGAAAATCAACTCGCCGCTCGTCATGAGCGACAGCATCGACCCGGGCGCCGCGGACTTTATGCTCCCGGCAGAGCTGAAGTTTGTCTATGAAAGTAACAGTATTCCGGAAAACGCAGCCACCACAAATAACACCACCACAAATACCACCACAGTTCCCATCAACCAGGAAGATTCCGCCAGTGTCTCGCCAGCACTAGTGGCTGAGGATGTGGAAGATGACGACACAGATGACATTGACGAAGAGGATGATAATGCCACCGATGTTGACTGCGACAACAGCGACATGGACTGCGATACCGACTCGGAACACGACGTGATGGATGAAAACAGCGCCAGCCAGGATACCATCAACAAACTATCCAAGAACAGTATTGTGCAGAACTCGGACTACATCAACAAGTTGTACGACTCGATCATTGACTGCGAGTCCATCGTGAACGACTTGGAGCGCAAGATCTTCTTGCACCAGATCAACGAGAAAATGAACAAGTTTATTGAAGTGGAGAGCAAAAAACTCGTGGCAACCATCATCTCCAAACGTAAATCCCAAAAGGAGTTCTTGAACAAGAAGTGGAACTACGACGACTACGAAGGCTTTGACATTGACGAGCAGAACATGGACCAGGACGAATCGCTCTTGGACCACAAAAAGGTGAATTTGTTCCCCTTGGTGGAGAAGTTTACCTTTTTAATCGGCACAGACATGTACTATTGGGGCGGTGTGATTATGCGTAACAGCTGCAGAAGAAACGAGTTGAGTGTGAGGCAATGCGGCAACTTGGCATGCGGCAAGTGGGAGTCACGGCCCAGGGAATTCCTGAAGTGTAGCAGATGCAAGAGAACCAAGTACTGTTCGCGCGACTGCCAGATGAAGTCCTTCCACTGCCACAGAAACTGGTGTATTCCCAGCACCTCCAGTTCTTCAAGCACCACCACGCAGAGTACCACCACAAGCACAATCGCCCCTGGAGCAAGACCGGGACAAACTCATGCTCTGGCGCCTGCTCACGGACATGGTGGCCCCGCAGCGGCCAACCATGAACCGCAGGCACACGATGCAGCTGACGTTTAAAGGCTAACTTTTAGCATAATAGACACTTTTGGGCCTTTTTTTTGTCGGTTTTTGGGTGTTTTGGTTACACGGATTTTACGGTCATTTCATTTCAAATATTTTTACTTCAGCTATGTATATTACGTGGGTATTTTAAACATGTTGTGTTTTAAAAGGTTATTCTTGTTGGTATACTCTTTAGTTCAGAATTGTTTAGTTCAAAATTGTTTAATTTACAAAGTAGTTGAGATGGCGTGGTCAACCGCATGCTGTCTCTTTGCACCTTGCTAGTTTCACATTCTCTAATCTAGGTGACTTCATTGTATGGCGTAATAACGTTTCTTTCTTGCCTTTTTATTGGCGTGACGAATCTCTCTTGTGTATTTACAGTTCGGCCAGATTTGAGTAACTTCAGTAGCATGTCCGATTTGTTCCCTTATCTTTAGATGATTTACCCTCTACTCTTGGCTTTTCATCATCAACTCGCAAACTATTTGTGTGATAGCTAAGAAGTACACATGGTTTGATGAGTATTTAAAAAAGAACTCTAGTTCAAGTAAACCTTAACTTTTCCACAACCTGCTTCACTCCACAAGCTCAAACTATCATTTGTACACCAAGATAAGAATGGTATTATTGTATTCTTCATTTTGGAAATGCTGCAAAATTCTCTTGTAAAATTTCATTCTCTATAATTAAGAGTGTACTCTTGGTGTACTCTTCCGAGGTCATTTTCTGCAAACCGATCGACTCAGTTCTATACTGCAGTTTCTCTGAATACTTACAATCTGAAGAAAGAAGCATTCCCACCAAACTAGCATGAATCTGAAAATATAACCATCAGACAAGCCAGACACCGAATCAGCTCATCTATGAAAATCAACATGTAATATATTCTTCAATGAAGTATTACACAAGTCATATGAATAGAATTAATAAACAGTTCAAAGAATCCACTTTCATGAATGGAAAATCGTCCGTTTATCAAGTCTAGTATTGTGTATGATATATCATATTTCAAAAATCATTCAGATTATTCAGAAATCATTCAGATTATTCATAAATGAATCAATAACATATCATAGAGCATGAACATACTAATTCAACCAAGTATCATCAAGAATAATCCAGTAGTAATCAAATTTGAATATCAATTGAATATCAAAATATCAAAAAAATCTGAATATCAAAAAATCAAAACCAAAACCAAAAACATCAAAACCAAAAACATAAAACACATTTTAACCAAATTATAAAACACTTCAACCACAGAGAGAATTCAAATTAATACATCAGCACATATGGAAATCCCCACGTATATCCCATTGAAACGAAATAACTTGAGGAACTTCGAGTCCATCTTCTCGGGCTTCTCCTTGGCGCGTCACATCGACTACCAGATCAAGGAGTTGTCGGAAAAGTCCTACAAACTCGTGGACGAGTTCTTCAACGAGAACAACTCCCATAGCGACCGCTTGGTAGCCACCTTGGTCCAGATCTTACAGGAAGACGCCTCCACCATCGAGGAGTTTCTTCGCAGCCAGTTCGAGGCCACTGTATACAAGGAGTCGCTTGAAGGGTCCAAAAGAACAATCAGGGCATACGTGAACGATGAGACTCCACTAACCCAGGAAAACATGGGAGAGTATCTCCGGATCTCGAACGCAGAGAACAGACCCAACTTTGCAGACTACATCTGCGCAGAACACGACCGGGCCAAGGACTCCAGCGACGCCAATTTCAAGGCGTTTTTAGCAAGACACCCCAAATACAAGGATGTGCTCAATTTGATCACCATTGTAGAAAACCCAGAAGCGCCCATCGCGTCGGAGGAAGACGACGAGGAGTTGGACGTTTCCGGGGGGAAAATCTCTCTCAAGGACCCGATTTCCCTAAAGATGTTTTCCGAGCCTGTCAAGTCGAAGAAGTGTGGCCATACTTACGAGAAGAGCTCTTTGGACAAGTTGATGCCCGATAAGAACTGCCCTATCGACGGGTGTCCCGAGCAGATCAAGCTTTCCGATTTGATAGACGATAAGCTTATGAGGGTGAGAGTAAAGGTGTTTAAGGTGATGGAAAAGCAGAGGAAGGGCAAGGATGTCCTGCTGCATACCCGTTTGGACTGATCTTAACCTTGGAATAACACGAGTTGGTGGAGAAAGATGCTACCTTGTTGTAAAAGCTAAGTATGAAATATTTCAGAGAATGAGGCAGGATTGTTATTGCGGTGTAAACCGATTCCACATATATATTTACTATGTAACTATCCGATATCTAACAACCCACATCTCATGACTCCGTGCTTTTGGGATAGTCTGTCATAATTCACTTTTTTTAGAAACATGTACTCATCTCAGTTTCTACAGGTTCTCAGCTTGCTAAGTCTGATGTTTCTCTGTTGCAGTGGGGATCTTTTCACTCTGATATTTCTAATCACTTATAGAAGACTCATTATATACGCCGACTGATAGGGAGATCTCTTACAGAATCTTGTAAGTATTGAATGTTGTCCTGGTATAGGTCGTTCATTTCCAATGGTGTTTATTAATGTATTGCACCTGTATATAAAGCATTTTGCAGCCATTCTCCAGTAGTATGTAGACCTTTACTGTGCATTGTTGGCAAGAGAGAACTTAGATATTAAACAGTTCTCAATTTAACTCACTAGTGTTATTCCCTCACCGCATTACACCGACACCAACAGAGCAAAGTATACCAATGCTGAAAATAATCATACCAAACGTATTCATATTTTCTCCTTCAAGCGCAGCAACGTGACACCCAAGAAACATGAATATACACAGTGCTGCAAAGAGAAGGTTCAACTTGTTGCTTAATTCCAAAGATTCACGTTTCAATGCATCTTCTAAATTGGGGTCTTGCTCACTGATTTTGGAGTATAGCTCCTTAGTTCTGGACTCCACCAGGTCACTACTTCTGGACACTAGGACACAAATCTTGGACAATAGGCCTATGATTTTAGACCGCTCGAGCTCACTAAGTTTGGTCACTAGGTCATTACTTTTGGACACTAGGTCACGAGTTTCTGATACTAGGTCTAAGTAGTTGGACACTAGGTCATTAGACATTAGGGCTTGATTTCCGGACACGAGGTTAAAATACTCGCACATCAAGTCAAAATAGTTGGACACTATGTCACAATGTTTGGACACTAGGTCACAGCTTTCGAACACTAGCTCATTAACATTGGACGACCCTAGCTCACTAATTTTGGACATTAGCTCGCTCATTTTGAGTTTACTTGGTGCAAGTTCATCTTGACCACGATGCGAGTCCATGAACTCTTGTAATGATGGTATATTGCGTTGTTGGTGAACCGCCTGGATTTCCCCTGCGCTAGCTCTAAAAGGCTCCCTATTACCACCGGCGTGTGCACTGTTGTTTCCTGGATGCAACAACTCAGTGTCTTTCATTTCAGGGTCAATTAAAGGAGTTTCGGTCGTTGCATAGTCATAACCACCACATACCTCTTGGTCAGTGTTTTCACGACCAAAGTGGGGAAAGAATAAATTTCCTGGACACATCTTGAAATGAGACAAAGACAATCGAATGCAGAGTGAGTGGAATACTAAGGTTTCTGTGGAGCAATTTGCTTTACTCAGAAAGAAAACGAATTGTATATTTATTATATGGTTGCAAAATTTGCTTTTTTTATACTTAGCCGCTACAATCAAAGTTGATAGTGACACAAATGAGGAGAATGTCGTACTAATTGAAGGTTTATGATATAGAGAAGTCTCGTGTTATACAGTCTTGTTTTATACAATCCTTATACAGTCTTGCTTTGTACACTCTCGTCTTATCTGTATTTCTCCTTTTGCACCCAAACAATTCTGATTCAAGAATTGGGAGTAATTTCATTTATCGTAAATTCGATCTCACTGATTACAATGTAAAAGCCTTCGTAGTATGTCATTTCAGGCTATCCCACTTATCTTCATTCCATCGATGTGACCATACTATACTCCACTTTTCACTATCAATCAGAATCAATTACCATATAATCAGCCTTCCAACTTACTCTGTTGCACTTCGGGTCTTTTCCCCTATATGTGCCCACCAATTGGCTACCACACGTGACCTGTGTCCACATAAAAATCACCGAACCCACCAGAAAGTTTCCAAACCACAACTACACGGTATTCATGATGAAATTGAGTATTTTTGCTTTGATCAGCACTTTGTTTGTGATCTACTTCAGCGGCTTCACTCTCGCTGCCAAGGAGTTGCCAGAAAACCCTCCAATCACCCACAAGGTGTACTTTGACGTGACCGAAGCTGGGGAACCTATTGGTAGAATCACCATTGGGTTGTTTGGAACCATTGTGCCAAAGACTGTTGAAAACTTTAGACAAATTGCCATTTCTACTGACCCAAAGTTCACTTACACCAACTCGATCTTCCACAGAATCATTCCAAAGTTTATGCTCCAAGGTGGTGACTACGAAACCGGGAAGGGCTACGGTGGTAAGTCCATCTATGGGGGCAAGTTCAACGACGAAAACTTCACCTTGAAGCACGACAGACCATACAGATTGTCCATGGCCAACGCTGGTAGAAACACCAACGGTTCCCAGTTCTTTATCACCACTGTTGTCACCAGCTGGTTGGACAACATGCATGTTGTTTTCGGTGAAGTCATCGACGGTAAGGACGTTGTTGACTACATGGAAAAGGTCAAGACTTCTTCTGGTGACCGTCCTGTCAAGGAGCTCAAGATTTCCCAGGCTGGTGAGATTGTTGAAGAGACTGCTGAAGAGGCTGCTGAAGAGGCTGCTGAAGAGGCTGCTGAAGAGACTGCTGAAGAGACTGTCGTTGAAGAGGCCACTGAAACTGTTGAAGTGGCTGCTAAAGAGACTGTTGAAAAGGCCGTTCCAGAAAAGGATGAGTTGTAAGTTAAATAGAAAACTGCATATGCTGAGTCGATTTAATAAACTAATCTGAATGAAACCTGTAGTTGAAAAAGTTATCTTACTCATCTATTCTAGTCTATAAATATTTTGAACTTGATTGTGTGTTTATTACAGGCACTATTCAAGTAGTCGATCCAGGATATGTGAAAATGTAAACTCTGGAGTCATGATGAGTTTTTGAGAATTCAAATTATCAATTTCTGTTCAAAAATGAGCAACATCAATGCCTATTCCTGATAATTGAATTGCTGTGTGTATATCATTCCGTGGTCATTGGCGGATTCGAGTCAATCGACTTGTGGGATTTCACCGAATTCCGATTTCACCGAATTCCGATTCCACCCAATCCTAATTTCAATTTTAGTTTATGTTGACGCAGTTTCCCGCTATCCCTCTTCTGTATTCACCTGCAACCCCAACATCTCTACTGTGCTTCTTTTCCCGTACAACGGCGTGTCCTCGAGATAGATGCTATAAGGTTCTTCTGCGATGGTGGCCGGCGTGGACGGAACCGTGGACCCATTCGCAGGTGCTGCGTTAGCCGTGGACTTGGACAAGGACTGCACCACGCTGCCGAGTAAGCTGCCAAACGTGCTGGCGGAGACTTCAAAGCTTGAGGTCTCGGAAAGCGGATTCCCCGTCGAGCCGACCGTGGCAGGAAGCCCCGGGGTGGCCGTGGCAGCTGCGGTCTGTGGTGTCTGGCTGCTTGGAGTCGAAATCGTTTTCTTCTGCTCCACTTTCTTCAGGTTTTGTTGCAGACTTTGCAGCAGGCCCAGGTTATAGGAGTGAGAACCGTCCTGGATCTGGTAATCGGACATGCTGTTGAGCAACTGCACCGAGTTCTTCAACAGGAGAACACTCGAAAGAAGCCGCGACGAGAGAACGTCGTAGATCTTGGGTGCCTGATACACGTTGGCCCCGATAATGTAGTAGTCTTGGAGACTAACCGCCTGGGAGGGCGAGTACCGCTTCTGCTTGCGCACGACCCAGAAGTCCGGCTCTCGTGTGTACGCCACGATGAACTCGGTCCCCGTCATCTCGCCGAGCTTGTCCTGGAAGAACTGCTGGAACGTGGTGCCCATGGGAATCTGGATCTGCTGGAACTGGAACTGCATCATGAGCACCTGGTTGTTGGAAGTTCTATCGTAGAACGGCGAGAGCGAGAAGTACTCGAGCACGTTGCCCGTGTGGAGACCGCGCTCCTGGATGAACTCGGGCGACTTCCATTGGATCTCATCGAGCTGGTCCCCCATTGATGTTTGATGTTTGGTGGTTTGGTGTTTTTCAAAACAAAACTGTGTCGCATTTTGAAGAGTTTGCGGATTTGCGTCGCGCTTTGGAGTGAGATTGGTTGGGGAAATGGGGGAATACTGGGGGTCAGGGTAGGATTTGGGGTGGATGGCACTGTACAGTATATCTTATGTATATGAAGGTATATTTTTGAAAGTTTTAGGGGATTTGAGGTTCTTTTCATGGAGAATGGGTGTGATCATACTAGCATAATTTGCGACAGAAGGTGTCCCAAGCTACGACCAAGCTGCAAGCGAATAGATTTCCAAAGCAATAGCTAGTACCATGCTTATGAATAAACAGCTAGTACCAAGCTTGTGAATAAATACTCAAGCGCCGATTTATGAAATTTTTTGATCCAGGTATGAACAGTTAAACTGTATTAAGGAGAATCTAACTCATTAGATCAGATTTCAGATTAAGCATGGGGTTCATAAAATATCATCACAGATCAATTTTTATAGTACAGGTGCAGAGTATTTCTAGCTATTCCACAATCCGAGGATTACTGATAATTCTTAGAATTTCTCTGAACCGGGTGTGATATGGTATAAGTTGGCCATTCGTATAATAATTTCAATGATCACAATTTCTTTGGTTCTAAGCTTCATCTTTCAGACATTTAACTAGTCTTTGAAGCGTTATAGAACTTTTTTTTTTTTGCAGCAATTATCAGATTAATTCATTGATTCATCGATTTCGCCGTCGATTCTCATAAATACTGTCATTAGTGAAATACATCAAGACAGTTTCTAAGAAATGTTTTCAGAGTAACAATGAGTCTTTTGCTCTAGGTGCTTGTCAATAATCTTTAAGCAACACTTTCATACATCAAAAATATTACTCCTTTTTTGCACCCACTGCAAAATCTTTCTTTCTAGATAATTTTTGATATTTGTGTAACATTTGCATGATACTACGGATTCAAGAACTTAACCATCGGACATCTCTGTGCCATTGAATAAGAAAGCCATGGATTCTTTTGTAACGTATTATTTATAAATTAACATATATGAAATTGAAAGGGAATGTTTAGTTTGGTGGAAACACCAAAGATTGAATTTTCAGCTGCAGTTTTTGTCCTATTTTGATATGATTGTTAGTTATTAGAGCTGATAAGGGCTTGGTTACAGAAGGGATACATAAAGGAGTTAGTATAATATACATCTGGTTCAAAATTAAAACTATATGACTGGTATAGAAGTGATAGGATGGTAACACAAGTGTGAAGTCGATATCCTACATTTAATACACTGAAAACTCGAAATTTGATCAATTGGAAGTTATATCTAAATAGAGTATGCGAATCCGTAATGAAGGAGTGTTATATGAATGAGAGATTGATCTACAGAATTTTCCAGTTCTATTTCTATTTTCTATAAGATAAGGGTGCTTAATAGGGGCAGGCGTGGTTTGTACCTAGTATCAATAATGAGAGTTGATCCACTAGGAAGATGCTTTTGATTCTTCGCTCAAGGAAAACTTGCTAATTTCATCAGCCAACCATTCGGCCTCCTTATACATAATCTCTTCAGTACGTGCCACACGAGAACTGTCATCCACAGACAACTTGCTCTTTTGATCAAGCAGCTCTCTAAAAGAAGCCTTTCTCTGATGGAACTCCTCCAAATCAGCCTCGGAATCATGCTTCTCCAACATCCTGTAAATCGTGTCTCCATAGGTATCGGTTTTATATCTGGGGATCAAATGGGTGTGGAGGTGGGGGATACTTTGCCCGGATTCCGGTCCATCCTGGATCGCAATGTTGAGCGCATCCGCCTTGTAGATGTGAGCTATGAAGCGGTGTACAAACTGCAATGCTTCCATGTAATCGATCGACTCTTCGGGTGTCAAATCGGAAAACCTGATCACAGAAGTTCTGTTGGGCACCACGAGGACGTGTCCAGGTACCAATGGCTTCAAGTTAACCACTGCGTATGTGAATTTGGTTCTGTAGAACACTTGTTTGGTCACTGCAAACCGATAAAAGTAGATTTCAGACATGTTGCTGTTTTGGGGTTGTTTTTATTTTTTTTATTTTCTGGAAATTGAAATTTGATTGGATTAAATTAAGGAGTGGATGTGTATAATGAACTTATAATGGGCTTAGAATGAGTGTAAAGTGTTTAGAATCAATGTAATGAATGTAATGTATTTAAAGAGTTTAGCTATTTTAACGGGAAAGTTGTTTTTGGGCGGCTTTGGAGTAATGTTTAATTGCATTCACTTTACTAATTAAATGTCAAATAGGGGGTCAATTCACTCGTACATATCAAGTATCAGGTTTAATACCACATTTCATTGCTGATTTAGTATTTGTAAACCATTGCAAATTCATTCAGTTTCTTCAATTCTCTACAATTAATTTTAATTCGTATTAATCATTATTCTATTTAAGCGTTAGCCTTTTCAAAGTATTCCTTGGAAGAGGAAACATCTGGCTTGATGGTGTCGGAACCTGGTTGCCAGTTAGCTGGGCAAACTTCACCGTACTTTTCGGTGAATTGGAAAGCTTCCAACAATCTCAAGGATTCGTCGACAGATCTACCAACTGGCAAGTCGTTGATGGTGATTTGTCTCAAAGTACCCTTTGGATCAATCAAAAAGATACCTCTCAAAGCAATACCAGCATCTTCCAACAAGACACCGTAGTCCTTGGAAAGAGAGTGGTTGGTGTCAGCCAACAATGGAATGTTGACTGGACCCAAACCACCATCCTTTCTGGAAACGTTGGTCCAGGCAAGCAAGGAGTATTCAGAGTCGGTGGAAGCAAACAAAACTTCAGCATCCTTTTCAGCAAACTTCTTGACAGCTTCGGAGTAAGCAATGATTTCGGTTGGGCAGACAAAGGTGAAGGCCAATGGGATAAAGGCCAAGATGACCCACTTACCCTTGTATTGTTCCAAGGAGATTTCTTCAAAGACACCGTCAACAACGGCGGTCTTGGTGAAAGTTGGAGCTGGCTTTTGGACTTGGGCAACCATTGTGTGTGTGTTAAAATGTAAAAAAAGAACTAGAAGATCAATTGACCAAATAAAAACAAAACAGGGAGGATTTGCCTCTTATTTATATCGAAAAAACTGGCCCAATTTTTCATTCCGAGGCACCGCGATTATTAACGTCGGGAGGTCTAGATGTCCGGTTTCCTAATCGGGACACGCCACAGTGAGTTGTTGGTGGGAGCACGGGGGGGATAGGGGTGGGATATTGATGCAGTGGTTGGGGAATCGGGAGCAACAGAGAGGAATTGAGTGGATAGAGTCATGCGAAAGGTATAAAGGGGATCCATTGATCCATTGAGGAGTTACTGGGTTTTCTGGGCCAAAACTTGTTGAGTGATTTCTTTGTCTTTGATGGCAAGTGATAAGAACACAGATCGGAGGTGAACAATGCGGATGGAGTGATCCATCAGCTATGTATTCTGTAGAGATTACATATTCATTCAATCTATCCAAGCCTCGCGCAAACACTGACGTGTTATCCACCTATCACTCTCACAGTACTCAATTCTGGTGTCCACAAAACGAAGCCACATCACCAACCACCCCCCGGTTTTTCGATTACAAACCATTTGTCAAATTGTTGACAAATTGTTGACAAGCAACGAACTAGACCTCCTGGCTTAAAATGGGCCAACTGCGATGTCGGAGAAGGAATCAGGCGATGGCGTACGTATTAAGGTTGATTGATGTAAAGACTATTAAAGAGAGGCTCATGCTCCTTCCGCTTGTTCAACTTCAAAATGCAATGTACTGTGGCTAGGATGTAATAATGTTCTAGTTGATTTGATTTTGACTACACCAATCGAGGTGCTAAAAGTCCCCACTGATTGGCACCATCAATGCTATTTTCTCTGAGTTAGGCGAATCGGCTGCAAAACCACACTCACCATAACCTGCTCAAAAGCGACTTCAATAACGGTCACATTCAAAATGAACGAGCTCCTGCAAGACACTCCAGTGGTAATTGTAGTTGTCAAACTGGTAGAGCTCGTAATTCAAGAGATATGGATGGTTCTGGAACTGCCAGGAATAAGAGGGCAAGAAAGGTCGTATATTTGGAGGGCTCGATCTGATTCTTCTATATAGAGAAGGTGTTGGTTTCGGTAGGGATGTGAAAGAGTTGTAGGGTATTTCTTTTAGGCTTGTTTGTAGGGTTGGATTATAGGTGTAGTCAGCGATGTGTATTTGACTGGCTAAATAAGCTATAGAAAGGGTAACTTGCGGACCCATTTATAGGTCACAGTGCCCCAACTCCAAGGTGGAGTAGCCTTGCGGGTTAGTGGATGTTATGTGCCCCAGGAAGTAGACTGTACAACACGTAGCGGTAAAAGAGGGGATGATATAGTGGTGCTAATAAAAGCTGACCTAATTAGAGGAGTAGATCCCCAACATTTCTGTTTGCTTTTTTTGAAGAGCTAATTTTGCAGCAATTGAGATTTGCAGCCACAAATTGAAAAAGCTTATGATTGGTTTAGAAACAAAGAGATATAATAAAGAAATGTGAAAGCCAAGGTATAGGAAATAGACATATAGCTTACCAATAAGGTTCAAGATGCTATCTTATCCATGCAATTATGAAAAGTGCTAAGGGTATACCCTTATTCTCCTATTATAGAACTTGAATCTCTGTTATAGCGCATTTCTATATCCCGCACCATTTCCCGCTTTCGCCTAGATAGGCAAAAATTAAGGAAACATCTTTAGCGGATCCAGATGCTTCCAACTACATTATTACTTCATCCGGGTCCTATAACCCCCCATATTTCTATGCTTACTCAGTCAGCACGATATACGATACTCATCCATGACCAAACATCCCGGCTATATGAACCCTAAAACAAAGGCCAAGAAGAGATAAAGTTGCAAGACTCAGAAATTAGTACCACAGAGGCAACGGTATAGAATAAAATTATAAACGGATCGAGAAGGTGATTGGTTATCAACGGAAGCTGATTGGTCCATCTGAGAACCCTAGATGAAATAAGAAGTGAAAATTATGAATCCGTATGATTACTGTACAGTAGTTCTTGATCTTTACTAAACTACCAAAATAGCTTTCTAAATTAATGCGGGGTGTTATTTCCAAACCACAATAGAACCAGTACTATACATGTGAACTCAACAACTTCGCTTAGAAATCAATCTGTAATTAGATTCTATTAGTGATCCACTTGAATTCTATATAAACACAAACCACTTCTAGAGTGATCGAAGGAAACATGACTGCTGGATACCTAATGATAATTCCTAGGTGGTGACAACGGTTTTGCTAACTTTTAAGTTGATGTTTCTTTCTTCGTCTTTAACACTTTAGAATATTTCTAATATTTCTAATATTCTAATTTTGAATTGTACTTTTCTATTCAATTGTAGACTTGAATACTTCTGGGAGTAAGGAGGGAAAATACATTCAGCATTTTCATTTATGTAATTTGATTTTCTGCACTATATTCTTAAGAAGCGGTGTTGGCATACATATGAGCATATACAGGTATGTTAATATCTACCGGACACAGTACATGTAAAATGTTGGTAGGAGATTCAAGCATGGGGTTCTGTTAATATTTCATCTCGTACATGGATGCAAAATCAAAATATGAAAAATGTAGTGAAGGTTCAAGAACACCAAATGAAAAGAGATCGGTAGAATAGGTAGAGTTTCAAAGGAAATGGGGAAATAGAGGAAAAAAAACAAGAAACAAGTTAAGCTTAAAAAACAAATGCATGAAGAAACAAAGTCAAAGGATTAGAATTATCAGGCCAGTAACTACAGAATCAAAATAATTAAGAAAGGTAACCGTATAGTCTTTTTACTTTTACTTCATGCTCGGACCGGAAATATTGAAAACACGGAAAATAAATTTTATAAGAACCCTACGTTCAAAAAATAAATGAACGTGAAGTTATCAGTACTAGGTTTGAATATTATGAAAGTTTCCAGTTCGAGGTATGATATATATATATATATAAACACTGTAGTATAAGTAACCGACAACCTACTAATAGCAACCATTGTCAGTAACTACAACATGTTCGGTTCCAATTTCCTTTGCACGGAGTTTAATCCCCCTATATACGGAGATAGTCAGAATCATAAACGCCGGAAACCAAGCAACGGAAATAAAATAGATAGGCAAAAACAGGATCCACTGACCAACGTATTCTCAATCTTCGGATATAAAGACTGCACCTTGGTGCTACAAGATAAGCACATTATTAATCAGTAGCAAAGCCACGATTCGTTAAGCAGTTATAAAAGTCAATCATTTTCTTAAATAGATCTAAACACTACACACATCATCATCATGTCCATCTTAGTCACCGGTGCAAATGGCTACATCGCCAAAGAAACAATCTCTCAATTGCTCAACCAAAACTATACCGTGGTTGGTTCCGTGAGAAGTGCAGAAAAGGGCGCCGCTTTGGCTGCAAATTTTGAAAAATTAAACCCTAGCAGCGTTGGAAAGTTCTCTACTGCTGTCGTCCCCGATATCACTGTGGAAGGGGCATTCAACGAGGTCTTGAAAGCCAACAGCTTTGAGGCCGTGCTCCATCTCGCCTCGCCTTTGTCCCTTAACAACACCGACTTAGAGAACGAAATCTTGCTTCCCGCCATAAAAGGAACCGAAAACGTGCTCAAATCCATCCACGAGTATGGTAAGTCCGTCACTAGGGTCGTCATAACCTCCTCGTTCGCCGCTAGTTTGGATAGTCTGAAGATGACAGCCGTTATTGACGAGTCCTGCTGGAATCCCGTCACATGGGAAGCCGCCAAAGTCGATCCGGTTCTTAGCTACATGGGCCTGAAAACGTTTGCCGAGAAGGCAGCATGGAAGTTTATCGAAGACAACAAGCCTTCCTTCAGCTTGACCACGATTTTGCCATCGATCGTCATGGGTCCTCAGACGTTTGACTCGGATGCTCAGGGTGAATTGAACTTGTCAGCTTCTCTAGTGCAAAAGGCAATTAATAACGTAGATATTGGCTTCGCTGGTCCAGGTGTTGATATTAGAGACGTTGCCAGAGTGCAAGTGGCCTCTTTCCAGACAGAGGAAACCAAGGGAAAGAGACTCTTGCTTGCCAGCGAGGACTCGTCGTACTTCATAGTCCAGCAGATTGTGGCTAAAGAATTCCCTGACTTGGGAATTGTTCCTGACAAAGAAACCCAAGAATTGTATAAGTGGAACAACGACGCTACCAGAAAGGTGCTTGAGTTTGACTTCATTCCGTTGGCTACAACCGTCAAGGATAGTGTCCAACAGATTCTTGATAACAAGATCTAGTAGAGGCTTTTGATTATATTGGTGGCAATATGGCTGCAAATGAGATTTAAAATTTTGGCTGCGAAGTGTGTGGATAAAACTTTTGGAAATTATTGGTGGTAGGAACTCGAACTACTACAATTAATTCTCATGGGTAATTCCTTGTGTTATTGTTCATACCATCAGTAATCCCCGTCGTCTAGAAAACTAAACATATGCGGTTGATTGTATGAACATATTATCCCAAAAGGTTAAAGTATATTGAGTTAAGAAAAATACTATCTAGAAGGCTATACTTTACCCAAGGCTAGACTTGACTCTTGTTGACTAGAGTTTACTTTTACTGACTAGACTTTACTCTTATTGGCTATACTTACCCTTACTGGTTATACTTACCCTTCCTCACATTATTTTGAACGCTATACATACATTCCTAATTAGTATTCTTAACCAGTCAAATGTTATTAATCAATGAATAATAAACAACGCAGTAGGAAGCCTAAAAAACTTTTACTTGTCAACTCATACATATATTTCTGATAATATACATTAAACCATGCACTACCATTACTTTCTTCTCTTAATTCTATCCCATGCACTTCCAGCTTTTCTCTTTCTTGAAGTATCTGCCTTAATATCTCTGCTATTACTGTTAAACATAGACCAATCTTCCCCACCAAAGGTATTCACCTTCTCGTGCTCTCTTTGCTTAAACGACTTCTTAGTTTGACTGTTTGGCAATCTGGTGAAGTTATTTTCCTCAAATGTTTGGATTTCGGCCTCCTTCTTACGGTCCTTCAGCGTCTTCACACCACCTCTACCATGGTCCACAATAGTAGAACCAATAGAGACGTCGAGGGAAGGAGTTTCGGACTGTTCGCTGATATACTCTTCCATACTTTGCAACTTACGAGTGTTAGGTTTTTCTGCAGCTTGGCTGGGCTTGGATGGTGGTGCCATGGCCGAGATCTTTGGAGGTTTATACTTTTCGGTGCCTGTTTCCTTGCTCTTGCCTTTCTTGTCTGTGGATGCAGTGAGTTTGGACAATGCAGCAGCGTCTGGTCTATAGGACAACTCTTCATCTTCTGATTCTTCGTCTGAGTCTGAGTTTTCGTCATCGTCATCGTCTTGCTTATTCTTAACCTTTTCTTCTGCATTTATTTCATCGGCTTCCATTCTATTGTAGGCCCTCACCATCTTATCCAACTGGTATCCCAACTTCTTCTCTAAGGGCTTGATCCCCTTCTCAAGACACACTCTCTGCACCACAGACCCTTCAACAGCTTTTGAGGAATCCGTTTCGGACCCTTCAAGGGACTCCAACCGCGATAATACAACCAATGCAATATTATTCAAGTACGAGAGCAAAGCGTTGTTCTTCAAGCTCAACAACGACACTCCCTCAGCCTTTTCCTGACCAGCCTTGGCCAACAACAGCTCAATCATCGAGGGGACATCATCATCTTCAATCTGTGAAATAAGGTAGTCCACACTTTCCTTCGTGGACACCAAGGACCCACTGATCCCTTTGATTAGTTCGTCAACAGTGCTCATTGTGGTTTATTCAAGTAAATTAATGTGAATCAAAAAATAAATAAATTATTTAACAAGGCTCCTTTCTTCTACCTCGTATGTTTAAAACCGTCTCAACAACCACTTTCTTGATCTCTGATAGTGTACCTTGTTAAAAAGCATCTTAACTTTTTTCGAGATGAGATATTACATAATCACTTTCCCATGATTTTCGCCTAGTGGGCCAAAATTTTATTGAGATGAGGTTTAGAAAAAGATATTCTAGCCATCTTTCAGCTCTGACCCCACCAACATGCCTCAGAACGAATACATTGAACAGCACATAAAGCAACATGGTAGAAGATTGGACCACGAGGAGAGAAAGAGAAAGCGTCAAGCCAGAGAAGGCCACAAGATAGCCAAGGATGCTCAGAACTTGACTGGTTGGAGAGCCAAGCAGTTTGCTAAGAAGAGATACAGTGAAAAGGTTGCCATGAAGAAGAAGATCAAGGCTCATCAAGAGTCCAAGGTCAAGGGTCCTTCCACTCCTAAGTTGGATGACGGTGAAGCCTTGCCAACATATCTTTTGGATCGTGAGAACCAAAACACCGCTAAAGCTCTTTCTACTTCGATCAAGCAAAAGAGATTGGAAAAGGCTGACAAGTTCAGTGTTCCTTTGCCTAGAGTCAGAGGTATTTCTGAAGAAGAGATGTTCAAGGTCATCAAGACCGGTTCCAAGAAGCACAAGTCCTGGAAGAGAATGATCACCAAGCACACCTTTGTCGGAGAAGGCTTTACCCGTAGACCAGTCAAGATGGAAAGAATCATTAGACCTTCTGCCTTGAGACAAAAGAAGGCTAACGTGACACACCCAGAGTTGGGTGTCACTGTTTTCTTGCCTATCTTGAGTGTCAAGAAGAACCCTCAATCCCCTATGTACACCCAATTGGGTGTTTTAACCAAGGGTACTATCATTGAAGTCAACGTTTCCGAATTGGGGTTGGTGACTGCTGGTGGTAAGGTTGTTTGGGGTAAGTACGCCCAAATCACCAACGAACCGGACAGAGATGGGTGTGTCAATGCCGTCTTGTTAGTTTAATTTTTTGGTTCTTATAAAGTTTGTATTTCTAGTTGGCCATCGTTTTAGTTTATGGGATATTATATCGAATAGTGATGTAGATTAGAGGGGTGTGAATAGAAATAGTCCGAGAACATACACCGGATCAGAGACAGGAGACGGAGTAAAAACTCAAAGAAAACAGGAAAACCGCTTATAAAGAAAACCTGCACCACTAGTCAGTGTAACTAAAGAAACACTGCCTACATTTATTTTCTAAATATTATATAATAACAACCTCTATTAATTTTCTAACTCATTCTGAAATAAATCCTCACATAAAATGCCCTTTTTGCCAATCGACCTGTACCCGCAATTCAAAATCAATTTGGCGTTTTCTCGTATCACTTCCCACTGACTATTTAACAATCTTGTCCCTACCAAAAAACATAACCCACTCAAGTTTTGCTTGTTCGAAATGAGAGGCAAGATATCGCAATATTTAGTGAGTATCTCGTGAGGCGAGTAGCTCGGACTCCCTTGCGTGTGACTAAGTGTAAACGGATGGATATTGAATTCCTTGTGAAGATTATCTTTTCGCAAGTTGGTCATGAATTCCAGTCTGACACGATTCAAATATTGGTATCCGCCTTCTGCACTCAACTGAATCAACGTTTCATACAGTTTGAAGCTCAACCCGCCCTGAGTGGTATCCAATTCACTGAATCTTTGAGACTCAAGTCCGCACGATGAAAACGCATAGCACCACAAAACCAAGGTAGCAATACTAACTGCGTACATGCTGTCAAAATAGTCTCGATTAACGCTCCAACTAAGGAACTGCGGTGGCTCCATCTCGTCCTCCGAAGGTTTTATCATCAACTGCCAGAGCAATAGATAACAATGAATCACACTTCTCAAGTTAATTAGTTCGTGTATACTTTTTTTGTTTGCAGGCATATGTTTCAACCACATATTATTAAGTTTTCTTTGGACAATATAATGGTCCTTCAGGGTTGCACTAACACTCATATTAGCTGGAGATCCCCCAAAGATCGCAATATCGTAGTGGTTAATATCGGCAATTCCTATAATTTGAGACAAATAATACATGGGAATAGGAACCTGCGTTGCACGAATGTCATTAAACAGAGAAGATGTCGAAGACGGTAACTTTGAGCCTGCGTATGATTCAATCAAGTCGGCATTCCAATTGTCAAATGCCTTGGTGAGGATTTCCTTCCAAACCTTGCTCCGTTGACTATTGGATTGTATTATTCCATTGGAAGTCAAAAGAGCCGAGCTGTTCTGAAGTTCAGATTGTTGCATTTGAAACAAAATGGATACCAACCCTGCCAATAATACTTTCCGGGTGAAAACAGATAACCTCGTCTTTGACCAAGTATCAATCGACTTATTAGGCTTTAATAGTTTCTTCAAAGCATTCAAGAAACTCTCACCATTTCGTATTTTTGTTGGAATCGTCTTCAGCTCCATTTCTTGTGTGTACTGTGCTTGTCTCTGTAGTTGGAGCTTTTTTTGATTTTTCACTATCTTCCGGAACGACCCATTCACTTCCCTAGACTCCCAGAGCTCTTCGTCATCGCAGGGAAGATTTAGTAATTGGAGCTGGTAGAAATTAATCTGTGGATTGTGCCTGAACTTAATATAATCTATAATGTCAAAGTAGAAAGTCATGAATGTTACTCTCTTCATCAGTTCGGCTTCAATCCACTTGACAAACAAGTCGTGGTCAGAGGTGTCATCGGTGGCACATGAGAGTTCATGATTGTTGTCCGAGTCTTCTTCTCCACCGCTTGTATTGCTACCACTTGTTACACCCGCCTTCTTAGTTAAAGCAGCGGGATTCCCGCCCAATAATGGCGATCTTCTAAGCAACTGAACTGTGGTGCCATGATGAACATGTCCCCTTTCATGCATAGCTCTTGGTAAAAAATTCTTTTCACACCACTCCAACATGTTTAAACTTTGTAACACCCATAGCTTAACAGGCAGCCTAAAATCTTCATGCTGGAAGATCTGGAACCTAAGTGGTACAGCCACTAAGACTCCAAATATCACTTCAGGGGATTTTTTCCCAGCTCTGGCCTGAATTTCGTTCTGGGATGGCGAGCTGTAACTGCACCCGATAAGTATCATTGACAATAGCAATAAGGGCAGTGCCGCGATGGTCTCAAAAGAGGGTTTGTGGAGAATAGGGAATTGTTTATGGAAAACCAACCAATAAAGGTGTACATAGTACGATAATCGGTCCTGTAAGGTGTGTTTAATGGGCTGGCTGCCATTACCATTGAATACATTATTGATTTTCTCTTTTGTCACACCAGGGAGTACATCTACAAGCTTATTTACCATGTTTGCATCCACAAAAATGTTTTTATGTTTGGGAGAATTGTGAGCAGCATGGGCAATGAACTTGTTCTCAAAGGGCTCCACGATTGATGTAGAATCTTCAGGGCTGTAAGGAAGCCCGCTAGGAGATGTCAATGTCGAATCGGAAGTTGTGGCGGGAGAAGTAGAAGAGCCTGTCGTTGCTATGGGAATTTGACCACCAGAAAGAAACGGGACGCTGTTGCCTCGGATATACTGTGCTTGGTGGTTTCTCAAAAGAACTTCGTCTAGTGGGTTATTGTCATTCAGGAAGATGTTAACATCTTGGAGTCCATAAATGGAGCTTGACAAATGTGCAGAATATGCCTCTGAACTTGCAAAGCTATGAAGATGTGCGTTCTTTGTGAAGTCATTGGCATTTTTTGTGAGATCATTGGCGTTCTTTGAGATACCTGGGGTATCTTGTGCAGCAGATAATCCGTTCGGTATGTAGTTTCTTGGACCTGGCGTGGTGGAACCAATGGAAAGGCCCGGGGTGGAGTCGTGTCTTTGCGGTTCCTTCATCTTCAAATGGTTAGGAGGGGAATCCGTGAAAAGCCACGAGAGTATATCCCCTTGAGTTTGAGGAACAGAGTTTCCAAAGTTCAATGGGTTTGTATAGTAGTCGCTCGTTGCCTGTGGGAACTGCTGCGGGTACTGTGGGTACTGTGGGACCTGGGGGCTCGGTATGAAATGTATCATCGACGTCGTTGAAGGATTATTTGGCAAAACGCTGGTTGGTGGAACAACGGATGCATCAGAGTCTGGTAAAACGATGGCCGATACCGGCATTTGAGGCAACGAGGGACTGTTCAAAGATAGGTTCAAAGCTGAGTTTGGAATGCTACCTGGTAATTGTTGGGTTGCCGATTGAGTATTCACCGAAGAGAGCCCCACAGACGGTATGTTTGGCTTTAGATGGACCATGGGCAACCCCGGGGGTATATGTGGATCAATCAGCAGAGTCCTGATCTGAGGATCATAGCTGTATAAAAGCTGCAGTTTTTGATTCGGTCGGGTCGGGTCGCTTGAGAGTAGGGAAGGACCATCCAGCACCTTTTTAAAGGAGGAGTTCAGAGTCAGAATTTTTTCAGAAAAGTCCCTTTTGGTCACAGGAGTCATTTCCTGGTGCCTGCGGATATGTCTTTCCTTCAAGTCTCGTCTGACAAAGGATTTACCGCATATTCTCTTGTTCCCGGAAAACTCGTCGATAATAAAGTCACAGGTGTATACCTCCTTTGGCTCGTGGTTTAGGTTGTGTCTAGACAAGTGGTCTGACCGCGAGAAAACCTTGTCACAGTGGTTGCAGGGGAAGGTTCCCAAGGTTCTTCTCTTCTTTCTTGCAGGGGGTTTTGAATTAGAGGGGTCTGGAGAATGGTCGTGTCTCACGAGATTGCCATCAGGCAAGACGGACACGGTTTGGGTGCGGCGGGATGAGGGCAAGGAGGCCCTCTGCGTTTCTATATCCGCCTTTTTGTTGTGTGGAGTGGACATGGCGCTACTGGTAGCAAACACATCAACGTGAGCCGCTGCAGCCAAAACTATAACTGGAAGTTTGGTATGGCTAAATATTGAGGGAGTGGCAGACTGGAGCAAGCAAAGAGACAGGAAGAGGAATTGACACAGGTGTTGTGTAGCGTTGTCCTCTGTCTACTGATCCTAGCAAGCTAAATGGAGTATCGGGTGGGTGGTGTTTTTTTAGACTTTTAGCTGCTTAGATTCAAAATTCTGGTGTTCGAGAATTTTGGCACTTATTACAAAGTCCGAGCCCTGCCTGTAGGGATAAGAGTGAAAATCCGATCGTGTGGCTGAATCGGTTTAGAAGAAGTCTATACAGAGTTAAAGAATATTTTCTGATTCCCCCGCCTGTCTCTCACAATAGCCATTCGAATAAGGTTTACATCTCGGTGTTATCAGTCTGGTATACGGCATGGTAGATCAAAGCACACGCAGTGTCACTAGTAGCCTGAGTAGTGCACTGACCTCAAACTGCATCGCTCTGCTCTTTGACTTGATAATCCAGTCTCTTACACATTTGCACACACACGTGAGCCGGAATAGGAATCTGATTTCCGACGAATTTGATGAAAAATAACGAAAAAGAAAGGAGGCTTACACATCCTCGGTCCATCAAAGGATGGTTGCTGTCATTGCTATTTTGAATACTGTATAATGCTCCTTTCAAGTCTACAGGTTAATTTTGTTTAATCATTAGTCATCTTATTAGGTACTATACATATTTATACAAAAATTAGCAAACACTTTTTGCTATATTTCAATGCTATTTATGTCACAATAAACATAAAAAGCAGGTTCTTCGGTGTGGATCCCTATTATGTCAACTTGCTCGCTAAATCGTATTTTTTTCGAGCCATTTGTTTTGGTGATACTTAAGCGATCCATCATTGTAGGTAATCTGTCAGTTGCCTTTTCTTTTTCGTTGCAGTTGGAATATTCATTATAATCGTAGATGTCATTTTCGGACTTTGGAACATGATTTTTCGTTTGATTTTGTAATGCTGCATCCAGAACATTCTTAACATTCTCAAAATTATAAACTTTATCATCATCTTCTTCATCATTATCCTGGTCATCATCATCATCATCTTCTTCATCATCATCATCATCATCATCATCATCATCTTCTTCTTCTTCTTCTTCATTATCATCATCATCATCACTTTCCAGATCATCTTGCCATATACATCCAGTACTCTTTTCTTCCTTAGCAAACTCAAAGCTATACTCCTCTCCTGCAAACTCAAAGCTATCCTCTTCTCCAGCAAACTCAAAGCTATCATCTTCTCCTGCAAATTCAAAGCTATCCTCTACTGAAAAATTACTTTCCGAGTCTGAATCTTCTTGAACAAACCTCATTTCGGATTCATCCTCACCATTCTTGTGTAACATCCCATCTGCTTTCAACTCATCAGAAAAGTACCCCATAAATCTCTCAATGTTCATTGTGAATGCCCTCTTCAAGTATTCATCGATGGTACGTTGTTCTTGATTCTTGGTAGAAAAGTACTGTAGTATACCAAAGTACTCCGTGTAATAAAAATCTCTGTCAAAATACTTGTACTCCAGTTTTTGCAACTTCCAGATATCTCTATACGCCTGGTAGCAATTGGGATTCGTTGTGAAGCACAAACCAGATTCTGGATATTGTGGAAGTTTACTTGGATAAACAAACAAAACGGTGCAAATATCAAAAAATGAGTCTTGTTTTAGCGTGGCATACTTGTCGGTCACTAGTTCATCAATCTGCTCTTTGACAGCTTCTTGGTCAACCAAGTTTTTGGATGATATTTTTTTGATGTTTCTGCTATTCTGCATGACGGAGTTTATCACATAATTGGAGATTTCAGGAAAGCACAGGTCATTTAGAATGGTCTGGTAGTTGTTCTGAAGGGTGTCAGTTATGTATCCCCTTGCTTCCATGTCCAACGCTTTGATTGCGCAGTGCTTCAAGTTTGACTTGAGGGGGTTGGAAGTCGACTTCCTATGGACTTTTTCAAAAAGTTCCTCTATAGCCAGGATGTCGCTTCCTTCGTCATCTTCGCCTTCTGTCAGCAGTCCCAGAGGGCCCAGATGGAGCCCAGAACTGCGGGAGTCTGTCTCTACTCTTGCCAAGTATTTTTGTAGAGCCAGGCTCAAGGGGACATAAGTATCTTTCAAAGAAGACCTAATACCTTGTCTTATCGTTGCCGAAGTATCCTTTAGGAATAAGTTGTCACACTGGTTAAATGGGAAACCGGAAAGGTAGGAAGGTGCTGAAGATGACAGGGAGAATGAGGACGACGATGCATACAATGGGGCCTCAGTGTCCGAGTCGCTTCCAAACTCAAACATATCTTCGTCCATACCAACGTCGTCTGTAAGCTCTTGTTTCATTGCCTTCTTCGTTCCAACCTTAATCTCAGGCCAGTTTTCAATGTTATTCTTATTGGGCCGTGTAGTACACAAAAGCTGAGGCTATTTGCAAACTGAATCTTTCCCAGTAAACCAGCTCTTCTTTCAGCCTATACAGTCTTGGTGAGATGTTCGTTATAGTCTTGTTACTTCAACACGCAATAGCCTTGTGTGTCTCTTCTGTTACCAAATTTGATGTGTTCCTGGACAAACTTTTGATGACTCAGAAGGAAAAACGCTACTTCTAAGGAAAAGTTAGAACTAAAACGAGAATGTTAAAACGAGAATACTACGAGGAAAAAGCGCCCCTTAAATAGCGTACCATGGCATAGCATGGCATAGTATGACCTTGTAAGTACGATGGTATATATTAAATGCTTAGGATCGCATTTGTAGATGTGTGTCGAGTTTTGGTGTGAAGTTGGATCTTTGCACTCCAAGTTTGTCTTTCTGTGGAGTGGTGTGAGGATATTTCTGTTTGCAGAACCACGTTCCAACTTGATTCCCGTGATTTTAATTCAAATACCATTGTGACAATTCCCACTTTAATTTGTTTCCGAGTCCCGCTGCCTATCCTATTTGTCACTCTTGATGTTTCATAATGTCATTGGGTATTTGTTGAAAAGGGACACGAGCCTCTCCTAGAAGTTGAACCACCAGCAACATTTTTCGTCTTCAAGTTCTGCACATTTGGTATGGAGTATGCTTGTATTTTGAAAAAGTTAGAACAAGTATTTGATTAGTGACCGTGACTCTTATTTATTGGCACTCTTATTGATTGGTACTCATTACTAAACACAGAAAGTCATTTAGTGCCATCTTCCCCATGATAAAGCCCCGAAATTTAAAGTTCTGATTTTGTCACTTTAGAATGTTTGCAGCCAATTCCTTATCAACAATTGTAGATGCAAAATTATTTCGCCGTCGTCTACTTGATTATTTTTACCTTCTATCGTCTAAATGATGAATTCCGGGGAAAATTCGAAGGTGGAAAGCATTCTTTGTAGAGAATATGGCACCAAATATACTTAAATATAGAGTATCAGTATCTCGTATTAGTTCACTCATTTATGTGATTTATATGATGTCCTAAGAATCTCTTTGCTTTAAGTATTCTTAAGATTTCTGTATATTCTGTTGCCCTATATGGATAGTGCATTTCCATATATCCTAATTTTATCCTTTTCTAATGATTTCCCCAACTTACTACGTCTTGGCTTCTTCAGAGGTTCCAATTTTGTTCACTTCATCCATTGCTAGAACAGCATATACTTTGAATCAACTAATACTGTTGCGATGGGGATTTTTTACGAGACCTAGAACAGTTCTATTAGGCTTTCAAATGTTAAATTACAGTGTGTTCTAGTTTGTGCTAGGGTCCTAACCATCTTATTTGGTACTAGCCTACACTTGAAAAATTACCATCTTCTCATTAGTAATTTCTTCTGATATTACTAATTCCATCAGTAAAGGTCAACACATTCGATTGATTGCTTAAACTATATTGCTTAAACTTATTTTCCTAAAAGGTTAAAGTATATTATAATTATCTAAAAGGTTATTCTTACTGAGCATCCATCATACTTTATTCTGAATGCTATAAATACGTTCCAAATTATCCTTTCTGTCTGTCAAATACTATATTGATCGATGACCAAAGCCTCTTCTTGTATCTGAAATCTATCCATGATTCAATAACCATGACCACAGGCGTGATTACTTTTGTACCTTGGGTGTGTGAACAACTTAGCCACAAGTATAGCTTTGCATGATAAATACTTCATGTGCATATAACTATCGAGAAATCGCATTGACAAACTCGGCTTTCATTTTCTAATCAAAAATACTAAAAATAGTTATTTTTCGATCTTTTCATTCAGTTGGAAGAGGCGTATTATACTTGGGAAGCTGTAAGAAATCAGCGGAGACTTTGGTTTGGTGATTCTGTTGCCTTTGGATTACCATATCCATCACCAAAAAGTCTTATTGCAATGTAATGTAATCATGTTGTATCGTCATGTATTTCTACTTACAAGAACTCTTCCACTACCATTCCTTAATGAAACACTGAGACTAACAACCATATAAACTCTCCTATATACTCCATCTAACCAAACAGTAACCACTTACTACCTTGGTTCCTCTAGATCCCCTTCCTATCACATGACACAACGCACCTCTAAAGAAACACGTATAAATCGAGAAGAAGCAGAAAAAAGTCAAGTCTCGACAACCTATACCTTCTGAGATGTCCGTTCGCCACCTTCGTATCTTGGTATCCGTATTTGCCATCTTTGGGATCGTTGCCTTTTTTGCTACCAGCAAGAACTCCATCGGTAACTCCATTCTGAGGGTCCAACCAGTCAGCACTGAAAACGTTTCTTACCCGGATCTTGTCCAGGATCAAAAGGAAACCACCTTAAACACCTTGCAGGGATCTGCTCATTCTGGTACCGAGCCTCCATATGCCCAAGAGGACGCTAAACCTAAGGGAAAACCATCTTATAATGCCGAAAAGCTCGATACCAAACCTAGCTCTAGGCCTAGTGCCATTCCAGTTGCAGGTTCAAGCTCTGGCTCTACCGATTTAAGTTCTAGTTCTGGATCTACCTGTAACGACAAGCAATACGTTGTCATGATCGATGCCGGGTCCTCGGGCTCCCGTGTTCATGTCTACGAATTTAACACCTGCCAATCCCCTCCAATCTTGTTGAGTGAAAAATTTGAAATGTTGAAGCCAGGTTTGTCTTCCTTCGATACCGATACCGTTGGTGCTGCTGCCTCCTTGGACCCATTGTTGAAAACCGCGTTAGAAACCGTTCCAAAGGAGAAACAAGCATGTACTCCAGTTGCTGTCAAGGCTACTGCTGGTTTGAGATTGTTGGGAGCCACCAAGGCTGACAACATCTTGGCCGAGGTCAGAAAGCACTTGGAAAACGACTACCCATTTGCCGTGGTTGCTGGTGACGGTATCTCCATGATGGATGGTTCCGATGAAGGTGTCTATGCTTGGATTACCGCAAACTACCTCTTGGGTAACATTGGTTCCAGCGAAAAGACCCCTACCGCAGCTGTATTTGACTTGGGTGGTGGTTCCACTCAAATTGTTTTTGAACCCGAATTTGCCTCTGGTCAAAAGCTCTCTGAAGGTGACCACAAATCCGAGTTTTCTTTCGCCGGTAGAGACTTCACCTTGTACCAACACTCTCACTTGGGTTATGGTTTGATGGAAGGTAGAAATAAGATCAACAGTCTCGTGTTGAGTTCCCACTTGAAGAAGGACAACTCTTTACAAAAGTACGCCAATAAGAAGGAAACTAAGGGTGTCACTGCATCTGTCACCATCTCTAACCCCTGTATTGCAGCAGGTGTTGTTGCTGAAAACGTTGTTGTTGAGCTCGGAAAGGAAGAAGTCTACGTTGTCAACATGAAGGGTCCTCAAGAACCTGGTGTTACTGGTGCACAATGCCGTTTCCTTGCTGAGAAAGTGTTGAACAAGGACAACGAATGTACCTCTGCTTCATGTTCTTTTAACGGTATTTACCAACCTTCCTTGACCAAGTCCTTCAAGGAAACCTCCGATATGTACGTGTTCTCTTTCTTCTACGACAGAACCAACCCATTGGGATTCCCTGGGTCCTTCAGTGTGGGTGAGTTGTCTGAGTTAGCTAAGTTGGTGTGTAGTGGAGACCAATTATGGAAGGACGTTTTGATGGATGAGCACATCAAAGAATTAAAGGATGAGCCACAATGGTGTCTTGATTTATCCTTCATCACCGCCCTCTTACACACAGGTTACGATATCCCATCTCACAGGGAGTTGAGAACGGCGCTGAAAATCAATAACAATGAATTAGGATGGTGTTTGGGTGCTTCCTTACCATTGTTGGACAAGAAGACCGGTGGCTGGACCTGTAGAGCTTAGAAAATAATCATACAATATATAAAGAGTAGACATATGTTATCGAAACACTATTAAGAGTATAGGGAGCTTTAAAAAGATAAAAGACTTGTTATAAAATGGCTCTGGTTTTCTTATAGATTTCAAGCTTGCTCGTTACACTTGCCCCCTACACACACCTTACACATTTTTTTAAAAAACAAAAACACACACACTCAGATTCTCTCCCAAGAAAACATTTCATGCATGATGTTTCAGATATACGGATTTTAAACTTGCTTATAAAATATTTCAAACGATTAAGAGATCCAAACTTTGTTCGTATCAAAACAGTTTCCTGACCCTATTATTGTTAGTATAGTATGGGAAAGAAGTATTCCCGTCTCTTTCCGCTCCTCTCTCACTATCTTAATCATAATCCTCTTTGCCCCCAAATCTGATACTTAATATTCTACCGCGAAAAGTGCATCTTACTGCGAACTTTTAGTGCGAAGTGCGGACGCTTTTAGAGCCGGCAAACGGGATTAGTTTTGACTTGTTATACGTCTTGATTCGGGAAAGAATATGAATGACAGCCAATTGGGTGTTCCTGTGAGCGCCGAGAACACGATCAATATGAAGAAACAGCGGAGAACGTCGAGGAGTGGGGCCAGTGGCGGAAGTGGCTCTCTTCTGCTGACTAACAGTCTTTCCCTAACACCCATACAAACCACCGGGACTCTCATAGCCAACAGCATTCCTGCTTCCGGATACCTAAGCACGAGCCCAGGAAGCAGTGCCCCCGGAATGACCCGAGACTTTCTGAAGAACGAAACTATAAAGGGCTCCACGGGATCGGCCACCCCCCAAAGGAGCAGGTCTACCAAAGTATTACTGAAACTACACGCAGACGACTTAAGGTCGGTCAAATCGCATACACAGCTTGCTGAGACAGCAAACGGTGTCCGAATGTTAGCAAAGAACCTTTCTAGAGCTACGATTCAGTTGGATGTGCGTGCAATAATGATAGTTACAAAGGCAAGAGACAACTCCTTGATATACTTGACGAGAGAAGTGGTAGAGTGGCTCTTTTCTAGAAGTTGTGGCGATGTTGTGGTTTATGTCGACTCAAATTTAGAACACCTGAAGCGTTTCAATGCTGCAGAAATCGAAGAATCGTACCCTAAGGCCAAAACATTGCTCAGGTACTGGAATAGGAAGTTTGCCTTAAGGAACCCAGAGAAGATCGATCTTGTGGTCACTCTTGGCGGTGACGGGACTGTCTTGTACGTTTCAAATCTATTCCAGAGGATTGTTCCCCCAGTGATGTCCTTTGCATTGGGCTCTCTTGGGTTTTTGACTAACTTTAAGTTCCAGCAATTTAGAGAACGCATGCGGACTGTAATCGACTCAGGAGTCAAGGCGCACTTGAGAATGAGGTTTACATGCCGTGTTCATAAAGCAGACGGGAAATTGGTTTGTGAACAGCAAGTTTTAAATGAGTTGGTGGTGGACAGAGGTCCAAGTCCATATGTGACCAATTTGGAGCTCTATGGGGACGGCTCATTGCTCACGGTTGCACAGGCAGATGGTCTTATTATAGCCACCCCAACTGGGTCCACGGCATACTCTCTTTCTGCAGGTGGCTCCTTGGTCCATCCCAGTGTGAGTGCTATCAGTGTTACTCCGATCTGTCCACATACTTTATCCTTCAGACCAATATTACTTCCTGATGGTATGTTTTTGAAAGTCAAGGTTCCTACATCAAGTCGATCAACAGCTTGGGCATCTTTTGACGGGAAAGTCAGAACGGAACTACATAAGGGAGACTATGTCACAATCCAAGCAAGTTCGTATCCCTTCCCAACCGTTATTTCATCCAGAACTGAATATTTCGACAGTGTGAGTCGTAATTTGAACTGGAACGCCCGAGAATCCCAAAAACCATTTAGCTTGCTCAGCGACGACAACCAGAAGAAGTACCGTAAGAAGAAGAAGAATAACAAGAAGAAGTCAACTGAGTTACCGGCTGTTCCAAGTATGGAAAATTTAAGTCTCGAGAATGAGGAAGATTTTGATATCAACGGAGAAGGCGATGATGACAATGACACACTTAGCTCTTCGACACCTTCAGAAGACGGAGCGGACGGACTCAATTTCGAGGACCAATTTTTCAATGATGACGATGTCCCATTTTTACCATCCCCAGGGGAAAGAAACTCAACACCTCCAACAAACACTAATAGTCTGTATTCATTATTTGACGACCGTACGTGCTGGGCACATCCGAACGCCAAGATCTCTTTAGATGGTTCTCGAAGCAACTCATCTGTCTCATCGCTGTCGTTGCCAAAGTATCCGTCAATATTCCACGAAGGAGGTTGAAGAATAATCTACACTAAAGATTAGAAATGAAGATAGAATAACTAATAAACCATGTTGGGAATTTAAGATGGATGAGATTGGCCTACTTAACGTATGAATACAAGCATAAAACAAACAGATAATATGTAAAAAATATGAAATGTAGAGTGGTATATAAATCGAAGCACAGAGCATGCCCTATAATTATGGAGAGTTGGCTTGAAAAACTGGACGACAACAGTAAACTCTCAAGGTTCATCTGAGAATTACTACAATTGTTTCTTGCTAATAGTATGGTGCCTCCATGAAAACGGACACAAGTTCCTTCGAGCAGTAGACTCATTTCTGAACATTCACTCAAATCTCCAGGCTTACGATTACAAATACTGCAAGGGCGTTAAGACCCTGACAAACCACCTGCTTAAGAATAAAAAGAATAAAAAAAAAAAAATTCTAGACTTTCAAAGAACAGTATACTCAACCTAACCAACATAACATACCAACGTATATAACCATGATATTGCCGGTAGTGACGCCATCCATAAACTGATTAAGAGCACATCTCCGTTCCCTGTCATGCTTTATAATAGGGCTCGCACGCACTGTTGCACTGTGGATGTTTCCCCCTTCTCATCCTCTTCACTACTGCACTTGGGATGCGGAAAATTTTTTCGCTCCTGCTCGAATTTTGCCACCACTCAAAAGTCAAAAAATTTTTCTTTGCTTTCTTGGTTCTTTTGAATATACAAAGATAAGATAAGCATATCTATCCATACATTTGAGGTACATATACAATCATGACTGATTTAGCTCAACAAATGAACAACCTTTCCGTCCAAGACAACAAGGCTGAGGGCGGAGCCCCAAGAAAGGTGTACGTTCCTCCAAGCCGTAGAAACAACAATGGCGGAGGATTCGGTGGTTCCTCTGGCTCCTCCTCTGGTGGCCGTGGTGGCTTCAGTAATGGAGGTGGTCGCGGCGGCTTCAACGGTGAACGTCGTGGAGGTTTTAACAATGGCGGTGGCTCTTACGGAGGCCGTGGCTACAACAACGGTGGTTCCTACGGAGGCCGTGGAAACGGTGGCTACAGCCGTGGTGGCCGTGGTGGTTTCGGAGGAAGAAACTTCAAGCCTCCTGGTGTCGGTGCCTGGGTTGACGGTAAGCACGAACCTTCTGCTCGTGATGAAAGATTAGAATTGGAATTATTTGGTACTGCTGAAGACACTTCTTTCCAATCCTCTGGTATCAACTTTGACAACTACGACGATATCCCAGTCGAAGCCACTGGTGAAGGTGTTCCAGAACCAATTACCAGCTTTACTGCTCCTCCTTTGGACCCATTGTTGGTTGAAAACGTTACCTTGTCTAGATTCACCAAGCCAACCCCAGTTCAAAAGTTCTCTGTCCCAATTGTCGCCAGTGGTAGAGATTTGATGGCATGTGCCCAAACTGGTTCCGGTAAGACTGGTGGTTTCCTTTTCCCAGTCTTGTCCGAATCTTACATGAACGGTCCAGCCCCAATCCCAGAAACTCACGGTGCCTTCTCTTCCCACAAAGTGTACCCAACTGCCCTTGTTATGGCCCCAACCAGAGAATTGGTTTCTCAAATTTTCGAAGAAGCCAAGAAATTCGCTTACAGATCTTGGGTGCGTCCTTGTGTAGTGTACGGTGGTGCTGACATTGGTCAACAAATCAGAAACTTTGAGAAGGGTTGTGACCTTTTGGTTGCCACTCCAGGTCGTCTTAAGGACTTGTTAGAAAGAGGTAGAGTTTCCCTTGCCAACATCAAGTACTTGGTTTTGGATGAAGCTGACAGAATGTTGGATATGGGTTTCGAACCACAAATCAGACACATTGTCCAAGAATGTGACATGCCAGATGTTCAAGACAGACAAACATTGATGTTCTCTGCCACCTTCCCAAGAGACATTCAACACTTGGCCCGTGATTTCTTGAAGGACTACATTTTCTTGTCCGTTGGTAGAGTTGGTTCTACTTCTGAAAACATTACCCAAAAGATCTTGCATGTTGAAGATGAAGAAAAGAAATCCGTCATGTTGGACTTGTTGTCTGCCCAAGATGGTGGTTTGACTATCATCTTTACCGAAACTAAGAGAATGGCTGACAACTTGGCTGATTTCTTGTACGACCAGCACTTCCCTGCCACCGCTATCCACGGTGACAGATCCCAATATGAAAGAGAAAAGGCTCTCGCTGCTTTCAAGTCTGGTTCTGCTCCAATTTTAGTTGCCACTGCAGTTGCTGCTAGAGGTTTGGATATTCCAAACGTCTCTCACGTTGTTAACTACGACTTGCCAACTGACATTGATGACTATGTCCACAGAATTGGTCGTACTGGTCGTGCCGGTAACACTGGTATTGCTACTGCATTCTTTAACAGAAACAACAAGAACATTGCCAAGTCTATGATTGACTTGTTGTCTGAAGCCAACCAAGAAGTTCCAGACTTCTTGCAAAAGATCGCTAGAGAATCATCTTACGGTAAGTCCAGCCGTGGTGGTTCATCTTCTCGTGGTGGTAGAAGTGCTGGTGGTAGAGACTACAGAAGATCCAACTCTGGATTTGGTGGCTCTTCCTCCGGTGGATGGGGTGCCTCTTCCGGTGGCTCTTACGGCGGTTCTTCTGGTTATGGTAACCGCGGCAGTGGCCACAACTCCTACGGATCCTCTAGTAGCAGTTACGGAAACCCAGCTCAAGGTGACTCCTGGTGGTAAACCAAATACAATATTTGAGGAAGGTCTGAGAACCTTTCTCTAATTTTGTATTTTTGGAGGTTGCTTTTTGTTTTGTTTTTTGTTTGTTATTTTTATTCGTCACATTTACATTATAAGATCTGCCTTTGGGCGGGTTTTACTTTTTCATTGATCCATTTTATTTATTTTTGTTGCTGGTTGGATCAAAAGGGGAGAGATCTCCGATATTATTGTTGTATTATATGCTCCATGTCTCAATCTCACACATCACTTTGTCAAAAAGAATCAAAGGGAATGGTTATGTTCAAATAAAGTTCCACCTGAGAGAACTTCTATTTTTTTTTTTAATTGAAAAAAAAAATTGCATTATTTCACTTTTGAATTTTTGATCACTTTGGGATTTTTTTTGTTTTTTAACTTTTATTGTTGAAGAACTGGCGCTATTTGCGTCTGTACACGCTTTTCCACTTTTTTGTTTCACAGGTTTTTTTCTACCACTTTACCAAGATTTAATTTAAATTTTGGTATTTGGTGGGGTGTTGTTAGAGGAAAGAAACATTTTGAAAGCTATTTATTTTTTTGTCTACAATCGAGGCAAATTTGTATTATTAATTTCACAGGTTATTAAGGGAAAGAAAAAAAGATGGGAAAAGGAAAATCTTTATTAATATATTCTTATCCTACAGAGGATAGAAATTGAAAAAAAACGGAAAAAAAAATTAAAGAAAGATACTAATAGACAATTATTATTAATGGGTTTATTCATATTATTGGAGTTCCAAAACGAGTTTTTGCTACGATGCATAAGTCTCTATTGGAATTTTGATGTTTTATTATTAATATTGATGTTTGTTATTATCATCATACAAGCTATGGTGATATCATAAATATCATTATTATCTTGTTATTGTTGTTATTATTTTTGGATTTAGACATTGGGTTAATTTATACAGTTTTTATTTTTTTTGTTGACTTTGCATTGATTGGGTATCTATTAAGTTAGATGGTTAACTTTGCTATTTATATTGTGCTTAATTGCAGATGTATATGTGCTAATATAGATTTTTTAAAAAAAAACTAACATTGTAGAACTATTTCATTGTTTGTTTCACTATTGGAGATTACATTCCCTGTTCTTTCTTTAAAGATGACACTTTTTCTGTTCTCGCAGTATTTTTAAGATCGGAGCTAAACAACACGTTAGGTCTAATGCTGAGTAGAAAGGTATTGCGTATAGCTACAGTTTGCTTAGGGTTATATTTGTTCTATCTTGTATGTTGTTCTTCAGTTCTGGGCTCCAGCAGCTTGCATAGGACGGAATTCAGCACCAGCAAGCTCCAACTTGCTCGAGAATTAGAAACACATTCGAATTGGAGAGAAACAGGCTTGAATTTCCAACCCAACAGAAAGGCCACCTTGCCCCCTGATTCCACTGTCAGGCTGCAGCTCTCTTTCCAGTTCCCATACGATTCATCCAAGCCTTTGGAACACAACGTCTGGCAAACTTGGAAAGTCGGCTTAGATCATGTCGACTTTCCTACTCAATACAGGTCCTTTCAAAAGACCTGGGGTGAAAACAATCCTGGTTATAAACATCATCTCATAGCAGATGACCAATGTGATGAGATGATTAAGAGAATGTTCGCTGGTGTCCCCGACGTGGTTGAAGCGTACATGTCAATGCCAAAAAGTATCTTGAAGGCTGATTTTTTCAGATACTTGATTTTGTTTGCTAGAGGAGGTGTATATTCGGATATTGACACTGTCAATCTCAAACCAATTGACACATGGATGTCTGCAGATGAGACCATTAACGGAAAGCCCAATAACCCAGGATTGGTTGTTGGGATCGAAGCGGACCCTGATAGACCAGATTGGGCAGATTGGTACGCCAGAAGAATACAATTTTGCCAATGGACTATTCAAGCAAAGCTTGGACACCCAATGTTACGTGAATTGATTGCTAAAATTACTGATTTAACATTAACTAGAAAGAAGAATGGACAATTAGGAAAGGTGCTAGGCAAGGATGCTGGTGGAGATATAATGAATTGGACTGGTCCAGGAATATGGACTGATATGATCTTTGAGTATATGAATAATATCTTACAGTCACCTGAAAAGTATGCCCAAAAGGAATACGATGAAATAGTCAATTGGGAACTCTTCACTCTGATGACTGCTCCGATCGTAATTGACGATATAATGGTGTTACCTATCACCAGTTTCAGTCCAGGTGTGAATCAAATGGGTGCTAAGAGTGTGGACCATCCAATGGCATATGCAGAGCACAGGTTTCTGGGTAGTTGGAAGGACGACAAAAAGAAGAGCAAAGACGAAACATAAGATGCGCATTTTCTACATTTATTTATCTATAGGCTACCAATCCAATTCATCTAGAACGCTGCCATTGATTTCATGAAACTCTTTTAACTCATTGGCAGCCTTAAATTTATCGTAGAAAGTTGTACAGTCTGTGTTTGAGCAATTCAGCAGGACAGAGTTCCGTAGATCATTCCCAACCATACAAAAATTGGACGTCACACAGGCATTACACTTTGAGTTAAGAACTCGTAGTTTCGATTGCAAGAGCCTTTCCTCCATGAACAAACTTAGATACAATTTGTCCTTGTCCTCTTTGGTGTTGATCAGTAAAGTTTTGGGTTCATTGTCTTCTACTGCATCTACTGCTTCTGTTGTCTTTAGAGTAGTGTTTATGGGAAGTGCATCAGAGTATCTGGGTAGTTCCCGGTACCATCCTTTCACATCGACACCCATAAGATTGAAAATACGCTCTAGAGGGGGGATAAGCATTTTCGTGATATAGTACTCATAATCCAAACTATACGGGGTCGTATCCTTGTAAGAAGCCAAATAATCCTCGGGCGATATACAGCGATCTTTCAATCGCGGTTTGGAAGAATCTCTGATAACCACATAGGGTACGCGTTCCCTGTATTGGGGCTCTTTACGTGGATCCTCCAAGACTTTCCGCTCGGCAACCAAGGCACCAGGTGGCAAATGAACTTCATTTTTATAAGTACCATACCTGACTTCTTTGGCAAAACAGAAATCATTCACGGAAATCTTATTTGCTTTGATTTTAAGGAATTGGTCTAAACAATACTTTTTCACACTTGACAAGTTCTGGGTCTCGAATAGAATTCTTAGACACTTCTCTACGATCTTCAGCTGTGCGGGGATTCCGTCCCTCCTAATTGTTTCAATACCCTTTGCATCAAATGTAGGCACTGTTTGATCCTCAGACTCGTAGCTGTATCCCACATACCTTTTCTTGGCAAGCAAAACACACGGGTGATAAACCTTCTCAAACTTCAAAGTGACCGGATCAGGGAAGTGATTCGTCACTTTTTCGGCAATCTCTCTACCCAACTTAAAGGCTTCTCGTTTCGATTTCCCAGGGAAGTAAACAAAAAGTGAGTCTGTATCCCCATATACTACTTTTGCGCCATAATCGCCAGATTCTATAATGTCAATCGATTGCACTAGCAACTCTCTACCAGTAGATACAATTGCATCTGCAACATCAGAATTCGGCATACGGCCACTAAATGTAGCTGAAGTGTAACCATAAGTGACGTTTGCAATCAATTTCAAAGCTAATTGTCTTGCATTGTACAATTTTATTAGTTCGGGGTCTTCTTTGAACATCTTCATCCCGTTTTTAACATTTACTCTCATATCAAGCATTTCTTCCAACATCTTGGCCAAAATTGACTTTCTCACGTTACTCTTAACAAACATAAACCCATTTGGCGAAGTATTGATGCTATCATACTTTTTCAAAAGATCAACTAGCCCAAATGGAAGATTGACATTCTTAAGATACCCTACATTGTTCTTCTTCTGTCTGAAGTTATGTAATCTGCCAACTAGCGTCGAGAAGCAATAGTTGTAAGCAATCATCACAGAAGGATACAAAGATTGGAAATCTAACACAACTAGTGGAGATTTGTAGAAATTAGAGGAAGGTTCCATCACCAAAGGAATGCATTCCAATGATCTCATTTCGTGCACTTGCTGTTTAGAAGGAGTATTAAGGACAATATTTTCTTGTTTGGTCAATCTACTTAAAATAGACTCAACTTTATACTGAGACCCTCTATAAAAATTCGAGTAAAAGTCAATCCCTATCAAACGAGAGTGCTCGACATTTCTGGTTATTAACTCTTGAACATGTACCAATTTCATAGCAATTTCAATCCGCCTTAAATAGTACTGTAGAACTACAATCTGGTCGGAATTTCCACTGGAGATCCACTCACTTAGCTGGAGATTCAGATACCTGGGTACAGTCTCATGCAACAAGTGGTAACTTACATTTTCCAAGGTATAACTTTTCAAGTTCAATTGAGACCTGAGAATTCTCCATATATTCATCACATGTCTACCGTTGATTTTTATATTGGAGGTGTGTGTATAGCCCCAACGATCACCCAACTTCCCGTTACTTTTGTATCTCCCCCTACTGAAGTCTGAACATAAATTTTGGTCGTAAACTTTCCTGAATCTTTCAATGATATACCCCCATGTTCCTGCATTTACCTCATATCCTGACAATATATCTGGGTCATACTTCTCTACCATTTTTATCAAGTGAGATATCATACTTGTTTCAGAGTCAAATTGTGTGATTTCAGTCTTCTGAGATAAAAATCTACTCAATTTCTTGGGATGGTTGATCAATCCCTTAATACACAATATTTCCCCTGTTTCTCTACCATTGAACATATTATTGGAGTCATCAAAGTGGTAAAATACTAGTCCTATGGGGTTGATGGAAGGATCTGCAGAAAGTTGGTTGTCTGTTGGAATAAATATCTCTATATGCATGCAAGTAAGATTATTAAATAAGTCAGGCTTTCTCTGCACTTTCAAAGAATTGTAAGACAAGTGGTACTTTTTTTGAGTGATTCCAGGCTCAATTTGAGATCTGAATGCGTTCCTTTTCCACTTTAGCCTTTCTTCTTCAATGGTAAACCAACTTTTCATTTCTGATTTCAGTGGAGGATCTGGAAGATACTCCCACTGTGTATGTTTAAGAGTAGTTTGAAAAAATTCCTTTGGGGGCTGCTCTCCGTGTAAAAAAGAAGATATTAGATGAGAAAATGGCATTTCTGGTGCAATTCGTTTCTCAACAACAGGGATAAGAATTTTCTTTCTAGAGAATATCAATGGCTTCTGTGGTACATCTTCCTGATTGTCGTAGTGGGGATCTTGGTAGTTTATTGCTGGTATCCCATGCTTTTCAAACGACAGTGAAAAGGCTTTAGGATGAAATTCCTGGGGAACTACACACTCGTAGGAGTTTCCAGATAATTCGACTTTCGACGACTCAAGCTGAGAAGTCTCCGCAAAAGACGATGGAACTTGAACTAGATTTGCTTGGGTTCTTTTTTGAGTAAGTTGGTACATCAAAGATTTATCAAATTCACCAACCTGGGTTTCATTGAAGAATTCCTGTTCAGATTCCTCTGACTCGTCATCTTGCTTAAGATCAGTTGTCCTGGGGTCATTCTCTGTGTCCGAGTCTTCGGATTCCTCCTCATCCTCTTGAGAGGAGAATGGAGACGTTGGAACAATGAACTCCTGTTCTTCATCTTCATCTTCATCTTCATCTTCATCTTCATCTTCATCTACAAGTTCAATATCATCATCCACATCGGTGGTATTTAGGTCATTCTTAGAGAGGGAATCCAGACTGAAGCTTCTAAAACTCATCATTAATACCAGCTCAGTCAATAAAGTTGTTTGTGTTTTATTAATACTTTGTATCGGTTGATTCCCAAATAAGATATCTATATTTCCATCCCACTGTAACAAATCCACAGGGAAGTAAAGAGTGGAGCTATTGGGTTCGTTAAACTGTATACTGGCCAAATCAAAGCAAGTGGGAATATCCTTGGGTGGGACATAGTAATTTACTTGGAAGTAGCCTTGAAAATCAGCTTGGTGCAGTTGTTTGTTTAGCTTTATGACATATTCTAATAACTCGTTGAGTTCGGATTGGTTTGACCAATCGGTTGTGCCTGAATAAGAGCCAAGATAGTGTACATGTTGGTTGTGGTTGTATTTCGAATGTTGAAAAATTGAACCGGTGGGTTTAAATGAAGTACCCTTCAACTCAGATTGAAACCTTAAATCAGCCAAGATGAACTGCAAGGAGGAAAGAAATGTGTGGTGTTCTGCATGTGGAGCCTGTAACTCTCTAAATCGTCGTATTTCTGTAAAATTCGCGTGAAGTTCCCTGACCTCAATAGTTTTCCTGTTTTGAACTGTTTCTGTGGATATGTCAATCTCTAGTAAAGATTTTCCTATGCGCTTATAAATGTCTGTCTGTGCGAGTACATTGTGTAAGGTCATAAATGGTACGAGTTCCAGGACTAAACTTTCGATGTCCACATTACTAAAGTGCCCAATCAAACTGGGTTCAAGGATCGGAGATCGGAAAAAAAATGATTCTGTGGAGCAGTACAACCAGCCACATCCGTACAAGTTAAAGTCTGCCAAGAACTGTAAAAGATATGGAATGTGGCCCTCATAAGCACCTACAGTTTTGTTCTCGAACCGAATTTCCCCGCTGTGGACCAATTGCATTATTCTAGTTTTATAGATTTGGTTGAGCAAAGATACTTTGTAGAACACTCTATGGCCCACCTGGTATCCATAAATTGGAGTCCCCTTACATAGTGAAACGTCTGCAATGTATTTTCTTAATGGCTTTGGTCTGTGAATATTGCTATTGATACTATCACCAGCATCTTCATCGTCATCGTTTTCAACATCACCAGCATCCTCATCGTCATCGTTATCAACTTCACCAGCACCCTTCCTTCTCCGTTTGTTCTTGTACGAAACCTTAAGCTGAGCCTCGAGGTAGTTCATAACCTCATGCACGGGTGTCTTGTCCGACTTGCAATCAAGGTAGATATAGGGGTAGTAATTGTGAATGTGTACAAGGGTATTGAACACTAACTGATGGGCCTCAATGCGTTTCTTGTTGCAGTTAGAGTTGATAGCGTGTTTCTGTTTTACTGCGATGGAACCATAAATACGAATTACTGGAACCTGTGATACCTGGGAGTAAAGCTTATCGAGTTTGGAAGGCGGACACAGGTAGAAGTCATAATCATTGATTTGGATAGCTAGGGTGTTTTCGAGATTGTCACTGGTAGTAGCATTCATAAAGAATAGAACTGCAACAGTTTAGGAATTCACGTTTTCTGTCACGCTGCTTGTGTGTAACAGAACTGAATCTAACAATGTGACACCAACTAAGACAATTTCAGATGACAATTTCAAAATTCCACCAGAGAAGACAAGGCAAGACAAACAAGATAGTTCAAGGCTCGTAAACTTCGTATCTTGAGACGACGTTGCTGTGTTGTCGACGAGTACGGTATGTCATTAGAGTAAGATCCTATTTATACCCATGAGAGTATTAGTAAACTGTCTCATTTAGTGTCGAGATTGGACCTGTCAAGAGCTTCTATCTCCACATAGTTTCACAGGTTTCGAGCTTGCTATTGTTGATCTATTACTTTTGCACAATGCGCGAAGGCTATTTCCGTTGTAACCATGAGGTGGAAAAAGAGCAAATGTAGATGAAGAAGAACCCGTATGAACAAAGAGGTTTGTTTGAGGCAAGCCTACTTCAACAAAGAAAGATGCCGAAGGAAAGAAGTGTTCTATATGTAGGGCTCTTATATCAGTCGTAAACCGTATCGCATCCTATCAGTTTCGTTCCAATCCCGTTTCATTACGTCCCCAGCTCATCCCATCCAATAACTTTCCGCCACCTTCTGAGTTCATCTGCAAAATACATCATCTCACAGTTTGTAACCAACCAACTCTATTTTGTACAACCTTGCGTGACTGTACAATACCAATTGAGCGATTTGTATCCCTTAAAAAATGCTTCTATGTGATTTACGTGTCTATTACACTTTTTTTGAATCCACTTGGGCCATATAATCAACTAAAGCAATTCTTTGTAAAATGAAAATATGCAATCCCAAACCTAAAATCTACCTCTAGTTGATCTGTCACAAGTTAGATTGTGTATTCAAAATCTTATTCCTGCACTTTAATGTTTTTCTTTTCCACCTGCCCTCCCAACCCTCCTCTCCACCAGATCTGTTCCGTCCACTCGCTCTTCCTTTTTTTATGCTTATTTATTTTTTCCCTCATGCTCTCATTGCGTGTCTAATAATTTCAATTATACGGATACAACCAAAAACATTTCCACAATATACAGAAATAGCCTTCCGGTGTCCTTCTGTGATAATATCCCCCTTCTGTGTGAATTAGTTTTAAAATAGATTGTGCACACAACGTACACTTGTGAAAGAAGTATATAGAAGAAGAAGAAATCACCACTAAAAAGATACAACCCCATCCACCTAACCCTTGAAACCTTAATCACTTTCCTTTTGATCAGAAAAAAAATAACAAAATATAATACTATAATAATTAGACTGTGTTTACAACCGTTAACAACCCTTGATTAAAGTCCCTTTTTTTGACTTTTTTTTGTTATTCACTTTTTGACGTTGTTCACATACGTTTTATCCTTCCCCCTAACTGGTGTTCGTCCTTCGCCGTTCCCCCCTTACCTCGCCGTCCCCCATTTTATGATTCATTAATAGACTTGGATATATTTATAGACACCCCAAAGACATGTCGGACAACTTCAACTTTAATTCTCTCCTGTTAAATGAGAGTTCGAGTTCCAGCTCCACAATGGGATTGGATCAAGAACAAGATCATATTCTGCTGCAATCTCACAACCAGAGCCTGTCTCAGCCATATAATGGTCCCGTCTCCTCTCAGCCAACTGGAATTCATCACAGGGTATCCCAAGGCGAAACCCCCGCAGGCACTCCCGTTGGAACTCCCCCAGGTTATTCCATGATGAGCAACAACGTTCAAAGAACCCCCTCTGCTGGTAAGTCTGCTGCCCACAGCAAGCATCAACTATATCCTCTTCACTATTCTTCGTCTCCTGGAAGTGGAATTTCGACTCCAAATCCGGGAAACCCTGGAAACAATCGCCCTCCCCAATTAAACAGTGAAATCCAGGCTAGAATAATGGCTTTCCAACAAAAGAGAACCCAGTCTATAAACTCGCCTCCTCTTTCAGCATGTGCATCTCCAAACTCGGTCAACTTGAACATGTCTTCGTTGGATAACCTATCTGAAGGTAGACCTGGCTCTAGTTCAAATGCACATTCTAATAAACCACTCCCTCCTTTACCACCACAGCTAGCAAGAGCCACTTCAGACCATCATCCTCCTGTCAAGGTGCCAGATAGCACTACAAAGAGATCCTTGTCGGAATCCACTAACAAAAGAGATTCCTTCTTAGCTTCTCCTATACACCCTGAATCTGAATCCCCTCAGTTTGAAAGCATTCCTAGCCAATACGATTCAAATAATAATACTCAGAATCATGACTCCCAACTTAATAATGCATACAGCACGACTAAAGACCACCGTCCAAATTTGCCTGCAATAGTTTCTCGCTTGCCAAATGCATCAACCACTAGTAGTGTACCTCAAACACCTGTGTCTGCCATTACATCAAACTCTGTTGACAACATCTTAACTTCTCCAAAGCAAGTTTTGTCGCCACACTCCCCTCAAATGACTCCAAAGCAAGTATTTGACTTGACTAAAAAGAAGCCTTCTCTTTCTCTCAGAAGAGGAATGAAGTTGAACATGAATGACTTGACCAGAGATACTAGTCAACCTGAGAAGGACCCAATCTCAACCCACAGCACGTCAGAGCCTTCCGCCAATATTATTCCAAATACTTCCAAAAATCCATCACCAAGCCTCGGCAAAACAGGCAATGAATTAAAGAGAAACTTGTCCGACCGTGCTGGTAAGAACTTTAAACTAGACATTGATTCAATTAATAATACCAATCAGGATTCAAATGAAAAGACGACACCTGAATCTACAAACAAGCCACAACTTCAAGGTTTATTCGCCAACTATTCTAAATACGTCGATATTAAGTCTGGTCTGTTGAACTTTACAGGGAAGGCGAGTTTGCACTCTAAGGGTATTGATTTCTCCCTGGGTTCCTCGTTCCATATTTCTCTCGAAGAGTTAGAATACATTGATGAGCTCGGACGCGGTAATTACGGATCTGTCTCCAAAGTTCTTCACAAGCCCACTGGTGTTTTGATGGCTATGAAAGAAGTTAGACTAGAGCTTGATGAAACCAAATTCACACAGATTTTAATGGAGTTGGAGATTTTGCACAAGTGTGACTCTCCGTTCATTGTTGATTTCTATGGTGCTTTCTTTGCTGAGGGAGCCGTTTACATGTGTATGGAGTATATGGATGGAGGATCCTTAGACAAGATCTTTGGAAACCACCATGGAATCAAGGACGAAGCTTGTTTAGCCTATATCACCGAGTCGGTGATCAGAGGATTAAAAGAGTTAAAGGATCGTCACAATATTATCCATCGTGATGTTAAACCTACTAACATTTTAATAAATACCTTAGGTAAAGTCAAGTTGTGTGATTTTGGTGTTTCTGGAAACTTGGTGGCTTCTTTAGCTAAGACGAACATCGGTTGCCAGTCTTATATGGCTCCTGAGCGTATTAGAAGTCTAAGTCCAGATGACGCAACCTACTCAGTACAATCGGATGTCTGGTCGTTGGGTTTAACCATTCTTGAAGTTGCCGCTGGTACTTATCCATACCCATCCGAAACCTACGGGAACATTTTCTCTCAGTTGAGCGCAATTGTTGGTGGAGAACCACCAAAATTAGACTCTACTGTCTATTCTAAGGAAGCTCAGATATTTGTCAAGTCGTGTTTGAATAAGAATCCCGATATGAGACCTTCATACGCTGCCTTGTTGAAAAATCCTTGGTTAATCAGTTATCGTGGAGTGGCTACAGACATTGTACAAATTGTCAGCTCCAGAGTACAAGAATTGGAAACTGAAAAAGAAAAACGTAATTTGAGCAGATCTAATAGCTCCAAGACTGAGACTCACAATTTTTCACCTTCAAACCAACCTGGTTTGAGCCCTCCAGCAGGATCCGATATTCCTGCAAACATTGAAAATGTTCAGTCTCTCTTGAGCAATAAAGTCAAACCACCTGCATTACATAGAGGCGGCGCGTTGAACAATAGAAATTTTCTCAATAGATGAGTGAATTCGTCTACAGATACCTCCGTCAATCATTATTTTATTCTTCTCCTTATTTGAATTATTTACTCATTTTTCCTATATATGAAATGTATATATATCTTTGTAATATAAAGAATAACGATCAAAAAAAGTACACCTGTAAGTATAAATATTGTACATAAACCCCCTCATGCATCCTCATTAAGCATCTTAGACATGAATGGTCCATCCAAATGGTAGCCCAATTTAGCATAATAGTTTCTAACACCAACCCCTGAAATAACAGAAATCTTTTCAGAGCCATGCTCTTCCTTCGCAATTCTAGCAGCTTCCTCCATCAACAAGGTACCAAACCCTTGATGCTGGAACTTACGAGGATCTCTGGAGTGCAATGGCACCACGGACCCGTAAACATGCAATTCTCTGACAATAGACGTTGGCTGAGAGGTAAATTCTTTTCTGAAAGTGTATTTCTTGGAGGCCTTACGCAATCTCAAAAGACCAATCAAGATATCTTTCTTAGGATCTTCATAAGACAAGAAAGTTTCCCAACCACCGTTTGCATAATAATCTCTTCTGATCAATTCAACTTGATCTGGGGCCACCTTGTGATGCACCTCTTGAATACCAACTTCTCTGGTACGAACATCTCTACATGTAGTACCAAAATCCTTCATTCTAGCCAAGGCCAACTCTCTCAAGTTACCATTCTCAACCCCAGATGTCACCAACGGCATAGGAATATCTCTTTGCACTCTGTAAATTCTTGTCCAGGGAGGGACCAAAGCCATTATACGAGCAACTAAATCAATGAGTGCATTTGCATTGTATGACTTATACAAGCCTTGTTTCCATAATTCATACAACCCAGTACCTCTAATAACCAATGTTGGGTACAACTTCAAACCATCTGTTCTGAAATCTGGATTCTCGAAATATTCCTTAAATTGTTCCAAATCACGCTCCATTCCTACATTTGGCAAATCAGGCATCATATGTGAGACAACCTTATACCCTGCATCCTTTGCCACGGCAAATGTCTCGCAAACAGACTTGACTGTGTGTCCTCTGTTGGTATCTCTGGCAACATCTTCGTACACAGATTGCACCCCAATTTCCAATCTGGTGCAACCGTACTTCAACATGTCACTCAAATGAGTCTCAGTACAGTAATCAGGTCTCGTTTCAATTGTTATACCCACACACTTGGTCTGGGACTGCTGAGAAAACTGAATAGCTTCGTCGATATCACGGCCATTAAACCCTGTGAGTGCGTTGTGTAACTGTGCAATAAACCCTTCTCTGTAGTCGATAGGCAAGGACATAAAAGTCCCTCCCATAATGATATACTCAACCTTATCGATCGAGTGACCTAACTGCCTCAACTGCTCCACTCTACCTCTGGCCTGTTCGTATGGATCGTAACGTGCTCTAATTGCTCTCATAGAGGTAGGCTCGTACCCAGTGTACGACTGAGTCGAATATTCAAAGTCCGAATCTGGCCCCCCAGGACAGTACACACAGATGTTACCGGTATAAGCAATATGAGGACATCTGTGGGGTTTACACATGACAGCAACAACAGCAATCCCACTTGCGGTTCTTACGGGCTTGGCCTTTAATTTGGGGATCAAGTACTTCTTGTACTGGTCAGGAATAGAGGATATAATATCAGTCAACCGTGGTTGCTGTTTAAGTTTGTACTTCTTAGCATATCTGATGATCAAGCCGTTCAAGTTGATATCTTTGGAATTTTTGAGCGATGCAACAAGTTCAAGGGAAATATCTCCACAGCACTGTAAAAATCTTTCCTTTTCAGGCGCAAGCTTCTGCTTGCCCCCCTTTGGTGTTGAAGATGGCATTGATTTGTCTCTTTATCTCATCTCCAAATTTTCAATATATACGATCATGTGCTTCGAGTCTCGTGATACACGTCTAGTTGCGAACTTAACCAAAAAAAAATTGAGCAGCCAAAATTTTCCAACTGATAGCACAATCTTTTGACCTAATATACTATGATAAGGATAGGAAGCTTGGGTGCCCTTGGTGGGTTCAGCAGATTAAGCAGCATAGGTTCTTCTAAGGGATTTTTCCAGAAGTCAATTAGATGTTTTTCAAGCACTTCCCCAACTCAAGATGCAAAGAAAAAGAAGAAAACTCCAGGCACTGACGTTGCACTGATCCCGTTGAATTTTATTGGTGTTATGGCCGATTTCTACGTTCCTCCAAGAATATTAAGCTCTCCTATTTCGTCGTGGCACAAGTTGATTTTCAGAAGATTGGGGTCTTTTGTAGTGAACACTTATAGTATTGTCAAATACAAGAGAGAAACCAAGTTAAACTTGAAGTTTAATGAGTGGAAGGATAATGGGATTGATTTGTTTGTGAAAACCAACAAGATCTTTGCATCTGGATGCAATAAGAAGTTAAAAGATAGAGAGGCCTACTTGACCAAACAATTAGGACAAGTGAGTTGCGTTGAAGTCGTTAATTCGTTGGTTTCTCGTTCAAAGTCTTTCCCCGCTGATGCCAAGTTGGAATGGGAATTATTATCTATTGAATCTAACCCAAAAATTGTCTCGTTCAATGTGTTGCCTGATGCCAACGAATTGACTACATTCCTTCAATTTGTGATGAAATGCGAGACTAAACAAAAGCTCACCATTGTTAGAGACGGGAAGTCTGAAGAAAACATCAGAAGTGTCTCCGACTACTTGGTGTTCAGCTTGAACCCTTACACTGATGAAATGTATTTAGCTGGTACTTTATTTGAATCGGACCACATCAGAAAGGTTACCCCAGATGACAAGTTCAGCAATGTCAAGTATATGATGGCATTCTCGAAGAATTGTGCCGATATCTACAGAGCCAATCCTAGAACTCAGGCTGTTGAGAAAAAGTAAACAGTCATACGAATATTTGTAAATAGATAGTTTTCATTAAATAGTAGAAATTTTTAGTCATGAACTGAATATTGTAGAAATAAAATTTTATAGACTTTTAACCATATACCGAGGAGTCGTGAGCTAAACATATTCATAAAGTAAAATAAAAATGGCAAAATAGTAAAAGGAAATAAAAATGGGCAATAAAAATTGGTATGAAATGGAAAACAAAAAATTCAAGTTGCCGTTTTTTTTTGATAAGCAAAAAGTTGATTGATTTTTAAAAATAATTCTAAGTTTATTAGTCCATCAAGAAAACATCGTCAGCATTTTCTCCCTTTTTCTTAAATGCATCATTTCCAAAATGATGAATATGGTTGGGGGATGTGCTTAGGTCTTCTTTATTGTCAGTAATTGAAAAAAGCGAAGTACTGGTCGAAATTATATTGTTCAAGTTTGGTCTCACAAGTAAAGTTCCTGATTGTGATCTCAGATCTCTTCTCAGTATTTCTTGTGGTGTGAGGATCAAATCAGATAATGAGGCAGGCACATAATCTTCTTCAAAAATTACATCGTCATGGGTATTTGAATCGTCTTGTAAAGAGTCATTGTCGTCTACAATAGCAGAGGTATTGTAGTCGTAGAGTGGAGGCGAGAATTGAATAGGGCCGTTCTGTGACTGAGCAGATGTAGATAGTAATCTTGGATGGAATGCCAAGCTCGAATTGACACTAGTTGGAGAGGACTGTGGGAATTTCTGCAGGGCAAAGTAGAAATTTGTAGGAGATTGGTTAATAAATCCTCCGTTAGATGTATGCGAAAAATTTCCTGTGGTGAATGATCTTCCCTGGAAGCCAATGGGAGCGTTTTGAGAATTTACATGAGGCAGACTCTTATGATACAAGTCTCCGTAGGAATTCGATTTGACCGTAGCAAACATAGGCTGTTGAGTAGGCTGCAGTTGCATCTGGAACAACAGACCCAGGCTGCCAATGTTGATGAAATTTGCAACATTCGCATTTTTTGCAGCATTTGATTCGATGGAAATGGGATCGAAGGATGATTCCTTGGAGAATCTGAGATCGAATCCAATGCTATTGCTTCTAGATAAGGAATTCAGGCTGATTGAAGACCCTGGGGGAGAGCCTGATGAATTTTGAGTGCCGAAGTTTGCTGGATTTGGTGTAGTGATATTAGCCGCATTGGCCGCATTAGAGTTATTGTTCTTATGACTAATACTACCGTTTCTGCGATAAGAGTTCAACAAGCCTTTGGAATTGACTTTAGTTCCGTCCGGCAAGTAGTGAGCCAAGGCACACTTCAAACCAAACTTACAATTTCCCTTCTGAAAGTATTTGCAGGGCGATTTATCAGCACCAGAAGATCCATCCAAATTGTGCGAAAAGGGGCAAGCAGTTCCCGCCTGGCAATTGCCCTGTCTGTAGAATTTGCAAGGGACATGGCTGAGATTCTTGCTGGAATTCGATGAGTTACCTGAGCCATTTGTGACAGCCACGGTTCCTGGAGGGCCTGTGTTTGGTGGGAGTTGTGCGTTGGCGAGAGACAAGTTCAAATTTGTCATTAAGTCCGTTTTAAGGGGTTCATGTATATCAAAGCCCTTGATACGAGACGACGTAGGGCTTGAGGAGTTTAAATTTCCTTTAGAAGATCTGGAAATCGAGAAGTCGGCTGGTGTAGAGGATGTCTTCTTGATTTTTGAGGTGGCAGACGGGATGATTTTCGAATCTGATAATCTCAAAAATTCAAAATCGGAATTTGATTTTATCCCAACGTTCATTGTGGATAAGAAAGAGTAGGAAATGCGGTTTTCTTCGGCTTTGCGGGAGATGATTCGGATTTTGGAGAAGAAGGAAGTGAAGTCTATCGGTGCTTTTCTTGATGCCAAATAATTGTATACTTTCTCTAGTTCAGGGGGTACTACTTCTGCTATATTGTCTTGTGCAAATTGCCTTACCTTTTAATCTAGATAAGAGGCTTTGAGAAGGAAAAAAAAAAGAAAAAGAAAAAGGGTTGTGGAAAAGCAGCAACGATAGAGTGTGGAGAGGATCAGTGCTGTGAATCTATTTATACGTATTTACACACATTTTAAACAATTATTCCACATTCATCCGTCTCTGCACACTTCTTTAATAGTTGGGGTGTGGTGGAAAAAAAAAACTGAGGAGCAATGTACATGAACCCCTTAAATAATTTGAGACATTACAATCAATATTGCCAATTTCGGTCTCCCTATGTTGTACCCACAGTTTTTGAGTCACTTAGATAAGGTATGACAGAGTGGGATATGCACGACCTGTGGGGTTTTCAATGTGAGCGAATATTTCAATGTCATATTGATTTTTGGTTTTCATGTATCTAGAAACTAGTTTGCTTAGTATATTTACTCCTTTTTTTAGGGGGTTTATACTGGTATAGTCAATTTTCCCATTGATACCACTCTTAATATCTCTATCTTGGTACTCGCAATTGATGTTGGGTTCATAACTATTCCTTTAACCCTATTTCACTATTAGTAAAGTCTAATTACTTTTTATTCATTCCTCGGAGCGGAATTTTTCATAAAACCCGAAATACGTCAACCTGTGAAATTTGACTACTAGGGTGCGAATAATGCAACTACTTGAATCGAATTTTTTATTTTAACATCCATAGCTATTGATTTTATAGAGGTGAGTATATGTATTCCAAGTATTCCAGAAAAGCAGGGATGATTATATATACTTTTCAAAGAAATAAATCCAGTCATCAAGTAAATAAGCAGGAACAGTTCCTTTTGGGTACTCTAAATATTTCCAGTATACTGTATAAGGTACCAAAACTCTGTAAATTGCGTCTTTTCTTACCTTGCAACAGAAATAGTGTTACATTGGTTTGTTTCTTTTTCAAGAGTGTGTTGAATGTCTAAAAAGTAGGGATATAGAGAACTAATTTGTCTACAAAATCATGAGACACTTGCTTGTATCTCGCTTTTTTTTATATATCAACTTTTCCATATAAAATATTTAACTTATACAATACAAAAAATAATTAAAAATAGTCCCTCCAAAACAGCACTAACGTCTGTCGTTGGAACCGTTACCTCTCTTACCAGAGAACAAATGCTTAGGAATAGCGGCAGTGGCGTGTCTGTCACCTTCACCTTGTCTGGCGTTTCTGTTTCTTTCTCTTCTTTGAACCTTGTGCAATCTTTCAGCTTGGTGTAATAAGGCACCATCGGTAACACCATCCTCCAAACGGTTGGATTGTGATCTTGGAGCATTCTTCTTGTGAATCTTGGCGGACTGGACGCCTTGGTTGCGCTTCAAGATATCCACACCACTCAATTCCTTTCCAACATTGGCAGCTCTCTTCAATTGGTTGGTTTCGTAACCAGCATTGTACATGTGCTTCTCCATTTCGCTGAAAGTCTTTCTGATGTGTTCTCTTGGCATCATTGCCTTGTTCTTCAAGTGCTTTCTGACACGTCCATCGTTGACGATCATCTTTTGCTTATTTCTGATCCAGAGTGCCTTGTCTTTTATGTCAAGGGTTTCTTCATCATCTAATTCAGAATCGGAGTCGTAGAAACCTTCAGCTTCCAACTTCTCTTCTTCGTCTTCCAAGGCTTGCAACTTGGCAGCGATATCTGGATCCAAGAAATCGTAAACATTCTTACCGTCAAGCACTTCTGGCATCACATCATTCTTCCAGTCGTCGTCCTCGAGCAAGTACTTGTCCTTCAAGTTGATGTTGAAGACACCGGCACCACCATTTTCATCCTCAAAGTCTCTAGCCAATCTACGTCTGTTTGGATCTTCTGGGTCATACTTGACTAATTTCTTTACACCTTCTGGGATAAATGGAGTTCTTTCGACGTCATCTCTGGCTTGTGGCTTAGCAACATGAATCTTGTTCAAGACGTTGTTGACACGGCCAGATCCCTTCAATTTCTGTTCGATTCTAGCGGTCAATAACTTCTCACACGCAAGGTTACGCACTTGCATCACATTTTCTTCCTCATAACAAGAAGTGTGCATGATTTCAACACCTGGCAAGGCGGTAGACAATGACTTCAACAAGTCTTGCTTTTCTTGTGGCAAGTGTTCTTCCTTGATAATATCACTCTTGTTCATCACAATCATGACAGACTTGTTGGCAAACAAAGGCTTGATGGAGTTAAATAACTTGACTTGGGCTTCAATTGAGAAACCACACTGTTCGGACAAATCCATAAAGTAAAGAACACAAGATCTCAAGTGAGCAATAGCGTAGATAGACTGCATTTCGATGTTGTTCATTTCTTCAGTTGGTCTATCCAAGATACCTGGTGTATCAATAGCTTGGAATCTCAAGTACTTGTAGTCAAAATGACCAACGTACAAGGACTTGGTAGTAAATGCATATGGTTGGACTTCGACATCAGCCTTGGTGATACACTTCAAGAATGAAGACTTACCAACGTTAGGGTAACCACAGATCAACAAAGTTCTGGTGTTTGGATCGATAGAAGGTAAACGACCCAAATGCTGTCTAACTTGTTCTAAATAGACAAATGGGTCCTTCAACTTCTTGGCAATTGTAGCCATTCTACCCAAAGCAGCTCTCTTCAATTGCTTACATTGGAACAAGGACTGACCAAACTTCAACAATCTAACGTAATCTCTGGAGACCTGTTCAATCAAGGTCTTTGCACGGGAAACGGCCGCAAGAGAAACCTTGTAATGGTTCTTTTCATACAAAGTATCCATCAAATCTCTGTGGAAAGGATGAACATCATTAATGTTTGGAAATCCAGATATTATATCAGAGAATTTTTCAACAAACCCTTCAGCTGTGAATCTAACCTTTCTCATGTAAAAGGACCTGATTCTGGTTATCTTGAAGCCAGGTCTGATAACAGTTGGGGTCTTTCTTTGAGTTCTGTTAAGAACAATGTCCAACATGTCGTTCGACGATGGAACGGTGGGAATGTCCTTCCATGAAAGTTGCATCTTGTATTATTGAGTTCCCTGGTATAAAAAGATTTAATCAAGAATCTTAAAACGCAGAATCTTTTTTATAAAACGAGAAGAGCTCATCACTAAAAAAAATTGTGAAGATGCGGCTCAAGAAGACTTGCCTGTTTTGGATGGATCAATAGAAAGGCCCCAACTACAACCATAAAGAGTAAGATGATAGGAAACCCAAAATTCATGGACCCAACCTCTGAAAACTATTACGACAATCTAATCCTAACAAGTTGTATTATTATCGAATACTCGGTAATTATCTATCAACAATATGGATTACTACTTATATAATATAACAAACTATTACTACTCATTCAAATGATAAACCAAATAGTTGGGCAATCCGAATACTTCGTATCCCAATCTCTTGGCCATCTTAGCAAACCCTTCTGTTTCAATCAAGTGATAGAATGGGAAAGATGGGAACATGGCACCATCTCTATGAACATCTGCCTTCACCAACACGGCACCCCCTCCAACACCATCCAACGCCATCTCAGTATTGGTTTCCCCATTGGCGTCGTAAAAGTGGGCCATCAATGGTCTGTAGGTGGCCATTTCCGCATAACCTTCTACAATAATTTCATCTGGTCCTAATGTTGCAGCCAACTTCAACCCTTCTTCAGACTCAACCCAGTTGTTGAAATCGTAAGGTCTAATCGATTGCTGCTTGGTGTTTTCATCAGTGTACTTTTGGTAAACATTTGCAGAAATCACTGGCTTGTTGTGGGATGTTAAATCTTGAATCAAGGTTATTGGTGTTTCGACAATATCGGCATCCATCCACAAAACCCAAGAGTGAGATGGTGATAAAGCGGTAAAGACAAGAGAGTTTCTGGCCAAAGCCATCATAGATCTTCTTTCCTTCTGAACACTTAAAGCGTGTCTGTCCTTTTCCAATTGAGAAGTTAAAGAATTGGTGTCTTGTCTCAAAATAACAATCTTTTTGAAGTTCAAAAGTGATTCTGATTGTTTACGCTTAATGGCGGATTCTAATTTCTTCAAAGCTTCATCACCATCAGCATTTCTTGGTAAAATGAATCCTAACGTAATCAATGAATGGTCATAGGACAACTTGTTGATATTGTCCCAGTATTCTGGTAAGAATCTGGACATTGGGGACAAAAGTAAGACTTCCTCCTTGTTGAGCAAAGCATCGGCCGAATTAGTCAACTTGTTCAAGTCGTAGTGACTGATGTGGTTCTTAGGCAAGTTCTGCAAAATTACAGAGTCCTTGTTTCCCCCAAACCAGCCATTCTTTGACTTTTTAGTATAACTATAATTGTTGCTAGTCTTGGCAGAAGCTGTTGAACTACTGCTGCCGCTAGATGAAAAGAGGAAGTAGTAAACAAGTAAGATAACTGCAAGTGGAGCCAACAAGGTCAAGGGTTTTCTTCGTATATTCCGAACAAACGGGCGATTAAGTATCATCATCATGTAAAATAAATTGCAAAATTATTCTGTGTCGTGTCAGTGTCTTTCTTTGGTCCTTATTCAATATGAATTACCGTTTGTTTTTTATCAAAATTCAGTGTTTCTATTATAGTCCCAATTGGTACTTCCTATTAAGAAATAAATGTACAACTGGTCTCCAAAAGATCAAACCTCGAAATCAAACTGGTAATTGTTGTGTTGTGCTTTTTGTCAAATTTTCTACACCGAAAACTCGATATTAAGGTCGTGTCAAAATCAATGATATATCAGAGAAAAGGTAGTGCAGATTCTTCAATATCAGGGTCTACTAACCAGTTGAAACTTGGCTTGATCTCAATGTAATGTGATAGCTTTTCGCTACTTTAAGATAGATTCTATATATATATATATCCTGCCAAAACTCCCGCGCAGGTTAATACTTACAGATCAATACTATCTGAGCACCCAAAATATTCCCAAATTCCTCTAATCTATAAATAAAATCGTACCTCAAAAACAACTTCCGACAAACTGTATATACTTTACCACTCCTATATTTTTACATTCCTTTCCATATAATCAATACATTTCAAAAAAAAAACTAAAAGACCAAAAAAAAATACTCAAAAAAACTAAAAAAAAAAGTAGAAATTAGAATGTAATCCTGTTAGACTTACTTACAAACCTTACCGTCAGCGATTTCTCTGGCGACACCGTCAACGATAATTGGTTCATCCCAAGCAAGCATGTTGTTGAAGAACTTCTTGTTTTCTTCGGAGGAAGCGTCCAACTTGGTGAAAGCGTAGGATTCCCAATCTGGAGCAACATCGAAGGCTGGTTCGTGTTCTTGACCTCTAACCAAGAAAGCACCGGTGATACCGTTGTTGTTGTTTTCACCGTAGACAACCATACAACCGAAGATGTACTTGGTAGAAGCAGACAATCTGTTGAAGAAACCACCAATCAAGTTGTTAGACATAAAGGTCAAGGTCAATTCATCGTTGTACTTGTAGTCAACCTTCCACAAAGACCATTCTTCAGGGTTGTATTGGTTTTCCCAGAACCATGGGATAGCAACTGGTCTGGTGTCAGAGTTAGAGTAGACTCTCTTCCACTCGTCCAAAACAGCCTTTGGCTTACCTAAAGCTTCCAATGGGTGCTTTGGCTTTGGAGCTTGAGCTGGTTCAGCATCAGCAGCTGGAGCTGCAGCTTCCTTCTTGGCTTCCTTCTTGGCTGGAGCAGCTTCCTTCTTTTCCTTCTTTTCCTTCTTTGGTGGAGTGTATTCGATTGGCTTGGCAATGAATTCAACTTCACCATAGACATCCTTGAAGAGCTTGTGTTCCTTGATGGTGGAGAACCATCTGGTAACGTTAGGGTGCTTCTTTCTCCAGTCTTCACCGAAAAGGAATTGGAAACCTCTAATGAAGACAAAGGCAGAGAAAACATCAGCAAAGGTCAATCTTTCGCTGACCAAGTAGGTGTATTCGGACAATCTGGTTTCGAAAATAGAAACATACTTTTCCAATTGAGCAGCAGCTTCGTCAACGTTTCTCTTGTTGTATGGAGCTCTACCAACGAGAGGACCGAAGTAGTTGAAAGCAGTAGGGACAACTTCAGAGTTAGCAAAAGACAACCACTTGATAATTTCAGCGTATTGCTTAGCGTTCTTACCCAAAAGAGGGGACTTGGCATCGCCTAAGTTGAAGACTAATAGGTTAGTAAATGAAACTGATAATACAATTTCTGCATCGTGCTGTTGATCTTTCAGATTATAGAATCTCGACATAGTTTATTAAGACAGGGATAACTGTTTAATTTGAAAAATGTTTCTCATCACTTAGATCGCACGACACTTGAGTGTTATTACTTACAGTAAAGACAGATAGCAATGGCTTCGTGCAACTTGAAACCCTTTGGACCAATAAAGGCTGGGATCTTTTGCAATGGGAAGTTCTTGATGTATGCTGGATCTTCCTTGTTGGAGATCTTGATATCCAAGTTGAAGTGCTTGATCAAGGCCTTGACTGGCAAGCCTCTGATCTTATCGTCGATGTAAATGGTACCTTGGGACATGTTTACTTGATGAAAAGAAAAAGAAGAAAAGTAAAAACACTTTTTCGTTCGAGATTTGGCAAATTTATACCCAAACGAAGAGGGAAAAATGAAAAAAAAAATTGCGTCAATTATATCCGGGTAATATTTTTCTGAGGAACATCGTGCTTTGAGGACTCAAAGTATGGAAGGGTTAATTGTCAAGTTTAAAGAGCTTCGGTGTGTGCATTCACTATGTTAGTAATTCACGTGATATTTGGGGACGCTGTCGCTTGTGTTGGTTAAGGATATGATGCAATCTCTTCAAAGGCGAAAAGGGGGAGGATCGAGTCTGATATACACTAGTATTCTGTAGAGCAAGTGTAGTATTGTGTCAGAGTGCGATCCAACAACGGCTCTACATTTTAGGAGACTCTATTTGAGCAATTGGGAAGTAAAATCCGCAAGAACTACGTTCGATCCCGTAAATAAACTAAGAATGACCGCTGGACAAGTCTAGATTTAATCCTGATTGTAAATACTTCTCTATAAATGATATTGGGAAAGAAGTACTTACCCGATCCGATCCTTGATATCAATTGCCTCAAAAGCATAAACCATAATTCAAAATAGCCTTGAAATGCATAATCTATGAATCATAAACAAGTTTAAAACTAACAGCAATCGACTCTAGACTCCCCCCTTCATCTTTTGGAAACCACAAATGAAATTGCAATGGGGTTGCATTTCGACGATTGCAGCATTATTCCGCCTGGGCCCAAAATATTCTCGCCTCGTATTCTATAATATTCTATTATTTAACTATATATGTTAAGAAAAATATATAACTTTAAGGTCTTGTGCAGCAGAAGTCCAAAAAAATATTACTCTACAAAAATGAAAGAAAACCAAATATTGAACATTTTCGTAAGAAATTTTAAATATATGAAAAAAAAATCAAATATTTAAAATATTGCATTGGTTTACACTCCAATGCAGAGAAGTTCGAATTTATAGACGTCAAAGTCCTCTTACTTTTATGCTATAATATATAGATTTGTATAGTTATACTTAAATATATATCATTGAGTTTTAAAAAATACCCAGAGAAAACAATTTATTTACTATTTTCAAAGATATCTATGATTATATGAAAAAACAATCATAAAAATTTAATCAAATTTAATTGCAACTACTTAGGGTCTATAAAAAGTCTATGGGATTTATTTTTGTTATTTTTCTTGGTAATGTAAATCCTTTTTCTTGGTCTTTTCATTCATCAAAACAAAAGTGGTAGTTTTGTCAAATTTAAAAATTTAATTCTTGCTCCGTCATATCTGTACCTTTTCCCCTACCCGCTAATGGTAGTTGGTTGGACATCCACCAAAAGAACCGCTTCCAAGCCATTTTCTTCTGAATATCTCCAACATTTATCTCTATCAATTTGAAAATATTTTCTATCTGGTAGTTCGCTTCAGTCTCGAGCAGGAGTTGCTGGGGCATGTTACCAGTTTGACTTAGAATTTTATTGACATACTCTCGAATCAAGCAAGTAGATGTTCCCCTGTCATCGGGTAATACAGAGCCAAATATTGAAGAGATTGTTTTCCATTCTAGCACTGGAATTGAAGGTGTCACTGGGGGTTCAAGACTTGGCTGAATGCCGTATGAACCACATAGTGATAACCTGGATATGTCTAATCCAATTCTTCCTTGTGAATCAGTTTCCGCAACTTTGTTGTTCGAGCTATTCAAGATATAGTAATTGAATTTAATCATACTCCAAGTAAATTGGCGGAGCTTGAAGGAATCACTCTTGTAAGAGTCACCTTGAAGCGGGGAAATAGTTGCAGGAATATCAAGATTTTTAAAGGAGTCATCCAAATGAGTTATTTCAAACAGACTTAATTGTAAAAAATTGTTCATCAGGGGTCCTTCGATAATACGGTCTTCTGAGTGTGTTCGTGGTTGCTGGTGTAACAGCAGCAGTGATGGACTTTTCACGTTTTGATGGCCTGGGGCGAAAATTGGAATTGTCAGATGGTTTTCGTCATGTCCTACAAAACGTGGGTCAGTTTGGTCGAATTGTTGATTGTGGAAATGTGGAGTATGACTCGGAAACTTCTCAGTGGATTGTCCCAGGTCAGACATACCGGTTTGATCCGTTAAGGGGTTGTTGGTGGGACGTGGATATACAATTTCTTCGTATATATTTTCGTCTCCTGTGAAATTCGGTCCAGATTCTTTCTTAAGATTGGGGTAGCTGGATAAATCCAGTTGGGCCAAAATGCCGAACTCAATGTCTAGTTCGAATTTCTTGATAATAAAGTACTTCAAGATTATAATTGAATGAATCGAGCTAATCAACAAAATATGGTTGTTCTTATTATCCAAGGAGGTTTTTAAAAAGGTGTGAATTTTTGTCAAAACCCCACGGAAAATCTTGAACTGATTGTCAAGTACGGTTCGTTCATAACTGCCCAAGTGCTGCTTGTTAAATTTAAGTTTCATGCTTAAAATTATCAATGCAACACTAACAACAATGCCTTCAAATATGTGAATCGTATCTTTCAGGACATCTTGAATCAATTTAGCCGAATTCCACTCCACCAACTGCTGGTTGAGAAGCGAAGGAAAGTCAATTGTTGAGTAGATGGAACAGTTCATAAAACAGTTTACCAAATAAGAGTTATTTCTATTGGATGTCTCAAAATGTGTCAAACAATAGGAAGGGATTATTGACTTCCAAATATTTAATTCATTGAATAAATCAAGAAACCAATAGTATTTTTCACTTTCAATCAACCCAACAAATGTGCTGACGTCGATTCCAATTGGTAGATTAAAGTTCAGAATTCCCGTTGGCAGGTTTTGTAAATTGGAAGTCTCTTCCGAAGAGGCTGACTGTGCAGGGGCAGGTACGAAATTTGGCTTGTTAGCCATAATTTGGTGGTCTATTAAAGAATCCTGGATGAAGCTGGATAGTAGTTGTTTTTGTACTGACTGTTTGTGTGTGAAGTCAGGACTATCGGAGTACTGGTGATTTTGTGGTTTTGCGCAGGAATAGTTCATTAGTAAGTTGGTCAAGTTTAAATTCTCTAACACTTTCTTCCGGTCAGATCGTGAATATGGATCATCGGAGGATATATAAAAATCCAGGGAAAATGGTTGCTTTACGTTACCAATCGCCGCAGAAGTTGACAGATGTCTTGGTCGGGTGAATGTCGCCGGAGGTGGATTAGGGTGTTGTCGACGAGGAGGTGCTGGTTGCTGCCGCAGTTGATCCAGTGGTTGGTTCTGCAGTTGATCCTGTTGACTCAGAGGGTTTTGTTGTTGGTCGCTTTGTTGGTCTTGCTGTTGCAGGTCTTGTTGTGGTTGTTGTTGGTCGCTTTGCAGGTCTTGTTGCAGATCTTGGTTTTGTTTTTGTTGGTCTTGTTGTTGCAGATCTTGTTGTAGTAGTTGTTGTTGTCGTTGCAGTTTTCGTTGTTGTTGCAGGTCTTGTGGTTGTTGTTGTTGGTCGCTTTGCGGGTCATGTGGTTGTTGCAGGTCTTGTTGTTTTTGATTTTGTTGCAGTTGTTGTTGCAGATCTGGTAAGTTCTGATGTTCTTGGTTTTGTCGGTTTTGTCGGTTTTGTTTTTGTTTCAAGCCTTGTTCGTCTTGCAGATGTAGCAGTTGTTGTAATAGTTGTGAGTGTAGATCATGGTGCCGCAGTTGTACTTGTTCTCGTTGTAGATCCAGTTGCAGTTGTTGCAGATCCGGTTGATCTTGTTGTCGCAGGTCCAGTTCCAGGGTATGCAATAGTCGATGCACGTCCTGATGCCGCAGCAGTCCTTGCTGATCTAGGTGTTGTTGACGCAGACCCTGTTGGTCTTGTGATTGTTGTTGCTGTGGTGAGACTAACAGTTGGTCCTGTTGGCGCAGCAGCAGAGGACGCAAGTCTTGCTGCAGACGACCTTCGGTATTCGTCCAATTGGGCACAGTTTCAGTGGACGGGCTAATCTGGGTGTTACTGGCATATGTCGATAAATTTGTCGCTGAATGAGAAGAAGGTACGGCTGGCACTGAGGAGGATGGAGGTAACGACATGTATACATCTTTTTGAAACTGCATGTCCGATTCCGACAAGTCTGCAGGGTCGTGCAAATGAATATACGGTTCGTAAGATCGTTTGCCATTCCGGTATAGGGAGGCAATGGTAATCGACTGATCAAGTAATCTAAACTCTGGTGGGCCACCTGAATGAGAGGGATTACCTTCAGAAATACGTGGGAGGTCTGTGGAACTGCCCTCGGTGGGGTAGTTGGGTTCAAAGATTGAATCCAATCTATACGAGTCTCTGGCAGGGGAATTCTCCTCTGGGTTATAGATGGTGTATTGGGTGAAGTTTAAACGAATTCCTCTGTAGCATTTTCTTTTGGACTTGATGCAGTTTCTACAAACGGGTTTTTGCTCGTCGCATTTCATGTGTCTATCACGACATGTTAAACAGCCAGAACGCGTTCGACTTCTTTTGATAGCTGGGTTTAAGCGCTTTTTAGCCATCACGAGCAAAATGCCAGAAAGCTATACCAAATCGGCAGGGGGAGGGGATGAAGGTATTCTTTTTTTTTTGGTTCTATTGTCGTACTATATCTGTTTTCTGTTTCTCGCACTCTTTCTCTCTCTTTCTCTCTCTTTCTCGCACTCTTTCTCTGATATTTTTTAGATCTCTTTGAATTCAATCACTTTGCACTTGAATGTGAGGCAGGTGAATGGGATACTGGAAATGAAATAATGAATATATGTGGTGAATGTATGAGACGGTAGTGATGCATAGAGAATAAGGAGCTGTTTTTGGAAGGCCCTTTTTTAGATTATATGGAAAAAACGAATGCGATTGGCAAAAAAAGCACCTTAACTGTCTAAACGCGGGATTGGTACGTGAATTATGGGAAGATATGTATGGAAGGTTGAGCTTTTGTATTTTTTTTTTCTCTGAAAATGATTCTTATTATTGTGTGAACAGGAGGGAGGGGGGTTATTAAAATTTTGAGATTATTATTCAGATATCTCCGAATTATAAAGAGTCCCTTGTTAGATTTTGTGAGGTTTGGCAAAGTTTCTTGCTAGGGATCTCCGCGTGTGTTAGCGTGTATGAATGTTTATTTTAGGGAGGGACGGGAGGGAACCACAAATTTTCAAATATTCGGGCCTTAGATACTTGCAATCCGTGGTGTTTTGCGGTAATTGTGGTGTTGGTTGAGTGTTCTCTATTTTTTTGTTGTGATTTTTGATGCAAGTTTTTGTTGCACTTTTTTCTTTACAGCCAAATCGAAAGGAGGCGTTATTAAACAGAGAATTGGTGGAGATGGCGTTAAACGTGGAGGTTGAAGATTGAGGGGGTGTTCTGAGGATGTTTGTGGATGAGACAAAATCGATTGGAGAATTTGTCCAAGGTTATTGATTTAGATGAGGGGGTGGCAATATCTTATTTCTGAGGCAGCCAATTGAGGAGGTTCTTGAAAGAATCTACGAATCGAACGGCCAGAAAAGGATAATAATTGCAAGGGTAACTCAATTGCTATCGAGGATGATTATGGAAGCTTTTGGGGTAACACTGGATGTTTTTCACACTATTAATTTTATCAAAAGTACCTATTTAATGACCTATCACAATTACTAAACAGATCTTGAAAAGCTAATTACAAGAAGAAAAAAAGGTACCTTTCTTTCCTATTTGTTTACTTTTAAATTTGTTTTTGGTTGTTAGCAGGTGTGGTCAAGCAAGGTATCTCCGAGATGTTATTGATGCTGTCCTTGTTCTTGAAATGAAAGAATGGAGGTTGAGCTAGTGTGATTCTTCAATTTTTTTTGGCGTTGAGATAACTCTAACTTTCAACTCAAATCAACTTTTTTTATTTTTCGTCTTGAATGATTTATATATATATATATATATATTCCTCAATTGACACAAAGCACAAACCGTTTATACTGTCACACAAAGAGTTTTGATAAAGGAAGGAAAAAAAAACATTCACTATTTTGCAAGCTAACTAGCTAATTGATCCGACTAGTTTGAAAATTCCTCAGTTTCCCTTCTGCGTTATTTTCTAACAAAAAGATTGGGACAGAGGCACTACTCCTATGGCTTACATTGCAAACAAACAAACAAAAAAAAGGTTTTGGTATCTGTTCAAAACAGAAGGTTGGGGACAAAAAAAGAAACAAATTATAAGCAGAATAAAAAACATAAAAACATCCTAAAAAAATATCACATTGATCAAATCAATTTTCCACAAAGCCTGATCCTCCTTTCAATTCCAAACTTAATTACAAAAAAAGATGCAGGACAATGCAAGTCATCCAAATGGCTCACGGAAAAGAAACTTTTTATTCACATTCCCACCATGTTACCTTTTCCACTCATTGTAATCAGGAAGACAACGTGAGTATAATTTAGAGTGCTAGACGTCCAGTACTTTATTATTAACTACTTATTATAGGAAACCGTTATAACCAAGCTTCTGTTATTGGAGATAAAAACACAAGCTTTACACACAATGTGCACATAATAGGCTACTAAAAGATCAGTCATCAATGTCTAGACGAGTTATTTCACTAAGAAACTACCCCATAGTGGTCGACCAGAACTGCATAAAAAGTTACTTTAAAATCTATTACAATTCGTTGACAGTAGTAGTTTTAGTTCTATCTGAGCTTTGTCGTTCCATTCATTTTCATGCTATTTGCCTATCATGTTTGCTCTCCTCCCCCCCCACAATACTGCTGAGATGTGTTATGCGCTGTAACAACTATCATGCAAAGGATTATACTTAAAATAAAATGTAACACACAAAAAATAATATGTTTCACATTAAAAAATATTCGGAACTGGGACTTCTTCGACCCTTTTCAACATCCAAACAAAACATCCTTAACTCATGGACTGCATTCCATGTAATGATCAAGTTGTAATGTCGAATATACATCAAAATAATACCAGCGTCTTGAATAAAATTCTAAATATTACAAACAAAAGTAGAGCCTTTCGATACTTTTAAATTACCTGAGTCAAATCTGCTAGTTTGACAGATTTGCTCTTGCAGGTTAACACAACAAAGTTTCCAGAAATGGTTGAGCTCCCGGTTGGATACTTTTCAATAAAAGAGAAAGTTTAAAAAAATAGAACAAGTTAGTTTTATTTCAAGCTTGTAAGCTTTCTCGAGGACCCTCACCCACGCAAAGATCAGTTTGTTCTCTTCAACGGTTTCTCCAGGGATACACACGCGTGCCAATTAAAGTTTAATTTCAAGCTGAAACTTAAGGAAAGTTTATTAAAAAGCCCATGGTTTAAGGTTTATAAGTGCAGGTTACTAATGTTCACATTTTTACATCATTAAGCACAAATTATTTTCTTAGTATTGCGTAATGCAACATTTCAACCTTAAAGTCGATGGGCCAGTATCAAATTGACCAGCATTTGTTGTAATGGAGACTGTGATAAAGAAGAATGCGTATGAAGGGCACAATAATTTAGATCTAATGACCCGACTGGGTACGAAGTATTATTTTGCATCCATTATAATGCGGATTTGTGAAGGCGGGTAACACTTCCGGAATTTGATATCCATAGTTACCTGGTGAAATCTTTTGTGGTTGCATGGATTTTCCGCAAGAGAAGCTAGTATTGTCTTGTGGTCTCTTTTGATGGGCTTTTCTTGTCTTTTTTTTTTTGCCTTTTTGCTTGAGCATTTTTGGGTGCAATTTTTTGAGCATCTTTAAGAGTGGTCACACTTCGCTTGTTTCGCCGGATTCTGGTTAAATGAAAAATTTATTTCTCGACTAAGAAGACAGCAGGAAGGTGACAATTTCAACATCATTCCACCCCCTATCTGTCTATAATGTTTCCCATAGCAATTCCAGATACTGTTGTGGTGGGAGAAGTTATGTTACATAACCTATATTGGAAGGTAAAGGGCAACATTCCTGCAGAATGATATATCTTCAAAAATCACTTGGAACTTGCTTGACGATTGCCTCCTTCACTCAATTTACAAACTTTCCTGATATTTCACATGGTACTTTAATAGATGCCAATATATGCATAATATCACCATGAATACCAATATGTGCTACAAACAAACGAATCAATGGTCGTTTAAAAGGAGGTGTCCTGTACCCACTCGCAAGTACATGCCTTCATTGACGTGGACAATGCCATACACTAGAATAAGCGAGCAATTGATTTGAGACAAGATTAGCCACCAAAAAATATTCGAGCAAAAGATATTTTGGAACTTTCCTTTGTTTAAAAGAAAAACTTTACATAACCCACCACGTCTATAATTGATGTTTGGTGAAATGCTTTTTGCTGGTGGTTTAAACATTCCGTGTTATTATTTTTTCCAAAAAATCTTTTTCTGGTCTGTTTAGTGTTAGGTTGATAACACCTAGTGTTAGAGGTTAAACCTAGTTGTCTTTACCTAGGAGATAATAGCGGTATAGTTCCTCAGGTTAGTTTATCCGTGGCTTAATAAGGTGCGATACAAGCTGTATTATAATCCTATACTGTGAGTTTGATTACTATGCTAATTTTCGCTATTCTATAAAACCAAATACTGGGAATATTGAAGGCCATTTCTATTCCCCGGGTGGAGCCGACTTTTGTTTACTAAACCATCCTAAACTGGCAGTCCGGATAACACCTCAGATCCCGGAGGTAAACAAATCATAACACCACCTTCGAACAAGACCGTCTATTTTTCTTCTCTGGCTTATTCCTGCTTATCTATATTGACTATGATTGCAAACTCGGAGATAATTCACAAAATAAGGGCCAACAATAGCACCTGTATCCTAGAGTCTGCTTCATAGATGACCTATACCAGGGCAAACTTTAGTCGCAGTAGTTTCAGGGTCTATGGTAAATCCGAAAATATGCCATCATTAGCTGGAACTCTTTCCAGAACCGGGGATCCTACCCTAACAAGGGTTCATCTTGGAATGCAGAAAATTAGTATTTGGTTCCACACGGAGATGCTTCGCTCAAAACAGACCGATTTGAAAACCTTATCCAGCATGAACCTGATGTGCATTTTTCATTAAATTTTTTGGGACACATAAAACTATAAGAAAGTTTATTAAATTTTAACATGTTACACTTCGCGACTATCCAGTGTGTCGCAGGTCGGCGTTAGATAAAATATCGAATGTGCTTGATTTTCCTGTTCTATGCATTGCATGGATGAATATTCGGACCCAAAGAAGGCAATCTTGCCGTCAGAGATGCAAAGGGTAACCGAAAAAATTCCGCTCGAAGACATTCTATGAGGAAGGGGGTATCATACAGAGAAGAGTACATTCATAGTTTTATTTCAGATTGAGGTTGCGTGTCTTGGATTGGGTTTAGGAGGGTTAGTTTTTGCATTCAGAAAATTGATTGCTGTGAAGGGTGATGTTTTGGGAAGTTTACCATTCGAGAAGGAGAGGAAGAAGCGAGGAAGCGGAAGAAATGAAATAGAGTAAGTAAAAGAAAAATAAGAGAGAATACAAGCGAATTCAAATGAAACTGTCCTAATGAGAGCACATAGTATACAAATCACAGTCCCACCAGCTAAAGGCTATTTGTTAGATTGAGGTGAATTTTGTTTTCTTTGAACAGGCATTGTAGTGTATCAATGTGGAAGCCCGCCAAGAAGGATGGTTCGCGGAGTATGACATATTTAGCAAGATGACATATGCCTGGAAATTTAAAATGGAAGGATTTTTGGACAATGAGGAATGAAGAAGCGATTTGACATGAGGACTTTAATTACAAAAGCTACGTAAGCGCACATATAGCACAAAAGTGGATATAAAAAATTAACTTTACGCAAAAACAACAATACGAAAACTCATGAAACTGAAAAAAAAAATCACAATTTTGCGGAGGGTCCTGGCTCTCCTCATAACCTCGACATGACAATACGAGGATATAGACCGTACATGAGTCGATAGCAAGAATGTTAGTCAAAGTCGTGAGTTTAATTGGGACAAACTGGGGCGTATGGATGTGTGCAGAAGGTGGCGACGGAGATTTTGTGATAAGCTACAGGAGATGTGGGAAGGTTTGTCTTGTGTTGTAGCCATGTTAGTCTTGTAAGTTACTGAATGTCTTTACTGTATTTCTCCAGTGCTTTTCAAGTCCCTTAATTTCAGATATATATTTCAGGAACCAAATTAAACTACAGACGGAGAATTAACTCGTCAAAGGCAGACAAAAGAGCGCGGCAATCCACATCCAAGTAAGCACCAAGACAAGTTGCGAGTGCTTACGATTTTTTCTTCTTCATAATTACATCTTCTTGACTGTTTTTAACTGGACATTCCCACATTTCCCCATTTGCAGGTGCACATGCGTTTGTGATAGAACCAACGGCTGTACACTCTCAGGAACTTCCGAGGTATTCACTACCCCCATGTCCACCTCGTCACCCGGCAATTCTCCTCCGTTACTCCCAAAAACCTTATCCCCCGACAAAAAAAGGATAAAGGCATTTTTCTCCATATTAACCTTTTCCAACCCCTTAATTTTCGAAAAAGAGGTGATTCCTAGGAAAGATTTGGAATTAAATGGGTAGTGCTTTTCCAGATCTCTAACTTAAGCAAACTACTCAAAACAAGAGAAACTAGGCTCACATAAAGAACTCCACACAACTTAAAAGATTTGAGCTATCCCAGAAAAATACCACACAAGAGACCAAACAAAAATAACACATTTTTAATTTTGTACAATTATCCAAATGACGTCGCTACTATTCAACAAAGACGCGAAGCCGTTTGTGCCTTCGAAATCCCCACACACAGACCCCCAACTCCCATACGATCAGTCTTCAATGCACTTACAACACCACCTTGTGCTCTCAAACATTCCAGAATCGGTCCAACCTGTTGCCTTGGAACTGCTAATCGATTCAATTGTGGTGAGCTCGTTCCCACTACAAGACCCCTCTTCGCTCTACCACCTTTCCGACTTTGAGAACGACTCCTTCAGCTGCTCTGTCCGTATCTCAACGCCAAATTGGTCCCTTTCCTCCATTCTTTTGGCCGCTTTGAATGGCTACGAATTGCTTGATGGGATTTTGGACTGCCAGGTTGATACTGACGCTACACCCTCGATCCCCTTTCCCGCGATCCCCTATCCCGCGTACTACGGTCCCCAGTTCCCCATGATGCTCCCCAACTATGTCCAGTACCCCATTCCGCCTGCCCCACCGCCACAGCAGCCTCCACCACTTCCTCCACCGGAACAGAAGTGTCTTTCTCCCAATTCCCACACCAGTCCGACTTCTTCGTTGACCTCCTCAGTGTCGTCCACGCCAACGTCGTCGTTTACTGCGGTGTATTCGGGTGTCTCTGGAGTGACAGGTCCTGCTAGCCATATGTGTCCATCTGGATCCATGGGACTCAATTCTGTACCCACAATGCACCCGCTCCCCTCATTCACCTATCATAAGCAGCAATACCGCCCAATACACACACACCCTCTCCAGCATCCCTACCCAGGTGCATACCCTCCCATGTTCTACCCACCACCTCAACACTACCCCATGTCCTACTTCGCAAATCCTCACTCTACTAGCCCTCAATTCCTCTCGAGAAGATCATCGTACAAGCCGTCTGACTCCCGTAAGAGTTCTAAGACAAGCGTTTTGGGCAGCAATAAGAACTCGTTTTCATCTGTGTCGCTGATGACTCTGGCAGACATCAAAAGCCCCAGCAGCTTAGCGTCCAAGCAGCCAGCTCCAGGTTTCCCCATGACCATGGAGAGTACGATCGGCTCGCCCGGTATCAGCTGTGATGATAACGACCCGATTGACTCTTCCCCACAGAAGGACGACTACCTTAGTTTGGAGGACGATACCGAGGAAGAACAGGAACAAGAACAGAGCATTCAAGAGAGGTTCCAGGCTCATCAAAGCTTCGACAGTATCGAGAGCCAGTACAATATTAACACCAATAAATTGTTCATTGGAAACGTGCCCTTCTCGACTGACTGGATATCTCTCCGCAACTTCCTTCTCTTTGAAGGCAAAAGAAGAAGTCCTCAAACTACTTTGAAAATCATTCGTGTCGAAATTCCTATGCATCAGACAGCAGACCTTTTGTTTGACAGCAACGAGATTCCGTTTCCAATCATTTCCCGTAGCCGAGGCTTCGCTATTGTCACTACAGGAAACAAGGAGACTTCCGACAAAGTCATCGAGTTGTTTGACAACGCAGCCTTTGAAGGTAGGTCCTTGACTGTGCGCTACGACCGCTTCCCCGAGTTCAATAATACCTCTCAGCAGCAGAGCTCTGTCAAGAAGAACTACCAGAACGCCTTCCCCATGCCCAATATGTACAACTACTTGGCTTACGAGCGCAACCTGTACCAGCAGAAGCTCTACTACGGCAGCGGCTTTGACCATACCTCTCCACCCTCGGCACCTGCCAAACCTCCAAGAAAACCCACTCAAGCTTGGAAAAAGTCCAGCCCAACGATCCAAACTGTTAACCTGAATGTGTCATCCAAAAGCACACAAAGGAAAATTACCTCATTGAATGAGCCAATTGCTAGGGATTGCAAGGAGAACAAACTTGAAGAGCTCACATTCCGGAAGAACCAGGAGGCGTTAAACGATGAGCAGAAGGCGCGTGAACTTGTGGTTACATTCAAAAGCCTGGGCTTGGCTTCCAAAGAGGTGAGTTAAGTCTATTTGCACTATTCAGAGCTGGGATACATAGAGAATCTGCTAGAATCTGCAAATGTTTTATTTTTGTATCCAAATATAAAAGGTAATACAATGGGTTGTTAGGTGCTAGGTGGTATCCAAATGTCCACATGCTGGTCGTTCCGGGTTTAAGGTTTTGATTTGCAGACTCGCAAAAGTTTTTAGGCTTTGGAAGCTTTTATGTACATCAAATGTTGTTTTGTTCGATAAGATTGTGCCTACATTGTGCCTAGGACTGCCAGGCAGTTGCTAAGAACAGGTGCATTTCGTTTGCAAGCAACTAATTACACACAAGGATTCCGTGCAAGGCTTGCATACGCGCGAGAGACGTTGAGATGTGACGTGGGAATGGGTTTGCAAATTGCTGGTTACTCCTTGCATTAATGAGTAGGTAGTCAGAGATGGACAAAACGGGTGGTTTGGTACCTTTTTCTTTTTAGCTAAGTATTTACTTTTGGCTATGTTTATATAAATTTTTGGATATACATTACCACTCTGAAAAAGGTCTACTTTTCAACAATGCTGCAATGTAACGGCATGGTAGCATTGCGGTAGAGGTGATTAACACAATGAAACATTGGCTGGTTACAACTTTGGCCCACATGAAAAGGGGCAAATATTACATGACTTCTAAACGGAATGTTTGAGGTTGAATTGAATTGCACTACGACTATTTTATAACCTGCACACATATTGCAAGTTCCAACGCCTCTTACTTTTGGGGAATTTTGATGCCGTTGATACATGCAATGATAGACAAAATCTAGACAACTTCGCTTGTACTTTTAGAAGAAGAGAAACGAACGAAAGTATTACAAATACATCTCTTGGTGTTAAAAATAGTTATTGTGGATTTAATTGTGAAGTGGACCTAGTTTTTGTAATTGTAATACTGAAAAATATACTGAAAAATAAAATTGAAAAATAAAAAAAATAAAGGTCAAGAGTCTGAATGGCGAACTTGGCTAGAATTTTTGAAGAACTGGCTTGAATGTAGGAGCACATAGAATAAAAGAACAGAACTGTTAAGAGATTCTTGGGGCAACCTTGAATAAGTCACAAAGAGGTACGAATTAAAAATATAATTCACCCAAAACGAAGAGTCTAGATGCCTATTTTCTAGATATGTGTACTAAGACCTTTTAGTGATTATTAGTCATAGGGTTGGTTGTTAAATTGACCGACTAAATAAGAATATAGAGGGAGGGAGGATTATGGAGCGCATCTATAGTGCTCTTCACTATGTATGTTGAGCGATATTATACAAAATACTACACTCTATCTGAATTCCAAGATGTGTAAATCTGGTGTTTCAGGTTTCCGAATGAGAATGTTTGCGAAGTACTGCTCTTGGAAGAGCACAGGTTCATCATAACATCGTAGCGTTTCAAGTATACTAGAATTTTTAACATGTTTGATACTCCCTGACTATTTCTACTGAAGTTCACCATGTTCACGATACTGTGACTAAAGCTACGTGATATAGCTTCCTTCAGACCTATTCCAAAGTATTGTGAATTTGAAATTTGGATTCAAAAACATCTTAAGGTGCAAGAGGAAGATGTCTACTTTTGTTTGAATAACAGAATAAGTCTATATGACTTGTAACGATGAACAGGAAGTTCTCTCTATAGAATGGTGCACCGATTGGTACTCCAAGTAAAAATCACCAAGATGTAGAAGGAAAATGATTTTGCATCATTCTTGCATATAATATTAGTCTAGTTGTTAGATTGAAGTTATGCACTTTTCACTTTGACTTCTTTATAATGGTAGATAATATATTACTGGCTATTGTAAAACCTCCCAAGTAGCATTGGAAGCGTACAATTCTCTATTTTTATTTATAAATATTCTTGTTTTATATCTTCCATTTCATTAGAAAGATATAAGAGATAAAAAAAGATTAGAAAATTTTGTAGAATATTGCAAAAAGTTTCGAAAAGATATAAGAGTAAGTTTTCTTTTGTATCTTGAATTTTTATTTCTGGATTTATAAAACCTACTTTATCTCTTTCCATTGCTTTAGTGCATTCATATCTTTTATCAATAAAATTGCTTTTACTATGCTTCATATAGGTTAGGAGTCTATCCCGAACAATTTGCAACCTTACAGAAAACCATTGACAAAGGGAAACAGGAAACACAAATTCAACTATAGAAAATGAAATCATTAAAATGCGAATCTTGGGGTGTAAATCTATGTAGCTACTTTAGTTGGGAGCTTCCATGCTAGACCCAGATATACCAATAGAAAATACAGAACAGCAGTTTTCTGTAATCCGTATGTGATCAGAGAGGAATCATATTTGGACAGTTACTCGTGGTTTGAGAGAATATACATCCACCTTTGATTAATTTTCTTGAAGTTGTTGATACCTTGCTCTCTCTAAATTAAGTCATTGTTCCCTGCTGTGCCAACTTTCATGTAACTTACTGGCGCAGATATTTGCTCTTTTTAGTTTCAATTAGTTCATCAAATAATATTTACATCTTCAAATAACGTAGTTTCACAAGAGACTTACGACATGTGAAATTTACACCCCCAGGTGGCAATAGATATATTCTATATTTGAGAAAACAGTATGCTCCTTTGAATTCTGTAGTGTACAAATGTATTTCAAAGTACTCTACTAACTAAGAAAGAGAACGTGGAGCGCAACAGAAGGAATAATTCACGAAAGGAAATACCGGGAGTCAATTGTACTATTATATTTTGTCTTTATAGTTCTAATTTAAGCTGTATGTAAATGCTTTGGGCAATCATAAATGTCCCAGATATTGTCAGGTGCGCCATATTTTATCAAATTGCTATTCGAAGTCACACTTTGATTCTAAGAGTTTGCCACATTTCTGCATCTAACTAAAAATTGTTTGACTCTTGTCCGGGATATTACTAATTATATTAAGAGAACACTAAAATTTTAGCAGTGGCAGGTCATACTTTATCAATTTTGTAAAACCCTATGCTCTAGTACGTAGTCTACAACACGTGACCATAGAATTACATCCAAATTTTCTCCTTCGAATAACCAAAAGACGTTACATCAATCTACCCCCCTTACTACTCCTACCTCCCCTCTTCTCAAGCAATCCATTGCACGAAGGTGTCCTTTCGATACGTTAAGCAAGTAATTTTCATCTAAGCTTGGTGCTTCATCGCTTAGATCCTTTAATATATTCATTTTGACTGATATTCTGATCCCTATTCAAAATGGCTGACCCTGACCCTCATTTGGACGATAAAACCTCACAAGAAGTTTCATCAGAGTACGCTACTCCTATCCCAACCACGCCTATGGTTCCTTTGGAAGAGATTCCTCCATCTGTCTTAGCTATCTCCAACTTGAGATGTCCTTCTCCACCTCCAATTTTGAACAACAGTAAGAGAAACGCTACACAGAAAATTTCTCCAGTTACTGCTGTTTCTCCGACATTTCCTGCTGCCGCTATTGTGAAGGAAAGAGTCTATTCTCCTAAGACAATCTCTCTTACCGAGGATTGCTCGAGTCCTTCTCTGTCGAACAAGTCAGCCAAACCGGACTGCAAACCGGACTACAAACCGGACTACAAAACTGAAACAGGCCCCAAAATTGAGTCTCGTACAAGTTTGGATTACACTTTGAACCCTCCGGAAACAAGTACTCATCACAAGTCCCCGTCGGTCCATGCACATTTCGACGTGCATGAAACCTTGAAATCTGCTAAAATTAGATCCAGAAGTGGTTCTAACAGCGGCTCGGAGAACAACTTTAACACTGTTGGGTTCAATGTCCCTAGCTCGGGCTCGGTAAGAACAAAGTCCCCTGATATTGGTCCGTTTGATAAGCCTTTGGCCAACATTAACTCCACTATTAGTAACATCAGCTTGTCACACCCAGCAGGGTCTGGCACCCTTTCTCCAAAAAATAGAAGCCCATCTATTCCCGAGGAAAAAAGCCTTGTTAACGGTGAGCAAAACGCCAACATTGATCCCAGACTTCCTACAGATGACGGAAAAATACATGTCTTACTTGGTGTTTGCGGTGCCTTGTCAACCGCTAAAATCAAACTCATAATCAATAAACTTTTTGATATCTACACACCTCAAAAAATTGCTATTCAGCTTATTCTCACTAGTGCCAGTGAAAACTTCATTTCTCAAGAAACCCTCCTCTACTTGGAAAACGTTAAGAAGGTTAGGGTATGGAGAGATGTGGATGAGTGGACCACATGGAAGACAAGGCTGGACCCTGTTCTTCATATCGAGTTGAGAAGATGGGCTGATATTTTGATTGTGTCACCGTTGACAGCAAATACCTTGTCAAAAATTGCTCTTGGACTTTGTGATAATTTACTTACTAATGTGATCAGGGCTTGGAACACGTCTTATCCAATCTTACTAGCCCCTGCTATGGTCAGTTATGCATATAATGCAATTACCACCAAGCGCCAGTTGCGCTTGATTCGAGAAGAGATGGGGTGGATAGAGATCTTGAAGCCAGTTGAGAAGGTTGTAGGTAGCTACGGTGATATTGGTATGGGAGGAATGATGGACTATAATGAGATTGTCAACAAGATCGTGATGAAGTTGGGTGGGTACCCGGAGGATGAAGATGATGATGATGAAGAAGAAGACGAGAAGGATAATGAGGCTGTTATCGATGATGAGGAGGATGATGACGACGACGATGACGACGACGATGACGACGATGACGACGATGATGACGACGACGACGTTGAAGAAGAAGTCACTAAGAAACAGCCACTCCAATCCTAATAATATGTAATATTACCTGCTAATTACAATTTCAATAATGTACCCGATTCTATAATACTAATACATACCTAATATATAACCTTCGTTGAGTGTCTTCATCCATTATTAAACTGCTGTATTTGTTCATCTCTCCAGAGATGATAATCATCGCCTACAAAAGTAGAGTCATCACATGTCAAGTTACTTACTCTTCTTGATGGAGTGCTTGTCTTTAATCTAATTGTAGGTGACTCAAGAAACAGTTTAGGCAGTTCTTGACTTGGAGAGGAGTTTTCTTTCCCTTCAAACTGATGAATTTCTTTACCAGGCGATGCATTTTGACGCGAAGCATTCAAACCGCTAGAGTTTGCAGCTCTCAAAGGCAGAAGTTTGGAGAAGGAAGTCATTTTAAGGGAGTGTCTTTCTCTAAAAAGAGGACTTTTCAATGGTTGGATGTGTAAACTTTGGTAGGATTTTATGGGGGACAATCTTGAAACACTAGCTGGACTTAGAAGTGAAGCATTAATTGATCTTGTAGAGTTCGTGGATGCGGAGTTTATGGATGCGGAGTTCATGGATGCGGAGTTCATGGAGTTCATGGAGTTCATGGAATGCACGGAATTCATAGATGGTAAGTTACTGGATGACGTGACCGAACTAGTATTTAGCGCATTCGTTAGTCTAATTGTTGTTGGGTTGTTAAAGGTCCTCTCTGTCTTTGGCTTGAGTGTCGGCTTTGGCTTTCCAAATTTGGGAGCAAGCAGTTTAGGCACGTTCACCGGAAGTAGATTTTTCACGGGTGAAGGTCTTGGCCTAACAGGTGATAACCTTGGCTTAATTGGGGAAAATCTTGGTTTCAGTGGTGAAACCCTTGACGTGGCCCTTGATGAATTAACCGCTTGCTTTTGTCTTGATATCCTCAGACTCATTTGTTCATTTTCAATTGTTAAAACTCTTTGATAGAAATCACGACCGAGGATCTGAAAAGCCCCCTCGCCTCTTCCGGCAGCAGCATCATTATATGAAAGGATCTCTGACTTAAGAGTCTGGATTAAACGAGGAAGATTCTTGTTGATCTTCTTTCTAATTTTCTCTTCATTTAACAAGATTTTGCAAGAATTTTTACTAAGCAATCTTGAAGAGTCCTTTGAAGATTCCTTAAGGAAAGTTTGGTCACGGAGAAGTTCATTCAATTGTTCATAGCAAGTAAGAACAGGTTCTCGCAACTTCAAGTCTTCATTCAAACGAGCTAATTCCGCTTCATGCTCAGTAAGTACTACTTCTTTGTCAGTTGGGTCCAAATGAGCATTGTAATTGTAGTACTTGAAGTTCTTTCGTTTTACCTCAGAGTAAAACATTTTATTCCATAATGCTTCAATATTCTCTCTGGAGTCAGCAATAAAGTTATCGATAAATTCTGATCTTTTCATATACAACTTATTGAGCTCCATTTTGAAATTGAGAAGCGAAACATCAGTTAAAGAGTTATTTGCACTCAAAAATAAATCCACATATTGTTGGTCTTCTCCTAATTTCCTCCACAATGACTGGCACGAGTTTAAATATGCATCATACTTTTTTTGTTTGATGTCTTTCTTCCTTTGTAAGTAGTTGGAGAACTTGTGTAAATAGTTCAAATGGTCATCGTTTAGTCCAAAGTTTTTTGGGTTAGATTGTATAAATTTAAGAGTGTCCACATCAAAATATCCATCAGTAGCAACCGAGTCGTTTGGGTTCACGAGTTGACTGTCGTATTGCATCTGTATCTCAACAAGCATTTCATCTGTCAAATGGAGTATTTCGATGAGTGTAAGACATTTTTCTATCAATGCGTTTATTGTTCTTTTTCTCACTTCAATTTCTTGTTCACAAAACTCATTTTCCTTTTGTATGCTTATAAGTGTTTCATTTGTAATCTTTGTAAATTTGAGAGACCGTATAATGGTTACTATCTGGTAGTTAACATCCCGTAATGTACTTAAAGATTGGTCCACAGCAAACTGTGGCTCCTCAACATTATTCTTGGTGGGTGAGGCCAAAATGAAAGTTTGGCGAGGGTTCTCTAGAACCGTAAAGTTCTCTATTGCATTTTCAAATTTTTCCAAAACTAATTTATGTTCTTCTGATTCTTCCTTGCTAGGCAAAGAGTTTATAAGTTCCGCACTAATCAAGTTCGAAAAAATGTCCCCTATTATTTCTCTATTGCACAAGTAAAGTAGGGTCAATTCATTTAGTTTCTTGAACAAGACAACAAAACTTTTTAGAATTTCCAAGAAAATCAAGTTGAGCCGGCTTTTCAACTGTAGAAGTGACATATCTGAGGAGGGTGGTCTCTGTCGCAACGTCACATCATCCATGATGATATCTACTGGAGATGAGTCAAACCCCGCACTCTTGTCAAATACAACCCCTCTACTGAAGCGACTTAAAAGTCTGTCACCATGCGTGTCATTCATCATTCCAAGAATTATGCGAATCTGCTGTCGGAGCCATTCGCATTCATTTTCGATATTATTCTTTTCTCTTTGCAAACTAGTGGTGAAGCTCGTTATAGTGTCTTGGATTACCACAAATATATCCAGTTTCTTCAGAGCTATTTCCCCCGCGTTGTATCCAATGTCGTGGTATATGTGATTTAGTTCGCCGATGGTGGAGTAAATGTTCGATGCAATGGAGTCTAATTCTGATTTGGTGGACAGTGAGATAACGCTATCTTTCTCATAGAAGTTGCCCTGTTGTGTAGGTGTATGTACTTCTGCCAATGTTTCTTCAGAGTTTACCAGGCCATGCCACCCGGAGTTGTCTACCATTTTCGATTGTACAATTGGGGTATACTTGGATCTGTGTTGGATCTGTGTTGGATCTGGATTTGATCAATGGATTGTATAGCAGGTTTCCAAGAAGCTTTTCGTAGAGTGAAGTGTAATTCTGGATATAATATGAACAATTCTTTTCCTTAAACAAGAAAACCTCTACTATTATGCCCCTTTCTGTCCTATTCTTGTTCTGTGGACCTTCGTGTTTTGTAAATTTTTATAATTTTTTTTTTGTTTTGTTTTGTTTACTTTTTGTGTTAAAACGCGCCAATAGATTACGAGTCAAAAGAAAATGTTGATTCCTATTTGCAGCCAGGCAACATATTGACTTTTCATTGCCTGCTGCATATGTAAAGCACACATATAGCTTGTTCTCTAAAAAATTTCGGAAATTTCCATAAATTTACGTTCTTTGCTCATTAAGTCGTCATTGCTATATACATCTATAATCCTCTATTAACTTGATACAATATCTTGGATAAATCACCCAGAAAATCATTGTTTTGAGGGGAATTTCCATTGATGAGCTCATTAGTTATCAATTCAAAGTCCTCCTCTTCTGTACTTGTCTCTTTCTCTGTAGTCTCGAAAAACGACAAAGAATCTCCCTGAATGTTGTGAGAGTCCCGTCTTGCTTGATGGTTCTTCTTAATGTTGAACTTACGGTACGCAAATCCATTCACATCCCAACCGAGCTCACGAGCAATCCGAAATATTTCTTTTGCAGGTTGTGCTGTGGCCTGGATTGCATGCTTTACCAATTCCTTGTACCACAAATGAGCCTTTTCATATTCTTGTCGGGAGTAGTGATAAAGAATGAACGGGTAAATCTGATTGAGTGTAAAGGGAATGTGCTTACCCCTAGAAAACTTCAAAACTTTGGCAGCAAATTCAAAGTCTTTATGAATAGTTAAACTCGTGTAAACAAGTAGATCAATCATCGAACTGGAAATGTGTCTCCGGGGCAAATCCACCTTAGATGTAAACTCTGAAAATACTTTTTTGGCACCCAAATATCGATCAAGGCCTTGATGTATTTTAAAATCAAACTTTCCAGGCAGTTTTCGAAGCAAGAAGTTTATCATATGGTAAACAACACGGTCGTTCATTTTCTGAAACGTGGGATACGTTTCCTTCTGCTCAATTACACCAATGTAATTGTCAAACAATTCACAAATAAATGCACTAGTTACCTCATTCTTGTCCATGCTATGAAATATCAACTCATAATAATTGGCTAATGAATTTGAACTAAACTGAAATCCTGTTAGCCTTGCATCTACATTGGCCATTTCAATATTTTCAAATGAAGAAATAGAATTGATCTTTCCGTTACCATGGGTTAACCCTAGAAGCTTCAAATCGTTAAGCAAATTTAACCCTTTGTTTGACACTAAATCAGAAGAATTCCCACCCAAGAACTTCGCCACGTACCCTGTCATAACTTCGGGATTCTTAGGGAATCGTTTTTTTATGATAATTAATATTTCTTCCACTAACTTGAACTTTTCGCTTTGATTTAGATCGTTTAAGGGTAAGCTGTTAATGACTTTTAATGACTCCTGGAAGTGATTTTGGTAGCCTAGTTGTTTGATAACAACAAGCAAAAGCTCAAAAGAAATAGCCATTTCGCTTCTAATCATGTAGTTAAGAATCTTCACACAACTGGATGGGCCCTTGAATGTCATAAAATACTGTAAAGACACTTTGAAAACACTTTGGATATCATCCCTTACATCACTATCTCCGCTTATATTATACTCCCTGTTCAATATCTGGTTACTCTTGATGTCCAACTTGTTGATCAACAAATTGAAGTAAATGCTCGCATTCACAATGTCTTTGTTGATAATGAAGTTTTCAGTAAAAATTTGTAGGTCTCGTACCGTGAAGAAGCGCACCATTTTCTCTTGATGCTGTTTGTTGAATTTGATGGTCAAAGTCTCGTGCCATTTAGGCTGGTACCATCCACTTCGCACTACAAACTTGTCCACCATGCTTCCATTTGAAAGGGTTTTCTTTATTGGATCCAACAAGCTGATATCTTCAGGCTGTATGCCCAAGTGGAATATGCACAGGTAAAACAACAGATATTTGTTAGGGGAAATCAACTTAACTAACTGTTTGTAGAGAGATGAGGAAATAGTGATCTGACTGATGTTTTTGCCTCCACATTCAACCAACCAAACCAAATAATTAAATAAAATCTCTGTCCTTTGGTCTCCTTTGTCCTGTTGTTTCACATGGACTACGCCATGTAAATTTTTTATGAATAGTCTCTCGAACTTCTTCAGTCCAATCATGAAGTAATAGAGCGACAACTTGATTGAATTACCTTCAAACGCAGCTTCTAAACTAGCTGTAATGCTCTGCAATAATTCCTCGTTTCTTATGTCGCTAAGCAATTGGTAGCATAACTTGGAGTTAGTGAGGATGCTCTCTTGTATAATTTGGATGATGTTCATGCACAACTTGGACTGTTCTTCGGCTTTTTTATACGGAATTGACATCAAGTGACCATACTCTTCTGCACTTAACCGAACTATCTCATCCTTGTCCATGGAAAACAACGGGTTCGGGAATGTGTCTTTGGGAATTTGCAAGAAGTTGATTGGCGCCTCCCCTTTCCTTCTGCTGTTTCTTCGAGTGAAAGGAGATGGTCGAAGGTTTATCGGGAAACCAGGCTCCGGTGCCTTCATCGCTCGAGCCCCGCCTGTGTGGCTTCTTCGTATTGCCACCGTTGCCACCCGTAATCCTTTCATTCCTGACTTTCCTATCTCTCTTCTTGTAGCTTTGTTGCAGTTTGGGCCTTTTTGAAAAGGCCAAAAATTTTCCATAAAGAGAGAGAGAACGATCACGTGAGAGTATAGGCTGCAAATTTGCATAAAGTTTGTAAGAATGGTGAACATTAGGAAGTTTTAAGAGAAGATTTCCTGTGTAAAGCTCCAGTGATTTGGGACGTTGATTAAGAACTCTGAATTTTATATGATGGAAGAGGAAGATGAACAGGCTGGAGGGACGGATACTTTTTAGTGAACAGTTAGAATGTGCATGTGTGTACTGTGGGAGTGTTGTGCTTAAAAGTGTACGCCATTAATATTGCGTGTAAGGTATAATTTCAAGTCAATTTATATTTATTCATTCTTTCTATTCTCAAAATAAAAGTAACACATTTTTTTGTTCAGTTCTTTATTTGTGCTTCTTTAATTATTGAATGAGTTTCTAACTGTAGTCTGCATTTATACCCTGACTTCTAATTTTTTAAGTACAATCTATTCCACTTATTTGTCTTGTGTTACCCTTTCTAATTATCTAATTACTCTTATTAACTCTAATTGCCCTAGTACTTCGAATTACCGTTTCTGGTTATATTTATCATCTTTATTATCTCTGCCCTCGAGAGTATTGTGTTGTATGAATAAGCGATCTGGAAAATACTCCTCACTTGAAGATATTTAGACCACCAACTTTCGTATTATTTATCTCCTGTGTCTCGTTGTTCAACAGTAATGCAAAATTAAACCTCCCATTCTCTCATTGGCATGACCAAAGTATTCTTCCCACTGTCCCTATATAAGTAAGCTTGGTAAAAGTAAATAGCATCAAAAACAATGGTTCCTGAACTACCCACTATATATGGTAACTCTCTGATTATGAACTCCCAACTGTCTCCATCTACAAACTCGCAAGAACTTAAAATAGACAAAGTGTAGCACAAATTGCCTAGCAATGCGGCTGCAAATAACATGGGAGAAATGCCCTCCACAGACTTTCTTTTGTAGTTCTTATACAACTGGGGAGATCTTGATGAAACATAAACAACAGTACATGACCACGCTAGAACTAGCCCGAGAACACGGCGGTTTGCTACCAACGTGTGAATAGAGTCGTTTAATATATGGGAATCTTTAAACAGCAGTGCGTTGTCCCCCAATACATCTCTTAAGCTGATTGTCATCCCATTAGCAATACCAGAGTGAATAGCCACAGCAGTACCGGCTGCTGTGAGTAGAGAAGGTGGCGTAGGGCTCCGAGGACTGTTGCTAGTGGAGCTGTAGTTTGGAGATCCAGAGTGGATGTCCATGGGCGAATTGACGTTTCTGATATGCAAAGGCGAAGCCAAATTCTTGGAAATGTCATAACCAGAAACATCTTGGTCTCTATCGTCTGCAATCATTTCATACCGAGCCTTCCTCGGGTAAACGCTGTTGTAGTAGTAATACTGGAAACAGAGTGTGATGTCGTTGCAAAGGAAGAATATAGAGAGGTACAATTGGAAGCCTAACACGAGATCGTCGTTAATAAGGCAACTGGTGAAGCTCAAAAAGTCACCCAAAAACCATAGCAATAGGAAAGATGGGGAGATTCCATCTGCACTTTTTCCCTTATAATTCTTGAGGATCTGTGGGAACTGGGCAAAGATCCAGGAACCGCAGGAGAGCCATGATAGGATAGTTGATGTGAATGGGTAAATAGCGGAACAAGTCATGATTTATGGCGCTTTGTCTATTGTGAATTATAGTCAGGAAGTGGTATGAGATGTCAATTGTTCCTTGAATTATGATAATCTGTCTATTTGTTCAGGGTCTGTTGGTGTAATTATAGTGTGATGTAGAAGTTGAACAGTCTTTAATGTGTAACAAATATACCCTCTATTATTTGCGTTATTTTTTATGCCTAACAAAAAGAGTGTCTGTTCTTAAATGTATCCGTTAACCTTAAAACTAGTATAAAAACAATCAAGTTCCTTTATCTTAAAGTGCCTGTATGTTTTTTTAATTTTTTTTGATGACACCGCGCTTAGCGATGATTTCGAGTCTGACTCATTTCCTAATTCGGACACAAATAGATAAGAGGCCCTTTAGGTGTAGGGCTGAAATCTGGAGGAGTGTGATTTTTCAGAATGGATGAAATGAGCACGGACAGAGTGATATATGGCAGTGACTGCAAATGCGAATAACCGGTTGTGATTGTATGAAGTACCACGAGTGGAATAGAGAATACTGGTGTAAAGTATTTTGATTTTTTATTCGTACCTGGGATCGGACCTTTCCATACGATTGGAAATAAATTTTCAAACCCAAGAGTTTAATGCCTTAAGTTTGACAAAATAAATGGACGTAAAATTTTCGTATTTGGCTTGAAAAGCTATTTCCGATCGCATGATGATCGGATTCCAGGTACGAATTAAAAGTCAAAGACTAGTGGGGCTTATTTTGAATAACACGATGGAGCGTTGCTAATTCGGAGAGATTCAACTCAAGAAAACCAAAGCTCGGTGTAACTTAAAAATAATCGGCAGTAATAAGAGAAAGGAAAGCATCATTCCTGACGGAACCGCATGAATATGTGTGAAATCACACACCAACATTCCCAATACACAAACACAAGCATATAAAATACCCAAAATCCCAAAGAAACGGCTGCGAAAATAACTAAAATATTTTAAGGCTTCGAGTATCTAGAGCATGTGTATGCGATTTCCATGATTACATTTCCTCAAAGAGTAGTTTACATGGGAGGAGATTAATCCAATACCCAATGTGTTTTCGGCATTACATAGAACATGTGGGTGTTGTAATATAGTCTATTGAAAAGGAGTGATTGAAGAGACTATTCAATCAATAAATGGTCAATATTCAATAAATAAATGGACACATACATGCACTGCTTGCACATGTACATACGCATATAGCATACACCCCTGTGTCAATCTAAGCAAAATGCCCTTCCACTTCAAAAAAAAATTGCACTCTATTTGTACCTCATGTACCATTGATACACGAGAACGTGCTTCTCAAGAAAGTGCCTAACTCTGGACAGGAAAAACAAGCAAAAGTCACAGACTGATTTAAAGTAGGTTTAACCGGATAGGGGGGAATTTAGCCTCATCTTAAAGGTGCAAAAAGGCAAAAAGGGCCACAACAAACCAACTCGTCAACCAAGAGAACTCTACTACCTCTCACCTCACTTTCAAATAGACTTTAGTGGTTGTTTTGATTCACCAGAGTAACCAGGTTACATCTGATTCTGTAGTGATGAAATGACAACAACGACTTCAACAGCTCCACTTAACTACAAATCCTTCAAACCAAATCTTCTTTTATTCTGTGAATCCCACTTTTCTTCGTAAATGTCCATTTATTTGATTCGCTGTCTCTCTTATGACTTATACAACCCATCTAAAAACCCAACAACGATCTTTTCGGCAACACCAGAAGTACTAACACTCCCAGCAACACCATAGAAGGCAGCAGTATCACCTACTTTCCTCTTCGTGCCGTTTTCCAAATCTTGCTTAGACTTGGCAATCACTTCGTCGACACTTTCGAGAAGCGAGGTCACCATTTCTTCTAATATAGGTATTGTCAATCTAGTAAATGCAAAGTGGAGTGCTGGTGGGTTCTGCAAGGTAGAAAAGTGCCAGCCTTTCGAATTCAAAGAGTCACCTAACTCGTAGAGATTCAACAACTTACTCGAACTGTCTTTCACTTTAAACGAAATCACCAGCCCAATTGGATCACCAATCACTTCCAAGTGTTCAGACAAGACAGAGTCATTTCTAAGTATCTTCTTGAATTCCATAGCTTTACTTACAATTGCCCTGCAATGTTCGGTGTATCCTTCCTTACCAATTGAGACCAAGGTAGCCCAACAGCCTACCATCAATGCACCGGGACGAGAACCGGCAAGTGTTGGAGATCCGTACATCCCCCCGGTCCAGTCGATGGAAACGTAATATTGACACTCACGTAATTTGCTATTTCTGTACATTATAATCGACGAGCCCTTAGGGGCAAATCCATATTTGTGGGTATCACAGGAAATCGAAGTGACCCCTGGGAGTCTGAAGTCGAATTTAGGCAATTCCAAATCGCCATGAACACCTGATCTCTCCAAGAAAGAAACGATAAATGAGCCTAAGCATGCATCCACATGGAGCGGAATGCTGTACTTCACAGCCAACTTGGATAACCCTTCGATGTCGTCAATAATTCCGTGAGGAAAGTTGGGTGCAGAGCCTACAAGCAAGACCGTATTACGGTTGATTAATCTTGCCACTTTTTTCAAATCCACCTTGTAATCCTTGTCGAGGTCTACTTTGTGGAGCTTCATTCCAAAATAGCTACATGCCTTCTCGATACCAGCATGAACTGTGACAGGTGCTATCACCTCTGGCTGGTAGATCCCGCGGTATTTCTTCCCGTGCTCTCTTGCAGACAAACCAGCCAAGAGCAACGACTCGGTTCCTCCGGATGTGGAAGACCCGCATGCTCCCTCTGGTGCGTTGAAGATATCCAAGACCATAGCCACGACTTCTGATTCCATCTTGCGGACGCCTGGGAAGACGTCAGGGTGCAATTGGTTGGCTACTGCGTATTTGTGGTAGGCCTGTGTTTGCAATTCGATCAATTCATCGCCACCGTGGTAGACAGCTCCAGAAATGCGTCCGTTCTTCCAGTCGGAGTGCTCGAGAAGCTGCAATTTGTCTAATTCGGCGGAAACGTGGTCCGGTGCAAGCCCGGTTTGTGGGATTTGTTTAAACTGGAGCAAGGAGGCGTCGTTTTTCATCATAGAGGTCTGGATCATCTCGATAGTGGTGCTAACCTCAGCATCAACCTTGGCCCTGACGTAGGGAAGCAGGAGGAAGATCTGGAAGAAGTAGCGAGACCAAGATCTGACTACGGAAGTAACGGATTTGATAAGCCCGTAGCCGTACACCTGAGTTGAAGCCGACGAAACTATCCTCAAAATGAAGTACAAGAATATCATTTCTCTGAGAAGAAAGATGTAGTTCCAGGGGGCAGGCCAGGCTGCTGGATTGATGTAGGCATCTAGGTGAAGGGAAAGCGTTTGTAAAAGGGATTGGGAGGATTTGAGACACGAGGGGATGTTTCTAGCACACCATTGGGCGTTCTCGAGTGTGTTCTGGTATGACCACTCGTCGAACAGCTGCATTCTGGTGGAGTATGGTAAATGAATCTCAACTTTGGGTTGCGATATAATATTTTAGCGGGGTGATCTAATCGTGTCACGTGAGATGATGGAGATCAGGAGCATTGTCATGACAGGGTCAGAACTGATAAGAACGATCTGGATTACGGGATATAGAAATGGTAGACTAATTTATAAAAGAGTAGTAAGGTTAATCTCAGTGAAGATCTTCGTGAACCTTCGTTAAGTTTGAAGTTTAGGTGGATTGGTGTTCAACCAAAAGACACTTACTCAGTAAAAAGATGTATACTGATTCTAGGGATCAACCCCTATTCTACTAATTAAGTTGGTCCTTATCTACTTGGATCACTGCTGGAGCGCATCTCTATACCCGCTCTAAGCCTCATATAGGTCATATAAGTAGGCCTTCCATATTACCCTTTCTATAGCTTACTAATCCAATCAAATAATTACGATAGTCCAACGCAACATGCCAGCCTAACTTGGATGGGTGTATAACCGCGAGATAATCTGTATGCTGGATTATGTCTACTGCTGGATTTTATTTTTTATAGAATTACAGTACGGTAGGGTTTTTATATATTTGTTTTACAAGAATCACAGTCTGAAATAATTTATAGTACATATGCTGGGAGAATTATTGATAGTTTCGGGTCGTGAGAGGATATTTGGCTGATCAATTCAAAGCTGACTGATCCACAGCTAACTATACCACTAGGGATCACCGTCAACATTAAAAATGGAACTCAGGAGCCAGACTATTTTTTGTCAGATTGGGAACCAAATTTTGCAACTTCAAAAAAATGTTTCATACTGTATTTGCAATGGTACCAAAGCTCATAAATCATACTTAATAATTCAGTTTTGGACCAAGAATTCTGGGTAGAGAGTAAAGGTTGTGCAATCAAGATAGCTAATAAACTAGGTATTTTCTGGGAATCTCGTGTTGCATATATTCTGTCTTCCTATTTGGATGCAGCTGCCATAATTATAACTTTTCTTTCGTTCTTCTAATTATCTACAGTTTCTTCCTATTTTGTAATCGCTGACCCCTTAGATCCAACAAACTGAAATATAAATAGATGAAGAATTTTAGTGAATAGATTTCAAAAATGGGTTTACTGCTTTTGCAACTCGCTAAATACTTCTGAAAGTAATCTGAAGAATGGATTTTTATGCAGATTTACTATTGCTGGCTTCAAAGCTAGAGCTTATCAATACAACCAATCCCATACTATCCAATTCCAAAACACCTACACTTCCCGAGAATTAATTAGATTATGTATTTTAATAGAAACAAAAAACAAAAGATGAGTAAAACAACAAAATATGGGTTGTGTAGTTAAATAGATAGGAATCATACAATCGACATTAAAGGTAATACAAACTTTTCGGCCAGAAAAGATTTTAGGAATCCGTAGATTTATGCAGTGACTTGGAAAAGAGGGTAGGAGTAGGATGTAGAAAGTGACTTTAGTTAAGGATGCTGTGTTGAAGAAAAAGGTCTGGCTACAAGACCTATGAAGTATTCAAAATTTCACTTATCCCAGAATAGAAAATCCTTAATAAGAACCAGACAATACAAAACTATTTTATGTCGAACCTCAAGGTTACAAATTCTACAGGGGAGTATTCCCCCGACTCCTGTTGTTTCCACGATTGCCTCCTCCCTCAATCAATACATGTCTCTCTTTGGTCAAATTCTCTAGTCTGCTCTTTAAAAATGTCACTAAGAATTCATTATTGTTCTTAAGTACCAGGAGCTCCAGCTCTTGATCCAATAACATATCCTTCTTAATTAAAGAAGGAATCAAGCGGATACCCGGGCCGTTCAATTTACTGACCAATTTCTCATTCTGTGCTTTCACTTGGTTCAATTTACTGGTCAATATAACTGCCTCTGATGACTTCTCCTGGTAATTGAGACGGATTTCGTCATTGTCTTTCTCCAATTTTCCATACTCAGCATCAAGTTTGTCCAACTCTTTTCGTAAAATGGCCAATTTGGTTTTCTGTTCTGTGTTTTGGTCTATATTTGCCTTCTGCTTTAAAGAAGTGACTTTACCAACGAGGTCGTCACGTTTAGTGATAAATTTAGTCAAGTCCACGTCAACTCTCAGGATCTTTTTCTCGATAATGGTTGCATCTTCGTTGATTAAACGCAACTTCTTGTAGTTAGACGCTATTTTCTCTTCATCCTGGTCATATTGTAATTGTCGTTTTGTCTCCAGCTTTTGTATTTCTGTGATTTCTTGGTGGATTTGAGAGGCATTGATCTCATTTTGCAGGATAGTTTTATAGAGTAGGTTGGTTAGATGTGGTTTGAAAGAGGCAGAATGGCTAAATATGAGATCATTAGAAGTGAGTGTGGAATTTATTTCTTTGGAATTGTTTGCCTCTCTAATTCTCCTGTTTAATTCGATTCGAGCACCTTCTTCGATTCCCTCAACTACAAACCCACCCAAAACCTTGTCGATGTTCTTGATGAACAGGCCCTTTGAGCATATCCAATTCAAAAGCCCGCTCATATTGCGTCCATACACATTCAAAAAGAATCTGCCATCGTCAGGCTGGGACTTATTCACCAACAAGCTCTGGATGATGCGCAACTTCCACTTGAAGATTGGATGGCTCTCATCGTTTCTCGGGTGGAAGTTGACCGGCTTCTTGAACTTCAGAATGGCGTGATGGATGGAATTGACCGCAATGGGTACAAAAATCGGGATGCGGAAGTTGTTCAGGCGAATCATTTGCAAGCTGGGGTGAGCGACATCCAATTCCAGATCGAAGGAAAACACAAACTTAAAAGTACTCGAGGGTAAGGTCAAGTACTGGTTGTACAACTGGTAGGAGGTGACCAAGGTAAGTCTGCACTTGTCGCCGGAGTACTGGTGGTTGTCCTCGTACAACTTGGTACCGCTTAGATTGGAGTAGTGCAAGTTCTTGCCTATGATGAGGCCCTCGACAAGCTCGAGTTCCTTCACGTCGGGCGCCACGACCAAGACACTGACTCGCTGGTGTGTTGATATGACACAATCCAAAAGGCGATTGAATAGCAGGAAATTTCCAGACAAGTGGGTCAACTTTTCATTGGTCTGCAGTAGGAGCAACTTCTTTGGTATGAAGTGGTTGACAAGGAGCGACGGGTGTCTTGCAACCGTGTTCAATTGGTCAAAAAGCAAGTTGATCTTGTCGTAGAAGGACACTCCGCCGCTGGTGTTGTCCTCAAGCAAGCTGTTGATGCTGGTCCGCAGCGACGACAAGTTGTTGAGGATGTCCTTGTGGAAGGCCAGGAGTATCATGCGGGTGATCTCATTCTGGATACGGGTGAGTTTTGTGGGGAGCAAGTACTTGTCTGTGTTGGGCTGTAGGTTGGAAGAGTCTGCTGATAATAGATCCAGTAAGTTCATGATGATCTGTAAGGATAGACGGTCGGGGTGTGTGTAGGATGGGTACAGGCGTAGCTAGCTGGTCCTGGGATATGACTGGGCCTGTGTGGTGGTGGGTTCTGGAAGACGTAGAAGCTGTGGTCTTATTTTGTTTAGCGTAGATTCTAGCAGAATATTGAGGGTTTAGTGAGGAGTCTGAGGCAGTGAGGGTTTAGTGAGAGAAGCGAGGGTTCAACGAGGGTTCCACTTGAGATATAGAGAGAGCAAACGCATGAGGCTGGGAATGGAGCGAGAGTGGTTTAAAGAGGTATGGGTGAGAAGAGGCGCCGGTGTATATGATTTGATTGAGGTGATGGATGGCATGTAGGATAATGTGGTACAAGAGAATGAGGTGGAAGGGAGAATAGAGGTGCCGGGAAAATAGAAATGGCGTAGGGAGAATTGTAATAGAATTAGTGAGGCGAGGACAGCGAGCCCTGTTAATATTAGGCAGAAAATGTATTTAGTATGGCAACCCGAAAGAGCATTGGTGAAACATCAGATCAATAAATGAACAAGTCACAGGGTACTTCATTTGGTACTCATGCAAAGCCGTTATTACCGAGTACAGCTATGCAACCGTTTCAGCCGAAAATATAGGACATATACTAGGAGGCTTTTCTGTTCCTCTAGTTACCAAAAAGTGTCTCTCGTAGAGGATCCTGGAGCTCCGGAACGGCCATCAGGTGAAGGTATGTGAAGTTCCGATGTAAAGAGAACAAAATCCTTGAGAGAACATTACAGATTGAGCATAAAGACTGTCACAGAGGTTGAATATCAGAATACGAGTGATCCAGACGTCAATTTTTTGTTTCTTACAAATTGGCCATTTGATTCCTTTGAGTCATTTTATAATCACACAGTCACGATGAACACTTAGCTCACCAAATTTTTATCATACCCTTGAGAAGGTAAGATATGTCTACAATAATTGGGTACAGCTCTAGAAAATTGCTAGTTTTGAAGGAAAATTTTGCAGCCAAGTGTTTAGAGACGATATTTAGAATTTGAATATATAATAATAGAGCCGAGGGTTTTTTTTAACTCAATGATATATGTGACGACGTCTTTAATTACTTTTATATTTATTTTGCAGAATAATATAAGAATTATATTCAGTGTTAAAAATTTATGGTTGCGATGTGAATAAACAAGATTTTATTCGTCCTTGTCTCTTGAGATACATTAAAAGACTCCACATCACCTTTGCACCACTTCGCTTATCTAAATGTGATTTGTTACCTATTTATTTGTCACTTTCTTATTTTTTATATCCAAGGGTGCCTTATCTCGCTGTCTGATCAACTAGAAGAAACCTAAATTGTCCCAAGGGTTCCTACAGAGAAACAGACCAAAATTCAAGCACTATAACTTCGTGTATGATCTCTATACATACAAGACAACAAGCACTAAAATAATGATTTGATTTATAAATTAAAGTTGCCAATTGCTGCAAATCGCATTTAGAAAGAATCACAAAAGGCTACTTGAAATTGGTTTGACAAGAAAACTCCTGTCCTGGAAGTGCAGGATTCCCATTGGTCTGTTTGAATAGAGAAAACCTTGCATCGGAAATTCTACTTCCAATGACTTCAGAAAGGTTTGCTTTGTTGAAATGAAAGTTTCTGGTTGTAAAGATTATGGTATTTCCAGGGCGTCATTTATGTTCAAGAGGAAATTACACGTGTAAAAAGTACTTCAAATATATTATTGATTGATTGTTATGAACCGTCTACTGATTTCCTCCAAATACATCACATAATTCATTATCCACAATGTCTTATTGATTTGAAAAAAGTTGTATCCGTTAAAATCGTAATGTGTCTATCTTAGCGAACGTACTTTTAATTATTTAGGCATGATTCCAAGCTTAAAAAAGAACATTAATTATCTTGGAATCCATGCTTACCGATATATTGTTTCTATTCTATTCTCTACCTTCTCTTTTTCTGTCTTCCCTTTTTCTGTCTTCTCTTTATGCCTTCACTTTTCTATCTTCTCTTCTTCTTAATGGCAACACTAACCCCGATACTTCCTAAGCTATCCCAGATAACTTCGTCAACCTTCTTGGGCAATTTGCGGCCATAAAGACACTGGTCAACTAACCACATGCCCACCAAGAACTCGGGCTTGTTTAAAGTTCCGTCTCGTCTAAAGTCAACCAAGCTCCAAATTGCTTCTAGTGTTTCGTTGGGGAGTCTGCTTCTCTTCCACAAGCGCCTCACTACCACTCCATGTATCAATTGGTCCACTTCGCAGCTCTTCAAATTGTGGAAGTTCTCGTCGTCCACGATTTTATCAAACTTGTTGACCAGAGCAGAAATTCTGGCAGCTTTCAACGAAACCTCAATCTCCTCTTCTGTTTTCATTGGGGGGTTATAGATCTTATTATAGTCGACTCCAATGAGTCCTGTGACGACGCTGTTGATGTAGTTTCCTCTGTTACTAACCCACACCCCCTCGTAGCGCTTACGTTCCTGCTCCGAAATCGAGCTCAACTCGCTGTGGTTTTTCCACGGCTTGTTTTCGTTAAATATCAACTTCTTGTCCTTACGCTTGGTCTTACGCATGGTAGTTTTCAAGTGCACTGGCTGGTGTGCCACTATTGGATTCACAGACCGCGATACGTCTGCTTCTTCTGTAAAGCTCTTTAAGTCACCTTCATCCACACGCTTGTTCTTCCGCTTGAAAATGAGCTCGGCACTGGTCTTGTCCGGGAACTGCGGCAACATGGGCTCCTCGGGTTTCAACTTGATCTCCGCAAAGTCTTCCAACTCACAGTCGTACTCCTCATCGGTGTTGCCAAACAGCGACTTGCTCAGAAGAAAGTCGCTCAGTGGGCTAAGAACGTTCAGCGGGCGCCGGAAGGTGTCTATCTCGATCACAAAGCTGTGAGCCTCATCCTTGGGGGTTGTTGGCACGACCAACTCGGTATTGATTGGCGGCGGTTTCCGCTTGGGTTTCTTATGGACGTCTTCTAGAGGCAAGCTTCGGCGCAGTGCATCGTTGCTACCCCCGCTGCCCGTTTTCACCGTCAACGGCGACGGCGAGGAGCCTAGGGGCAGTGAGGCGATAGGCGGCGGCACTTCAAAGCGCTCAGTGGTACTTCCTTCACCTGGCAACACCGGGGCCACCACTATGGTCGGCGTGTTTCCGGGAATGCTAGGGATCAGCACCGCCAGCTCGAGCGAGGAGAAGGACTGGCTGAACAAGAGATTGCTGCCGCTACTGGGCGCCACATGCGTGTAGCCTGGGAAGGCAACTGTGGGCGCCGCGCTGATGACGCGCTTCAGGTCGATGCTCTTTCGCAAGCCTTCGAGCAAGGCCTGGTTCTTTTGTATCAGCTCCTCGGTCAGCGCCTTGCTCTTGGTGGCCTTGCTGTTGATGGAGCTCTTGACGCTCTTGATCATGTCGTGTGGGTCGACACTGGAGAGACGCTTCTCACGTGCCCCGGGACTCTTGACGAGCGACGACGCCAGCGCCGCTGCTAGTGCTAGGCTCGTGAGCGACACCTGGTCGGAGCCCGACCGCTTGAGTCCGTTGAACGAGGGCATGTAGTCTGCGGTCGGTGGTTTGACCGAGTAGCTCGACTCGGCGTCTGAAAAGGACGTCACGGAGCTCGGTCTGCTTGGCTTGACCGGCTTGTACGCCTTTCCAAGCTCTGGAGTGCGTGTCACCTTGGTACTTGACTTGTTGGCGGCGGCGGCGCTCTTTCCTGCGGCCAAAGCAGCGGCGGAAACTTGCGCAGAGATATTTGGCGTGGAGTTGGAGCTGGCAATCAACGCGGCATCGTTGGCAAGCGACGGTTTTCGTGGCGTGGGCTGGTAAATCTGTGACGTTTTCTTCTTGATTGGGGGTCTTGGTTCGCTGGGCTGGCTAGGTCGTTCGGGCCTTTCTGGCCGCTCTTCGGGGGCATTTGGCTTGGGATTGGTGGCCTTGAACGCAGCGAGTGCTGCTGCATGGCTAGCAGACATGGAAAGAGCAGTGGTTGGCGGGTTGCAGCCGTGGTTGGGCGTCGTTTGTAAAGGCGGTGTTTCTGATTTGAATTTGATTTTTGGGGGTTTTTGATGTGATGAAAAAAGGCCCGTAGTGCAACAGTGAAGCGAAACAATGGCGGGGGAGGCTGTGTGCCGGGTTCAGAAGGGTCTGAGTAGGGTGTAGGGCGTGAAGTGACCGAGACGGTGTTATGAAGTGTTTGTGTAGGTGTTTTGGTGTTATTGGGTGTCATTGGGTGGTGCCTGGTGGTGGTTGGTGGTGTTGGGTGGTGTTGTGTTGGCTGCTAATTTGTGTTTCTTGGTAAAAATAGAAACAGTCTAAGAGCCTGGAACGAGACGGTATGTAGGGTCTAGAAGGGTAGCCAGAGGGACGGCGTTAGCCACGAGGTGACGTGGTGGTTTCCAGGCGTGGGCGTGTTTTGTTCTGTAACATAATGGAGAAGTGGTCTAGAACCGACCATTCCATTTTGCGGTCGTAAAATACACGAATTAGACAGGTTGGCCTTCCCATAAATAGGTCTGTTTGTTTATAGAAGTGCTACTTTATACTTATGTTAGCAGGCTCCTCTTCGTGCATTCGAGAGTTCCATCATTCAGTTTTTGCATGTGTATGAAGGTACTGAAAAATCATTGGTAATCCTACACTAAACATCAAAGAAATTGTCATATATTATATGTTGAGAATAACGGAGAACTGGAATTTGATTCTTCAGTGAAATATCAATGTGTTTTCCCAGATTTATTCAAGAAACACCGAAGATGAACTTTGAAGAATCGAAGCAGTACCCGACAATGTGAGCGTATTCGTATTTGAAAAAGATATTTGGAAACGTTCAAGAGTGTAAAGTGATACATTTCCAACTATCTAACCTGTACACTCAAATATCTATTTCTGCACTAGATAACTAGACACTTGAGGCCTAATTTCAACCTCTAGGCGGAAACGGAATTCGAAATCTTTGTGGTAGTTTTAGATTTGAATTTTGATCTTAGCTCTAATCCACTTGGAGCATAGTTAGATATCATCTAAATCAGCAATTCCAGTTTGGAAATAAAACGTCATCTCATACAACCATTATCAAACTGTCTCACACTATAGCTAGATTTCAATCAGCTTCCGCTGCTCTCTATCTCTTACTAACACTTCCTAAAATAATTTGGTTCTCTATACTAATGCTACACACACTTACTTTCTCTTGCCCTGGTTGGAATTGGCATGTCTGCCCCTTCCGACTCTCACTCCGCTGATTCTGGATGAGCCCATGGCAAAAGGAGACTCGTAGTTATCGGCACTCCCTCCACCAATCCAGGCTTCCATCACCTTCTCGTTCTTTCTTCTCTGCCAGTCGTCCTCCTGAAGCGCCTGCTGGTACTCCTTCTGATCTTCTCTTAAAATCAAAGGATTCTGGAAGGACTTGTGTCTGTTCTGTTTGTTGTGCTGATACCCACCATTTCCCTGCTTCTTGGTCTGACTCTTACTCTGAGGCGAGGGCATCGAAAACTTGGAGCCTCTGTTGATCCATATGAAGTTCTTCTTAAGATGAGGTGTGATTTTACCGGTGGCCTGGTCAATAGAAATAGCACATCTCATCAAAGTGGCTCCACCACACTTGGGACAGAAATGCTTAGGCTTACCTGACTTTGGAATAGGCGTGAGACGGAAGCACGCGTGACATCTGTACATGTAGTTACGGACTCTCTTGATTTGTCTTCCTGAGTTGTAGTTCATAAGCGAGAGACCAATCTGCATGGCCAAGTTTTGGCACGCAAAATCGCCTGTGGCCAAGGCTACCGAGTTGGAGCTGACAGATGAGGTGACAGCAGAATCCTCGAGAGTTTCTCCGCTGTGTTTGAGAAGCAGTTCTTGGATGTTTTCGTTGGTGATCCATTCTCCATCGTCATCATCCGAGTCGTAGGTGGCTTCGAGGGCTGAGGCTTCATCTGAGGTTTCCTTGGTCTCATTTGATGCTTCTGTCACTTCAGATGTTGCTGTCACTTCAGGAGCGGTTTCTGGAGCAGTTTCTTCAACCTTCTCTTCCTTAATTTCGAGCTTTTCAAGCTCTTGTACAACCTTCTGTTCTTGCTTCTTTTCATATCTATTGGATTTTCGTACTTTTTTGGTCACCATAGTAAATCCATCATCATCCTCCTCTTCGATATTCTCTTCCACATTTTCGGTATCATTTTGCCCAGTTTCATTTTGTTCTTTATTCAAGTCTTCCTTGGCTTGTTCGCTCACATAAAACGTCTTTGGAGTCTCATCTCCTGCTATCTTATCACCAGGCCATCTCCTGAGCTTGGCTTCTCCGTTCAACTCAACCTCAATTTCATAGGCCAAAGCAATGATCTGCACATCGTTAACCGACAACACAGTCGAATCACCAGTCAACTTGGCAAAACTGTTCACTTTCTGCGTGTAAATGCTCTTGGGTTGTCTCACTTTGAGTTTATCTCCCCACAATAAGAGCTGGTTTCTGGAGTGTTCATCCTTCAATTCGGCATAAACACCGGGAGTAGTGTAGAAGGTTTCAGCAAGCTGCTGCAAGGCGCCTGCAGTATTGGTAATGAGCGGACTCGCATCAAGAATCAAGGCCTTAACAGTATTCATATTGCTGTATTTTGCTGATTCAAATCGTTTTCACTTTTCCTTTCTGATGCAATTTTTCACACGAGATGAGTAGCTTATGTAAGTAGGTAGGGGGTATAGAGGAAGGATAGGGACGATAAGGGGGTGCATTTGATAATAGATGTGGTGGTATATGCTATGAAAGATGTAGCGGTAGTGTATGTGTGGTGGTATTGTATATGTGAGTGCTTCAGATTGAGTTGTTCTTGCGATAACTACTGTGGTATGTTTTTGCACCCACGAAATTATAGGAAATAGAAGGCTATTGATATGTAAATCCGGAAAGACCTGTTTGGTCAATTCTTGCTATCACGGTCATTTAAAACTTGCTAGGAACTTATTTATGTCTTGTTTCAAACTAAATTGAGGGAAGTCTCTTAACATGCTAGAAGGAGAATAAAATGTAGAGAATAATACAAAGACTAGTATGGATACTGGATCTAGAAACCGGGAAAACGTAATTCCGGAAACTGCTTGAAAGAATTACGTGTAGTACGATCGTAGAGGTTCTTTAGATAATCCACAGAAAGTTGAAGGATGGATATGGAGAGGTTTGAATTTGAAACGCCAAACTTATCCAGTGACCTGTAGATCATGAAACTCAAATGTAGTTTAAGACTACGGTTTGAAACTGAAAAGGAAAACTTTTGATATCTAGCAGCACAAAATACATTTGGCTGGCTGTATTTTAAGAACTCTACAGTTCCAGAAGCACTATATACTTCTATCTTTAAGGTTTTCGAGTGAGTTTAATTTTATGTTGCTTTATCAGTAAATTAAGGACACGCTTATGAGAAGATAGTACAGTCCTGGTTGATTATTTATCCAGTGTCTCACCAAGTGAATACGAAAGAACACCACCGAAAGGAATACCAATAACTTGTACCAAAAAAAACTCACATTCACTTTGGATTCCCAACTAATCTCGGACTTCTGTTCATAACCATACCCCGCCTACATTATATAATCTGTAGTGCATCGTGTATGAAGAAGCTAATTTTTGAAAGAGACCTAAATGGGATATGGTTCAATGTAGTATTATGGTACTGTCGTGACTTCCCACTTCTATTGTATGAGATGGATGTCCTTTATTTTTCGTGAAATTCATCTCAAGTTCTTCTTTGTTAATTGTCGTTTATCACTGTTGTATTGTTCACATACATATAACAATACACCATCTTAACCTCTAAACCTCTAACAACCCCACAAAGCCCTTTCTGAAAGTCTAAACTCGTGCAATCCTCCCTCATATGCGTGTTCCAACCCCGTTCCTGACCTAATTAGTCAACATCATCCCTGAGCAACACTTTCCTAATCGGGAAATAAAATTCAGGGTATATAAAGAGAGCAGATGATTATCAGGGATGATTTTTACACTCCAAATCCAAGACAGAATACAAAACACATAAAGCCCAAGACAAGATGTCTAAAGACAAGTTCATTATACATTGGTACGTGAGCATTCCCATGAAATAACTCGCAATCAGCAATACTAACACTCCAATCAGGCTCGACGACTCCCGTTCGCACAGAATCCTTTGGCTTCTTGAGCTCCTAGACCTCGACTACGAAGTAAAGGTGTACATTCGTAATCCCAAGAATATGAGAGCACCCAAGGAGCTCTTCGATGTGCATCCCCTTGGGAAATCGCCTGTTGTGGAGGTGTTTTTTGCCAACGGGAACCCAAAATTGCAGCTAGTTGAAAGTGGCCATATCGTCCAATATCTTCTCAAATACTACGACTTCAACGGCTTGCTCACCCCAGAAAACCCAAGAGAAAAAGAACAGGTGGATTACTACCTTCATTATGCTGAAGGGACGCTACAGCCTTTGCATGTTGCGCTTTTGGTCAACCATGTGGCCAGGAGTGTTGCTCCGTTTGGGGCCAAGGTCATCACCCATTTGGTCACCAAAGGTATCAATACTGGCTACTATTCGTCCGAGTGGCTTGCAAACATGCAGTTTCTTGAGAACCAGCTTGAGAAGGAGGGCTCGGGCTTCTTTGTGGGGAACAAGCTCACTGGTGCCGACGTGATGCTTTCCTTCCCAATTTATGAAAATGTTTACGACAACCAGGTTGGTATCAGGGATATCACTGGTGATAAGAGAGATATGAAGAGATTGTATCCTCATTTAGCTTCGTGGGCTGTCATGATTGCAACAGATCCAACGTATAATAAGGTGACCGAGATGATGAAGGATAAAGTTATGCAATATGTCCAGTCTAGTAAGACCAAGATCTGAGCAAGCTATGAGTGAATTATCTATGTATCAGTTTTCACTTGCAAAGTTTCTTATGATTACAGCTTTAGGTAGAATTGCCTACATAAGGAATTTCTAGGTGTCAGAGTGTTTCCAGATTAATAGTTTCTAAGGTGTGTTTGTGTTAATGATGTAAGAATTTGAAATGAATATATGATTTGAGAAAGATATGTAGATGAATATTACCATGAAGTTAAGTCTGAAGGTTATTTAGTTAAGGTTTGTTGTCTGTTATTGTGCAGAGATCTACTATTCCAAATATTTAGAGTGAAACTGGGTAGCAATAACGAATTTTGACTGTTTATACAAGCACACATTAGTTCATGATGTAGCTGCTAGTAATTGAAATATACAAATTATTCAAGCTACACTTACTCATGTTATTACGGCCATTCACACTATTCAATTTCCTGAGAATAAATGAATTGAACGATTGTCTACAAGATTAATGTCTACGAGATCAATTCTACAAGATCAATCCATGGTTCTTATTGAAAACAGTACATATCAACATTAAATAAGTTTCTCTTCATCTCTTGATTCAATTGCATCATCTAGGACTCTCCTAGTTATTCCAACTCCATATGTACCACCGTTACTTCCTCGTGCAATTTTCCACAATAGATGCAATTTCATAGCTTCATATCACGTATTTCTGCACCATTCACCACAATCGGTGCTAACATCGGCTCACTTTCCGAAAATGTGGAGCTGTTCCTGTAACGGAATAATCATTGGCTGCAGCTTCCTAATGATTTCTCCCAGGAATTATTCCCAGCGATTTCCAGTGTCCCTTTTCTCTTCAAGGTATTCACACTTTGACTAAGCCGAAATTGTGTGGAATTGCAAAAAAATAGATTGACTAAAGTTAGAAGAAATGAAGGGAAAACAACAGGACTTCTTCAGGAACATTACTAGACCACCTTTTTGAGGGTATTCTCACTTCCATCCAGTTTACTTTGTATGTGAACCCCTTCATTACAGGTTAAAAGTCACGACCACAATATGAAAAAGATTAACGGTGAAATGATTAAAAGTCACACGAACCCTGCTATAAAGCTTTCTTAACCTCTGAGCAAATTGTAATCAAGTTCTCTCATCCCCGTCCAACCTGCTTAACTATCCAAACCAAACCAATTTCCCTTCCTCTTTAATTAGTAATCTAGTAATTGTGGCATCCCTTAATTTTGCAGCCACAGTGATAACAGAAAGAATATAAAGAGCAATAAATGCACCGGAGAAATAAAAGTATTCTCCATTCAAGCAACATGGCTCCAACTTCTACATCTACAGACTCATCCTACGAGTCGCTCGTAAGGCAACTCGCTAACTCAAAGCCAATTGGCCATGCCGGTCTCACAGGCAAGAAGGGAGTGCCAATTGGCTTGCCAGAATCTACCAAAAACAGATTCGAAAGACACAATGTCGATCTCTCCAAGGGTTATCCTTACTACCCACCAAGCGAAAATGTTCCTACATTTGTGGACGAGGCATATGCTATTCGTGACGAAGAGTATCCTTATATTGAACGTGGGAAGAATGCTGATCCAGAGAAGAAAGCTTTGTTTGGTGCTGCTAAGGAAGTGATCCACTTGACCAAGCATATTGGTACTGAGATTGTAGGTTTACAATTAGCCGACTTGAACGACAAGCAGAAGGATGAATTGGCCTTGTTGATTGCGGAAAGAATTGTTGTATTCTTCAGAGACCAAGACTTGGCTCCTCAGAAGCAACTCGAATTAGGTCAATACTGGGGACAGGTTGAAGTCCACCCACAGGCTGGAAGATTGGACGACGGGATTTCGGTGATTTGGGCCGACCACAACAGAACCAGAGGTCTTCCTATTTCTTTTAAGAACTCAAGAGTCGGGAACTCCAGATGGCATACTGACTTGGTTCACGAAAAGCAACCTGCTGGGATTACCCATTTGCACAACGATGCTATCCCAAGCGTCGGAGGAGATACTGTTTGGTCTAGTGGTTACGCTGCTTATGACAAGTTGTCGCCTGCATTGCAACAATTCTTGGACGGCAAGACTGCAATTTACCGTTCAGCACATCAATACGTTGATAGGGAAAATCCTTTGAGAGGTCCTAAGTTCATTGAAAGAGAACACCCAATCATCAGAACCCACCCAGCTACCGGATGGAAGAGTTTGTATGTTAACAGATCGATGACTGTGAGAATCGTGGGCTTGTTGCCAGAAGAATCCAACATCTTGTTGGAATACTTGTACTCTATCTTTGAAAAGAATTTGGACATCCAGGTCAGATTCAACTGGAAGGCCCAAAAGGGTTTGGGAACTAGTGCTATCTGGGATAACAGAGTGTCTCAGCATAATGCTGTTTGGGACCACGAAGGTAAAGAAGAAAGACACGGAACAAGAGTGACTTCTTTAGCCGAAATTCCTTACTTTGATCCGGAATCAAAGAGTCAAAGGGAAGCTTTGGGATTGCCCTTAAATTAAATACATTTGGATTCCATATGAATTAACCCATTATTTTCAATAAATAACGTTTTAAAAGTGCAGATGCGTAGGTTTTGTAAATTCGTGATGGCTGCAAATCTGTTCACAAAACTTGTTAAAAGTGTCATGAGTAAAAGAAGTGATCATAATGTAAGATGTATCTTCTTTGGTCGCATTTATTTCAATCATAGAGCGAATTTAGAGTGTCTAATATATTCTGTACAAGAATCGAAATAACAAAAATACCGCAATGATTCTACTACTGCGAAAAATTTGCAACTTAGATACGAGAGACCAGAAGGACATTATGCGAGGTGAAAGAACTTCAGAGAGGTAAAAGGACTTCATGATTGCAAGATAACTTCAGTACCTATTAAACTTTTTCACAATTTTATTCACTATATGGGAGTTATGCTATTGGTTAGTTCATAATGACAGGTACAAAAAAGAGATTACTTATTCCACCAATAGTGTTCAATGGTCCGTCGTCTGCCCCATGAGTAGCAAGGTAAAGTCCACAAATATGCCTATCATTAAAAATGTAAAAGGGGCTTCAACTTTGTATTCTTTTAAAAAAATTGAAAATTTTACCACAATGTTTGTTGCACATTCAAATGTTTAATCGAGGACTTCAGATATAGAGGGATTGTTGTTGTTTCGAAAGCAGTCCTTTCCACTTAGAAAGAAGACTGAATGTTCGAATTAGAAAACAAAATGATTTCAATTTATTTCAGCCTGGCTGCGAAATAATTGAGTGATATAAACTTACTGGTTGTTTGGCTTCGTATAGCCAGGGTTACGGGTCAGGCAGTGTATACTATACTGACTAAGTACACTATAGGTAAGAAGGGGGCACGGTTAGTTTTTACTTTTTACTTTTTATTCATACTTGTGTTCAAAAAATTCCATAAAACCGAATAGAATTTCGAAACAAGTCAAATTTTACGTCAATTTTAAGGCTTTTACAGAATTAACGGTTTGAAAATTAATTTTCGAAGGATTGAATATTTCTAGGCCGATATGAATAAAAAGTTCCGGTTTTATAAGTTTGGGGTAGTACCGAGACCACTAAGGTTGGCACAAGTTTGCTAGTTCTCTCATAAGAGGCTTTTACATACTGGAATGTAGTGACGAGCGTTAACAGTGAGCCAAGTAGAACAGATCTACCCTAACTAGAGGAATAGGGGTATATCACTAACACGAAACATGTCAATATAAATTGACAGCAGGGTAAGGACCACTTTCTGTGAGCTCCAAGTGCAATAAACTCACGTTGTTCATGACTAAATTTTGTTGTTTTTCCAAATGACGCTGTGCTCAGTTACAAGCAATATACTCATCAATAATTGTGATAATATTGCCCTGATCATCAAAACAAGATGTAGTAGGTACCTAAAGGTAGATTCAAGCCTACTATAAGAAGCGACTATAACATTTCCATAATCCACTACCTAATGTTACGCTTGCAATAGAATCACTTAAAGTGTAAAAGCCAACAATAAGTCTATACAACGTTCAGCTCCACCATTCAATTTAGAACTGTGAGTTTCAGGATAGAAAACAGTGAAGGACTATTTTCAATAGTCTTTAATCTTCTGTTCCGCAACTTGATACTTAAAACAGTTTGAATTTATCGGAATCGTTGGAGAAATTGACATGCCCACGTTCAGCCGTCCAAACTAAGAAATCTATAATTCACGGTTACTGCGACTATATCAGGTTATGTTCCCTGTCTCAAAGCACTCTGTTTCTGAAACACATGAGATGATATGATATCGTGTGCTTGTGCCTTATTTTGTACTTTTGTACTTCTTCATATCATACTCCATGAATCCGTAAAAATATAACTAAAGGCTACAGAGTTGATATATATCTGCTTGGGAAACAGAGGAGGTTTTCTCATTTCATATTGGTTTCGCTTTGGTGGTATTCTATCTGATTTTATGATACTAGGCCAAAAACGACAAACCGCCAATTGAAAACTTATCACACCTAATATAATAGTCAAAACGTGTTTTAGCAACGAACAGTTCTTCTATCATTTTCCAGCCTCAACTATCTCGTCTATGCACCTTCCCTATAGTGCCGTGTGGTGGGCGTTTCTTGAGGAACATACATAAAAAGAGTCCAAAAAGCTATGCATTATAAAATAAATTAAAAAACCCCGTCTCACCGTCTGTGTGAACCCTACAAAAAATTGTTGGTTTAGATCCGACCAAGAAAATTCGGTTGATCCGATTCTGCTGCTCGGATCTTACGTATCTCATGGGAGAGTTGATCCCGCCGTGCTGCTTTCTCTATTTCACAAAGATCCTCATGAAATGATGAGCTTCTTGATTTAAAGTATAGCAGTTGACGAGGTGTCAATTATAGGGTGTGCTTTTTTTCGAGACGAGGCCTACTGCCTTGTAGTATACCCCCAGTGTGTCATTTCCATTGTGTAGAAATTATAAATGGGATAAGGTAGTAAGTTAACTCTAATGACAACTGGATTTCCAAATGACTGCAAAAATCAATAAAAGAAAGCTATCAAAAAACTGCCGAGGACAAACAATTTCGAATAGAACCTTTACAGCATAACTACTATTTGAGCTACAAATCTATTACATCCGATGCGTCTTTGGGCTTCATTCTACGCCCAAAATAACATACGGAGGATAAGCATCTTTAAAATTTAAAACTACGGAAAACAATATAAACCATCTTGTGAAAAACCGTAAATGAAGTGAAAAAGTTCGAAAAGATCTCCATCTCAGACTGTAAATAAAACAGAAAATATAGACAGTCTAAGAGGCCCGGTAAAGAGAAGATGGCAATCTCACGGGCAGGTAGGTGGTATGTGAAACTTGGTCCTTATCAACTTCAGTACTCTTTGGTCTTTCGTTCCAAAGTCCCAATCCGTCTACTCTCTCATACATGGTTGCAGAGGCGGAGATGTTCTCAAATGAGCTGATGTTCACCTCCTTGCTCTGCTCGTGGCTGCTGGAAGTCCAAGAAGCGCTACTCAAACGAGTAGTCTGAATCTTAAAGTCCATGGCCTTGTCCTTGGGATCAATAACAGGAGTAGGGGCAAACAACTCTTCGTTCTCCCTCATAGCCTTCCTCTCCAAATCCTCAAGGTCATCGTCCTCCTCTCTCTCAGGTAACTCGCTTCTTGGGTACAACTCGTATGCCCAGATAATAAAGAGGATACCCAACCAGAAATGGTATATCCACTCAAAGATGGCGGATAACTTGTATTGTTTTTTATAGAAACAGATGGCACTGCCTAATGATGGCACCAAGGAAGCTGTTAGCCATATCATCTTGATGATAAACAATATGGTGTACTTGTTCCAGCGCTCTCCCGAGACAAAGGTATAGTAGTACTGACCTAGGACATAGTAGTTGGAGAAATTCAAGGTTAACGAGACAATGAGCAAAGTACTATATACGGGGATTAACGCAATAGATCCGGTTTCCACTTTGAGTTTATTTTTGATAGCATGTGATAGCACTGCTGCATCAGCTAGGTAGAAAGACTGTGCCAAAATACCCACCACCACGGCACCGACCCCTATTCTGAGCTGTAACTTGGGCTTGATAAACTGAAGCACATTACCCAACTTTCTCATGTACAACTCCAATATCATGGTCCCGATGTAGAAAGCAGAAAACGAAATCACACTGAAGATCAAGAAACCTGGATTTTTGATGGCTCCAATACGTTCAAGCCCAATAGGGGTCTGCGGCTGCTGGTACTCCGGGTATGCTCTGAAGCCGTCGGAGGCCCACAATCCAATCAAGCCAAAAATACAGCCATACCAACAAGCAAAGCCGACTATAGGAACGCAGAAGAACTTGTCCGAGTATTTCGTTAGCCAGTCCATTGGTTGACGGAAAATGCCTGGGAATGGAGTTTGGTATATATACAACATGAGCATCTATTTTCTCGTTTAGGTAGCTAGAGTGTTCATGTCACAAGATTTCCATGCATAGAACCCATACAGACGAAGTGGTATAATAGTACGGCTGTGGGCTCAAAGTGGAAGTAACGTGTACAGTAATGAATACAAGTAGGATCGGGACGCTTCCGGTGGTGAAAGTAGGCGTAGAACTCAAGGAGGCTGTGATCTTTAGCTACCTTGTTACGAACACTTTTCACAAGATCATGACACTAACGAAAATATTTCCGTGACAGCATTCTTAGGGCGCATGGTTGCTCTGGATATATGCGGAATCAGGGCTTTTTGAGCATATTTAACATAGTGGAAATGTTATCGTACTCAGTTATGATGTCAAAACTTTGGAAAAATTACTGGGGTAACGGCTCTAAAGAGGGCCTAGACGAGCAAATACGGATTTCAGATAATACAATATCCAAGTCATCTGACTCCCCATCGTTGCAATTTAGATGGGATTGGACGATTTAGATTACTGGCTATTTTGGCTGCAAAAAAAGAGGTCGAGATCAAAATAACTTGTGCTTGGACTACTAGTGATGACACGTTTGATAAAGACGAAAAGATTTTGTGAAAGTCCTTATTTCTGCATGAGGCAGGATTTGATTAGAGACACAATTCAGAGTAAATTGCGTTACAGTTGAGTAATTTGTTAGTAAACAGACTTCAACGGCTGAATTGTGTCTAAGATAAGAAAGATTATAAATCTACATATAGAGAAAATAAATCTAATAAAAATAAATGTAGGGTAAATAATACTACACCAAATGAAAAGTAGACTGAATATAAATAGTGATGTGCAAAGCGCTGTAAATAAAAAGTAACGTTGTAAATACAAGAGGCATTATAAATAAGCGATTGTACAGTGCTTTGATATTAATTTCAGACCTCGGACCGAAAATGTCCATTCCGGAATTAAATTTTCGACCAAGCTCGAGATTTGAACTTTGGATCTTTTTATCAACATTTAGCATGCTAGATCAAGATGTCCGAGGTTAAGTGTCATTACCTAGCCATCATTAAACCAGGCATAAAAGCCACGAGATGGCTCATAAGCCTATATATTTGTGTATTGATAAGAAGCCGGATAATTGTAAAGCCTGGATATGAAGCCTGGATATTTTCTAAGCCTGAATAGCTACGAGCGAAGCGAGTAGCTGATAGGTATTCTTCATGTATTTCAGATTCAACTCTTGGCTGTAATTTATGAGATGAATACAGTCACTTGACTTTCATAGCACCACAAATATTCCAGTTATTCTTTCAAAAACTATTCGCTCATAGCTATTCTTTCATATGAATATTCTTGATGATCCTTTTGATTCAATAGGTGGAAATTAATTTATAATGGTATTAATGTATACGGTCCAGGGTATGAAGAAAGAGTAAGACTGTAATAAAATGTAAAAGGACTGTATGAACAAAAAAGTAGCGTTGTAAATAGAAATGGCGTTGCAAATAGAAATGGCGCTGTAAATAAGTGGCGTTGCAAATCGGTGTGGCGTTCAAATCGAAGTAGCTCTGGTAATATAAGTAGCTCTGGTAAACAAAATAGCACTGGAAATCACACTTGTTGTCCAAATTGATTCTCAAAATGTTTTGGATGGCAATTTGAATGTCATTGATGAATGTCATTGGATGAAGAGAATGCAATGAATTTGAAATGGAAAGCCATGGAAATAATAAACAAGGCGGATTATAAGTAGACTGTTATCAAAAGCGTATAATGTATATCCTACCAGTCAAGATGACTTTTGACATTTTAAACTTGTAAAATTTCCTCACACCCCTAATTACAAGCACTAAGGCGTACAAACTTAAACACTTGTTGTGCCGTGTCTTGTATGCCGTGTTCTCTCTGGTAAGAATGTCTACCTCAAACATGTTTTCCTTTTTGACACATCGTTCTCTAGAGATATGTTATTTATTTTAAAAATATACCCCAGACTTCTCATATTCTTCCCTCTCCTTATGGCAACAGTACTTCCCAACATCTGCACCCGCCCCATTGTCCACTTTGAAAGAAAAGAACAATGGCTGCCAGGCACCGTTTTTTATTTTTGACTGTATGGCTTTTTAACCCATTTGACTACTTAGCTTACCATGCCCCTGTCTATAACCCCTGTTTATAACCTTTGAGAACCACGTTCCTTTCTACTCGAGATGCTACAAATGCAGACAAGTTTAATCTAATTTAAACTAGTTACGACCGAGTTTTGTGGCCCCTGTTGAGACAAACCTCATCCCCTCTACCTTTCAAATAAGGGGAAAAGGTCATGGGGAATGGAGTACCTAACGGTGGGCCGTCCCGCTAATACAATCAGCGTAGGCTGCCGCAGTAACAGCATGCTAATTCCCCCAGCAACCAATATGCAACGTCACAAAGATTTACCCGAGAATAAACAATCACCTTCGATTGGACACTGCAGAGTTGCAAAAATAACCGTTAACCTTGACGGGCCACAAACCCAAGAGGGAAGTCATATATATGGAGAATAAAGCCTTCTCCAAGGGACTTTTCTCTTCTGTCATTATTCAAATTCCTTCCCTCCAAATGTTAACAACCTCCGCTTACCAGACTGTTCAAGAAAGCAATAATTACGCCGTTGATACCGATGACATGATCACTATGGCCTCTGTTGATACCATGTCAACTGGAGTGTTTTCTGAACACCTGCCTGCCTCTTCTGCTGATGTTACTCTGCAAGGGGTATCCCTGAGAGCTACTAGCACCAAGATGGGTGCCAAAAAGATGTGGCAAACTTGTAGGTTGATTCTCAACATTCTTGTTCCCTGCGATGGTGCTTAAGAGTGGATGAGGATCTAACCATGAAATACGCTCTTCTCCAACATAGAATGCTCCCTGTTGGGTTCTGGGTCTTCCGAAGAAAGCCGTTTTTTTTATTTGTTTTGCATTGCAGTGGAGTGTGCTAGGTAAAAGTTAAGAAAACCACTATATGGACATATATTAGTGGATTTAGCTAATAAAAGACTTCCACTACCTTCGCCAATCTTGTAATAAAACGCTCTCTAGCACCATACCTGTTACCTGTCTACGTCCCTCCCGCCCTAGGTCACTGGCTAATTGCTGCAAAATAGTACAAAAGTGGACAGAAACGGTTAACGAAGCGTCAGTGAATCAATTCTAAAAAAATAGAATTCTGAGGAAGTTATGAAGGCTACAGGTAAAGTTGTTTTAGTTCGGTTTAATTTGAAATGTAAATATATTTTATATATTATTTGATGTAGGTGTTATGTGAACGCGTCTAGCTGGGTTACTACAAATCCCTGAATTTCACTTTGGACTAACGACCACTCATTGTTCTTGGTATATTTCATCGTGGTGCAAAATCAATAGCGAAAAAGCCACAAATTCTTGATCTTCTCGTCTAAGCTCTGCAGAAAGGGCTTATCAAAAACTCTGAGATACATTTGGTAAGAGCAAATTGGTACTATTATTATTGAGTTCGGTACGAAAACACACCTCTTGGTATAAATCCTGTTTCGTATTTTCGCATATTCTCCTTCTTTTTGCAATTTCTCACAACACAACCTTAATAACCACTTTAATCAGCCTTTTCAAAAGTACAACACAAAAGCAGCACCTAGCAAATACGAATACAAAACAATCGCCAGTCGACTGACGAAAACACAAAATTGGTTGCTTCTGTGGTTTTTTAAGGCTTGACTTTCCTTGTTTTATTCACCTTGTAAAAGTCATTTCTGTAGTGAGTTTTCGATTATCAAATACTCCAACTTTGCTACATCTAATTTGCTATTTTGAAATGTTTATATTCCTGAAACTGTCATGATAATTGAAGGAGATTCCGAAAGAAACACTAACAGAAGTAATTCCAGTCAACCCACTTTATATTCAGAAATCGTACCACTATCTTGGCAGTCCTCTTCATGAGTACACTTACCACCTTTGAACAGTAATTTTTACTATAACCACGTTCCCATTTGGTTAATCTCTAAGAATTTCGTATATGCAAATTTTTGCAACTAGTCTAACTCATACAGTAGTCTTTTGAGATCCTACCCTATTGTTAACTATTTGGAGTTAGATTACACAAATTCTATCACCGAGACTTTTGCTGCACCAAAAGATGCTAAACTTAGCTTTAAGGTCCTGAAATTCGTTCAAGACACAAAACGTGCATAGTAATTTGCATACGTTAGAAGATTTCTTATTTACGAATTTTTCTTAGATAATTTTTTTTTTTTTGAATTGTGTTAATAGTACTCAAAACGCCTCCTGTTGTACATTATGGTTCGTCACTGATGTGGTTCTTGCAAATACACAGTTATCCCCCTTGATTCGGTTCCTATGTATTGTGTAGTATTTTTTTTCTGGCTTTCTTCCCTTTAGTTCTCCTGATTTTGCAACCATAAAAGAAAATTCCTCTTGATTAGTAAAGAAATAATTTTTATTGTTATGTAGGTATCTGTATGATATTGTTATTGATTGGAATTTACCATAATTGGGCCATTGTTCGGCCTGTATCGGCCGTAACATCCATTTGTGGATCACTAAACTTAATTATGCACATCAGCCGGACGGTATAACGAGGACTTCGTGGCCAAGCTGGTTAAGGCGTAAGACTGTTAATCTTGAGATCGTGAGTTCGACCCTCACCGAGGTCGTTTGTTTTTGCATCTCTTTATATTTGTGCTTTATCGTCATTGAAACTTTTATGTTTGTGTATTGGGTTTCTCCCAAATCGAAATCATTTAATGAAAAAAAAGTGTACAATAATGGATTTTATAACAGAGTCACTCAACTAATTTTTAGCGAAATTACTTGATAGGAATGGTAGGGTTGATGATAAGTATTTATAAGCCAGCATATTAAGCACAGGATGTAAGATCCGAAGCAAGATGATTTTAAAATGACAGGTGGACGCTTTATTATATTAACACAAACTATTTGATCTTATACTAGAGATGAAACACATATTTTACCAGAAGGATTAAATTAATAAGGTGTATTTAAGTGTGTTTATACAAATCTGTTAAATTTGTATAGCATGAAAGTTATATTTTTGTTATAAATTGTATCAAAACTATACTACATGAAGATTCATATATTATATCAATTCCATAGGTTTACTCTCTTTCAATTACCTACTTGTAGGATTGATAAAATGTAATTATTGAATTTCTGGACCCACATGCTCCTTTGTTTCTTCTGGCTAAATATTAGTCACTCTATTGTGTTAGTTTAAATTCTCTGTAACCACAACACACCCTATTGTCACCCAGCCTCTAATAATACCGGAATTGATAGCGCGGAATCAGCCCACTAGACCCCTTTACGTTATCTCCGCTATGGCTGCAAAATATGCAGCGAAATCCTGCGAAAAATTAAGCTCGATAACGTGATTTTGCAACCGTATCCACACTAATGACAATAGGAAGAGAGTGTGGCGGGAGCATTAATAATCAGAGGGTATAAAAGGGAGTAATGTGGACACGATTAAGGATTTAGGGATATCAAAAGCACTTTCCATATTAAGCGCATCTATCATGGCTCCTACTGTTGCTTCTTCCACTGCCTCTGATTATGAGGAAACAATTCTCAAGCTTGCTAACTTGAAGCCGCTCGGCCACGCCAGCTTCAAGAACGACGCCTTTCTCAAGGAAGGCGTTTCCTGGGCAGACAATCTTCCTCAAACAACCAAGGACAGATTCGCCCGCCACAACATCGACATTTCGGCCGGATACCCTTATGCTCCCGACTCGTCTACGATTCCCAAGTTTGTGGACGAAGCTTTTGCTGTACGTGAGGAAGAGTACCCCTACGTTGAACGTGGGAAGAATGCTGATCCAGAAAAGAAGGCCTTGTTTGGTGCCGCCAAAGAAGTGATTGATTTGACCAAACACATTGGTACTGAGATTGTGGGTTTGCAATTGTCCGATTTGAACGACAAGCAAAAGGACGAATTGGCCTTGTTGGTTGCTGAGAGAGTGGTTGTTTTCTTTAGGGACCAGGACTTGTCTCCTCGCACGCAGCTCGAGCTCGGCCACTACTGGGGTCAAGTGGAGGTGCATCCACAGGTTCCTCGTGTCAGCAAGGAGTTAAACGGGGTGACCACGATCTGGCAGGACTACTACCGCCACAAGTTTGGCCTCAACTTGACTTTCAAGCAGTCAATTGGTGGAAACTCCAAATGGCATACCGACTTGGTACATGAAAAGCAACCTGCTGGTATTACCCATTTGCACAACGATGCTATTCCTAGTGTAGGAGGAGACACTGTTTGGGCCAGTGGGTATGCTGCTTACGATAAGTTATCTCCAGCCTTGCAGCAATTTTTGGATGGGAAAACCGCAATTTACCACTCGGCCCATCAGTATGTGGACAGAGAGAATCCTTTGAGAGGTCCCAAGTTTGTGGAAAGAGAACACCCAATCATCAGAACACACCCAGCTACTGGATGGAAGAGTTTGTTTGTGAACAGAGCCATGACATCTAGGATCGTTGGGTTATTACCCGAAGAGTCCAAGATCATCTTGGACTACTTGTTTTCAATTTTTGAGAAGAACTTGGACATCCAGGTGAGATTCAACTGGAAACCTTCTAAGGAAGGGTTAGGTACTAGTGCTATCTGGGATAACAGAATCTCGCAGCACAATGCAGTCTGGGACCACGAAGGACAGGAACAAAGACATGGAACCAGAGTGACAGCCTTAGCAGAGATCCCCTTCTTTGATCCGGAATCAAAGAGTCAAAGGGAAGCTTTGGGGTTGTCTTTGAATTAGGATGTGTATAAGAATAAAAAGGTAAGAAAGTGATGCAAGAAGCAATGTAGGAAGTACAAAGTAGAGAAATAAACGCTCAAGAGAGAACACAATTCAACCTCCTGAGTGTGAATCTATATATCATTGAATGTGAAATTTTGCAATCTTTGTGTTAAACCTCGATGAGTGAAAAAAAAAAATTAAAAAAATAAAAAAGAGTTTAAATTCAACAAGCTGTAGTATAGCCAGATCTTGTTAAACATCTAAAGCTTGAATGTTGTGTCAAGATTTTTTTCTTGATAATCGTAAATACCGGGTAAGCTCGGCAAGATGTCCCCTGTAGATTAAGTATACTGTATTAGCGAATTCGGGTACAGGAAACACGGGAGATGAGTCATGAATACACACATCACATAGCAACGAGGAATCGAATATTCGATGGATGGTTTGAGAGGTTTAGTCGAAATCCTCCAATCAGCAGCATAAGATTTTTCAGCACAATATGAGCATTTCCAGCACAATATGACACCACATGAGCTTAGCGAGCTCCTATTTTGTCCAAACTTCTTATACACGAATCCACCCGCGAGCGCAAGTGTCGTCTATTCGAAAAGTCGTTGTGTGTTCTTTTCCTAACAAGCAAAGCGATTCTAGACGGGGAGCACTTGCAAACTGCTTAGGAACGTTTTTGGGAGTTGCCCTAACAACCCAAAATTCGGTCTATTTTCTTCGAGATGCCCTTTTGGGAAAGCAGAGAAGAGAACAGGCGTAAGGAAGGGGGATAAACACAAGGCAGCGTGAGAAAAAAAACTCTTGCAGAAGGAAAGTAGTTGGTTTAGAAGTTCTTAGACCGACTAAGCTTTGCTAAACCCTTTTAGTTTCGATATCCGCTAGTTTCTTTCTTTTTATTTTGCAGCCAAGTGTAAGAAAAAGGAATGTGGCGCAGCTTTTAGATATAGGGGCAGTGAAAGTGAGAAAGTTTATTGTTATTGATGAAACTCAGTATCGTATTAGAGATGTTTAATTTTTACATTTAGGGCACATGTTTTTTTGGGTTTGGATGCACAGGATGCTGTATCTAAGGGGTTCGCAACAATAAGGGTATATATATATATATAAGTAATGTATGTACATTGATGAGGTATGTTTATTATATAATAGTTAACAATGGGTTACGCAGCCTTCGTGAGGAGTCCAATGACCCGAGACACGAACCGCAGTTGTCGAAGTCTGCAAGTAGCTTAAAAAACCTTAAGCGGACAAGTTTATCCCAAGAAGCTTATTTTTCTTCCTCAGCATAAATAACCTCCCTTGTCAAGGTTGTACATGCCCGGGTTCTGTAATATATGGTGTTGAATCACAAGAGAAATAATACACGACCGATAATAGGAGCAACAATGGAACCGATCAGTGTGTAATCAACACACCACCTTGAAAAAAATGGCCCAAACAGGCAATTTTTGATTGGTAGATTGGTACACAAATGGGAAAAAGACGTCTAGCAGCAGCAGCAGCAGTTTTTTATTTCTTCCTGGGTATATCCTTTTTTTTTTCCCCAATCTTTTTTCCTTCTTTATGCTTGCCATGTTCTCCATCTCTACATCTCGTCTTCGTGTCCACCTTATCATGTAACCGTCTCATCCCTTTTAGCTTTCACGTGTTAAATCGGTGCCTGCACACCTTGCGGCTCGCCTTTTTGTTTTTTGTTTTTTTTGTTATTTTTTTCTTTCTTTTCTTTCTCTCTCTCCCTTTTCGTTGCCTTTTTTAAATCACCACAAATATAAACAACAGTCACTTCTTCCTTTCCAAATTCTTTTCTAAAAGATATTCACACACATCGAATCAATCGTCAGAGACAGAACAAGCATTGTGGTTGGAGTATATTTTTCAATAAGGATACTTTGCAACAGAAAAAAAAAAAAACGTTTGAGCTGACTTGTTGAACACTTTACCACCTTCATTTTTTTTTTTGTTGATTGGAAAAGAATCCTGATACATCGTATATACACATCATCGTCGTCTAGGTTCGAAATTTCCCACAAGACCTTTAAGCTCCCCATTAACCAATCAATCAATATTATCCCGTTCCCCCCCCCTTTTTTATTTTTACATTGAAAATAGTGTCCATTCCTGTGTCCTGTTCACTCCTTCTCCCTCCCCCCACTATCCACATCAACTATGTCTACCCGTGTCCAGATGTCTTCCAACCCCGCAGCCATCGCCGCGGCCAATGCATCCCACAACAACCCTTCATCGTCCGCTGCCGCTGGTTCCAGCAACGGCTCCTCCACAACCTCCTCTGTAGTAGGCTTGCACTATAAGATTGGAAAGAAGATTGGTGAAGGCTCCTTTGGTGTCATTTTCGAAGGTTCGAATATAATAAACGGCGTCCCCGTTGCTATCAAGTTTGAGCCTAGAAAAACAGAAGCGCCCCAGTTGAGAGACGAGTACCGAACATACAAGCATTTACAAGGCTCCGAAGGCATCCCAAACGCATACTACTTTGGCCAGGAAGGTTTACACAACATCCTTGTCATTGACTTGCTTGGGCCTTCCTTGGAGGATTTGTTTGACTGGTGCGGCCGCAGATTCTCCATCAAAACCGTTGTCCAGGTTGCCATCCAAATGTTGAACTTGGTTGAAGAAGTACACCGCCACGACTTGATCTACAGAGATATCAAGCCAGACAACTTTTTGATTGGGCGCCAGAGCTTGCCGGACGAAAACAATGTCCACTTGATTGACTTTGGTATGGCCAAACAATATAGAGACCCAAGAACCAAACTGCACATTCCCTACAGAGAAAAGAAATCGTTGAGCGGAACCGCCCGTTACATGTCCATCAACACACACTTGGGCAGAGAACAGCTGAGAAGAGACGACTTGGAGGCGCTTGGCCATGTCTTTTTCTACTTTTTGAGAGGCCAGTTACCTTGGCAGGGCTTGAAGGCTCCAACAAACAAGTTAAAGTACGAGAAGATTGGAGACAAGAAGAGAACAACCCCGGCCGTCACTTTATGTGAAGGCTTGCCCAGACAATTTGCCGAATACTTGGACGCTGTCAGATCCTTGCCCTTTGACGCAGAACCTTCCTACGAGGAATACAGAGCGTTGCTCTTGTCCGTGTTGGACGACTTGGGCCAGAGTGCCGACGGAGACTATGATTGGTTACATCTTAATGGGGGTAGAGGCTGGGACTCGTCGATAAACAAGAAGCCCAACTTGCACGGATACGGCCACCCCACTCCTCCAAACGAAAGAGAAAGACGCCATCGCGAACAAAGAAGAAACAGACAACACACCACCCAGGCACAAATCAACAACGGCGCCGCTGGAGGCTCCGGGTTTGGCTCGCCAGGCGCAGGCTTGCAGCAACAACAGTTATCTGCGGCCCAATTGCATCAGCAGAAGTTGCAGCACTTGGTGAATAGGCCTTTGCCCCCAATCAAGCAGGAATCGCAATCAGGCGTGGGTGGTGGAGCCATTTCGGGCAACGCAGCGGGCGCCAACAACGGCATCAACAACTCCATCTCGCAAAACAACTACATGGGCAATGAAATGGTTATGAAGAATGGAACCAATAACAAGTTTGAAGGAAATCAATATGAACAGCAGCAACAACAATTGGATGATGATGGTAAGGGCTTCTGGGCTAAATTGTGCTGCCACTAATTTTTTTGAAATTATTCCCATAATTTTTGTCTTTTTTTTTTATTATTATTATTATCCCCATTTTTCCACCCCTTTAATTTCTGTCTAGTTTTTTTTTTATTATGCATCAAGAATCTTTTTATATAATTTTCCATCCATCCTAGTGCTGCCGAATGTGCCCCCCCAAGTCTAAAACTATTGTTAGTTATTCCATTTTGCTCACCAGTCTTTCAATTCTTAATTCATTACATTCAAAAAAAAAGAAGAACGCGTTTTTAGTTGCCTAGATTAATTTTTCATTACATATAAGGATTCATAACAATATACGAATCAAGTTTCAAGATTTCGGATGGTTGTAGGTGGAGTATGCAATGTATGTAGCAATTGTTTAGTTTTAGTATATGTTTATAACTTTCAAAGTGTATTGATTGCACAGCTATGCTTGGGTATTTGAAAGTTATAATATCTATTGTTGGTATTTATTGTTAAAGGTTTACAATCAAGGTATTGTTATATTTGCAGCCATAAAATAAGGGGAATGAGGGGAATTCTTATGATCTTATGATCTCACATTCTATTAATATCCAGGAAGTTCTCCCTTATACAAGTTATTTATCACGTGTAAACTTTTGCAGCCATTCTTATATTATGGTAATATGAAAGTGAACCAGCTATGAAGATATTAAATGGATCTGGAAGTACCACAATACAACACCATTCTTGTACTCCAATCTATTTTTACTTGCCCCTTCAAAGATCCGCCTTGGTCCTGTAATTAACACATTCTCATACAGCAATTCCCAACCATTCCATTCAAGAGGGTCACAAATAGAGTCATGTGTTGTGTCTTCTGCAGGATGTTGATAGGAGGGTCAACCCGATAAGCCATGGCCCGAATTGGCTTTCCTAAAGTATAAGCTTTTCTTCCTTGATTTTTCTTATCTAGTCCCTTCAATCGGTAGTAAAGAGGAATTTCCATTGAAAGTACAAAAAAAATTAAAGAAAACTTTCATCAAGAAATAAATATTTAAGTATGGACAAATGGATATTCAAGTAGATTCAAATGGATATTCAAGAATATATTCAAGTAGATATTCAAATGGATATTCAAATGGATATTCAAATGGATATTCAAATGGATATTTAAACAAAGTATCCCTAGTATATACCTAGTATGGATACCTACTATATACCTACTATGAATACCTACTATATATCTTGTATGTATTCTGTAACTACTCGCTTCTCCCATAGCTATTCTTCATGGTACGAATCGTGTAAATGACTACATTCTCTTGTTAAAAGTAGAGCGGGGTTAATACCCAATTGGATTCATTTCGCTATTGGAGCTAAACCAAGTTGTAGAGCTAGCATGTACAGGGATTTAAGAATGTGAATTGTAATAACTGTGGCCTACCAATTATAAATCCACACCTATCTACATTCTAATCCACACATCGACTCCTCACATTTCTTACTCATTTGCCACCCAAAAAACTATAAAAGGACGAGTTGCCGCACTTTTTTTAAATTTTTTGGTTGCTCCTCTTTTCTTCAAAAATTTATAACTTCAAAAAAAAAAAAAAAAAAATTACAAAAAATGATGTTTTCTGTTCTAGCAACTGCCATTGTCCTGTGATCTCAGTCATGCAGCCCGATTCTCCATCCACCACCTTTCTAGTTACTTTAGAGGCGCCGACGGAGTACTTAGGCTAACTGTGAATAACGGCTGTAGTACTCAGGTTCAGGACAATTGGTATTACTATTATTAAAAACAAGATGTATGTATTTTCTTTGCCAGATATTGTGGATAGTGCTTATCGGTGATGCGATTTCAAATGCAGGTAGGTTGTGAAAGGTTGTCCTGACGTGACTGGAACGTGCCAGTCAGGGGTTGTAATCGGCCATGATTCTTGGGAGGGTTGTCCTGGCGCCAAGTTGATCGAGAGTTATCACGGAATGGGCAGGAGTAAAACGTTTCCTGACCAAGAGATCTGGTAGTAAAACCGGCCTGTGCGTGTGAGCAAGGTTGTAATTGGTCCTGCGTGACTGCATTTGGGGTTGTTGAACGGGTAAGTGGTGTTTTATGGTTGATGGCGGGGGGAGTATATACATATAAAAGGGTCCTGGTGGTGACATCAGGTCATGAAATGCTCCTGGTTATACCAGGTCAATTGGCCTCTTCACGTGAGTGATTAGGGCAAGGGTTATGCTCCTGGTTGCTACATCTGGTTGCAAACGGATGGACTTGAACGTGATTGTCAAATTGCTTGATAGCTTTCTCCACGTTTTTCAAGACAATTGGCTTTTGCTATTCTGGTCATTGTGATTAGGATTTTGAGTTTATTTGGATCGGGTCTTGCTTGATTAGCCATGTATTTGGTTTTGACGGCTCTGGCTTGGTTTGAAGACGCTCAAATTGGCATAATGGTGCAAATAGTTTTCCTTTAGTTCGTCTGAAGGTTTCTATACAAGTTGGCGCTATCTAGGTAATCAACATGATGTTGGGATTTCTAGGTACACAACTTGGGAAGCAGTACTCGAGTACAAGTACTGGCTTTTTAAAAAGCCGGATGGTTGCTTATAAATATATTATGTAAGGATAGTGCATTTTGTGAAAAGGCTCACTAGAAGCTAATTTTTTGTAAAAATGGAGGGTTGGCCGAGTGGTCTAAGGCGGCAGACTTAAGATCTGCTGGACTGTGTCCGCGCGAGTTCGAACCTCGCATCCTTCATTATTTTTGCATCCTTTTTTTTAAAATACACATCTTAAGATATAAAATACACATTCTATAAGTAAACATTATACTATACTGATAATACAATACTCATTATAGTATACTCATTGCACTGATAAAGAAACAGTAGCTATTTCCTTGACATTCATTTTATAGCTTAATATACTATTTTGACACGCTATAGAAAATAGCTGGAGTAGTGGTAATACCATTCACTATACTCCTACTGTATACCTAATACACCGCTGATTAACAGGAGCATGATTTGCACATATAAATCACCAAATCTAGAAGGTTAGTCTTATTAGCGCTGGACTTTAGGTGTAGTTATGTAGTATTTTGACCGGCTGGTTATAGAAGAGTAACTATTATAATAGTGGTACTTCACAATTTTCGTGCTTAATATTCTCTATTCTTAGTATAAATATGTGAAATAGAACTTCTAAATGGGCAATATAAATGCAACACAAGGTCAAATGTGATGAAATGAAAATGTGAATCATGAAAACGTGAATCATGAAGCTGGGAAGATAAATTCTATCATTGAAAAGTTATATGGTCCTAATTAATGATGGGTGATAGAAATGAATATAAACGTACTGGAAACCTCCACAGTGAAAACTAGTACTGGAAGTATAAGGAGAATGAGTTGTAAAGCAACTTTAAATTGTAACCCATAGCTTGCTTATATATAAGAAAGAAATAGGAAATAGGAAATAGGAAATAAGAAATAACAAATAGGAAATAACAAATAACAAAAGGAGAAATATCAAATATCAAGAAATAAATAAATCAAGATCATTTGAGTACGCCGGGATTATCTCCGATTTCTAATCACCTTTATAAATTTGCGCTAATGGTTAGTAAAAAGTTAGTAATTTGCAGCCATGGTCCTGCAGAAAAGAATCAAGGGACTTCGCAGGGACTTGGTATGGAAGGATAGCAAGAACAGGGAGTGAGCTTAGAGTTTAGTAGTTTAGGACTTCATGAGCTTCACAAGCTTTAATACTCAAGATCTTCAACACTTACACAGTTTAAGAATCTCTGTAGTATTTTTTGAATACTTTTAACTCCTTTAACTCCCTTGTCTATTCTCCCGTCTGACAAACCCGGGAAACTAGTAACCACGGCTGTTACTAATTGACATCTAAACTGATGTAATAGCTTGGTATTAATATATAAATTGGAATAATCTATAGTATATAAACTGCCAAAAAATCATAAATATAAAAAATATATCAATTATAAGCTACATCATGTCCAGAACCATCCACACGATCTCCTCAACCGAAGCCTCTTCCCGAGGAAACTTCCTTACGCAAAACACGCTGGGCGATCTCCAGGACCCGTTCCTTGTGTTTGACCACTTTTCCGGAAACGGAACCATGGGATTCCCAAACCATCCTCACCACGGGCAGGAAACCATCACGCTCATGCACCACGGGCGTCTTTCTCACGGCGACTTCTTGGGCCAAAAAGGTATCTTGCACCCAGGAGATTTACAGTTTATGACTGCTGGTCGAGGAATCATCCACTCGGAGATGTTGCTTCCCAATGAAGACGGCTCTATCATTGATGGCTTACAGTTATGGGTGGATTTGCCCCATGATATGAAAGAAGTTGCTCCTAGATACAGGGACTTGCAAGATTCCGAGATTCCTAGGGAAACTGTCCAGAAAGGGGACGTGGAAGTGAAGATCATCTCGGGGAGTTTCAATGGCGTGGAGGTTAAAAAGGAGTTGGCGTATACACCCATGGAATATTACCAGGTGAAGAGCAAGAACAAAGGGGTTTACGTTCAGAAAACAGATCCGGCCATGAATTACTTTCTCTATGTGTTTTCTGGAAAAATCAGAGTGAAGGAAAACGAAAGTGGTCAAATCTTGGGACACCACCAGTACGCTCTCTTCAACCGGGACGGCGATAACGTGGTTGTGGAAAACATCGAGGACGCCGAGTTCGTCTTGGTGGGAGGTAAGGTGTTGGGCCAGAAGTCGGTGATGCACGGGCCGTTTGTGTTTGCTGAAAGCGACGATATCGATGCGGTCATTGATGATTACCGGTACAGAAAGGGTCGTTTTAGTAATAGTCAGGGGATTTAAATGGGAATTGAATTTCTTCTGAACCTTAAATGGGAAATAGTTGTTGGAATTCTTACCACAAAATTAGTGGCTGCAAAAAAAAATATACTCAAAAAAATTCAACAAATAAAAATACAACAAATAAAAAATACACATGGTGAAATAACCAATACATAACTCAAACAGAAATATGGTAAATACTTGTTGATAAGTAGTACACTTTTGACTAAATAAAAATATAGAAATAGGATAACTAGGAATTCTAATACCCTTGTAGAACCAGGTATATATTGGATGCTCTTATTTCTGTAGATTACTTAGCTAGACACTTCTGAATATGTGAAATTTGAATATCCGTTAACTTTTCTACACATCCAATCTTAAACTATGGTCAAAGTAATAATGTTTTCCGTAGATTCATTTTATTACGAACTCCCTAATTAGGCAATTCTCTGCTTATCGTATACACATATAACTAGAACCTTATCAGTTAGTTCTATGAACACAGGCTCCTTCTTACACATGGATTACCTCTTACACATGGACTGCTCCCATATTCCTCTCTGTATGCTTTTTAACTATCTAATACATGCAAACAGCCTACAGTTTCAAAGAAAACTAACATTTTGGCTGCGAAAAACCAAACGCTGGAAATTCCATAAAAGGATTACATATCTACAATAATACTGTTCTATTCATATAACGGGCTCTTTTTATTAGTAAATGCATTTTAAGGAGAATCTAATATCAATTAGAATATTTTTGTGCTCTTATAATTCACAAGCCAGTTTATTGTTTTCATATCTGTTTGAGATTCTATGAATCCTGATATTTGGCTATGTTAGGGATCTATCCTAGTGTTAGGTCGATTGTTATATACTTGGAATGGTATGTATCTAGTTAATGTAGTACGAATAACTACGTCTATAGTCTACTACAAGCTTAACAGGCTGATATTTAATTCTTTATTGTATACGCCCAGATTGAATTGTTACAGCTTAATCATATCAGATGTGCTGTACATATTAATAAGTCATATATAGATCAACACCAAATAACAATCAAGATAGTTTCAATAGCTTTAAAAGCTGAAATGCTATTTTACATAAAACATTTTTTCACTAATTAAGATTATAAAAATATTTTAGAAAATGGGTGCAAAAATTGAAAAATTGGAAAATCACGAAATTTGAAAAAAAAAATTAACCATTTTCCAGCAGCTTGGAATATTGAGGTATTGCTTTCAAATGTTATAGTATCCATGTTATCTTCAATCTCGGTATTTACTTATCTATACTTACAGGCTCGTCTCTTGTTATCTCAGATAATTAAGTCCTTTGACAAAGCTCAATTAAATGAATTACTTGTATCATTCTATTCATATAATACTACAATATAGTTGGTATTCACCTAATAATTCAACGTTATTTCAAGATTTAGATTCGATTACACAAACAGTTTAATACTTTGCATATAACCTGGTATGTACTTAGAAATGCCGTTTTAAGTTTTGCAGATCTCGGGAATCACTCAAAACTCGGGAATTTCGGGTTTTTCGGAATCCTCGGACTTTTATATCGCATATTTACCTATTCAACATTCTGTATGTTTGTCTCATCTGGTTATGTGGTTATAGGCTTTTCCCGTGGCTTGGCTTAATCAAGAAGAATTTGATCTACGTAGCCATACTTACCGGATTTACCCCTATTAGTGCTTTATTGAGTATCTCTACATCTACATTCTCGCTCTAAGCCTCGTAGTATAAACAAGCTAGGCTATGCAAAGAGTAATAATGATGTAATCTATATGTATTAACAGGTTTTATAGATTATTCATATCTATGTTGTTTACATGTATTATATGAATATATAGAGGAATAGTCCCAAGATGTGTAAGAAGAAGGGAATTAGAATAGCCATGGATAAGACTAAAGAACTAACATCGTATGATCGGTGTTTCATAGTAATACATGTTGCAATCCTGATATGTGTATCCAAATTGCCTAATTAGGACTGCCAAGCAAAGTCCTCAAATTAATTTGCAACCAAATGGCTACGAGCGAAGTGAGTAGTAAGTGGTTAATTCATAAGAATAGGAGCAAGTAGCTAGTAACTAATTCATCAGTAACTAATTCATCTTTGGTTATGAAAGAATATGAAAAAATATCAAAGAATATAAAATATGAAAGATATAAAATATGAAAGAATATAAAATATCAAAGAATATAAAATATCAAAGAATATAAAATATGAAAAAATATGAAAAAATATGATATATGAAAGAATTATAACCATTGAAAGCATAGCAACTCGATACGCTCGTAGCTCGCAGTCAAATGATTGTACCTTCAACACCTACTGTAACAGAAGGAATCGAGGTTTGTAGGTGTTGCTTGTTACACATTCTTAGCTAGTTGATTTCTTATATTTCATATCTACTTATCTAATCTATATACTGTAATACCGATTCAATAATTAATAACTAACTCTCAAAGAGAGTTGGATCATTTCCCCTATAGATGATTTATTTTTCCCAATAATAATAGAGGGTAAGATATATAAAATTATTCTTACCTATAATCTTCTAATTAGTGATTAATTAACCCTCCTCATTTCGTATTTACTAAACAACTATAACGTTTCCAACACTAGAAGATGAAGATAGCTTGATAACTACTTAACAGCTTGACTTCACAAAAATCTGCAAAAAGGCCCGGACAGCTAAAAACATGAAAAATCTGCATGAAATCAGTAAGAGAGCTAAAATAATCGATAGTCATTTAAGTTCGGGCATTTTCGTTATATGTTAATAATCGGGCCTTATACGTTGAAGTCCGGGTCTAAAAAATCTCCGGGTTTCAGTTAAAACGCTAAACTGAGATAAAATCAATGAAAACCGGATGTTTTTCAACTAAAATAAGCTGAAAATCTATGATTTTCAGCTAAAATCAATGAATCAGCTAAACTCAATAAACAACAAGCTAAAAACCGGAGGTTTTTAGCTAAAATCAAAGGTTTAGCTGATACCTCATAAACCTGCTGTTCGCTCAAAATTAATCACGAGATAGCCTGGCTAGCTCAATGGCTAGAGCGTTTGACTTTTAAGTCACACAAAGCGCACTTAAGGTATCAAAAGGTTGCGGGTTCGACCCCCGCGTCGGGCTTTCATTTTTTTGCCGGTAAGCCAAAAAATACAAGAAGAGGAGAATACAAAAGAGGAGATGGAATGAGGAGAATACGAGGGGACCAATCTTACGAGGGGATCGATCATATGGGGAGACCAGTTTTACGGGTATCATTTATAAGTAATCGATGTAACGAGACGAGGGGGGAACCTCACGTGGCGCGCAAGGTTGGCCAAATTGGTCCGTTTAAAGGTCATTTGAGATTCGCAGCCATGTGAAAGTGGGCGTGTGTGCAGGGACGAGGGAGAATGTGGGTCTTGCAGGGGCGAGAAGCGAGGAGGAGTCGAAGAAGAAGGAAGAGGAGAAGGCGAAAGAACCGCGGCTTGGAGGTGGCGGGACGAGACGAAAACGAGACGATTGCGCGAGTTTCTGGAATGTGGGCTCGAGCGCCGGCAGTGATACTCCGAAAAAGCTTTTCCATTTCGGAGATCGGAGTGGCTCGGGGCATTTTTACGACTCTGAGTCAAAGAGTTTGCGGATCTCGGGGAAAGGGAAGTAAAGGAGGGGAGCGAAAAAATCATACGGCCATGCCATACTACAGACTACATACTAGCGATGCCATAATAACCATACCATACTACCATACCATACTAGCGATACCATACTACATACTAGCCATACCAATAATACTATAACCATAGTATGGTTACACCATACTATGGCTACTCCTCCACCTCGGAGCTGCCTCACATCCCTTTGTGGCTAACCCTCGCCTGATGCCAGCTTGAGAAAAAAGTTCATTCCGATATTTTCCGTTTCGGGTAAATCCCTGCCGAGGCTCCCCCGTCCTGTTTCCATACTAATGAGTGTATTCTGATCCTGTGATGATGCTCTATATGCCCTTTATCCTCTCTATGCTCTGTATTCCCTCTATACTCTCTTTATAGTACTTGTATTGTCGATTCCCCCTCGGACTTTGGTCTACCCCAGGAAAATTTTTCTTCCGAGCCCGTTGCTTTTGCCATATGAATCCTCGGCTTTGTGCTACCAAAATGGTATATATAGCGAGCACATCGTGGTTTTTGATAAGAGAAGATAACTAGAAGAAGAAGAAGAAGAAGAATACTAGATAACTAGATAACTAGAAGAAGAATAATACTAGAAGAATACTAGAATACTAGAATAAGAATACACATACTACAAATCCACCATGTCTTTATCAAACGACTTACTATCTTACTCGATTATGAGGAAATATACACCTACACCCACGCCGCCGATCTCCCGCCACCCAGTTCGACTCCCGCTTCCCTCGATCTCGCTTCCTCCGATTATCCAGAACTACTCGTATACCTCGCCGTTGACGGAACACAACTTGTCTCAGCACAGCTCGGGCCTCGGTCTTTTATCGGCTATAGCCCAGCTGTATGCCGAGGAGAGTAGCAGTGCTAGTGCTAGGGCCAGCGGTTCTATTTCCAGCGCTAGTTCGATTTCCAGTACCAGTTCTAGTACGAGTTGTTCCCGTGACGCTGGCGTTGCGGTTTCCAGCACTCCCCGCCGTAGACAACGCCTCGGGCCTTCCTGTGACTCGTGTCGTGCTAGAAAGGTGAAATGTGATGCCAGTATCGAGGTTATAGCTTCTTCCCGGGAAGCGGCCCGTAAAATGCTCGCCCCGGGCCAGTATACCGAGCTTTGTCTTGGAAGTAAACTCGCTCTAGGAAATCACACCCATTACGTTCTTCTGAATGAGAAACTCATTCGGTTTGCTAGTTGTAAACTGTGTAATAGTAAACGCCTCGATTGTTGTTTTTCCACGGGGTTTACAAAGGAGGATATCATTAGTAATAAGAAACCAAAGAGGAAAAGAGAGTTGAAGAAGGAGGAGGAGGAAAAGGAGGAGAAGGAGGAGTGTGGGAGAAAGTCGTCGTGTGTGTCGTGTCGCAGGAGAAAGGTGAAGTGTGTGTTTAATGAGGAGATGGGGAAGTGTGAGGGGTGTAATAAGAAGGGGAGTGAGTGTGTTTATGGGAAGATGAGGTAGCAGGTGGTTATGAGGTAGCTACGAGCGAGCTACGAGCACTATGAGCCAGCTACGAGCGCTATGAGCGAAGCTCATAGCATAGCGAGTAGCTAAGGCTCATAGTGTGAGTAGCCGTCGCGAGTAGCGTGTCTTCAGGATATAAATGCCTTATTTTGGCCTTAAATGGTCATAAAATGCCTTAATTTGGCCTTAAAATGGTCATATTTTCATAATTTGGCTTAAATTTGGCCTTAAAATACTTTGAAATAGCCTTGAAATGTTAAAATTTGGTCTTAAAATGCTTTAAATGGTCATATTTTCATAATTTGGCCTTAAAATGACCTTAAAAAGGTATAAAATGCTTTAAAATGGCCTTAAATGCTTTAAAATGGTCTTAAAATGGTTATATCTTCATAATTTGGCCTCTAAAAGGTATAAAAAGCTATAATTTGACCATAGCTACAACTTACTTCTCGTGGCTTTAAAAAGCAAAGCACAAATCACATACTCATGGTTACTTGGTTTACGCAAAATTGATAGATATTAATAGGAACGGTATAGGGAAAATGGATGCCATTCGTGGTTTGTAAATGTAGAACGTAAATTACAATTTGATTGGAATAATTGTAAGATTTGATATTCCTATCAATAAGTAAAAGCGTTTTGAAATCCCAGAAATGAATAAGGAAGAGAAAAGAGAATACCGAAGATAAGAGAGTAATAAGAGAATACCGAAGATAAAAGAGAATAAGAGAATAACGGAGTAATAAAAGAGAATAACGAAAAGAGTTATAAGAGAATAACGAAGCGAGTTATAAGAGAGCAATAAGAGAATAAAGAAGAGAAGGAAGAGAAGGAAGAAAATAAAGAAGAAAATAACGAAGAGAAGGAAGAAATAACGAAAATAAGAAAGAGAAGGAAGAAAAAACGAAGAGAAAGGAAGAAATAACGAAGAGAAGGAAGAAAATAACGAAAACAAGAAAGGAAAGAGAACGAAGAGAACGAAGAAAAGAAGAGAATACCGAAAATAAGGACAAGAATGAAGAAAATAAGAGAATACCGAAAATATTAAGGAATGTTCTTATGAAGGAATAGCTCGAGCTATAGAAAGAAATATTATGAAGATGGCTACAAACCCATTTATATATAGTAGAGGATCATCTATTATATAGTGTACAAGTATAACTAATGAATAAGAAATCCAAGTTCCTCCTGATTTGATCGTGATTACAATTAGAGTATGGAATGACTAAGAATGGAATAGATAAGAAATAGATAAGAAATGGAATGGAGTTAAGAAAAGGAGTTAAGAAGTGGCTAAGGAATGGGAAAAGACTCGCGATGAGCTACAGCGAACCCGGGAACTACCGTTTCCCTTTGTGAATTCGAATTCTTTTTGAATTCTTTGTGAATTCATTCTTTTTGAATTCATTCTTTTTGCTTTTCAAGTCCCTTAGTTGGCCGAGGGTCCGAGAGGCATTTGGAAGTCCGAGAAGGTGAAACGGCTATGCACGTTCCCATATCCTGACGAGAGCCATGTGGACTTTGCAGCCATGTTGATATTTCGCTCTCTTTGGAATTAACTATTGCACTTTGTATTTTCCAGCGTTAAATTTCAACTCTATGCAACCTCTTTTTTACTCGAGTGGCATTTGAGTCATTTCGAGTACATGCCGGGTGCACGCTGTGAATTCTCGAAAAAGCGATGATTCCGACATATTTCAAAGAATTTACAGAATTTGAACAAGGATTTCGCTAATTTCTTAATTCCTCCGAAACTCAACCGACTGTATCTGATGTTTTCTCGTATGTTATTCTAGTCATGCTTTCATTATAGTTCGATAAAGGATATTCTACGATTCTTTAGCAAGTCATTAGCTAGTCAAAAAGCACTCTGATGTATTAGCTAGTCATTAACATTCTGATTTTTCTTTAGCTACGATTCTTTAGCACTCTGATTTTTCTTTAGCTACGATTCTTTACCATTCTGATTTTTCTTTAGCATTCTCATTTTCTTTAGCATTCTGATATATATGTTTCTTTAGCATTCGCTTCGCTCACAACCATACCTGACATCTCAGTCATGTCTTCTCGTTGGCATGTCATTTATAAATCATTGAATCCACCATCTACATTCTCCACATTTCATAGATATAAAAATGCAACCTCAACTGAAACAAATGCAACCGGGTGTTTTCTCGACAAACAGATTCTACACAAAGTGAAGAATAGAGTTACTATCTCATCTCTATATCCCTCTATATCATCCCTCTATTCCTCTCTCCCTATCCTACCTTATCTATCTCTCCCAATTAGGAACCAAGGAACCTGCAACCAGCTGTCACGAAGTCTTTGAAACCGCACCGAAACAACTACACAACACAACCCTAACATAACATAACCCAAACATAACCCAAACACAAGGCGGTGGAAAGGGAGCACACCTCTTACATAATACGTCCCACATTTTCGCATTACATAACAATTTCCTCTTTCTCTTACATAATCCACCTTATCATATAAAGACCCCATCCCGCCCTTTTTCACACCCTCCAAGCAAGATGGACAATGCACGTGGCAGTGTGGTGGGCAACGTGTGGCCGCCCCAGCTTGCTATGAATGACCAACAACTGCTCCAGCTCGCGTCTCCCGCGTACCGCTCCCCTCACATCCACCCGTATGCCTTGCACCTTTCCACCCAGAACACGCTTAGCCAACCCACGCTTAGCCAACCCACGCTTAGCCAACCGCTTACCACGAGTACCCATGACTCTGTGAAAACGCCGCCGTCCCCGCCTATGCCGCTGGGCATTCCGATCCCCGGGACCGGCTCGCGCCCGCCAACCACCCCGGTCAACACCTGTTTCCACTCGCCGTGCACGCCCCCGTACCCGTTACTCACACAGCTCCCGACCCCGGTTCTCACGGCGACCCCGGTTCTCACCGCGGGCGCGCTGCTTGCCGGTACGCTGCTGGTGCTGCTGTTCACCTCGGAACTCGACATTGCCAAGAGCCGGAGCCCGGAATACACGCACGACGGCGACCGCGTGGTGTCGGAGTACCGCCCGGCCCGCCGCGGCAGCTTGCTCGGCAAGCGCTACGTCTCCAACCCCATCCAAGCGGCCTCCATATCGGAACTGCCAACGGATCCCGGCACGCAGCCGCACCAGCGCGTCTACCACGTTGCCGGCGCGCGCTACGAGTTTTGCGAGGAAATCGGCGCAGGCAATTTCAGCAAAGTGGTGCTTGTAAAGAGCGAAGACGGGAAACTCTTTGCTATAAAAATCATATCCCCGTCGTCAGAGTCGGGAGAAAACCACGCGGAGTTTGTCAAGCGGGAGGTGGAGATTTTACGGATGTTGCATTTTCCTAGTATAGTGAGGTTGCTTGGGGAAAGCGATATCGATAGAGATATCGAAAGAGATATCTCTGAAAGAGATATCGAAGGAGATATCGGAGATATATCTAAAAACAATCTTTCTAAGAGAGATATCTCTGATCTTTCTAAGAGAGATATCAGAGATAAGAATGAAACGTCCAAATCCGGAGATATTTCCCAAAACGGCAATTCCCAAAATGGAAATCACAAAAGTTATACCGATAACAGAGAAGTCTCCAAAAATGGGATTTCCAGAGATGTCTCTGATATTTCCGATATTTCCAGAGATGTCTCCGACATCTCTAGAAACTCGCTTCTCCTCCTCAACTACTCCCCCGGAGGAAACCTCCTTGAATTCTGCACCCTAAACCCCCATAAAACCCTCGAATACTGGCTAGTAGTCCGTAGAATCATCGCCGAGTTAATCATCTCAGTCCATTATCTCCACCTAAACCTCGTTATCCATCGAGACCTTAAACTCGAAAACGTTCTTCTTAGCGGAAATTACTCCGAATTAGTGGAAAACACACTTACCCACTCCCCTCTTCCCCTTATAAACCTCACGGACTTTGGGATGCTGAAGAAATTGGATTCTCCTCAGCAGCTTCTTTCTACAAGGTGTGGTTCTCAGGACTATATAGCGCCTGAGTTACTTATGGGGCTTGAGTATAGCGGTTTCCTTACTGATTCCTGGGCTATAGGGGTTGTAATATATTCGTTTTTGGAGGACCGGCTCCCCTTTGACGTTCCTCCCGCTAGTTATACCCCAGTAGGTGTTTCTCCCTCGGTAATGCGCCGTAAAAGAACCAAAAACAACGTGGCTCATCGCGTGGCTATGATAGACTGGGATTGGTATACTTTGGCCGAGACGCTTGAGGGGAATGTGGATGAGGAGGTGAAGAGTATTATGAGGGATTTGAAGCGGTTGGTTGAGGGCTTTTTGGTGAGAAAGGATAAACGGAAATGTATGGCCGATGTGGTGGACCACGTGAGAAGTTGGACTGATATGAGTTATGATTAATGAGTGTATTATAAGAGAAGAAAAAATGAATGAAAGAAAGAAAGGAAAGAATGAAAGGAATGAAAAGAATGAAAAGTATAACTAAATTGAAGGAATACGAATTTAAATTGAAGGAATACGAATTTAAATTGAAGGAATGAAAAGAATAACTAAATTGAAAGGAAAGGAATACGAATTAACTGAAAGAATACGAATTTACTAAGAATACGAATTTACTAAGAATACGAATTTACTAGACGAATTTACTAAGAATACGACTAGGTACGAATTTACTAGGAATACAAATTTACTAGGAATAATTTTAATATGAATTGAATTACAGAACGTATATTTATAACATGAACAAAGAAAGCATATATATTAATACCACACATGATACAATAATGTAGTAAAAAAAGATGAAATTTTTTTTGCAGCCAAATTTTGCAGCCATTCGGGATTTATAGGTGAGCGAATCTACGAGATATAGATGAAGTGATTCTATGAAAGTAATATAAAAGATATAAGGTGTATACTATCGTCGCATCGAATATTATTCGGGAGTGTAATACTAGTTTTCTGTGTGTTTCTATTAGTGTTTTGTATTTCTGTGTATTTCCTATTTCTATGCATTTCCTATGCATTTCCTATTTCTACCTAGACTCAAGCTATATCACTTTCTGTAAGTCTATCTGGAAATATTGTCATGGATTACTGCTATTCCATAGACTCCTTTCATTATCGCCTAGCCAATAAACACGTCAAAACGTAAACTATGCATTATAAAAAAAGGAATACAACTAGTCGTTGTGTTCATGGTTTTACAGTATCGTACACATACTAGTGCTGTAGTACACTTTCAGTAGTACTAGTACTCGGACAAATCACCTTAATCCTACTCACCTTCTTCCTACCACCTTGACAGATTCAGCCCTTTATTTTTTGGACCGTTAACTCTGCAACTATGGTTATTGCTGTTCCTACAGATAAAAAGATTCGAAAGCTTAAAGTTGAAGTTCTAAAAAATTATCACTAAAAAATTAGCCTCTAATTAGCCTCTAAATAGTCTCACATATTACAGCCTCACTAATTATAACCTCACTAATTCTCACATCGTTGAAAAATCCTCCCTAAAATATTATCACATCACTAAAAATCCATCGATTTTTCGCGTTCGGCTCTATTTTCTCGATATTTCTCGCGCTGTTCTCGTTATTTCTCGACATTTCTCGCGCTGTTCTCGCTATTTCCCGCCATTTCTCGCTGCAACTTCTCGCTATTTTCTCCCGCGCTTCTCGCTATTCTCTCGCTATTCTCGCTATTCTCACTATTCTCACCATTCTCGCCATCCTCGCTACGCGCCAAATAAAAACAACTCCACCATCAAGACACTTCTCTTGTAAGCATCAAGGACCCGCTGCATCCGTATCGTTTCCAGGAGACCTTCCATCCACCACACCCCGTTTGATCAAAGGATTCAAAATACAAGAAATACACGTTGTACCGGCGTTATAAAGATTTCCATTTGAAGTTTCAGAACAAGAGGTTTTCGTTAAGATTTCAGAGAAGGTGATTATAATTAGGATAATTGCTGGGTATTCAGATTGTATTCGTTTTAGGTGTATTCATTAGATACAATTAGATATTGAAGAAGAAAGTAAAAGTGTTTAACTGAGGAAGAAACTGAAGAAACTTAAGTGCTTTTTAACCATTCAATAAACTATTCAATAAACCAAGAAATTAAGAAAAAGTACTCATTAACTATTCAATAAACCAAGAAACTTGGAAAAGTGCTTTTTAACTATTGAAGAAACTTGAAGAAACTCATTAACAAACTATTACTATTGAAGTACTCATTAAAGTGATCATTGAAAAAGTGCTTGTTAACTAGTGAACTACTTATAAACTATTGAAGAAACTAAGAAACTAGTGAAGTACTCATTAAATAAACCATTGAAGTACTCATTAACTAGTGAACTACTTATAAACTATTGAAGAAACTTGAGTAACTCATTGAAGAATTATCACGTTCATCTCGATTCACGTACTCACTTAATAAACTATTGAAGTACTCATTAACTATTCAACTGAAGAAAGTGAAAAAAACTAAGAAAGTGAAAAAGTACTCATTAACTATTGAAGTGCTAACTATTGATTCACTTAATAAACTATTCAAGAAACTATCCAATAAACTATTCAATAAACACAACTATTGAAGAAACTCATTAACTATTGAATACTATAGAATCTCGATAAGTTCGATTCACTTAATAAAGTACTCATTAACCAGTGAATACTATTAAAGTACTCAATAACCAGTGAATACACTTGAATCTCAATTCACTTAATTAACTATTGAATCACGTTTTAACTAACCAGTGAATCATTTCATCTCGATTTACTCAATTAACCAGTGAATAAAATTGAATCATTTCATCTCGATTCTCTTAAATAATTATTGAGGGAACTATAAACTATTGAAGAAACTATAGAATCAATTCACTTAATTAACTATAGAAGAACCTATTCAATAAACTATAGAAGAACTATAGAAGAACCTATTGAAAACTATAGAAAACTATTGAAAACTATTGAAAACTATTGAAAACTATTGAAAACTATTGAAAACTATAGAAAACTATAGAAAACTATTGAAAACTATTGAAAACTATAGAATTTCGCTACGCTCAATTCACTTAACTAACTATTGAAAACTATAGAAAACTTTTGAATCTCGCTACGCTCGATTCCCTTAAATAACCAGTGTATCACGTTCATCTCGCTACGCTCGATTCACTTACTCATCTCGCTTCGCTCGATTCGTTAGTTCATTGCTCGCTTCGCTCACAATGAACCTTCCCCACATAACAACCAACATCATCCCCCTCTCAACCCTCCTCAAATTCCACACCCAAACGGCCTACCAAAACATCACCACCACCATTGAAAACCTCGCAGCCACCCACAACCTCCCCGATACCACCCGTAAGAAACAATTCCTCGCGCTTATCATCGAGCTCCGTAGCGACTTTGTCAAGCTCTATACGCTTGTGAAATGGGCAGCCAACTCAAAAGATATCGCCAAGTTTGTAGACCTCCTCGCGTGGCTCCGGCTCCAGGAATTCAACTTTGACCAGCTCTCGTTCCAGCTCAATGCACTTAATTCGTTTTCGGGTGCTAAACTCCCGAACCCGGACCTACACACGGCTTTAGAAGTGTTATTTAAAGAACGGCCTCAACTCCCTTCGTATAACTATATCGCTCCTCGTAGGATTTCCCCTGAGAAAACACTCGAGGTTCTACACGACCTTAACTTGGTTCTTCTCACGCGAATGGCCTTGATCGAGTTACCAGTGGGATTATCTGAGTATAGTGTACGTGATGGGCGGGTTACATTTACCGTACCCGACGAATTCCAGGTAGCTGTAACAGTAGCCTCGGAAAAGATCGACGAATCCTCGCCGTTCTACTTTGTAGACTTTAAGTTCCTTTTTGGAATGAACCCCGAAACACGCCTTGTCACGCCCCGAAACAGCAAGATCGCCACGTTTCTCCCGAAACCGGCGCTTGAAACGTTGGAAAAGGCGGTAAATACTTCGTTAGCGTCCGAAAACCCGCTAGGGTCTATGTACACGCTTCTTCACCATTATTCGGCGGCTTTCAAGGTTTATCTTATTTCCAGGCAGCTTCGTGAGCTTGCAACGTCGAAATGGCGGGGAAACGTGCAGCATAAGTATAACGGGAAACCCACGATTCTTCTTAATTACTGGAGTAGTCAATGGGCGTCGAGGGGCTGGAGGTCGTTTGTGGAGATAGGAATAGACAGGGAGTCGCAGTTGGTGTATAGGTGGTTTAAGGATGGAATGTACCAAACTAACACTAGCGCAGCTAGTGTTAGTAGTACTAGTGCTAGTAATAGTAATAATAACAGAGGTAGCACTAGCTACGCTAGTACTAGTAATAGCACTAGCACTAGCTTCGCTAGCGCTAGTTATCCCATTCTCCCCCCCAACGACGACCTGGACCTTTCCCTCGATCTCATTCTCAGCGGAATAACCTCCCACCACGCCGAACTCCTCATCCATTCCATCCACGATAAACTCATCCATTCCTCCGCATCCGTACAGTTTGTGAGTCCCACGCAGCTTCTCGTTAAACTCTCGCCTAACAAGTCCACTGTGTTCTCGCTAGATTCCATCTCAGGCCATTTCTACTTTGTAGACCCAGCTCCATTAGAAACACAACTCACCAAACGCATCAACCTGCCGCCTTCTTCCTCTTCGGGAGAAACAGGTATGATAAATAACATCATTGAATGCCTTACTGCTCTCCAGCTCGAAACACACGCCAGGGAACTCCACAGTAGACTCACGACCACCGGCTGGATCTCCAACGAGCTCATCAAGCTCGCAGAAAGCGAAACCAGTAAACTCAGCAGCCTGGTGTGTAAACTCCGTTTCTACCGCCGGCGCAACTGGCTCTCGTCGTGGTTTCTCATTCTGGTGGTGCAGCCGTTTGAAAGCGCTGCGAGCTGGTGGGTGGCCCGGATCCGTATGATAAGCGGAGAATGGCGTGTAGAATGGTGTGCTGAGATAAAGAGCAGTGCTACGAAATATACGTTTTACCTGACGCTTTCCACGCTTGCCTCGAACCTTATAATCGACCATATGCTTCTTGAGGAACTTTCCACGAGAAATATCCGGTTTTTAAGCGATAAGAATGGTACGGCCTTTGCCCAGCTCTTCGACTCGGATTCTCCTCATACCTACCAATCCTCGCTTCTTCTCTATAACGATTTAATTCCCGTACATAACTCGCTGGCCACGCTTTTCCTCCAGATCCGTCTTCATACTACGACTACGACCATGATGACGCTCCGGCTCGGGGGGAAACTCCGGAACGTGGCTATAGGCTCGCACCTCGGCTCGCACGTTCCTGGATTAACTGTGTATAATGACCGTTTTGAAATCGTAGACGAAATCAACTTGACTGCTACTATGGACGATGAGACCAGAAAGAACAGGCTCTTGGACCGCGTGTTTGCCACGTTGGACCGGCTTTCGGCTCTTGTTAGTGTATTGGACGAGCTAGCTAAAAGCGGAGCCCGTGTGGTTAATTGCTCCATAAAAGAAGTGAGTGTGAATGTGGAAAACCAGACGTACGTTGTAGATTTTGAAAACGGCGGCGAAATCCGACTCGCTAGTGAAGCTGCGTCCAAAAAAGATAACCTTATCCAGGTGTTTTTGAAGATGTTGAACGATGAGACCCCCAAATACGACTTTGCCGCGTCGTTCCGCTACATCCAGCGGCTCCAGCCCGTGCTTGAGTCTGTTCTTGCGATTTCCCAGACGTTTTCCTCTCCCAAACTCTCCAACGGGCTCCTGCGCGTCAACTTTGAAGTCAAGGTGTGCCACTTGAACTTGGTACAGTACGTGTACTATTTCAACTACCCGAACCCTGCTAGTCCCAAGAAAATCCTCAGGGATAAACTCTCGGTGCTGCTTTCGTTCAAAAGGAACAAGTTTGCAAAAACTCAGACCCAAATGTTCAAGGTTTCGCTCAAGGATAACTTCAACTCGCGGAATCTCAAGTACAAGAAACTCTTTGAGACGATTTTCAAGGAGTTGGCGGAGTTGGAGATGAAGACAAGAAAGGTCACCAAGTTGAACTACGACTTCTTGGTGGAGCCAGAGGTGGTGAAGGATGTTATGGATAGGATTAGTTCGTGTTTTCAGAGGTATGAGGAGTAGCGGAATGTAGAATAGTTAATAGATTAGCACACATTTACGAGCGAAGCGAGTAAATGTTTTAAAGACCTCTGTAAGATTTACAAGCAATTTACGAGTAAAGCGAGTAAATGTTTTATATTTCGTAAAATGTTTTAAAGATTTCTGTAAGATTTACAAGCAATTTACGAGTAAAGCGAGTAAATGTTTTATATTTCGTAAAATGTTTTAAAGATTTCTGTAAGTGTGTTAAAGACCTGTAAGATTAATATTCAACTTTAAATGTGTATTTCCTTCTTTTAAGTCATATTCATAAGTTTAAATATATCTTTACCTTTATAAGTTCATATTCATACGTTTAAATCTGTAGTTACCTTCATTATAAGATTTACTCGCTTGCTCGTAAATATGCCATTGCTATTATATTTGGATACCAGCTTACTATTTAGTTTCATATACGCTTCATATACGCTTCATATTTCATGATCTCTTAATTCGTATATATCCGATATAACTCAACAAGTATACGATAGAACTATTGAATATTCTACAAGTCAATGCTTTCCATAATCACAGCTATAAAATCTTTCGCAGCCAAATGAATAAAATTTACGAGCAAACATTTAAGAGCAAAACTTTTACGAGCAAAGCGAGTAAATGTGTCTTTACCTTATTTGTAAGATTTACAAGCAAAGCGAGTAAATGTGTCTTTACTTCTGTATAAGATTTACAAGCAAAGCTAGTAAATCTTTGCTCGTAAATCTATCTTTACCTTCTTTGTAAGTTCACATTTACTCGCTTCAAATTTATAAGTTTCATATTTACTCGCTTCACATTTTGATATCTTTCATATCTATTCTTTAATTCCTAGTATTTCTCGATATGATAACTCAAAGGTGCAACAAGTGTGAACAAGTGTTAAGAATTGAATGCAATTTTCAAGTCGCCATAAAAATTTTGCAGCTTAAATTTCGCAGCTTCTAAATTTTGCAGCCAAATAAAATTGACATTTATTGACATTTCATGAAAAATGAATTTATTGTCATACAACTGATTATACTTGTTATGTGATGGTAATACCTAAAATGAACCTTTTGATCTAAAATCAGAACAAAATGATAATCTCCAAAATTTTAATTTACCTAATACATGCTAAAACTAATAAACTAATAGAAAACTAAAAAACTAATAAAACCACGAAAAAACATAAAAATCAAAAAACCACGAAAACTACGAAAACTCATAAAAGTCATAAAAAACTAAATACTAAAAACCAGAAAACTAAACTAAAAACTACAACTCACGAATATTCAATGGACTTGATTTATAAAAGTATTTCTACAAATTAAATATTCTCATTGTTTTAGTAGATTTAATTTAGGTAATACATTCTAGTAAATCATATAATCGTTGTTACTATAAATATTCATCCTATAGCTTTATATGTGTAGTCTTCATGTCTTGTTACATTAATACAGGAATCTCATAAACTCACTTCGCTCGAGTAATCGAGTAAATTCATAAACTCACTTCGCTCGAGTAATCGAGTAAATTCATAATCTCGCTTCGCTCGATTATTCGCTTGAATAATCTCATAATCTCATAATCTCGCTTCGCTCGATTATTCGCCCGATGAATTTCGTAATCTCGCTTCGCTCGATTACTTAAAACCCCTCAAGAGCCCTCAACGCCTTCTCCAACCTCTCTATTCCAACCTCATACCTATTCTCATCCACAACCATATCCAGAGTCAACCGCGACAAACTATCCACAATCTTCTCAATCAACTGTTTCTCCTTCATGGGCAAATTCAACTTATTAAACTCCTCTCCGATAATCGTCCCATTCATGCTCTCCAAGAGATTAATCAACGTGGTGTACGTAAACGGCTTTAATTCCGTCTGTTGCAGTCTTCTCTTCAGCTTGCGCCTGCGCGTGGTTCCCGACGACTTCTTCAACTTGGAAGGTTTATGAACAAGTTCCGGAGGCCCAATGTCGTAGTAATCGTCCGTAGCTTCGGGGAAATTGGTCTGGGCGGTGGCAAAGTTACCGTAGTCCATGCTATCCGGTTTAAACGTATCCTGTTTAAACGTATCCTGTTTAAGCGTATCTTCCTGTAACGCATCCTGTTTAAACGCATCTTCCACGGCAGTAGATGGAGAAAGCACGTTTGTACCTGTACTTGTATAAGTATGCACGGTATTTCTTCTCGGGTCGGATTTCATGGAAATCGTCTTTACAATGCTATCACTCGAGTTTTCGCTTCCCTCTGAAACCTGGGCAAACTGAATCGAGCTCTTCTTATGGAACGTGGGCATTTCTCCCTGTGTTTCCTTGGGGTCTTCTATGGAATTGTTAGGGTCAGAGTATCGAGACGAGGTCTGGGTATTTACACTATTGGAATGGGAAATTCCCACGTATTCATCCTCTTTCAACGCCTTGATTTGAGGGTTTTCCATTGGTTCGTGCTGGCTTGTTTCACTCGCTCCGGAATAACTAGTATCGATTTCTAAAAGACTGGTAGGACCACGATAACTTGGATCTACTTTTGATACCTTTGTATCCGATTCATTCTCATGAACAGCAGATAAAGGGTTACGATTCTGGCCAGTTTCAGGAAGCGGCGATCTCTTGGAATGGTTCGGATTAGAAGGAAGCGGGTGTTGTTGAGGTGATCTGGTTTCTTGGTAATGTTTCGAAGAGCCCTCGATCGGCGATATTCTGAGAACTTCCGATCTCTGGGGAGATCTGGACGCATGGTGGGATTGTGGACTATAAAACACTTCCTGGTCCGTATAATACGGTCTTTGACGTGGACTCGATGTAAGGGCCTGTGGATCTCTGGATCCCTCGAAAACAGGAGTGGTTCCGGAAACCGCCAGCTTCGACCTTCCATGTCCTCTTTTCTCTCTAGAGTCCTCGTCGTGTTTGTCTCTTCTGGGCGATCTCATGGGAACCACCTCGACATCGGTCCTGTACTTGTAGTCAGGTCTCAACTCGTCTCTGGACTTGTTTGTGACGAGTTTGGTTTCCACGATGGAGGACGCGTCCAGACGTTCGTCGTGGTCCTTGTTGATCAACTTCAAGTTACCGAAATGAGCCTCGCCCATATCGTCCACGTTATCGATCCGGGCAGAGTAGTCTGAGTAAGTCGACGTGTACAGGCCTCTTTTGTTGATTCCCCTAGCCACGGGCTGGAAAGAAGACTGAGAAACGTTTCCTGGATTGGGAATAGGGAGAGTATGACGGTCATAGGACCTAGAAGACTTTCCAGAACCACTGGATCTGTCAAAGGAATGGCTGGATGAGTTTGGAGAACCGGATGTTTCTTCTGTAAGTTTAAGGGGAATCTCATGACGTGGAGCTCTGTGGGTGTTATGGGTGTTCATGTTCTGGGTGTTCATGTTCTTCAAGTTTCTGGGATGTGCTGGATTACCATGATTCGCTTGGCCTCTCTCTTGAGGGCGTGCTGGAGCAGACCTAAGGTTTCCCGACATACTGGTTTCACTACGAGTGTAGGAGAACTGGCTTTCATTGTCGGAATCCATGCTTTATAAGGTGTTTTTAACTTAAGATTTGGAGCTTTTTAGTGGCTACAGGGTGTGTTGTTATTGTGGCTTAAATAGGAAATCTAATCTACAACTGCTGGCACCACGATGCGTGCGGTTTCATGGAGATTGGATAGAACCACTAGTTGGAACCAGTGTAGTTTAGCTGGTGGCAAACAAGAGACAAGAGACAAGATAAACGACAAGATAGCAGAGTCACAGATACAAAGATAGCAGAGACACAGCCTGTCTTCTGCACGCAATCTATTTACTGTACGCCGCATGGTCGTGGCGTCTATTTGCTTTCTACCGTAGTGGGACGGGTGCTGGCCAGAATAGGGTTTAGCTTAAAGTGTAAACCTAAATGGGATTGGTTACGGACTTGCTTGCTGGAAAACTGAAAAGCGGCCAAGCGAAGAAGTGGTTCGGAATAAGGTTGATGACTCTAGGACTAATACCTAGGGTTTACCACTTTTTGCAGCCATCTTAAAAATAACAGTACTTTGTAACCGTAGTTTCTGTAGTATTTCCTTAATAATTGGACTTCTCATGTATCATTGCTGGATTCAACGGTTTCTCCTTCACATATTTGCTTGAAACGTTGAAATGTCTTGCCAACTGAATCTAATTTATCCATTCAGGATCTGGGTGATAACCCAGATCCTGTAGATACAAGAAGACACGAATACACGAATACACGAATACACGAAATCGAAATTACCTATAATTCAAAAACAAATCAAATACAAATCAAACAAAACCTTATCTTCAACTATCTTGTAAACAATCTTCATACTTTTATAAGCAACTTCTTAAGCTACCTCTTATAAGCTACCTTGATACTTCTATAAGCTACCTTCTTCTTCATCTCAAAACATCCAATCTTCAACACATCATCGGATGTCCTACGTCTCCTACCTTAAACTCACCAAACGACTAAGTAAACCGGTGCTGGAACGCTTACTTTCTGAGATAATCACCTCCAACCGACTGCTCCAGAGAAACCCACAGACATTACCCCTCCAGAACGACTTCAATCTCCCACTCCAGCCTTCCAATACCAGTTTGGAGAAATCACTATGGAAGGTTCTAAACAAGAACAGAAAGAGTTTCACAAGCAGCTCCGCCTTGGTGAACCAGTTCATTCTAACTCGGCCAAGAAGCACCGAGATCGATAAGTTATTCGACGTGGTTCTCGAAAACACAAGGTTATCGCCCGTGACCTCGCTAGTCCACTTACTACTTGAAAACGGAGACTACCATAACTGCTTCAAGCTACTCGACTTGACTGTGCGATCTTCCGAGTACCAACGTCATCTAAAGTCCCAGCTTCTACGCCGGTGTACCCAGCTAACCCTCTTAACACTTGTACTATCTACTTTCCAAACACTCTGGCTCCCTCTAGTACTGCCCTTGTTCTGGCTAGCTCTCAGCTCTACGTGTGTATTTGGCAGTGCCATGGGTCTTTTCCGGGCCCGGGTCTTGGACGGCGCCACCAGAGTCAAATTCAGACCATATACCGGCTTGTACTACCAGTATCTCCACCAAACGGAGCTCCTCTACGTCAACCGTATAGTGACGCACTACGAGGAATTTAACGAGGTCAATGTACGCAACTTCCACCACATCAACGTCCGAGCCTACGCTTCTCTCAATACGGCCCACGGAGAGTGGCACGTGGAGCCGCCGCTAGCTGAGGGCCATGACGACGAGTTGCTGCAGTTTATACGTTCCCAGATCCAGTCTCGTAAAATGGTGATCACCAATTTACCAGAGGAAACCGCGTTTATAGAGTACTATATGGACCAGAACGCACGCTACGCCTGGGCTGAGCCGGACCAAGACCCGGCAGAGATCCTGAAGTTGTTAAGGAGCTGATTTGAGAAACGTACGTTAGCTTTATATTCACCTCCATGAGATCAAAAATATCGTCTTCTTCATCATCTTCAGTCTTACATCTACTGAAATTCACAAGATCTTGCAGTCCCTTGAAATGTGATCCCGTCCAGATCTGCCTAGATGTTTATTAACCTGGATATGAGGCTGGATATGAGGCTAGGTATTAAGCTGGATATCAAGCTAAATATGTATGCTAGATATGTATTAATCTAGATATGAAGCTAGATATGAAGCTAGAAATGTATGCTAGATATGAAGCTAGATATGTATGCTAGATATGAAGCTAAATATATATTACGCTAGATATGTATTAACCTGGATTTATATGCTAGATATGTATTAATCTAGATATGCATTAACCTTCACTTGGTCTAACCTTTGATATCTCTATTGTATGTCTAGTTGTGATTTCATCACATCTTCAAATAGTTTTGTAGTTCTATATTTGTAATACCTCTAATACTCTTATAATACTCTTGCTCTTATACTCTTGTTCTTATACATATTCTTCTCATACCCTTCTTCTATACTTATATACTGATATACTTATACTTATACTTATACTTCTATACTTCTCAATTTGTCATATTTCTTCCACTCTATACATCTACTTCTACTCCTAGTCTTACTCTTCTACTCTTCTACTCTTCCTCTTCTACTCTTCTCTTCTTCTTCCTCTCTTCATTTCGCAGCCATGTTAATTATTGCTTCCTTTTTTCCACCCCCTAATTTTTATTTTAGAATTTTACATATACGTTTAATCCAGATGAGCCCCTTTAACAAACTCCCCACGGACTCGCTCGACGTGCTCACGGGACTCCGGGCCACGAACAAGTCCGTGCTTGCCTCCTCGTTTGACGGAAACATCGGGCTCTACGACTTTTCCAGGCAGATCGACGACCCCGAAAATGGCCATGGCGTGAGATCATGGCAGGTAAAGGGCGATATTGTGCTCAGTATGTGCACCAGCAGCACCAGTGACCCCACCCACACCGCTCTAGGCTTCATTGACGGCTCGATCCGGCGCATTTCCCACGAATCTGCCGCCGTTTCGCCCATATATACGCCCCAGGAACCGTCCCACCAGGGAATCAGCGGGTTGTGTGAAAAGGACAGCGTGCTCTACGGGAGCACGTTTGACGGGCGTGTGCGTGCCGTGGACCCGCGCGCAGGCACGCCGGGCGACGTCTACGTGATGCAGGGCAAGATCCTAGCGATGGACGCTGGCCGGTTTCTCACAGTGGTGCTAGGCGGCAGTGTGGTGGAGATGTACGACTACCGCAAGATGGCACAGGCCGTGGAAAGCCGCGAGCTCGGGTTGAACCAGATCAAGGACGTGAGCTGCTTTGACCACGGTTTCAGCGTGGGCACCATCGACGGACGCGTGCTGGTGGAGTACTACGACCGGGCCGACGACCGTTTCACGTTCAAGTGCCACCGTTTCTTCGACAAGCTGCGCGACGTGGACCACGTGTACCCGGTCAACGCCATTGCGTTTGCCCTGAACAGCACCTTCTACACGGGCGGCTCCGACGGCGGCTTGTGCTTGTGGAACTTGGACAAGCGCAAGCGCATCAGGCTGTTCCCCAAGTTTGCCTCCGGCGAGCCCAGGCAGCCCGAGAGCGTGGTCAAGTTGGCCGTGGCCCAGGTGGCGGGCAGCGAGGTGGTGGTGGTGGGAACCAGCGACGACAGGTACAAGAAGGTGAGGCGCTTGAGCGAGGCCAGAGAGAATGAAAATAGGGGCGTGGCCAGTGGAATTTATGTTAGTGTGACGAGGTGATGGAAAGTAACTATAATCTGAACCAATTATCTTTTATGCTTCCTGTATTTATTCAGGCTGGTCTGCCGTTGTTTCCTTAGTCCCATGGTATGGTTGTCTAGTTAATTAATGTACTTGTATGTAATACTCACTTGATTCTTCTCTTGGTGTTATTTCCCTCTATTGGCTGTTTTTTTCAAAAATTCCTGTATTCTCTACATGCACTTGGTGATTTTGCAGCCAATCGATTTCTTCCTGGCTGCAAATTTTATGGAAATGTTCATCATCATATAAAGAGCATTTAGTAACCTCCAGCTTGTAATTTCCGGAATAGGTTCTGAATATTCATAATAGCTAAATGGTAAATCTACTGTTTAGGATGTAATGATATTCCAAGAGCATTTACATACAATTACTTTATAGAATAGTTGTAGTTTGTATAGCCCAATAAAATTCCCATCTAGACTTAACTAGAATAGATGTAGGAAATGATAGGGGCTTAAATTACTTCTAATTCTTCCTTATCTTGACAATCGTAACTTTACGTCGTCTTGTAGTTCTCTAGAATTTACACATTTACACATTTACACATTTAAGATACATGGAACATCTCGCTAAGAACTAGCTTCTTCTTTATAGTCTCAGACCCTACTTAAGGGATCCCATTCCTCCTTATATATGCTAGCCAGTTAACAACTAAGACTCGTAACACAGGAATCATGTTTTTGATAAAGTAAAATAAGGTATAAAAACTCAGCGAAAAAGTTAATTTATTGTAAGTATATACTAAAGGTTACTTTTATATATATATAATATGTATTTATCTAGTAGCTATACACTTTTGTAGGTACGTAGGAAGCTGTATTCCGCCTAAGAAAACGGCCAGTTTTCGAAAATTTTAACACTGTTTTCTTCTTGTGTGTCTCTCCTAAACCAATAATTTTTCAAGAAATGGCTCTTTGGCCGAGTGGTTAAGGCGGTAGACTCAAGTTCTACTATCGTAAAGATGCAGGCGTTCGAACCGCCTAGGAGTCATTATTTTTTTGTTTTTTTTATTTGCGCTTAGCAAGAATGTGGGAGTAAGCTGAAACATGTAGTAATTGTCGGTGGAATGTCTAATTGTTACAGCGCAGTGGCACCTGAGTGAAATTAAAACTATACGGATAGAACTCAACTACTAAATGAGCTCAATTCAATCCCATATACTACCTATAACATCTTCCTCTGTAGCCACAAAGTTTGTGTTTGCTAAAGTATGATCCTGTTCCTTTGGGCAACACAAAAGGATCAAAATGTCCGAGGAATCCGCTATTTAGCATTCGTAGCACTTTTCTTATGTCTGTTGGAGATTTGGTATTGAGTAATCGAAGGAGGTTGTACGAGCATCGGTGGGAAGATGAAGAGAAGACGGCTGGGCTGTATTCTAGTATGGACGAGAAGAAGCAAAGGAACGGAACGAGGACATGGCGGAAAATGTTCAAATGTGTTGTTTGTGGGGGAAAATGATGGGATGAGGTTGTTTGGTTAGATTCGCCGTGTGTTGGTACTTTCAGTAGAACTACTTGAGAGAATGGTACATAGAGAGAAGGTATGAAATATTAGATGGGAAATGGGAAATGTTACAGATTCATGGAGAGTTTGATATAAAAAGAAATTAATTTAAAGGAGTTGAAAAGTGTTAATTTGAAAAGTGTTAATTTGAAAAGTGTTAATTTGAGGAGTTTGGTTAGTTGGTTTGTTATAGTTGGTTTATTAAAGTTGGTTTAAGGAGAATTTAAGTTCATCAAGCGGCATTTGAGTATCCCTGTTGTCATGTTGAAAAGATAAAGTTCTAACTTCTTAACGGCACATTCATAATGTGGTTTGTGATTCATCATTGTTTTCTAGAAACCCTGATAGCCACAAATCAATCAACATTGTTGGATACAGGAATATACATTTTCAAGCACCCGATACTAGGTAAACACAGAAGGTCTGAATGTTGAAAGCATTACTTCGTTCCCATTGACACTTGCCCTTTAAATGGGAATTGTTCATCGAATACAAATGCACGCTTAAAGAGAGGTCTAAGTCTCTGTATGTATATTATTACAGGGTATTAGATACACATTGTCTACTTTTAGTTGTGATGCCATAAAAAACGAAGCAAGAGCAAATACGCTTCTTAATCGAAATTCTTCATAGATTGACTTAATAGAGAAGCAAAGAAAACTGCTTATAACTAAATTGTTGTAGTCATAAACATGGTTTCTACCAAGTAGAATTGTATTTGATGATTTCTATTGACTCTTGACCCTCCTCTATCAAGAGCCCTAAGTACCTTCCCGTCCATTACCGCTCTAAGCCCTACAAGCTCGATTCGGACATCTCATCGCATAATTTTTCAGTTGCATATTCCACCAAAATCCTTCGAGACCCAACCCCCATCTACCTCCAGGATGTCCTTTGCTGCTGCTACTGCCGAATTCACCAGCTGGTTGACCACCAACTTTGTGGAAATCTCCAAAAAGATCGAAATCCAGGACTTGAGGTCCCAAAACCAAGGCAGGGGCCTTGTGGCCTTGGAGGATATCGAGGAAGACGAGGTGCTCTTTAGCTTGCCACGGTCTGTTGTTTTGAACTCGGAGAACTGTTCCTTGGTGGAAGACGTGCCATCGATGAAGGAAACGCTCGAGCAGCTCAATCAATGGGAAGCTCTTGTTATCGTGCTTTACTATGAGCTCAAAAAGAACACCAATAGCAAATGGAGACCGTACTTTGATGTTTTACCGTTCAATGACACAGAAAACTACCAGTATGACCAGTTGATGTTCTGGACGGATGCAGAGCTCCAGCAATTGCAGCCCTCGTTGGTTTTAGAGAGAGTGGGCAAGGACTCCGCAGAGGAAATGTACAAGAGAGTAAAAGAGGTATTGAGCAAGGTGGAGGGAGAATTGAAGAACGAGATGAATATTCTGTTGGAAGAGTACCACAAGGTTGCCAGTTTGATCGGGAGTTACTCCTTTGACGTGGGAGAAGAAGAGGAAGAAGAAGAGGAAGAAGAGGAAGAACCTCCTGCTATCAAGTCCATGGTTCCTCTAGCAGATACTCTCAATGCAGACACCACACTCCATAACGCGCATCTCACCTATACCGACGAGTTGCTTGTGATGAGAAGCATCAAGCGCATCCCAAAGGGCACTCAGGTCTACAACACCTACAACGACCACCCCAACGCAGAGATCCTCAGAAGATACGGCTACGTGGAGGTTTCCGGCTCACTTCATGATTTTGGCGAAGTCACTTTGGACGATATCAAGAGCCATTTTGGTAAAACACTTCTGGAGTCCATACTTGGCCAGTTGTTTGAGCTCTTCAAGGAAGTGGTTGAGGAGGACGAGGAGCTCGAGGAAATTGTATTGGACTCATATGACTGTTTCCAATCGGGCGAGGTTATCATGGAATTGACGCTCTTGGTACAGATTTTAACTATTCTTGAAGGAATCCACCGGGACAGCTCTTTGGAAAAGCTCTCAAGCAATGAGCTTTCACAGTTGGTCAAGCGTACCTTCAAGAAATGCTGTCAATTGATCGAATCCTTCAAGTTGACAGACAATTTTGCAGCCAATTTCGGGGCCATCTTGACGGCAAGAATGGGAAAGTACCCTGAAATAGCCAGAGAAAACCACGGAAACATCAACTATTCCAGAAAGGAAATGGCTGGAGTGGTTCTCAAGTCAGAGTACCAGTCGTTGAAGAAGTGTTCCGATACTAAGAAGAGTTTTAAGGAGTATAAATTTATAGATGATGGCAAGATGTTGAGGAATATTGTCAAGGTAGAGGGTGATAGAAAGAGACAAAAGAAGTAGGGAATTGATAATGAATATAAAGTAGAAAGAATTATACATGTCATCTAGACTATTTTCTGTACTATTAATTGATGCCTGATCAAATTGTTTCTATAAAATCATGGTCCTGGAGATCCTGGGATCCTTGTGGATGCGTCCGATATTCTTGGGCTTCCAAACCCTCTTCCTCTCTCCGTTTGCTCAATAGTCTTTACAACCAACTTTTTTGGTCTATTAACCAGGAATCCGTTTTCCTGTACCTTTTCCCTTTCCTTTTTGGTCATCAAATGCTTCAATCTCCCAAGTTTGGTCACATTCCCGCTATATACGGACTCCGTCGTGTCTCTGCCATCACTCTTCTCCTTTCTTGAATCCCACAACGCCTTCACCTCGGGATCGATGTTGTCTTCCATTAGGAATCTCTTGTAGATGTAATCACCTTCACGGACTCTATAGTCTGTCTGGTTCTTCCGCAAGTTTGAAAATATCTGTTGCTGGTCAAAGTCGTCGTTGACAGCTTCATGCTGTGCTTGATCGATCGAGAACAGATTTTGCAAGTTCCGCTGACTTTTGGCCCGGAAATACAAATCCTCCTCATCGTCATCTTCTTCTTCCACTTCAGCAGCTGGAATGGGCACCATTCCTTTTGCAAATGGACTTGGTTTGTACTCGAATTGGTCGTTCAAGTTGTCGTCATCTCCTTCTGGAGGTGCGTTTTTCAAATCCTTGTCTTCTCGAACATTCTTCATTATCAATAAGATAGTACTAACAAACCCATAAATCAATTGAACCACAAAGATTATTGCAACCAAGAAATGAATAACAAACTGGGTGTATGCAACATAAGTTCTGGACTTCTCAGAAAAGTCTAGGTCACGAATATACCCAAAGCACAAGACAGTTACCCAAAACCTTGCTACAGGCAAGACCCAAATGGTGGACAACAAGCCTACTTTCACGAAATGTGGTCTCATAATGATAAGACTGGCTATGTATGCAAACTCCAATACTATCAAAAGAATCACCTGAACAAGACCATGGTCCTGGAGCAACCCAATCACCAACGCCTTTGTTATGGTGGCAGCATAGTCCACCAACACAAATGAAATCCTCTCTGGAGTGTACACATGGTATATAAAGTACCACAGCAAGATTGTCTTAACAGAAGTGTACAACTTGGCCACGTTCTTATTAATGGACAAGCGGTATCCTCGGAAGCTAATAATGTACTTGAAGACAAACGACATGGAAATGGCCACCCAAAGTGTGAACAACACCAGGCCAATAACAATGTTCTTTGTTGGCACGATATCAATATACGATTTCTTGCTTTGTTCAGCATTTGCATTGTGCATCAATTCATCATACATAGTGGACAAGTTGTACGCTCCTACCCTTAATACCCCCATATTGGCCCAAGACTTGTAATTATCTGAATCTGCCACTAGAAACATGAACAGAGTGAGAACCAAAAAGGGAAATGCAAATAGGATAAGAAACGAATATAGAACTTGGCCCAACAATAAGCAGAGATTTTTCCCAAGATCAAACTTGAATTTGCCATTGAACCCAGACTTTCGATTTCTGGAATTGGTGACGCGGACGAGTTTATCTATCACCAATTTCAACGCCAAAAACGACTGCTGCAATATTGCCTGGCATCCGAGCCAAACTAGAAACAAAAGCATAAAGTTGGACCACGTCGCGGCAATCGAGCCCTCGCTGGCAAATACAATGAGTGCACGCAACCCGCTAGCATCAAAGGTACGATAGATGTTATCCTGGGTGAATTTCGGCAAGTTTTCCGGTCTATGTGAGAAGATGGAGTAACCTAGCAAGGTCCCCCATTTCAATTGGCCCAAAAGCGGCTGGTAAAAGCCGGGATATTGGATGTCCAAGCCACTTATAAAGAGTGCAAATTGGATGTACAAAATGATCCGAGGAACCGTGGCGTCCATTTGTTTCTGAAGATCGGCATTACAGATCGTGGAGGCCATTATAAGGAACGGATTGGAAGACTCTTGGTACGAAGAGCACACCAATGTAAAGCCGTTGATTACTAGCGTGACGAGAAGAAGAACTAGGATGCCTAGTAGAACGGCGTTGGATATCTGATCGGACTGGGCCGGGGTCACGTAGAACTTGTTACAGCCAATCACCACGGACTCCTTTGTATTTGAAATGACAGAGAAGCGCACGGTGTATGAGCCTAGTTTGTGTGAATGCAGGGAGATATCGGCCTCGTAGTAGATGATGATGGAGTCGTTGGTGAAAAGAGGACATTGTGGGGTCGTTGTGTTAAACAATGCAGATATGGTTGAGTTTGACACAGACAATGCAGTAATGTTGCTGGTTGGTTGCTCATCAAATGAAATGGGGTAGTTGACCTTCTCCGAGGCCGAACTGGTATCGATCTGGATATTCTCTTCTTGGCTGTCCCTTGCCTGGATTGAAGGAGGGATCCTTGTTGGGGCTGATGCAGGGGTGGTTGTTGTTTGTGAGCCTTTCTTTCTGATCATCTCACAGAAACGAATGTTCTCGTTAATGAAGATGGTTCCCATGAACTCGATCTCAACGTGGAATGTGGTGAACACGTTGGAGGCAGGGTTTATATCTGAGATCAAGAGCTTTCGATCATCGCCTCCACCAGAACCTGTGAGCAGATCATAGTACTGCGACACCACCTTTGAGTTCATAAAGAACTTCAAGCGCTGGTTACGTTCGTCCAACGCAGCATCCACTATGAAGGACTCTAGGAGGAAGCTTGAGCTGTTCAAACCACAGGAAAGTGAGTTGATGAAGGAGGCTGATGTGAATCGGAGATATAGTAGGAAGGGTAGTAGTAGTATATGTAGTATTAGCATGATGGATGTATTTCTAGTATGTGATGGATGATGGATGCTCCGATGTTGTTTCTTCTAAAAACCTACCTTCAGGCTGGTGTTATTCAAACTTCTTCACCTTAAAATATACCAAAGAGTGTTCAAACAAATCAAAACGATGTGGTTTTTCAGTTTGGTTTCACAATGAAGGATGTATTAACACGGTATTAGCAACGATGGATCTAGCAAGGAGTGCTGCACGATGGCAAGTGGGTGGTTCTTTAGAATACTGCTCTATCCAGGTGTTCTCTCGTGTACCCGCGGTCGTCGTCTTTTCCGCTCTCTCTATCGGATGTCTTATGTCTCAAGCCTCTTCTGCTCTCTGGGTTCCTCCTTATCACCTGTGTTTTAGAAATAGGGTTTGGAATGAGTCGTACGTGGTTGCCTTAAAAGTGAGGAAAAAGAAAGAAGCAAGGCAAAGAGGGAAGGTAAGCAGTATAAGATGATACGAGAAAGGATACGTGATAGTGTAGTTGAGTGCTGTGTGATGTGGAAAGGTTTCTATTGACTACAGTATCTACGGTGTTTCTAGTATCTACGGTACCTAGCTCGAATGCTTGTGTGGATTAGTTGATGATGTCTCACATTTTTGCCACTTTTGGCTCTTGACGCTTTTGGCGATATGACGCTGCTTAGAAACTTTTGACGCATTTTTCCTTTTTGCAATTTGACGTCACCAACTGTCCTAACCTTGAGGGTAGTCAAGGCTCACTCCATTCGTCATTTACTGCTTCGCTTACTCTACGAGATCTTGTCCTGTTGCCTCTATTTTCCCAACTTTTACTACTGCGTCAATCTTCAAACTACCCCTATATGTCTAGAAAAGATGTATCCTGTTATAAGCAGGCACCTTACTCTCCCCGTAACGCCCTACACACCCCTACCAACCCTGGCAACCCCCGACTCATCCAGCCTAGAATACCTACAGACTGTCACACATTTTGCAGCATTCTTTGTCAGCTTCCTTATCCTCTTGTTTCCTTGCATCAATCGTCTAGGTCTTGTTTCAAGTGTTTATTTAGACATATTTGGAAAGAAAATCCAAACAATAGATTGCTTTGTCCAGTATTTTAAACGATTACTATGTAGATATAGCACTAATTTCGGTATATTCTTTACACCTGTTGCTATGATAACATTACTTTCCTAAGGACTAGGGTATAAGTGAAGAAAATTTCAACAAGATTATTAGAGAAACTTGTGCTTTTTGTAATCCCACAAAGCAGAACGTCACTCCGATTCATTGCTTTTGTTTGGTAGTTGACGTAAATATCCTACAGATATTCTAACGGACATATCAAAACTAGAATTATGTCATGTGTTAGTTAATGCATTCTTATTGAACTTAGCAAGACGGAACTTCTCAGAATCCTCATCTAAATAATTTTTCCTCAATTTTTCAATTTTTAAGATAATTTTGCAACCATTTTTAATACATACAAATTTTGTCCAATAGCCCAACGATTTAATACATTGGACTATATTTCTATTTCAGTAATATAGAAGTGATATCAACAGAACATGGATATTTGGGTACAATTGATGGATAAGAGTACATAGTAAATCAGTGACCTTTTTGTTTTGCAAATTGATATGAATGATTAGTACACTGAGGTTTACAGTGGTCGTCACTCTTCTGGGAATACCAAGAGATATTCCGCCAACTGAATCCATAATTTGGCAACAAAGAGAATACTGGACGATATATACAACCATCCGGTAAAAAAAGTCTATAATTCTTGCACAACTATTCATCCCCAAATCTTTAATATAATTGGATCTTGAAAAATTCTACTCATTTGAATCTCGTAGGAATGAATTCATCGCGTTTTGACGTTTTCAAATAGAAAGAACTAGGACTTAATTATTTTCATTCATTTTTTAACCCCTTTTTAAGTACAACTTATAAGATACTGAATAATCTGCTTCTAATAAACTAAAAATCTTTTTCTTTAATCAGCATTTCGTATATTTTACTCAAACAACTATAAAATATCTGTTTCTAACACTACAGATTTTTTCATATGCATTTTTTTCTTTACATGATTAAAATATCTATTCCCATGATGTGGTTCTATATAGAGATTTCTTCGCTCTTCAAGGCCTTGTGGCTCCCGGCTTGGGATTTTTTGCAAAATTTGAAAATATTTAATGTTCACACTAGAAAATCCATATTTTGGAATTTTCAACGAATTGGCGGTTTTAGCTCAGTTGGGAGAGCGTCAGACTGAAGAGATTCAGTCACAGTTAATCTGAAGGTCGTGTGTTCGATCCACACAAATCGCAAGTTCTTTATTTTTTTGAATTGTTCATTTAATTTATTCTTTTTGGAAAACTGAATTTGCAGTGATATTGGAACGAAATACTCTGTTAATCGAATGTGTTTAGTATTTATGCATTCCCTACACTTCACATATTGTTTATATTTATTCCCAAACCTATTTACAAGTATACATTTTCAAGTACACACACCTTTTCAAGTACATACACCTAATCATTAACCTTACCTCTCAACTTTGGATATAATCTAGCAGCATGGTAGTTGATGGTACTCAAGGTCTCCTTTTCAGGCTTGTAAGTTTCCATACATCCCTTCAAATCGTGTTCAAAGGTGGCACAGAGAGCTGCACCTTCACCATTAGATGCCCAACAGTTCAACAAAGAAGACATCAAAACAAAACATTGGTTGGTTGACTTGGACAATGTAGGTCTTCTGATCTTTAATCTAGGGAGCGGAGGAAGATTCTTAGGTGGTGGACCCACTTTCTTGTATGCCATTCTGATCGACTTGAAGAAACTTCGAACTTGTGAATTTTTTCAACTTGAAAATTCAAATCCAAAAAAATCGTTTGGTGCGGAATTCATGGTTTGGATTTGGAGGAAACAGATCTCAGAGAAGAGTGAGCCATCTCGCAGAAGAGCTAGTTGAGTATCTGTGCGACCACTATGTGTATTTATAGAAACAGTATGAGCTGTTCTTCTTTTATCATATCAAGGATTTCAGTTTCTAGACAATTTCAAATGTCTAGGAGTCCATTTCAGAAAATCATTGACCTTGAATCTTCTTCCAATCTCGGAACAATGTGTGAGTACTGTACTATCTTTTCGGTAAACTCTCATACCAAAACCCCTCTTACTCTTCATACTCCTCGAATCATCTCTTTTGGCTGCAAAACAGTAAATTATGTCAAACATATCCTACATTTCCATAGGCTTCATTATTTACCAATTCACATCTATATAATACACTATATACGGGCTTAGGATACAATATCCTATCTACTACACATACTTCACATAAGTCATTAAACTTGAATCATTCACTACACCCTTGTATCTCCCCCACCTAATACCACGCAAAAGTGTCAAAACTAGTGTTCAAAATGTACAAAGGGCTCTTGTCTCCCTTTTTGTTTCTTCTATTCTTTTTGGAGAAGTTATTATTCAACCAATATATTCTCTTGAATGCCCTGTTCTTGTAAGGAGAGTGAATCAAGGCATCGTAACCCACACCTGAACTCTTTCCTGACTTGGTGTAAATACTTTTTCTTCCAAGGGTGTCGAACTTTAACATGATTCTTTCGTCAATGATCTTTGTGCTCAAATCCCTCACTAACCGGTCCATAAAGCTCTTCTGCTTAAGCTTGGTGTCGTACTTGATTCTGAACAAGATATCGATGTACTCTGAGATGTTAATCAAAAACAATTTGAGTAAATGTTTCTTTAGCATGTTCACCTGTGTCAGGGAATTCAAAATCAAGGCAAAGTTGGGAATAATATTGAATTCCTTGGAGTAGTACTCAAGGCGAAGATCCATGTGGGCTTTAATAGAGTCCACCGCGACACTTGGAGCAGAGTTACACAACTTGAACGCATTTACCTTAAAAGGCTTCTCACCAAAAAACATATTCTTCTTCATTGGCTGGAGCGCCATAGACTTTTCGATTTCGCATTGCAACCCCAGCTGTACTGCTAGAATTTCCATCGTTATCAATTCAGGAATGTTGCCCTGTGGATTGCGGTTTGTGTGCAATCTTGTCACGTTATAGTTATTCACAGAGTCTATGAAGAGAAGATGGTCTCTCGATTTGCTAAGTTGCTCCTCGAGGGAATTCATCGCGCTTTTGATCGAGGAGGGTGGTTCGGGGGTGTGCTTAGATATTTCAGGAAATTCTTTAATAGGAGTTTTGTGTGTGGATTCAGAAGAATCAGATGAAAGAGTTTCAGATTTGCTGGAATCGGCTTTGGTGGAGTCGGAGGTGCTGGTGATTTCTGACTTCTCGGAATTGTCAGACTTTCCAAGGTTCTCTGTTTTAGTGGAAATTTCGGAACTCTTAACTTCGGATTTTTCATCTTCAGACTTTCCATTTTCAGACTTGGGTATATTTTCTTTTACGTCTTTACTCCCCTTAACCTTCTTTATTACAATCTCGGTTTCATCATCTTGATCCACGAGCTCGTTAGTATTGGTCAAACTATCAAACTCACGCAACACGCTCAAGCCTTTCATGAACCCCGTTAAATCGGCCAAATTGTCATGTTTGGTCTTTTCCAAACCAAAATCATACAAATGCTGCGCCATTACCTTGGGATCGTCTTCAACAAAGTCCACGTCTCTCTTATGGATCTTTACTTTAGTCTGGAACGACTGCAAATCCGCCATGAATTCATGTGGCAAACTTGTATCCACCAGTTTGTATAAGGGATGTCCCGATAAACTGCAGTCTACACCCACGATATTATAATGCAAATTAGGGTTATCTTCCAAGTCCTCGACATACCTGCCGTCCAAAAAGAGATCGATGATAGACTTGCCTCTTCTTAACTGTTTTAACTTGGTATTTATGTTGTTGGAGTCCTGGTGCAAGACTGTGAAGTCATCATCTGTAAATAGAAACTTCCTGTAGTATTTGAACTGGACGTTTCGATCCGAGTCCAACTCCTGCATCTTATCGTATGTTTGCACAACCGTGGCCATGTCGTCCTTATTGGTCATGTCTATCTCTTCTGGTAGCAGTTTTATGAGTCTTCTACGATCGAGGTAGTGGCCGTGGTCCTGTGAAAACATACCCCGATTTATATTGAAGTTCTGGTATATTTGGAGATCTGCTGACGACATTCGTTCTACGCTGTGGTTTATTTCTATTAGTGATTTTCTCTGGGTGTCTGACATGAGGGGAGTGTTTTCGGTACTTTCGGTGGCTTTAGCGGAGGAGTTGGCTTTGGTATTGGTGTTTTCGATGTTTTCGATGTTTTCGGGGTTTTCGGTATTTGCGTGATGTTCTACCTTTTCAGAAGTTTCGTTGTCCTTCCTAGTACTGCTTGTACTTTCTTCTTTGTCGTTTTTGCCACTCGTAGACTCCACTATCAACTCTTTCTTAGTCTCTGTATCAACGTCATCCTTCTTCAGAATACTCCCTTTCTGGAGATTTGCACCGAGATCTCTGAGCTTCTTATCATCGTCTTTAAGCACACACGTTGTCCTCGAGAAGTTCCTGTGCAAGCTGTTTGCTCTGAGGCCTCCAAAGATCCTTAAAAGTCTCATGGTGAAGAATATTGATTTCAGATTATTCAAGGGGCGCGAAATATGATAAAGAGACAGAAGAGAAAAGATGGAAAGAAAGTGATGATAGTTTGATGGTGGAACCAGTGGATGTCTATTGGATGTCTTCAAGTCGAGAATAGAGTATACAGAAGAGAGAAAGAGGAAGAGAAACAACAGGAAGAGAAACAACAGGAAGAAGAAGAACAGGAACAACATGAAGAAGAAGAAGAGGGAGAAGAAGGAGACACAACGACAAGAACAGGAAGCACAACAACAACAGGCTGTAAATACTGCTAGTATAGTAATCACTGGAATTTCCTACAAGTAGAGTGAACAGGATGTTTGAAATTGAAATCAAAAGAATTCCCATGTGGCAGTAAAATAAGTGATATTTTCGTAGATCGGATAGTACTAGCAATAGAAAATCTACAGTATGTTGAATGAGCTTAAGAAGCTGTATTTACTTTCCAATATTGTGACCATGCATGCAAACTATGAAACTAATCTAGGTAAACCCACCCTATTTCGAGTAGTAGTACAGCGAGTATACAGCAAGTACGAGTATTAGTATTCCTACAAATAACCTCGAAATACAGCGACAATCTTATATAGTCTCCAGCTTGTCTTTCAAATAGATAACGTTCCCATGAAAGCCTTCCATATTGCGTGAACATCCTCACGCATTGTATAGACACTTCAAGTGGTCTCTCTTATCTATTGCGAATCGCTTTTCTCTTGTACCCAAATCAACCTATTAGGTATACACTTTAGAAAGAAGTTTAACCATTCTGGAAAGAGCCTTGGGAAGTTTAACCTAATCATTAGCAAATAATACAATAACCAGTTGTTAGGGTCCTATCCCATTTAACCTTCTATGCTTGCTACGATCGTACGATGAACATTGTTCTTTAAGGAATAATGGAATTCCGTGCTTCGTAGTCAACAATAAGTCTCACCAACGTATAAGAGAACCTAACAGAGAATTAATATCTGTGCATGGACTTTTGGCAATGACTTGAGTTAAACAAATAAATGGAATTTAACATTCTCCATCCAACTTGGTGTCTAGAAAAGAAACGAAAATGAAATCATGTTCAATTTACCTTTACGAGTTTATGGACCCTATTAAGCTTCTTAAGATATTTCGTATTTAAAAATCTTCAACCCGCCTCTAGAAACTTATCCATCCCTTGATACTCGTAATCCTCTGTGTAAGGAGTAAAGATAAAATGGATTTTCGCTTAGTTTCGCTTCTTCAAATGCATAATCGACCTCAACTTCAAGAAATAATTAACTGCGAAAACGGATTTCGTACTTTATATTTCAATTAAAAAAATAAACGCCGGTAATAATTGCTTAAAGCTATATAGAACGGATTTCAATTGAAAAAAATAACTGCCGGTCCCAGGAATCGAACTTGGGTTTCTTCTGCCACAAAGAAGTGTACTGACCACTATACTAGACCGGCCAAATTTTGAAAAAAAGTCTTTTGGCTGTATATTGATTGTGATTGATAAAAGCACCTTTTTGTGGAGCTTTAGAATTGCATGGATGTGTTGCTAACAACTCAATTACAGTAAAACTCTGTTTTTAACCTACGTATCTTAAAAAGTGTATAGCTAATTACTAGATAAATACAAGTTTCTATTTTTTAAAAAATAAAAAAAGAGGAAAGTACGATAAGAAAACTGTATTATGTACTGAAATATCCCAGATAAACTCTATTTTGTAGATGTATAAATAACTGCTATCTCAATACATGTTTCTATATATAAAAAAAGAAGTGGTTGTGTTCAACTCTTGACTGGATCCCTTGAATGAGAAAATCGGAGATTGTAAGGTAAGCTGTTTTACAGTTATCAGTTCATACTGTTTTACAACTAGAGATCAGACGAGAGATAGACGAGAGATCAGCTTTTAATATCCAGCTTGCTAACCACTTTGTGGACATAATTGAACCAGCTCGTTCTGAGGAACTAGGGCGGAGATCAGAAATGATTAAGTAAAATGACTAGACAACAAGTTGTTTTTGGATTTTGCTATCTGATTCTAAAATAATTGGCGGGGAACCCTTGCTATGATTGAAGCCCCGAGACAGGGGAATCAGACATCAAAGTCCTCTCAATTTCATTTTCTAATATATACTTTTGTAAGATCACCCTGTCAATTTTGTATCTGAATGATAAAGGAGTTGGTTAAGTTTCATATAATTACTATTAAATGAATATGTTTAACAATAGAAATATGAAGCTGGTTGTACAGTAACTATAGTATCAATGGTTTGGTAGAAATCACCAGACGCCTTTGTTTTTCCCCCTTTGTCTTAGCATTTCCCACCAGTAGCTGATCCTTAGCACCCCTTCAATCTAGACCAGACGCACGCTACCCAACCACAAATCCAAAAATGCAACTCCTATTCCAGGCAAATAGACAGATATCACGCTTTAGGCTTTACTCTAGCAACCCCAATTTTCCCACAATCAGCGTTATACCGTGTCAATTATATAATCAAATTTATTTTCTAGCCCCATAACCCTGTTTTAGTTTGGGATTTGTCCTTTGTCGTGGTGGCTGCGAGATGAGCCTATAAGTTGTAGCGAGGTGGTGTTGTGTGTTAGGCTAGAATATAAGAGAACGCCCTTGTATTGTTTTGTGACTGTATGTTATGGTTCTTTGTTCTTTATTGTTGTTTGTTTTTGGAGTTATTTTCGTTGCTTGTTATTATTGATCCCTGTACTCTCGAGGCAACAAGGCATCTTGATTTAACCGAAAATAAACTTTGTGCTGCAAACTGGGACTCAGCCTGGCTACACAAGCTTGGGTTATTACGCTACAAGGTTGGTGCTCATAAATCATTATTGTCCTATATAACATTATGCTAATATACATGCTTAATACATGCTGGTCTTGTTTAAAGACTTCAAGAGAGATTGTAATTGCTTCTCCTCGTTCAAAGCAGTGTATTCTATGTAGGGGTCCACAGCATGATGACGCGGTAAGGCGGGCGTCTTGTAGGCAGGCGTCTTGTATGCATATGATGAAGCAATTGGCGAGTGGAGAGAAATCGAGGATTCGGTGGAGGAAATCAGCGAATTCAGCTTCGATCTCGATCTCGACACTCTGCTGGTTGGAATAGGAGATACTGATCGTATGGACAGTGGGGAGATTGGATCGTTGTTGTGATGGTTGTAGTATGTAGGTGTTCTCACAGGAGTGGCAGGAATGGATTGTGGCAGCATATTCACTGGTCTCATTGGAGATCTTCTTGGAGGCAGCACTTGTTGAGTCAACAGCTCGATTTCCATTCTCTGCTTCTCCAAGAACTTTCTCATCTTGGCACTCTTGATCATGTCCAACTTGATTGGTTCCAAGAAGGAGGTGAGCTGATCACACATTTCTTCGTTGGTAACCTTCAAGTCCCAGTTGAGCAAGTAGAGGAGCTGTCTTTCCATCAAGTTGATGTCTTTCACGTTGAACAAGCCCTCGGTGTAGTTGGCCCAGTGGTGGTTCTTTGGAGATGAGTCGTTGTGGAACTTTGAACTCAAAATCAAACAACTGAGAAGGATTCTATGTCTGGTGCATGGCAAGCCCTGTGCGTTTTTAGGGAGTCTTGTCTTGAGTTTGTCCAAGTACACCAAGGTGGCCATCAAGGTACCGGTGTAGACGTTGGTGTAGCGGACCAATTTGGTCAAAAAGGTCATGAGCGAAGGTAATTGCCTCTCTTCACCATTGTGGGTAAAGGTGTAGTTCTTGGAGTCCTTACAGGGGATAACTTGTAAGGTACTAACCACTATCTTATGGATCATGTCTTGGGTCACTGGAGAGTTGACAAACAAGTTTAATGCTTTCAAATTAAGGGACATGTTGTTGGAGTATGGAGTAAATGTGGAGTATAGTATGGAGATGAAGATAAGCTTCGGGTATATAGATCGGTAAGGACGACGGCAAAGAGTGTGGATGGTTCGAGGGTATAAAACAAGTAGATCGTTGGAATCTGATATCCAGAATCCCTAAAGAAGGTGGTGGGTATGGAGGGTATTTATAAATTTTTCAAAATGATTGAAACATTGATTTGAAAAGAAACAGGCAAAAAAAAATTTAACTAAAAGCATACAAATCGTGAAAAAACGTACAAATAGAATATTTCCTATCGCGCTGTTTTCACCATTCCCAAGGGATACTTTGTTGAGCTCCTTGCATCTTGCAGCACAAAAACACAACTTGGGCCGATTTTTCAAGGATAATTATATGCACGTTTCTGCGTCGATAAGCACCTTTATGCGCCCGAAATTGGTCAAAAAGTTTACACCAAAAAAAGATCTGTACCGCGACACAACCACGATTACTAGCGTAGAATGTAAGGAGGAAGGGAAAAAAAAGAATTCAAAGGGGGAAAGGGGGACAACCCAAGGTGATGGCAGTCAGGGGGATTCAACATTACTATGCAATAGAAAAGTTTAACGGTTCTAATGAAGATAAATGGTTGGGAACTGGCGAATATTTCTTGGTAGGTAATTACACTGCTTAACAATTTCACTGACAATACAATAAGAAGAATAGAAGCAATTACGATTCTACAATTGACATTGATCAGTTATATTGCGACACAGACGCAAATAATAGTACAGCATATAGTAGGTACATCATATAATAAGTACAATCAACATACAAGTATACAACAATCCAGCCCACGGACAGAATATATAAATATATCATTCAAGGTTACAACATGTCAAAAAGAAATATCCCGTCTAATGGCTTTAGACATGGAAGCTAAGGCAGGAAACATCACACATGGAAATTTTGTGCAACAGCTATGTCAATTCTCTCCCGCCTTATCCAGTTGGGGCTGTATCTGCCGTCAAAGCTGCATTAAACCGTGCGTATGCCCTTGACTGTGTTTCAATGCCTCGGCACGTCTCACATCTCTGAGCTAGATACCCTTTCATTGTTTCCATCAAATATTTAGCCTTCAAACATCTTTGCCATCTTCAAACTCGCAACGTCCTCTCCTGTTTTACGTATTTCGCCTGGATCTAGGCTACTGCCCAATTAACCTTTTGCGCTTAATTGTATACACTTCATGGACCAATTCTTTTACTGGAAGGGGTGGGGGTGGGTTTGGCAGTCTCCCAGTTGTCAACTGCATGCTTACTACCGGTGAGAATCTGGACTGCTAACCGTGGTGCGATGAGGTCTAATAGACAGTGCCTACTAACCACCTACTAACCACCTTCTAGTCACAACCAAACTCAAAAATCCCGATGCTTTCTTTCTGTGTTGCTTCGTCGTTTCTTTACATATCTCTTGACCCGCCCTTCGCCGTTCTTCCTCTCGTCTAGAGTTATTTGGTGAAACAACGGCTCTCCGCCATTCACTATTTTCATGGCTTGTCGAAATGCTACAACAACTTCGTCAAACCGGCCCCATTTTAATCTCTACACTTCTCGAAACTTCCTTGCACCTCTCCCTGCACTTCATCATTGTTTCCAAAAATTACTGCTTTCTAAATTTACTTTCTAAACATTAACATCCAAACAAATAAAGTATTTTCATATATCAGAAATTTGGGTATACTGGGTCTGTCATGCGTTTTGAGTACTCAGACTGGTGCACAGCGTTTTGTCTTCACTTTATAAAAATACTTTATCTCTTCAAATGTGGAGATCGACTGACTTCCAAGAATAGTTAGCTGCTACAGAGAAAGAAAAGTAATTGAAAAATTTTATTTGTTTTTCTTTAAAAGCCGCATTTTATACAGATGAAAGTTAAAGTTACCCGGATATCACGTGGGAATAGGGCTGCTATTCAACCCCCATTTATGCAATCTGGAATTGTGATTACTTGCTTTTCCTGGGGTACGATTAGTCTATTTTATAAGAGTATTCTAATGTTTCTCAAGAATATTTCCATATCCAAATGTCCTATAGTAAACAAAGAATTACACGAAAAAAAATTTTTATCGTTTTTATTAAATTTTGCAGCAATTGGAAAAAAAAAGTAGAAATTATAACAATGATAGTATTGGATTTAGATGAGTATAGTGTGTAATATTCTGCTTTGTCCCTTTACATTTGGAATTAATACATGAGAATGTTTCAGATCTCTTGAAAGATACTTTCATGAAACACCAACGATGTTTTTGAAGCCACATATTCTCTCCCATTTAGGTAATAATTAGGTTTTTAATTAAGTTTCAAATTGAGTTTTTAATAGTGTTTCATTTATGATTGACTTTATGATAATAATATTCAATATGGTCTGCCAACTAATATAACTAGGTTAGTGCTAACTTGGGCCACCACAATCTATCCGCGTGACTGGTTGTAAACCTAATATCTTATACACTAAAGTATACCCTTATAAATCTAGTAGGTAATACTTTATCCATCCTCAAGTTACACCTCTGAAGAACGATATTAATATACCCTTTCCATAGCCCAGTCAATTACATACTAATATCGCCCAAAGAACCTAACAAACAGGTATTTGTTAGGCTTTCTACATATACTAAGATTGGCTAATTATGGGAATAGAAATGTGGAAGCGTTTTTAATCAAGTACAAGTTGGTTCTTGTGTAAGGGTGTTCTTGTGTAAGGGTGTTTTTGAATAAGGATAAAGTATAGCCTACTAGATATAGGGGATATACTTTAATCTTTTAGGATAAGAAGTTTATTATACACCCCCGCGTTGTATTGCTGGTGTAGGTTACCATTTTCTAACCATAGTGTTTTAAGTATTATGATATTATCCTTGAGAGGACTGAAAGGGTAACATCATAACAATACTCCAAACTTTAAGCATTCTTGAAACAATTCTCCGATTTTAGTGGCTACATGTAGAAAATCACTGAAGTAGTTACAAAGACTTTAAAATAACAATAGGAATCATTTAGAGCGTTTCTGGAAAAGGCCCAAAGAAGCTGTAAACGATTTCGTATCATATGCATTCGAGGCTGGGAATAATGTCCCGTGTTTTAGTAGATTTTCCATATCGACAGTGATCTCAGAACGGTTTACATTCTTTTATCCAGTACACGATATCATAATTACAACTAAACCTAACACCAGGCTTCTAGCAGACACAATGTCTTATTTCAAGTTCAAAGGGAATCTCCTCATATGGCTGCAAATCCTGAAACCCTCAATGGTTTGTGATCTGTTCTTTTTGTTTGGTAAGGTCGTTGTTTCGTTGTTTTCGTTGTTTCGTTGTTTTATTTAGTTTCCAGCTATTGCTACACAATCGTCCATCCTATTATATCTTTTCCGTTGCCTTAACTGTATTTTGTCCGAGTGGAACTCTTTCTGCTTTAGAATTCTTGGGTATTCTCATTCCCTGTTGAATCAGATACCAATGTCAGCTGCTACAATAAATAATTTTCCAACCATTAATTAGCGTTCAAACTCAAGAATCAGAAAGTCACCGTCGAGATTACTACACGGAAACTCAAATTCGCTGAACAATTCGCTGAATTTGTCATCGAACTCTGCAGCCAATGGCAGAGGAATAGTGTGGTTATCCAGCAACTCGTGGATCCTGGGCGGAGTTGGCACCACATTTTCCGAGAACTTGTCCGGAATTCGATGGTTTATCGAATCGGGAATACTGCCCTTTTGGTCAAACTTGGCTAAAACGACTCTTGTCATTTCGTTGATTTCCTCGAGTTTGGTCAACATAAAGTCGGAAAAGCCCTTGGAGTCGCCCCACGACGACAGCTTTACCTGTTTGAGAAGATACGGGTACCACTTTGTTGTTCTCCAGGAGTAGTAGTACTTCTGGCTTAGTTTGGACTGGATAAGAAGACAAATCAAGATCAATCGCTCCGTGCTCTTGTTGAAGCGCACCAATGCAATCTGCGATAAATAGTTGGTGTAGTTGTCTGCACCTAGCCCACCCTCGTGCCGGCACATGCCTCTCAATAAGAACGGTAACATGCATTGAGCCACACGGGTGATCATAAATAACGCCAGCGGGTTCAAAAATATCTCTGTTTTGCGGCCAAAGCTCACCTCACTGCGGAATACCAACGGCACCATACAGGGCATCAAGTCGACACAGATGTTGGTAAAGATCTTTTTCATGTAGAAGTACGAGTACTCTTGGTTCTTGACCTCGTAGTAGAGAAAAAGTCTGTAGTAGAGCAACAACAAGAGACACTTGAAGTTGAGGTAGTTGCGGATCTTGACCACCTTCAAATGCGGCACTCTCTTGTTCTCGCACGGGTGGAAATAGTCGCTTAGACGGCCGTATTCATCCGCTACAAACGTTTCGAATCTCGAAATCACATTGGTCAAAATTGACACCTCGATCGACTTCATTTCAAGACAGATCCGGACAAGCTCCACAAGCTTTGGCTGGTACAGGTGAAAGTAGAAGAAGGTGGAGTTTTCCACCACGGGGAGTCTTGTGTCGTACTGCCAGGGATGGATCTGGAGAGGAGTTCCGTATTTGGCACAGTGGATGGTGTGGAGTTCTACGATATAGTACCATATTTTCCTGCTCAAGAGATCTTCATTATACCGATTCAACCCCAAGGAAATTGCTGTCTGAATGAGTAGTCCGTCAAAGATGTGATTGTTATCGCCGTCCGTACCGTCTCCGTAGTGCGGCGAATGTATCTTGTAGATTCTCATCAAGAGAGCAAACTGGAGAAGCGGCATACTGGGATTGTTGAGGAGACTGAACCGGTCAAAGCACTGCGAGGCCAACATGAAGTTTGTAATCTTCCCATTAGCTTCGTTCGCCACTTGGAAAAGCGGACTATTGAAGTTTTCATCATCAAAGTCAAAAAAACTCAAGATCAAAAGGCAGATCCCAAGGTATAAGAAGTCTTGCTCGTCCCCTAATTCAAATTTGTCGTAACCCAAGATACGCCTCAAGTTTTCTTTCAACTCCCTTTCGTCCAATATAGGCATATACGGGTATATTTCACCGAAAAATGAGTCTAGTTTGTTCTTAATATGGTGCACGTCTGGGATGTTTTCCCGGATAACGATCTCTAGGTCAGCCATATACGGCTTGGAGCATTTGGTCTCCAACTTCTTCTTCTTATTGAAATGCTCCTTCTTAGTTTTCTCCAAGTGGGTGCTTAACTGATTCAAATACGGATCCACTTTCATGATAGAGAGCCACGAAAGCGGTCCAAAGTTGACTCTTCTGGAGACATCTTTGTAATAGACCGAATCGTAGTCCTGGTAGAAGTTGATTTTGTCGTCTGTAGTAAAATAGGGGTTTATTCCAATTAGAAATGTGTTCTCGTATGAAAACCCATTAGTTTCAGACGTTTTAGGCGGCGTCTTGGGGGATTCTTCATGTGGGCTCTTTATGGACATGATCAGTTCGATATGGGCGATTTTGCGGCGTAGGATCGATATTTCTTCAGGAAATGTAGAGTCGATAGACCCCAGGGATTTGGATTCCAGACTGGTTTCTGTAGTTTGTTTAGGAGAATCCCCATTTACAGATTTGGACACCAGAACGCTGGCATCTTGAGTTTCAGCCCGAGACGGCAGTAGTTTAGTTGAATCAGAAGTTTCCTCTTTACTTACACAAGTACTATTTGTAAGAAACTCCACTGAATACAGCAGCCTAGACAGGTTTAATGATTTGTAAGACAAGTCTGACCACGAAGGATCTGGGTACTCACAAACCAACTTGTGTTTGATACAAAGGGAGCAAGGGCGGTTTCTATCACATCTTCTCTTTCTCTTCTTACACGAGATACAAGTTAGCGAGATACGGTGTCTTTTCTTAGTAGCAGGCGTCACCATGGTGGTGTGGATAGTTGTAAAATGAGCGTTTTTTTGAAGGGATGATAATGATGGTTATGGAGCAGTTGTTTTGCGAGATATTCGCTATTAATACTCTTCGGATTCCGAGATATATCTTTCCGGTTCAGTGCAAACGGATATATTATGCTCGTTCCTCCGGAATTGTATCTCTAGCACTACTCGTTCTATCCGTCAATCTCCTTCTCCATACTAAAATGCTGCTCCACAATCAATTTTCAGCGCGAAGCCGAATCATCCGCACATGGGCAACTCGGGGACCCTTGTAGAGAATCAGGTGGAAGAGGATAGAGTTGGAAAGACTACGATAAAGGAGAAGTTGTGGTGTGGATAAAGTAAAGCATACGCATATATAAACTTACAAACCACTCTTGAGTTCATTTTACTTTACTCAAAGTGAAACCACTATAGGTTATCTATAGGTTATCAATTGACTACAGCTTAAATTATATAACCACTTCAAAATGGAAAATGAACAAGAAGTCACGTATACATAGAGGGAATAGACTTCCAAGAAATCTCAACATAATAGTAGGTACAAGATGGTACAATTGTAATCAGAGAAAATCATACTACTATTGGAGTCAAAATCCAATAAGCCGGAAATAAAATTTCAAATAAAGTTCGAGATTTTAATCTCCGTTTATTTTACAGTTCTTTGACTTTTAATTCGTATCGGGATTAAATATTTTCATAAAACAGAAAGTAAACCAAGTATGGAAGTAGTAACCAAGTATGGATTTCACCTCGATAAGCTTGATATGTTCAGAATCACTCTTGGCTAGAAAGTTCCAATGGTATGACTATTCCCAGTTCAAAAAATAAAAAGAGTGTAGTTAAGGCTTTTTAACCAGGTTGTTAGTTTGAAAATTGATTTCCAGTCCAAAATATGAATACAAATTAAAAAGACTGTAGCATTTGTAATCCAAAGATGACAAAAGGGATGAGTTCGTATATTCGAAAATGAAGATTTAAATCCGAGCGAAATTTATTTGAAGAATGTGACGGGGACAAATTTCAAAAATCATCATCCCGGTTCTTGTCCAAGATTTCCTACAAAACGTGCAAATTAATAATAATACAGATAGAAGTGAACTATGTAAGTCTGTAATGGTTGCAAATTCAATTTGCATCGCTTCTTTTCTGCTCAATACAACTCGCTTTTATCCAAGTCGCCAAATACAGAAAGATACTTAAGCAAGTCGTCACTACTGTTGTATGCCTCAAACATGCTACTATCAAGACTTCCCTGAACATTCATAGATTCACTAGAAACGTTTGTTGGCGAACTCTCATTGCTGAATCCTGATCCATTGGAGAGATCGGTAGGGAAGAGTTGTGACTTGCTAAACAGATCGGGGAATGGCAAGTTATGCACTGAGATTGTGGACAGTTTTCTTGTTTGGGATGCTTCCGTTCTAGCCGCTTCCATCCGTGCTTCTTTGAGTCGAGACAGTTCCTCCTTTGCTGTGCGGAATTCATCCACTAGTTTGCGCAAGTACTTCAACTCCTGAGTACTAAAAGAGTCAAACAAATTGGGTCCTTCATGGAAAAATCTCGGGTCATTAACTCTTTCGAATAATACACTAGGGTTCTCCATACATTGTTTCAAAACAAAATATGTCATCACGTATAACTTGTATGAATTGATGTAATTAACGCTCAACTTGCGGAAATTCCCTACAAAAAGCTCTGCTTCAATGAGGACAGTTGCAAACAAAGAGTCCACTATATCAAGTCTTTGCTTATACATCGGTTCCTTTATCGCCCGTAATGTACAATCCTTCTTGTGGTGTAACAAACGTACAAACAAAGACGTCAAGGATGAATGGGTCTTGATCATACATCTTTCAGTTAAAGGGGCAATAAGGAAATCGTAATTCCGCCCAAAAACTTCCACAGAGTTGTCCAAAACATACAGCATCACAAATACTAACTGGAAGGCGCTTTTGCAAAAGATCTTGAACAATTCACTGCTAGTATTGACAGACGTGTTTGTCCCCTCGTATCCGTTTGTTTCATAGTGCATGGCAATCATAAAGTACATACAATTTAAGTTAGTCCGCAAGTTGATAAAAGAAAAGTACTGGAGTACTTTCATATAACTATGCTCGTGTTCAAGCGACCGAACGTCAAATCCAGAAGGGTCATCAGGGACTTTTACATATTGGCAAATGGTGTCTTTAAAGAAATCCTTCCCAAAATGCTCGCCAAAGAGCTTTTCCAATTTACTTGATTCCAAAAGTATATCCAAAACTTTAGGCTGGTCCTGAATGTTGGTAATTTTCGATGCAATATACAAGTATGATTCACACACAGTTTTAATACGGGAGATGGTGTTGTTAAATTCATGGGATCCAGGGGCTCCGATGGGACGAAATGGAATTCCCACGTCATTGTTTTCCAGTTCAATTAACCTCGGAGTACCACAGTGAATAGATATGGTTGCGTCTGTCGTTGCAATATAGAACCATAATCTCCGCCACACCATCTGTAAGTTTTCTCGCTTGTAAATGACATCATGCGTGACATATTTGCTCGGATCTCGATGGAGCCCAATCGACTTCGCATGTACTACAAGTACTCCAAACAAGATTTGAGCATCATTTCCACCCAATCCATGGCTGTCGTCGGGAGCGATCTGTCTGTAAAAGTAATGCAATGCGAGTAATTGAACAAATTTGAAAGTGGATCTAATAACTAGCACACGGTCATCAATGCACAAGCGAATTGCATTTGCAAACGTTTCCGAATTGATTCTTTTGACATCCATTATGATTTTCTTTTCTTGCTCATTATATTGGTTGTTTAGTTCATCAATGTGGATGAGAGACATATACCCAAGCCTGACAACAAGTAGTAATATTCCCAAAGTGTTGATGTCATTTTCTGAATGAATGCGAAGAGTTGTATAGGATAAGCAGTTTCCAGCTTGTGCATTTTCAAGCGAAGGCGTCTCTCCAAGAATTCTTGAAATATCCGAAATCAACATCTTTTCGTCCAAAACGGGCACAAACGGATACACATATTTGAAGAAACGGCAAAATAAAATAAACATATTTAGTTTATTTGGGAGAATCCTGAGGACTGCATTTTTGATAACATCATAATAAGCTTTCTTTCCTTTATTATCAAGGCGAATTATATGTGGAAGGTTAATGTCTCCTCTTCTCCTGGTTGAATTATGTACAGTGGCGCTCTTGCTTTTTGATCTGTCATTGTACCCATACACATCACTTTCTGTGGTTGGATCGTCATCCTTTTCATTGGTTATCTTGATTTTATCGACAATCAAGGCATCTTCGGCAATTACATCGTCTGTCTCCTTTTCTGGAGATATGTTTGGGGAATCAAACTTTTGTTTCTTTGGGGCCAGTTCCATTGAGGAGACTGAGCCGGTCTCGCTAATTTCGCCATCATTCTTTCGTTTCATGTTTTCCTTTCTAATATACAGACCTAATTCACCATTTTTAAATAAAAGAACGGCATAACTGCGTAGAACCTTGATAAATGGATCTGATTTCGTGAGTCCCATATATGAGAGTGTTCCTCGCAGCTGCCAATTGGGGCCCTCCAAGTCTAGCGAGAAGGAAGCGTTGGTGAATAAGGTGATGGTATCCTGTGGGTTCACATGAAGGGTCGTGTTTGGACCAAGAGAGACAGCGGTGGTTCCCGGGGGGATTACCAGAGGAGAATGACCCAAAGCTGTGGTTGAGGTTGTGCTGGAGGACAGAACTATCGAGTTTCTGTAGTCAGGACCCGTCAATTCCTGTCTAGGATTGGTGGAATGTGGGTCGTGCAGGACAGGAGTAATAGGCGGGAGGTTAGGGGGAGGGAGAGTAGATGACGGCTGAATAGGGTGGGTCTGGGTAGGATGAGGAGTCTGTAGTCCCTGTGGTGTATGCTGGTGAGATATAGGTGTACTGTGAGATGTGATTAGCGTATGTGCATTCTGTGTGTTGGAAGATATGCTGCCTGGACTGCCTCCTATGCTTCCCAAGCTATGTTGTCTCGGGATTTTGATGGTGTTGACGGGCGAGGTCTGAAGCTGATAATCGTTCCGAGGCTGCTGCTGGAGAGGTTGTGATTGAGGCGAGTAGTCGTAATTCACAGGATGTGCATAAACGTCTTGGTTCGGAGGAAATCGGTTCGGAGGGAACAGAGAGTGAGGAGTATGGTTATATTGGAGGGGTTGATGGGGAGGCTGTTGAAGAGGCTGTTGAAGAGACTGTACCGTAGGCTGTATCGTAGGCTGTATCGTAGGCTGTTGGGTTTGCTGTTGGACCTGACGTGAATTCTGATTCTGGTCGTGGTCTTGGTATGCTATGGGAGGCGGCGGTAGAATATGTTCACCCAATTGGTGGATATATGAGTTTGGGGTAACTTCAGCGCCATCTTCGTAGAAACACAAGTGAGCCACGGACTTCTTGATGCACGAGCCACACACGGGCTTTGTCCTGTCACACTTGGACTTCCTCTTGCGGCAAAACAGGCATGAAGCTGGAAGCCTATGTCGTTTCTTGTAGTTTGGCAGCTCCATTAGTAAAGAAAAGAGTATGAACGATAACTTTCGGGGAATTGGATGCTTATATAATTAAAGGACAAAGCTGGAAAGTGCGTGAATAAAGTAATCAGGGTGCGAGAGAAATGGAGGGGAGGAAGAAGAGGAGTGTAAAAGAAGTGGGGCTGGTAGATGTATCTTGATAAGATTTTGTTGCACTACTATGCTATTTGAAATGTACATGATTCCTGTGTCTGGTCTCCATGCACATGCATTTATTTCGGCTGGTTTCTGCTCCTCTTTTCTGCTCCTCCTTGCATGGCTTCGTTAGCGTTCCTTCATACAGCTATGTTTAGATGGATACAACCTTTCACGCATATACAACGGTCACAAACAGACGGTTCGCACAAAGCACATGATGCTAGTTCTTGCTCCTCATTGTTCTTATTATTAATTGGACAATACGAGTTTGTCTGCACAAACATCAGTTGGCAGGGGTTGTACGGTGTTTTTGATGCCATTTAGACAGCACTAAACTGCACGGTGATCATGCCAGTAACCATGTTCTGGTGCCGCTCACCAACTCCAATTGTCATCCTCCTTGTCATCGTCTAAAAGATACTGTTTGGGGGCTTGTGTCAATGGAAGAATTAAAGAATATTCCAACTTCTGTAACCCATGTATGACAAAATCTGCCCAGAATAGTCATGTACTTCCTCTATTGGACGATTTTCCAAGAATCACTATTCTCCAATAATCTTGATGCAAAAGTTTAATTCTAGGAATATGCCATTTGATAATTCGTATTGATCAGCTACATGCACGTCGCCAAACTTATGATCATTTTCGGCCATGTAAATGTACGTTTGTTACAGGCACACAAGTTCCAGACCTACAAGATACGGATCTCCGACAAGCGGATCACTAATGAGCGGATCACCAACTAGTGAGTTACTGACGACAATTTCATCTACAACCGAGTGAATTGATGAGAACAGAGTCATTCTCGAAGATGGAATTGATAAATTATTTTCTTTTTGTACTCTTATTAAACTGCAATTTCAAATTTGGTTGTCTTATTGCCTCGGTATCGACGTTCACACCAACTCCTATTCGCTAACAAGTACCTCCCGGACTATCTCTTCCTCGGAAATCCCACCCCTGCGTGAAATAGCCAGCAAAAATGTTCAAAAGCATTAATATAGTACAAAATAGAAATTAAGGTTGAACGTATATTGTACAAGGCGGATGTACTCGCTGAAACAGGAAATTGTTAATTCTAATCTAGCCGGGAATCGCTTAATCTCATCTGAATTACAAACAGTGTCTATGCATCACAGAGGAGTAACTTTATTCTTATCATCTTTCTGTATGTGTTTACAGACCTAGATTATAAGGTGAATATGTACGTGAATTTGTTATTTTCTGGATTAGAGGATCAACATAAGATCAGCAAGAGAAAAAAAAGCAAGTAAAATATATAATAAAATGGGATTCCAGTCCTTTCATTCAACCTGAATTTACTAGAGTACTTGGGCTCTTTTATTGCTACACTACCAATTATATTCAAGTGTCCTCCTAATGAGTTTACACTAAAGATTCGTTATTATTGTTACTTTATTATCATTTTCTTGAGGCAATTTTAACCATTTTGACAATTCCAATTATAATTCACCTCAGAAATACTTAAAAATAGACCACTATTTTTGATTCCCCTCATTATATTTGAAATCGTCTCATTCATCAATAGCTACAATGTTCCTTGTTCTGAATGGATACTAATATAGAGCTTATCCAAGTTTGGCATTTCCTTTATGTTTCCTTCCTGCCGTTTTTGGGAAATTCGCAGCCACTCAATTCGCAGTCATTGGAGGTTTTGTTAACAATATCTAGACAAACATACATGCAGACAGAGTTAGATTTAGAGTACCTGAGTAAACGGATGATCATTACACTTGAATTATCAGTTACACATACTTTCCATCCCTTATCTCCATGTGCTTCATACGATATGTGTCTAGGAAAACAAAACAGAAGATGCAAAGTTATGCAAGGTGTAATGCATGAATGGGACCTGTGATAGTCGGGGAGATATGTGACAAGTTGAATAACGAAGCGTACATGAATGCACTGTGTGTAGTATTGTGCACACTACTGCATGTCAAGATTCTACTTAGAGATAGTGAAATTAGAATTATGAGCAGACTAGCCAAATCCTTAATCTAAATTACCACCATGTTGTTATTTTCATCATTTACTAAATTAGAAATCATTCTGCCTATATTTTATAGATGCCAGAAAAGATTTGGTCTAGGGTAGGTTTGGAGGATACAATAGAACGTTTGTGAAGGGAAAGAATAGTACGCACAAGATTCTGATTAGATCTGTACTAGATATAAGGTTCGTCTAGAGTAATCGTCTTCCTACATCCAAATGCTAAGGTATAATATGTAAGTTAGGTGAAATTTAACAATGATGAAGGGATCATATTAAAAATAACGGTTACTTGATCAACACTTTTGTACAATGGTGGCTTTTCGATCAACATGCCAGTCCAGATTTGATTTTTATTTCTGTTTCGGACAAGCTAAGTAGAGGGTAAAAGAGAAGCCTTGGTCGGTTTTGTTTTATAGAAATCATTGTGAAACTAGAGGTTCGAGGATATTATGAATATGTGTAGAGGAACTAGCTATTTCACATTCTAGTTTTTTGAATACTTCTGTGGACGAGGTTTTAACATATATATGTGGACCCTGACTAATTTTTTTTGGCCCATACAATATTAGCTACCCACAATTATATGAACCAAAACAGGAACATTGCGAGATTGAATAGCTATATCCACATACTAATTACGTTGTAACTATTGCATGCGATATGTAGAAGAATCTTTCACTTATTGTCGTCCTATTTTGTCTCATCCATCCCTTTGCTCGACTCACTCTCTTCCTGTAGCACACTGCTTTAATTATCATTCTCAAGTTATTATCTAGATAAACTACTTCTAGTTTATTCGTTTCCACGTCTCATACATTTATTGTCAGTAGTATAGTCTATTTATGTATTAGATGAGTTTAACTTGTCGTCCCGATTTCATTTTCTTTCTATTTCTCACCGCGATCAGACGCGTCTAATTAAACATCACCACCATCACCACGAAATGTCACAGGATCTCGACGATTTCATCATCGACGACGAAGCTAATGACTACAACAAGAACCTTTCTTCGTCTTCTGAAGACGATGAAGAAGAATCCCCCGACAGAATCCTTCAACTTACTTCAACTCTCAAATCCAACCAAACTCCAACCCAGAAGCTTCTCAAGGCCCACATCGCCGTGCTAGTGTCTGCTCTTGGGGGCCCAGACCACACTTCTGCTACACCTACCTACAAGCTTGGACACGACGCCTTGGCGTGTCTCAAGGACTTGAAACGCTGGATCAAAACGGTCGATGAGATCAACGGTGGCTACGAAGTCGCCATGGCCTGTGCCGACTCCGGATTGGTGATTAACGACTTGGTGTCCATATTGTGTCAGTGGGGCGACTCGGCGAAACATACAAAGTACATGGAGAAGATTTTGCTCTCACTGTTGGAGCTATTGGTTCTCCTCACATGGCCCGTTGAACTCACCACGGAACTGACCCCTAACCAGCGAATCCTCTTTCCTGACGTGAGAAAGGCCCAGTTGGTGTATAAGAAACACATCTTGTCCCATTTGGCAGGCAAAACTATACGGGCAGTCATTCGTTTAGTGCTCCCCTCTATCTCTAAGGATAGGCTCGATAGAGAACCACGAGACAACTCCATTTTGAGGTTGGTGCTCTATTTCTTGAGAAACATCTTATTCATCGAGCCTGCAAATCTGTCCATTTCCACAAAGTCTCTGGGGAAACAGTACATCACTTCAGATAATATGCCCGCCAACGTCTCACAGGACGATATCAACATGAATGCGGTCCTACCTGTCTTTAAAAAGAATAAGGCCATGATGCTCTTGCTCACAATTTCCGGCTCTCTTGGCTTAGAGTTTGACAGAGAAATGTTTGGCGCTCTTTGTTTAGAGTGCATTTTCTTGATAGTCCGTGGAGTGGCTATTGAAAAGACGTCCAATAGCATAGACAAAGCGTCTCAGACCTCAAATAATACTCAGACCTTAAATAATACTCAGACCAGAACATCCACCACAACTACACCTTTTACTGATACAGATCCCTCGGCACCCCTCCCTTCTATCACAACTACAGCAGGCCTTCAGCTCAAGGATCTCTTACAAACTGAGACTCAAAGGAAAAAGGCTGCAAAATCACTCCAGTCTAGACATGGGCGTTTTGGTTCACTTATTTCCATAAGAGCCAGTGATACCACATCATACGTGGTTTCTGGCCAAGAAGCTCTTCATTCAACTTCTTCTTCGTTGGATAAACTTGACAAGAACAAGAAATGGAACGACAGAACGCACTTCAAGTACGACTCGGATGAGTTTGTAGTTTCTAGTCAAGAAGTACTTACGGATTCAACCAGAGAAATGCTTTACGATTTTGTTGACCAGTTCTTAGAGGGTGGCTGTTTTAATAATTTAGTAGAATGTATGAGTTCCAGGATGTCGAGTATGGATGATTTACAGATTGTCGAGGAGTTTGAAAAAGCAAGTTACTTTTTAACCATCGGATGGTTTTTCAAATACACCAGAGTGAAAAATGAGTCTTTACTGGACCAATTCACTTTTGGCTCGGTTGGAGCGGCATTGAGTGAAATCAACTTCATTCTCATCATTTCGTATCTTCGCGAGTCATATACCACTAAGAAATGGTCCTCTTTACATGCTGCTCTTATCTGCTTCAACGAGTTGCTTTTAGTATCGCACTCGTTATTCAACAAGGCAAGCAAGAGTGACGAGGAAGACTCACAGGATGACTTGGACAGAGAGTTGGCGGAGGGGATTATCAGAAAGCTTTTCTCATTCAGTGATTTTATCAGTTTGTTAATACAAATCCCACAATCTGCTTCGAAGCACTCACCGGAATACCTAAACACTTGTATTTCTGTGGTCCATATCATCTTGAAGTCGTTTGAGAGTTTTGCAAACGAAGACATGCAATTGTACGTGCAGACCAAGAGAAAGGCCAGGAAGATCAGAAAAGCTCGCGTGAACGGGTTGGATAAGGACACTGAGGACGCATTAAGAGATGTGATCGACGGGTCTGACGAAGAGGAAACTGCGGAGAGGATACTGCAGATCAAAAAAGAACGTAAGCTTGATTTTAAAGTCACAGAAGCACGTTTCTTCCACAGTTCTATCGTGAGCACCTACATCGAGTATCTTTCGCGGTACGAAGACCTCACCCACGAGGAAATCAAAAGGTGTCTTTCGTACTTCCACAGGCTCTTTGTAGTTCGAAAGGATTTTGCTGGGCTCTATAGATTGGACTTTATGCATATCTTGTACAAATTGAGAGGCTTTTTACCTCGGGGAGCCTCTATTCGCAACCATGTCGACGAGTTTATCTACTACTTCATGAAAAAGTTCAAAGTCGCCTTTGAGAGATTCCCTATCCCCATCGAGGTGTTGTTCCCGCGGTTTGAAGATACCGAGTCCAAGACATATTTGAGTACTGGTGAGTTGTACTTGAAACCCGAGAAGAGATCTAATATTCCGAAATTGGCCAAGGAAATCGAGTTTGTCAGGGAATTCAACTTGGACGAGCAAGTCAAGGTGTTAGTGAGTGCATTGTACGAGCAACAGAAAGAGAAACTCTTGGAGTGGTTTATCGAGGAGATGTTGAGGATCTTAAAGGAACGTACTTTGGAGGAGGAGAGTGTATGTGTTCTTCAAGCGACCACTCAATTCAAGCGTATCTTGATCAATAATTCGTACATTCGTATGATTTTGAAGATGGTGGGGTTTGAGTTGCCTTTCATCCTTGACGACATTGTAAAACTTCCTTCAACTGTTGAAGTGGACAGAATTTCTGAGATGTTGGATTTGGTTAAGAAATGGTTTTCAATGCAACCTGTTAGGTTTGAAGACGGAAAGGATGCCACCTTCTTTGTACGCAATAGAGAACCTGCTTACGAGGAAGGGTACCGTGCAGATGCAGATGCAGATGGTGAGTATTATGATGGTTATGACGATGACGATGAGAGAATAGCGTTTGAAACCAGTGGTAATTCAAACTTGCAGACTGCTCACGAGTTAGATAGACTAGAAGAACTTGAGAGGGCATTGGATGGACAGGTCAGATTGAGTGGAATTGAAAAGGGTAAGGCAAGAAAGAAGAAGGGAAGTAGAGACAGGGAAAGACCTAGAAAAGAGAAGCCAAAGAAGCCCAGAAACTCAAACAAACCTGTTACCAGACGACTCCCTCGTTCTTTCGATGTTTCTGATGACGAAACGCCCGTTAAATCATCGGAATTTATTAATGATTCGGATGACGATTCAGACTCAGAAGAAGCAAAATCATTTTTTGCAAGAGAAGAGAAATTACGTCAACTTTTGAATGAATCTGGTGGAATTGTCAATGCAGAACAGCTAGCAGAGTTCAAGAAGGTTTGGTCGAGATTAGAGAGCAAATCCGGAAAGACAGCGGATACTGTTGCGAAGGTGGTTGAGGAGGTTTCTTTATTTGTCAATGAGAGTGATCTGGGTGATGAGATGGTAATACAGCCAGTGATACCGAGACCAATTGAAGATCCAAGTACTGAAAATAACAATACTTCCAAGGATCCATTTAGCGACGATGACTTTTCAGGGTCCCAAACTTCTGAAATTGGCGATGACGATGATGATAACGAGAGAGAAGCCAAGAGAACATTAGACAATGTCAGCGAAGACGAAATTCAAGTCAAGAGAAAAAAGTTAATTATAGATGACGAAGATGATGAGTGATATTCTATCCATACTATATATTTTACTCCTCCACACAATGTCCATCTTCACCTTTTGACGTGATGCTCATATACGAACTAATAACCATGACAGATATACCAAATAATGTACACGAAATGCTTGGTATAGCTTTGTAGATATAAAACCTTCGTTTTTCCAGAAAACTGGCGGTTTTAAAGTCAAATTCTTCCCACGACAACTTCAAATAACACAAGGGAGGGATAATATATGCCATCAAAGAGGCCGAAGTTGCACCAATCAATTCCAATATTAAGCCCAAATTACAAGTAAACAAGGAAACGGCCATAGAAGTAAATACCAACACAGATGTAATAACAAAGTGTTGTCTCAGACTCAATTCTTCTTTAAACAAAACATCCTTGATAACATCTCTAACAACAAATATCTCTAGAGGGAAGGTAGTCAACATGTTCAACCCAAAGCAGAACCGAGCAACGTTTATCCAATTGTCGTCACTCTTGAAGTTATTTAAAATGTTACCCTTGGTTTTGTCTCCAAAAATCACTACCCCATTTATACCCATAACCAAACAGCACACCATGGAAACAGTACACGCAATGTGGGTCAATTTACTGAACTTCTTTAATGTAGCGTTTTTCATCGAGTTGTAGATGAAGAGTGTGTTATGGTGACATACCAAGGCAAACGAGATAATAGAGATTCCTTGGAAAATCCTGTAGTTGAACAAGTGAGTATGTGGTGAATCCAGCTTGAGTACCGGGTCTATGAACGGAGCTCTTGCAACAGTTAAAATGATAATAATGAGCATACCCAAGAGGGCAAATGCTGATGCCTTGGCTAGTTTTGAAATGTCTTTATTCAAGGACAATGGGTATGAAATACAAGTTGTAAAGATTATAATAATGGAGTTCCTGTGGAATATCCAAGACATGAATGAATCCTTGATGAATTTTGGGACAAACACTTTAAGCACATGAGGAATGGTGTCTCCTATAATAACACAAAACGCCATACAGCCTCCGTAGGCAAATGTGCTGATTGACACAAGCAACAATATCTTTCCAGCGGGTCCAAAGCATCTCGCTACGGAGTCTTGGTAAGATCTTGTGTTTGATAAGGTAGCATTTATGACTATTAAACGTAGCGTCCAGTCAATCAAAAAGGTCAAGAAGACCATGACCAAGATTCCGCCAATAAGACCGGTGTTTCTAAAGGCAAATGGCTGGCCAATGATTCCGGCACCTAGAATGGAATTTGCCATGTTCATAAACGCCATTTTCATGGTGGAGTTGCCAGTAGATGGTTCTTCTATTTCAAACTCGAGGATTGAGTCGTGGCTTGAGTTTATATCCATGGAATGCAAAGGGGAGGCATTTCCAGCGGGTTTAGATGACTTCATAAGCTGTTCCTGAATATCACTTTGATCTGGACTATAGTTTCCTTCGGCATCAAAGAGAATTGATGCATCCTGCTGTGTCGACGGACCAGCATTTGCCCCACGGTTCTGGGACAACGTTTTGTATTTATTAGACATGTTGATGTTATATGCACGAGTAAGAGGTCTTGCTAAATGTCTTCATCAACCGTTTGTATCGTGTCAAATTCAGGGTTCAAAAACAAGCATTTTTTCAGATATTGTGTTTGAGATGTTAGCCAAGACTCTTCTAATAATTTGAAAAGACAGGATATTGCAGGGAGCTGCCGCAGCATTCATAAATGTGTGGGTACTAACATGATCAACGTAGTAATGGTTCTTTTACTGTTTCTTCTACTGTTTCGCTTTTATTTTTGTTCAGTGAGTTAAGGCCAGCAGTCTTTTGTAAGGTGCATACAATTTATTTATGTACTCTTTTTGTTCATTTTAGGGGTTCACTAATGTATAACTTCTACAAAGAATTGAACTTTGATGTGTCTGTACTCTTGATTTGTCTCTCAATACTAGGATAGTATAAACCTTAAAGTCATGATAAAAAATTTAAGACGTAATACTTGCATATTTTACTCTGGTTTTGACTAATTCACGTCAATTTACTCGTTTTTAAGTATTTATAGGCGTTTGAAAGATTTAATAATATATATCCACAGATTTCACGTAGACATTCATTCCCATGCACACATATTTACGGGGATTCTTCTGAGACAAAAAATAATTGCAGCCATTTTATCACTTCTTTTTTATGAATTCGGATCCCTCCTAGATGTTATGTAAGTAGAGGTATTTAAAAGAAGGAACAAGGTATGGCAGAAATATCTACAGAGTAATCTGGTGGCTTTATCGTGACTTGGTAGTGGTTCTCTGTGATTTGGTGTATTCTACCAGGTCTCTATTAAAAAACGACGTTACTCAACATTTACCAATATCTTATCTGCTGTCATTCCAATACTATTCATCAAGATTTCCAATAGAATCCGTACATCTCAGACTTCTCATGTATGTATTTCTTTACTCGAGCCCACTTTCTCTTATGGCTGCATTTCTATTGTCTAAAATCTTCATACTAGGAGCAGTATGATGAAAAAGCTCTTATTAAATAACATACTTTCCATATAACAGGATGCATAAACCGTTAATCATATATTACAATTACGTCCTTGTCATCACTTTTTCACTCGGTGACTTTTTCGGACTCTTCTGTTATTTCGTTCTCCTAACTGTTATTTTGTTATCTCATTATTCTGTCTATATCTTTGAGATGCATGAAAAATTAAAGTCATCGCGACATGGCATACGAAGGGAAAGCATATAAAGGTCCAAACAAGGGACAGTTCAAAGGGAAAAGACCTACATTTGATAAGAAACTGTATGGTGACAGAGATGCCAAGAATAGAGAAATCAAGAAAGCCCTTGTTCATAGAGCAAGGTTGAGAAAGGGTTACTTTAAGTTATTGGAGAAGGAGGGATATGACACTACGAAAGAGAAGAAAGGAGAACAAGTGGAAGTAGAAGAAGAAGGACAAGACCTGAATGATGATGAAGATAACGATAACAAAGAAGATGTCGAAGATAAGGTTCAGAAAACTCACAAGGAATCACTACCATCACAAGACCAATACAAAGATCAATCCAAGAAGCAAAACCAATATAGTCAACAAGAACATCACAAACCAAAGCCTCGTCTATCATTTCAAGAACGTGCCAAAATGGTGAAGGAAAGAAAAGAGCAAACACGTCTAGCCAAATTAGAGGTGATTAGTAAAAAGAAGCAAACATTTGTTGAGAAGTCTAATCAAAGAGAAAAGAGAAAGGACCAACTTTCGAAGAGAACGAAGTCCGGTCAGCCCCTTATGGGTCCTAGAATCAATAATTTGCTTGATAAAATTAAGAGTGAATATAATTAAGCGCAAACAGTTCGCTCATGTTAGGTGAAATATTAATATGGACTCTTTGAAAGGTTCCATGAAAGAAATGTTCTTGTACTAATTAATGACTTTTCATTGTTGTCGAAATGGGTGATTTCTGCACATGTCAACGTGTAACAACCAGTTAAGAGTAGTTAATTTATAAACTTATATATTACCACAAGTCTTTCCAAAAGAAATTTTACAAGGGCTGCATTAGGCACTTTCCAAATGAACACATTTATGTAGGTTCCCAGGTCACCCAGGTGTAAAGAATGATAGCTGTATCTATTCATAATGGGGTTTTTCATTTCCAAAATACATTATTGTGTAGCTTCTTGTCTATTTTTCAGAAATTTTGCAGCCATCCAGAGTGTCAGAATCCGTTTAATTATCACAATCAAAATAAACCCTCAAAATGGAGTGCAGATGTATTTGCTTGGAAACATAACATCCATTTAATTTAAAAGAGCTATATTACTGAGGCATTAACGTTTCACATAACGGAATTCAACCAATTACAGATCATACCATAATTAACTATAATACATTCAAACAGTAGAAACCATAAAATATCTCCTAAGCCACAATCCAGTCTTAGGAGATTACTCCAAGGTTCTTAAAAAACATCACCAAGTTAAAAATATACAAAGTGCTGATTCTTCTTTGATAGTGCCACCAATTTTTCAAGTGCAACGACGTTGACTTGAAACTCCATTTCTTATACATTTTCTTGATCGATTCATTCAGCTCATCGTAAACAACTTTAGCACAATAACTTGCCATCAACAAAAAGGTTCTTTCAGGACCAAGCGGATTGTTTAAGTTTTCGTCTAAATTACGTGTCAAGTCGTTGGTCTTTAAAATAAGTAAAACAATCCGGGGCATTGAGCTCAAAATATCCATGAGGTCTTCTATTAATCCATTTCCATCATGTAGCAGTGACTGGATGTTAACAATTTCCTCCTTTGATCTCAACGTCTTCTTGATATCAGTCCCTATTGCCTTATCTGACGATCTGCCTGTAATTGCAACCATGAATATCTTGAACTTTTTCTCATCTGAAATACCTGTCAATCTTTCGCAATACTTTCTCATATTTGGGATGTCGTTGTCTAAAATAGATAACCAGAAATGTGAGTAATCACGTTTCATTTGCAAGGGGATATTTCTATAAAGGCCATGGTCATAGAGAATAATTTCAAAGTTGTGACCATCTTCATATGGCACACTTCTAATAGCTAAATTACCTCCATGTGGATCACAGTGTAACCCAACACCAGGAACGAAAATCATACTATTGAAAATATGCGACAAGCAACTGGACACTTGTGCTGGATCGATATTATTCTCTTTCAAGTATTTTAAATTATCTAAACGAGCCCCAGACAAGCATTCCATAATCAAAATACGTCTGTTTGCTGTAATAACCTTTGGAATTCTTAATGCGGTTTCTCTCTTCAAGTCCTTGAAGTATTCAGCAGTCTTTTCTGCGTTTTCACCTTCATTAGTAAAATTCAACTCAACGTAAATAGAGGTCTGCATTTCTTCTCCTAACCAAGTCAATGGATATTCTGGAAAGACTTTGAGCATCAACTCGAAAATGGTTTTAGTAAGGAAAACATCAATGGGAACAAACTCTTGAAGTGAAGGGTGTTGGACTTTAACAGCAACCTTCTCCCCGGTGCTTTTCAACTTAGCTATGTGAACCTGTGCAAGAGAAGCAACTCCTATAGGTTCAGGATCAAATTCCACAAACAAATCACCAACGCTCTTTCCTAAATCTCTAAGGAACATCTTTTCTATTTCTTCCATGGACGATCTAGGACATTTATCTTGCAATGGAACCATGGTCTCGGTCCATTCAGGGGGTAGCAAGTACGTCAAGGCAGAAATGTGCTGTCCCAATTTAATGTAAATACCTCCATTGGTCTCCAAAGCTCTCAATGTGATCTCTGCAGCCTTCTTATGAGTCTTGCCAAGTTCAATGTTTCGTTCCTCTCTGTTCTCAAACTCTTTGCCTAATACTTCCTTATAAAGCAAGAAGCATCTAAATGTGGTTGCAGTGACGATCCCAACTCTCTTTCCAGTCAAAATAATGTGTTTGGCGGTGTCATTGGTGTTGTACAACACACACATTCCAACTCCGAAGGCAGCACCAACCTTCAAGAAGGTGTACTTTCTTTTGCTGCCAGATGTGCCGGTGGAATAGTTGCGGCCAATAGGCTGAAATGCCCTCCTCAACGGACTCCTAGTAGCTCTAAACATAAATTGAACACTAGATTAATTTCAAATCGAATTATGACTGTGGGACTTTCTACACATTGCTCAGGCACGTGATGATCGTATAGACTTGCTTAGCGTATGAGATCGGGATAACTTACATGTATTACTGACGAGTCGTGTGATGTGATTGGTTCGCTTATTAGCTACTTTAGTGGTTTACTGGCGTTTTGCAACTCGAGAGCTTTTAGTGTGCTGCAAATTGCTCCAAATAGCTGCAAAATTTTCTACATTTAGAGTACTCTGTTTGTATTAAGAGAGATGCGACAACGTCAGTGCTAATGAAAAGTCCATAATAAACATATCTCTTACTTGGTACAACAACTGAGAATTCATAAGACCTAGGTTTGGAATCGTGACGGAGATATCGGCGATTGCAGTACCTGCCAACTTCTCAGATGCGCACTTATACTTCCGTTTTATTACTTAGGTTACTCACATGTCTCCCAACTCTTCAAATAGACTCTGGTGACTGAGGAAATCAAGATCAAAATTAAGTAAACCACTCAAGTCCTCTTCTATTTTTGGAAATTCTGATCCAGGTGAAGGAAGGATTCCACTACTGAGTTCCAGTTTTATCAGAAAGTCTGGGACTTCTACTGGAGAAACAGACTTCGGTCTTGGTGACAAAATACGCTTCTTCCCTCTTTCATTACTTTCAATTCCCTTCCCGATTTTAGCTATCTGAGTATGGTCAAACGGACATTTTCTCTGTTTCTTTTTCTTTTTGAATGGCTCTGTCAAGTTCATTGGCGTGGTAATATGAGAAATAGGACATTTTTTAAATGAATCAGAAGAGTCTATAATTTGGTCCGAATTTGAAGTGACGGGGCATCCATCTCCATGAAACACATTTTCATGAATTTTAGCATAATTCAAACCGTTCATTTTATTTGAATTGCTAATAAACGCAGAGTAAAACTTCCAAATCTTTTCGACTTTACTAATTTCTGGTCTGAAATTCAGAAATAGTCTCACTGTATTTTCAACATTATCGGATAGTTTGTCTTTGATGTAGTCTTCTATACGGAAGCCAAGTTCTAATTGCAATTTTGAATTGATTTTATCTTTATGTGTGTGTATCTCATTTCCCAACATTGATCTCAAATCTTCACGAAGTGTATAGCTTCTAGCTCTCAACAACAACCCAATGACTATTTGAATAGTTCTCTGAAGAAACTCCTCGATCGCAGTCACAATATATTCATCTTGGGAACTGCTTGGGAGCTCCGGGTTAATTGGGAGACTTTCTCTCAAGAAATCCATAAATTGATACAATTTTATGAAAATGTCTGGGGATATAATATGGATGATATTCATCTCCTGCTCTTCTTCTGCTTGCATTAGAATGACAAATAACATGAGAAGTCGCAAGTAATGTAGGATTGATTGTATCTCAAATCTTTCCATCTCTGGAAGTTTGTTAACCTTCTGGTCTACTAACCAAGTTGAGCAGTGTCCAATCAATTCTTCAAGATTAAATATATAAATCCTGCTACCTCCAAAATTCCAAATTCCGTGGTTTAATACGCCAAAGATTTTAGATATTAAATAATGAATATGGTAAGAAATTGTGAGGTTCGTAAGTGAGTAAACAGAACACTTTTTATCGCTATCCTTGACTTCTCCTTGTATGTTTGAAATAAATTTCAAATGGTCTAGTGAAGAACTATTCATGTCAATCTCGTTTTGAAGCTGTCTGACTAAACTATCAAGTTCATTCGAAAACTTGAGCACAGGAACAAAATTAAAGGTAGCAACATTTGTCATTCTGATTAAATCATGCCATATAAATGACATTTCTAGTTGTAAATCTCTTAAAGAATGGAATTCCAGAGAGATCAAATCTGGAGATTTCCATAGTTGGTTATTTGGGCACCTCAACATCACATCCAAGAGCAATTTGTACATTTTATTGAAATTTGGTGAAGAAATAACCAAAAGTCTTTTGAGTAATGTTATCCAACAGAAAATGTAAGGAAGACACATAGTGTCTAAATCCACTCTCATTTTAAGATCATATATGTAAAGCAAAGAACTTTGAACTAAACTTAAAGAAGAGGTCAGTTTGCAGGGAATGCTCTTCCAATCACACTCAGAAAGTTCATCTTCAAATTCCTTTTGGCGACTGGCAAATTCAATCGTCTCATCAATAACTAGTAACAAGTAACATAAAAATATTCCTTTCATAGTCAACTTCTTGAATAAATCTTTATCTGAAAGGTATGTTTCCACATGGGAATTTAAAGATGGAGGATTTCCTGGTTTAATTAGTCCCAAAAGTGCATCCTGATATACTTGGGGTATTGGATGTGTTTTAAAGTGGTGTTTCATTATAAATGTCAATTGTTTATATGTCAATACTTGTCCGTTATAGTTCAAAACAGAGATCCATAATTTTTGATTCTTAATCAAAATTTCAGGGGCAGCAGTTTGAAGTCTGTTCAATTGAACTGAGGACTCGACACTGTCTATTTTTGGAAGATCCGAGTGGGTTGATTTCCTATCGAATGGAGTTGGAGAGGAGTATTCTATCTCATCACCGTCAATTATCATTTCACCAACAGGGCATTTCCTGCTTACCACTGTATCTTCAGTGCTATTGTTCAACTTAAAGGTGTGATACATCTTTTGCAAGTTGGTAATCTTAAACCAAAGAGTGGTCAAATGAGGATCTAATTTAATAAGGTTTATCCAATGGAAAGTATCGATATAGTGATGGTTTTGATCATTGGAAAGAAAAGTTAAATCCTCCAAAATTATCAAAGGATTCGAAGACTTCATAGGGCATATCTTGTTTAAAATAGAAATTGCTGTAGTGTTGACCGGATTCACGCGGGGCAATTGCTTTAGCACCAGTAATTGTCTTTGTAGGTCTTCTATTTGCTTTCTCTGTGTTAGCACAGTTGATGATTCTTCCTTTGGAGATTGAATAGCTATTTGGTCATTTGAAGGAATATCAGAGTCATTGCTCCAGTGTGGCTCTAGGTATTCACATAGATGGCTAGCGCCATTTTTAACACAACCACCACAAGATGGTCGTACCTTATCACACTTGACTTTTCGTTTTTTGCAAACCAAGCACGATATAGGTGTTCTTCTTCTTTTATTGGCTGTCGAGGACACAGTAGGTATCATGGATGGGTAGTCGGGGTAGTGTATGAAGCAGGTATTATGTTGTTATCGGGTAGTCACTTGGTCACTTGGTCACTTGGTCACTTGGTCTATTGTGGTTTATTTTATTTTGTATAATACTCCTTTGATGGTGGATGTATATAATGTGTTGTATCTTGTATATAACTGAAATGGAAAGTCCTAGTACTCTCTAATAGTATGTCTTTCGTGTCTTCTCTAACCTAGTCTAGCTTATTAATCTGCGTTTTCAGATCATCAAAGTTTTTTGATATTCAGATCTTTCTCGACCGATATCTCCATAAAATCTCACACTATCTTTCTTCTTAGTAATACCCCGATGTCGGGTATCCAATAAAAATTCCACAGCAGCCAAGATGCAAACAGAAATAACAGAAATATCGGTCCATCAAGAGTCCTTCTAGAATATCTAGCCACATAACAGTAGTATCCGTTCCATGATCCCACCCCTCCTTTTAAACCTCCCCACGCTATTTTTTCTCACTAAAAAAATATCACCAGTGGCATTGGACTCTTGTTGACTATTTGTTTTTGATTGAACCCATTTGTTAACTTGTTACAGTTTATTGTTGATAGAACAAGTAGATAATGTCGGCCGGAATTCCAGTGAGACTCTTAAACGAAGCGCAAGGACACATAGTGACGCTAGAGTTGATAACGGGGGACGTTTATCGTGGCAAGCTATTGGAAAATGAAGATGACATGAACTTGTCACTCTATGATGTGGTGGTGACAAAGGGTCAGACTGGCCAGACTTCACACATGAATCAGGTTTTTGTCCGGGGCTCCATGATAAGGTTTATTAGCGTACCAGATATCTTGAGGAACGCCCCCATGTTTTTCATGAAGCCAGGTGATAAACCTAAACCTCCTGTTAGAGGTCCTCCTCCAAAGAGAGGAAGGTATTAGGTAAAATATGTATTAATAGATAAGGGATTAAAGATTGTAGAATGGAAGAATTCAGAAGTGAAGGATGGGGTGGAGAGAGATGACCAGAGAATTGAAATTTTGAAGATTACAATAACAACATCCTTCAAACAATGGTCAACTTATCTACATTCTTGATATTCGTGTATCTAAATTATTGTAAAATATATACCTCTTGATAGTTTCGTAGTGTTCAATCTATTTCATGGTGACCAATTCTTCAGCAGAGGTTGGGTGAATTGCTACACAGTTGTCGAAATCTTTCTTGGTAGCACCCATCTTGATAGCAACACCAAACCCTTGCAAGATTTCGGCACTGGAGTCACCAATAATGTGCAAACCAACAACCTTTTCTTCAGGACCAGCAACAATGATCTTGTATAAAGTTGGAGACTTCAAGTCATCCAGATCCATCATAGCATAATACATAGCGTTAAACTTGGATTGATAAATCTTGATGTTGTCTTCACCAAACTTTTCCTTGGCTTCCTTGGTGGTGAGACCAATTGAACCAGCTTCTGGGTGGGAGAAGATGACAGAAGGAATGTTATTGTAGTCAAGCTTATCTTGAGCAAAAGCGTCGTTACCAGAGAACAATCTGTTTGATAATCTACGACCAGCAGCGATGGCAACTGGAGTCAATTCAGCCTTACCAACGACATCCCCAAGGGAGAAGATCTTGTCATTGTCGGTCTTTTGGTATTCGTCAACAATAACTTGTTGTTTGTCATTGACTTTCACACCAACCTTGTCTAAGCCAATATCGATGAGAGACTTTCTGCCAACGGTCCAGATCAATTCGTCCACTTGCAAAGTCTTGCCACCCTTCAAGGTAACAATCTTTTGTCCGTTTTCAGCCAATTCAACCTTTTCAACGCCAGACAGTTTGTGAACATTGACACCCAACTTGTCAACGTAGTAGTCGGTGACAAAGTTTTGGATCAGGTCATCAAAAGATCTCAAGACAGTTTCACCTCTGATAACCAAATGCGTTTCACTACCAAAACTTTGGAAGATCCCAGACAATTCTACACCAATGTAACCAGCTCCGACCACAGCAACGGACTTTGGTTGCTTTTCCAATTGGAAAAACCCATCAGAAGTGATACCGTGCTGGGCACCAGGAATAGAAGGTGGGACAATTGGAGCACCACCGGTGGCAATCAAAACGTTGTCACCAGAAAACACCAACTTTTCACCCTTAGTAAAAGACTTACCTTCTTCGAGCCATGAGATCTGTTGGTCGCCAGAGAGAGTCACCTCGACATCACCCTTTTCGTTGGCGAATTGGGCGTGACCAAAGAGCCAATTGACCTTTTCGTTGTTCAAGTTTCTCTCGTAAATCCCATTCAATCTCTTGACATAGGCATCTCTCTTGGTTTTAATGGAGGACCAGTCAAAGTCGCCGAATTGGACCTCCTTCCCATCGCCACCAAGACCATAAGACTTCAAGTGGTGCTTCTTGTGGGCGAGATCGGCAGCGTGCCACATCACCTTCTTAGGCACACAGCCAACATTGACACAGGTACCACCCATCTTTTCAAACTGGGCTTCAACAAGAAGAACGTTCTTGCCGTAGGAAGCAGCACGACGGGCCGAGGCTACACCTCCGGACCCACCGCCAATCACAAGGTAATCAAAGTTTCTAATAGGAGAGGACATAGTGAGGTGTCGTTTTATAAGCGATAATCTATTCAATGGGGGTAATTTATTCAATGAATTGAAAATTGCCATGTCTAGTTAAAAAGAAGAACGATCATCGCCGATTAGGAGAGAATTGGTGGCAGGCAACGCGGCGAGGGATGAAACGAGAACGAGCAATTAATAAGCGATAAGAGAATTATTAATGAGAAAGAGTCTAGAGGGGAACAAACAAACTTATAAGCTACTTAGGCAAATGTGCAAGCAACTACTTTGGAAGATGGGTACACCTTCCCTTGTTTGTTTTATATTCAGTGTGTGTATATATTATTATGCAACTGTGGGTGCAAAAAGTTTCCACACTTTTTCAGCGCCGTTTAATCATTTCCATTTGGAGTTTTTATCGTCATATTACCTTCATTACGTTCTATTATGTCTATACTTCTTTCAATCTCTAATACATTTCCTTAAATACCCCAACAGAAACCCCTGTAGTTCCTCGTCAATCTCCTCATCATCGCTCATATAGTCTCCCGTAGCTTCGTCTGCTTCTGCGTATATCTTAGTCAACTTGCTGGAAACTATGCTTTGGAATCTTTCGTAGTCAAAGTCTCTGTTCCTTTGTTCTGAGTCATCCGCTTGTTCTGAGATATTCACCTTGTTTTGGGTCTCCATCAACGTTGCTGCAAAATACTCGTCTTCATCTATCAAGGAGGAGATTTCCTCCTTGTCCTCGTGGAACGTCTTCTGAATATTCAGGGAGTTGTCGAGAGTGGAGTATGTGGAGTTGTTCGTTATGTATTCATGATTTAAATTGTTCTGGTACCCAAAAATACGGTAAAGAAGCTCTTTCTTCTGGTTGATTTGTATCTGACGTCTTTGAAGGAAGCCTGCCTTTTGAAACACCTTCTCATAGTGAAACTGGCTTTTCTTTTTAAGCTGATAAAGCAAATCAGATTCATCAGCAGCCATGTCTGAAAGTTTTTCTGGCGATAGAGGGGACCGATACGACCTTAACTCCTGGAATAATTGACTTAAAAGTCTCAATTCAGCTCTGGTGTATCCAGGTATAAATTCAATAGGACAATCTGCGTCTGTATCTGAGCCTGAATCTAATTCCACTTCGGAATCGGAGTCGGAGGCATTATCAACATTGAAAATTACATTTTTGCTGATCTTTTCAGCAGATTCCCAGGATTTAATCTGTGATTCTTTCACTGCTGGAGGAAGATGTTCCCCATGTTGCAAATCAATGCCGTTGGGGTAATTAGTGAAAACACTGTAGTCGTATGCATTCATGTTGATTGGCTTATGAATGATAAATCCGGGAACTACCTTGTTGGGATGACTATCGTCGTCTTCAACATTAAAGCTGGGAGGAGGTATATCGTTAAGATGTCGTTTGGAAGAATTCAGCAAGTTGAGTAGTTTTGTTTTAATCTGCCGCCCATTCTGTGATGCTTTGGTACTAATGCTTTTTGGGCCATAGGAAGGCGTCCCGCGCCTCTGGAAACGGCGAATGTTATTGCTGGGTGTACTCACCATAGACGTAGAAGATGAACTAACCGTTCTGTTGTAGGTGTTGTTAGCTGTTTTGTTGTGTGAGTTACTACCTGTTCTGCTGAGAGTTGAGCTGATAGTGTGGTTATTATCATAATCAAGATTGGTTTTCAAATCAAAATTAGGCACATCAACAGACCTATCGTGAAATGCTTCATTGCCTGCTTCATTTGCTTCTTCCTGATTGTACAATCGACGTTTAAACGAACTCATACAGGGTAGGTAATATAATACACAAATCGATTTCCCAATTTGGAACAGTCGTATCTTAAATGAAACTTGACAGAAAAGATGACATAAAATGATGGTACATAATTTCTGAACAGACAAAGCTTTTGCAAAAACAAGAATAATAAGATAAAATGGAATCAGACAAAGAGGGGAAAGTCAGAGAAACCTTTTCTAAAATATTTATCTAATTTACATATATCTCTCTAGCTAATAATTCATCAAGACTGGTAATGTCCGAAATGATATACAGCGGCAAGGCTAAAATTGGGTTTCCCTTCGAACTCATTAACTATGTACCCTTTTGTTCTCATCGCGGAAAAAGGTATCACGTGCAGTCGAGAAAAACTAGGGTTATTACCCTTGTATCACATATCCCCATACTAAGTCGCACTAACAAACCTCAAAATTCCTCTGGATGCAGTCCGCACCTAAATTTTTTCCACCTCTCGTGGAAAAACTTTTCATATACAAAATTTGTAAAAATTTAAAAGTCTTTTTGAACATAGATATTGTGACAAGACAAGATGGCTACTGAATTAACCGTTCAATCTGAAAGAGCTTTCCAAAAGGTTCGTAGAATAATAAAGGGTAGAATGAACTGAACGGCATGAATGATATGAATATACTCAATCCAGTTTCAACAACTTTGAATGAATCAGTGGAAAATAAATAATCGATATCAAAGTAACTTCACGAATAATCAACAAGAATACAATTTAGTCACCCAATAATACAAATATTGCTCAAATATATGTCAACATAAACCGTGAAGGAAAAATTCTATAACATACCCATTATCCCAAATTTATATACTAACAATGTTTAGCAACCACACATCTTCACTAACCCAAAGGCTAAGGCCAACAAGAAGACCAAGAGATGGTACAAGGAAGTTGGTTTAGGTTTCAAGACCCCAGCTGCCGCTATTGAAGGTACTTACATTGACAAGAAGTGTCCATTTGTCGGTGACATTTCTATCAGAGGTAAGATTATGACCGGTGTTGTTGTCTCCACCAAGATGCACAGAACCATCATCATCAGAAGAGACTACTTGCACTACGTTCCAAAGTACAACAGATTCGAAAAGAGACACAAGAATGTCGCTGCTCACGTTTCCCCAGCTTTCCGTGTCCAAGAAGGTGATGTTGTTACCGTTGGTCAATGTAGACCTCTTTCTAAGACCGTTAGATTCAACGTCTTGAAGGTTTCCGTTGCTGCTTCTAAGTCTAAGCAATTCGCCAAGTTTTAAATTGGTTAAATAGTAATTAAGAATTCTGTGATTCATTGTATAAGATATAAATTTGTAAACCTAACTTAACCGCTGCAAAATAGTCTCGGTATGGGTTTGTTCCGAAAGCATGTGAAATTCCAAATTGTTGCAAAATTGCTGCAAAATTGTTATCTGAGTAAACACTCCTCTGATATACGTGCAGTTTCGTGTACTATTCTGGTCTATATCAGTAGCTATATTTAGATTGGTTTATCTGAAATCATATCAAGAAAAGAGATCTTTTTGTTGATTCCTCAGTTGTACATACCTTCTAAATTATTTTAATTAAAGTACTCAACCATCAAAGTCTCTTTGAGTTCATCCTGAGGTATTGATTAACTTTGTGAGTGGGGTATTGTGAAACATGCTTCTTGAATATTGCATCCTGAATTGACTCTTTATCTGAATTGACTCTTCTATGTAATTTTTTTTTGTCTTGAGTTGATAACCCAAATCCCTGATAACAGCTGTGATACAACAAGATCAGTATAATGGATAGATAAAAAACAACGACCTCGGTGAGGGTCGAACTCACGATCTCAAGATTAACAGTCTTACGCCTTAACCAGCTTGGCCACGAAGTCATAGTTGTGGTTTGTGTTTTAACGGTTGTGTTGACTCTTAACTATGATGTTTATGTAATATATTGATAATCATGATAATAGACTTGTGATTATTGCAAGTACTGCTTGTAAAATGAACTTTTTGTCAATTTTCTGATTCTTCAATTAATCTTCCGTCAATAGTAAATCTTCTATCACACACCTCACAAACTGATGAGCAACATTTTCCTTCTCTATATCATTTTCATCTGTCTTCTGAAACCATTAATTTTTTTGCAGTCATATTCTGCTTGTTTGTTTCATATAACCCATCTTAATTCAGGACAGGTTCTCTCCTGGATAGCCTTTCTTGTACAATAGATCTCTTAACACTTTTTCAAGAGTAGGTTTGCTCCCAGATCTATCCCAAAAGTCTAGATATCCTCTTTTCAGTCCTAATCTATACACTAAACTTTTTCAGAAGACTCTGCTTCTTGTTGTACTCATCAATATTAAATTCATAATCAGTAATCGGTGAAAGATTTTGGCAGATTATACAAACTGTTTTGCACTCCCATTTCAATGTATAATTACAATAGTTTTCTATAAACTGTTTTACTGCAGAATTCTTTAGAATCTGAATCCAGACTTGGAATATGGTGCTTTAAATCCCAATTCTTTAATTCAAGAAAAAGACATCGAATGTAAACATTTTGTCTTGTCTTTTTAATTTGTACTATGTAAGTATTGATAGTAATATTGATTCGAAAGAATATCTGCATCTAGGAATTCCCAATATATACAGAAAATGTGGAACGACCAATTAGAACTAAAATTAGAGAAAAATGCCCTAGTTCTTGATATTATTTGAACTTTTTGTTTTTTCAACTCAAATATTTAAGTATAATTATACAAATTTATGAAATTTTGCATGTCAATTTTTTTATAATTTTTTACAATATATTCAACAAATATATAAAAAAACTTGGAATTTGAAAGAGAATATATCCTAATAGAACGCAATCTTAAAATATTACATATTGGACTAGTTGTCGGCACTTACAGTGTTTCTTCTCGTAAATCATAAATATTCATGAATTTCCAATAGTTCTGAAAAATTTGCAGCCACTTAAATCAAATTCGTAATGCACCCATTTCAACTCCTTACTCTTCTGAAGTGTCCTTGCCATACTTAAATAGCAAAGCGACCAATAAGTGTATCACAATATGAGAAGAAACATCAACTGCAGTTGAACCGGACTCTTCAATTGTAAATTCACTCAATTGCCGAGGAACTCTTGATATTTCCTTGAGCTCACCAATAGGCTGAGCGCCCTTGTACAACTCTGGAGTTCTTTTATTCGACTTGATATTATTCATCTTCTTCATCATTGGATGGGTCTTGTCTAGTTTGTAACCTTTTCCATCCCAACAATCAACCATAGAAAATCCCCTATCCAGACCAAGCTTGTACAATGTGTACAGGAACTTTTTCAAGGTAAATTTAGAGTTGTAAATCCATCTGTATGTCGTTCCTTGAACTTGGTAATCAATTATGGGAGCTACATTGTGGTGGAAGACCACCACCTTGGTTCCTTCAAATTCAAATTCAATGGAATTGTATCCTGCACCAAAGTGCTTTTTGGCCACGCCAAAGTCCACGCTGTCCAGTTTTGAATCGAATGGCTTTGCTTCTCCGTTTGAGTTCAATTTCGGAGGAGTGAATCTCTTAAAAGTTAGGTATTTGGAAGGAAGTAAATGAGGTCTGGCTTCAAACAAAGGCATTGCCAAGCCCTTGGCCTGTTCACTGCTGAAGTAGCCATTTTCAGGACTTCTTTTATAATTTTTGTACTTTTCAACACTTTCCTTGGAAGGGAACATCCAAAGGGATGATGATAGTTTCTTATTTATTATGGGGAATGTTCTTGATTGGACTGCGACATAAGGTGGTGGTGGGTCTTCATCAAAAACTTCTGATTCGTCTCGTACATTCCCCGATTCGTCTCGTATATTCTCTGATTCGTATTGTATATTCTCCGATTCGTATCTTATATTCTCTGATTCTTTCTTTTTCATTATAGCTGTAGGCCGTGTTATATACTAGAGTGGACATTAAACACATATATATACACATATGCTAATTAAATGACGTCATAAACCCTGGATATGGTATGAATAGGAAGGCTGTAAAAAAACCGTTTGTATGCAACTACGAGATTAACAATGATGCATGACTGTAAGATAAAAAGGTGATAAGGCTAACTACAAATAATATCATTAGTATAACGTCATTGATTAAATGTCCCGAATTTCTATATCTTTACTCTGCAAAGAAAAATCTTCAATAATCCTAATAACCAAAATCCAATTCATGGTCAACAATTCCCTCATGTGTATCCTTTTTCACATTACTGATAAATTTATATGTTTGATGGAGTGTTAATTTTTTTGACCTGTAAGGACTTGTCACCCCAGTCCTTCAATAAAGTCAATAACTCGCCCTCTTGATGTAATCTAAACAAGTCATCGTACCCACCTTTACTTTCAGATGAATGTCCCACCAATACGTTTGGTACAGTTGATCTTTTTGTTATTCCAGCCAAATATTCCTGCAACAATGCACCATTGATATGTTTATCTAATTCGACGATAGTTGGTTCAGGTGTAATTTCATAGTTATCCTTTAATAACTTCTTCAATTTCCTTGAGTATGGACAGTAAGATTTAGAAAAAATGGTCATTGGAGATAAAGATCTAATCACCATTAACTCTTTGACAGGATCAAAGTCGCTGGCATCTGGGGCTGTGGGGTTTGAGAGAGAATCTGGGGTCTTGTCATCTTGCTCAACTTCACTATTCAATTTCTGGATCTCATTATTGATGGCAGCATCCATTTTATCGTCATTTTGTGAGTTGACTAAAGTGTCGATTTTAGATGAACTCAACTTCTCTGGAGAAATGGGTGATGCAGCTTCATATGAACTGTCATACGACACCTTGGATTGGAACAAAATGAGCACAATGAACAAGGTAAATACCGCTATAGCTATCAAACGAAACTGCTTGTTTTTGATCATTTCTGAGTTGTAGTGTTGTTTTTCTAAGAACTTTTTTAAAGAGGTGTTGTTTTGTTCTTTACGTGTCTGAAATTTTGATAATCCAGGCTTCTAAAAACAAGATTATGTCAGTTCAAGGTTAAGACCGCCTCAACTGGAAACGAGACTGAAGCCAGCAATCTTCTAAAAAAAATCAAGGCTGTGTGTGTGTGCTTGGGGTATTTTAAGTAAGAATAAGAAAACTAACATTGAATTGTGCCAGGTAGTGCTATCCAATCTTACTTGGAATACTGTGTCAAAAAAATTTCTGGAAAAGTGTACTAGAATGAAGCAGTGAGCTGTGAATGACTTACACTACTTTTACTAATCCCAGAAACGGATTTGTCAGCATATCCCTGGCAACATAAGCGAATTGTACAACACAGATACTACTACACGAGATAATATCTCAAAGAAGGGTGATGATCGTCATCTGTCATCGCTTAATTATTAATCATAAACTTTTGGTTCCAGATTTTATTGTCCAGTGTTTTTTCTTTGGACCTCGGACCGGAAATATTCCTTCCACCTGGAAATTGATTCTGAAGAGGCCAGTAGATAATGGACGTGATCAATTTTGATTCAAAGTATGAGTAAAAACTTTAAATTTCAATAAATTGAAGTCAAAAACTTCATACTCATACTCTTGGTATTTTACTTGCGGTTTTGAAACGTTTTTGATCTCAGATTTGAAATATAACGTAAAAAAACTGTGTAATGACAAATCTCGGTTCCAGCCCTCACCTAGAGAACAAAATTACGGCAAAATATATAAATCCTTTTAATGCTCCTTAAAAGATTTCTTTCATCAACAAGAATGGTTTCTCAAGCTACTACAAAGAAGGTTCAAGATTTAATTAACAACAAGGCTATCTTCGTTGCCTCGAAGACCTACTGTCCTTATTGTACCCAAGCCAAGAACACCATCAACTCCATTACCAAGGAAGCATACATTTTGGAATTGGATGAGGAATCCGACGGTGCTGAAATCCAAGAAGCTTTGTTGGAATTGACTGGTCAAAGAACTGTTCCAAGCATCTTCATTGGTGGTAAGCACATTGGTGGTAACTCTGATTTACAAGCCTTGAAGTCTCAAGACAAATTGGAAGGTGCTATTAAGGCTGCTTTGTAAGTAGTACTGTGATTTATTTATTGCTGCAAGAGTTTATTGCAATGTGACATTCAATAATGTCGAGAATATAAGATATTAAAGATGAAATTTATTGTAGCTCTTGGGAGTTGGGAACGAGATGAAAGTCCTCAATTACTTCTCTGTCCCCATTTGTAGATTATCAGAGGATTTGCTTGCTGTTGAATGGAAAGTGCCGGAAAAATATGCTGTCGTGCAATAGAAAGAATCTGGTCTATATCGAATGGATCCGAAATTGTGTTCGTTCTCGCTTTGATATTATCATTCATGGGAGTATTGGATCTTCCCTATCTGGTCCTTTGGTTTTCCCTTGGATCTTTCACTACATCTCGAATCACTTACATTTTCATACGAAAGAATACAACCTCATTAGAAGTATCGTTCATTTGTCAGAAGAATCGTTCATTCGCCAGATTCCAACAAATTCCAACAAATACAGTAAAATTTCACTAAATTTCACTTTTTACTTTCAGCCTTCATCATTTTGCCACTTTAAAGCTCTTGGTTAATTTTTTTTTTGCAAGAAAATTTGTTAGAGCCAATATGTCCAATATAACTTTACAGATACGTCAGGCTGTTCCTTCTATTGACCCTGTTGTCATTGAATACGCCACTGGTTACGTCCAACATGTTTCTAACTCCACAGAGGATTCTGTCTTAGCCCAACAGGTTAACATTCCTCAGGAAATCGATTTCATCAAATCGCTTTTGATCAATGCTGGAGGTGCTCAAGATAAAATTACCACCTTGGCTGATGTATTGGTCAACACTTTGCAAGAGAAACTTCGTGATAACATGGCAAAATTAGAACTCACTGGTGATACCTCCAAAAGATTATTGGATATCAATATTTTGAAACAGAACTCATCTAAGAGAGATATCAACTCATCTTTGGCCTTATTGAGTGCTAGCAATGATATCGAACACACAGGTAGAAAAATGGAGTCCCGTGTTGATAAGAAGAAGTTGGAGAAGCAAGAACGTAAGATTGCAAAGAAGGTTGCTAAGCGTAATAATAAATTTGTTCAATACGAAGCTTCCAAATTACTTAATGAATCTAAGGGCAATGATTACGATGAGTTCTTCCTTGAAATTAATCCTTTGGATTTCGGTTCCTCTGCTGGAAAATCTAAGGATATCAAGGTTGATAACTTTGATCTTTATGTTGGTGATGGTAGAAGAATTTTGAGTGAAGCTTCCTTGACCTTGGCGCACGGTAGAAGATACGGTTTGGTGGGTCAAAACGGTATTGGTAAATCTACATTGTTAAGAGCCTTATCTAAGAGAGAATTGAATGTTCCAAAACATATCACCATTTTGCATGTTGAACAAGAAATTAGAGGTGATGACACATCAGCTATTCAAAGTGTTCTTGATGCAGATGTTTGGAGAAAGAGTTTAATCCAAGAAGAAGTTAAAATCAATGAACGCGTTCAAGAAATCGAAAAACTTAGATCTGAATTCGATGAAGAATCAAATGAAGTCAAGAAATTGGACATGGAAAGAGACGATTTAGAGCAACATTTACAAGAAGTCAGTGAAAAATTATATGAAATGGAATCTGACAAGGCCGAATCTAAGGCTGCTGCAATCTTGTATGGTTTGGGTTTTACCAAGGAATCTCAACAATATCCAACTAAGAACTTCTCTGGTGGTTGGAGAATGAGATTGTCATTGGCAAGAGCCTTGTTTTGTTCTCCTGACTTGTTATTGTTGGATGAACCATCCAATATGTTGGATGTTCCTTCCATTACTTATTTGGCCAAATATTTACAATCCTACCCAGCCACCGTTCTTGTGGTTTCGCACGATAGAGCATTCTTAAACGATGTGGCGACTGACATTATCCACCAACACTCTGAAAGATTAGATTACTACAGAGGTTCTAATTTCGACAATTTCCATTCTACAAGAGAAGAAAGAATCAAGAACCAACGTCGTGAATATGAAAACCAATTGGCTTACCGTAAACATTTGCAAGAGTTTATTGATAAGTTTAGATACAATGCTGCCAAATCTTCTGAAGCTCAGTCTCGTATCAAAAAATTGGAAAAGTTACCTCTCTTGGAAGCACCTGAAGATGAAAAGGTTGTGACGTTTAAGTTCCCAGAAGCCGAAAAATTATCTCCTCCTATCTTGCAAATGCAAAATGTTACTTTCGGTTATTCTCCTGAAAAGATTTTGATGGAACACGTTGATTTGGATGTTCAAATGGATTCTAGAATTGCCTTCTGTGGTGGTAACGGTACTGGTAAGACTACTCTTTTGAAGTTGTTGATGGAGAAGTTGTCACCATTGGATGGTATGATCACCAGAAATGGAAGATTAAGAATTGGTTACTTTGCACAACATCACGTTGATGCTATGGACTTGAACTTATCAGCTGTTTCTTGGATGTCTCAAACTTTCCCAGGTAAATCAGATGAAGAATATAGACGTCACTTAGGTTCGTTTGGTATCACAGGTTCACTTGGTTTACAAAAGATGGAATTACTTTCTGGTGGTCAGAAATCCAGAGTTGCATTTGCTGCATTATGTTTAACACAACCACATATTTTGATTTTGGATGAACCTTCTAATCACTTGGATACCCAAGGTTTGGATGCTTTGGCAGAAGCATTGAACAATTTCACTGGTGGTATTTTGATGGTTTCGCACGATGTTTCTATCATTGATAGAGTTTGTAATGAGATTTGGGTCAGTGAAGATAACACTGTCAAGAGATTCCCTGGTGACATTCATGCTTATAAGAAGCATATTTTGGCTTCGGCTGATGTTACCGGTGTTGTCAGAAGACATTAGGCTCTTTAGATTCTGTAATATAGTAGCTTTGACGTGCTTCAATTAGCTTTGTTTTAGCAATAATACGTGTATTGGGTACAACTTTGTAAGTAAACTTTCCACACTCTACATCCTCTTTAAAAACGGTCTCTTTACTAAAATAATCTCTAGCAGGGATTTAGTTCGGTTATAGAGCATGTGTTACACAAGTGGGAATTCTTTTAGAACCCTTCTGCATTTCCTCGGGGCGCATGGCTTCATAGCGACATACAAGGAAAACCACAGATTCAAGAATGAAATAGACCTTGGGTTGGTCTAACCATTATATTTCTTTATTGAGATATTTTACCAGCTTTCTTATGCCTCATTAAATCTCTCTAACCTCCCAAGCAGTAACTATTTGAACTCTTATACTTACATAATCACGTTAAATTTTATAATAACATTTGCTAACCCCTGCAATGATCCCCATGACATTTAAGGCCAAGGTAGGCTTGGGTTTGCTTGTATCGTATGCTTCGTTTGAAGTATTGATGCAGCTTCAAACAAAATACGTTATCCATTCTAGGAAAAAGGAAATCCAAAAGATCAAATCGATGGGATACGTTGGTGATGAGATCGATATAACAAAGTTTAAATCAGCAAACATAGCAGGGATGTTTGTAAACCCATTTGAGGAGTATAGACCCCAGACTGCATTCGAATTCCTTTTGGTTCGTGCTCTTGAGTTTTTTGAGAGTATTTATGGTAAGCGGTTTGAAATTCATGATAAGGTTCCAGATGGTCCAAATGGAAAGGACTTAGAGATCGAAGATGTTCTTAAGTTGTACAAGCCGGACTTAGAACAACTTAGAGAGAACTCGCGTGTTTTTCAAGAATTGAGGAAGCCTATTAACAAAATTCTATTCACTTGGTTGGGACAATCTTGTGCTTTGGTACAAGTTGATGGTTTGAACTTCCTTACAGACCCCATTTTCAGTGACTTTTTGATTAATAAAACCGTTGGACCAAAGAGACTAATTAGTAGTCCTATGAATTTAGAGGACGTGAAGTATGCTACTAATGAGAAGTTGGATTTTGTTTTAGTTTCCCATGACCACCCAGACCATTTAGAAATGGATGTTGTTAAGAAAATAGGGAATTCAAGTGTCTGGATTGTACCACTTGGATTGAAAAAGAAACTAGCCAGAAAGGGGGTTTATAAGGTGATTGAAATGGACTGGTGGGATTCCATTGACTTAAATGGCTACATTGGTGGTGACTGCTCTGATAAGTATGAGATTTCCTGTGTCCCTGCAATGCACTGGTCTGGAAGGTATGTTTTTGATTCTAACAAGTCACTATGGTGCTCGTACATCATCAAAAGAAACGGTAAATCTTTGGTGTATCATGCAGGGGATACAGGTTATTCTGCAGATTTGTTTGAATTAATTGGTAAAAAGCACGGTCCTATAAAACTTGGATTATTGCCAATTGGTCAATACTGTCCATCATGGCATCAAAAACCGCGACACATTTCCCCAGAAGAGGCATTAAAGATTTGTGATGATTTATCAATAAAATTCATGAGAGGAATACATTGGGGTACATTCAAGTTAAGCAGTGAAGGTATATTGGAGCCCAAAAACTTACTAAATGCATTGGTTTCAAAATTAGATAGAAGTGAAGATTTTGGGGTTCCTGAGTTTGGAATGACTTACGAATATGAAATAGAAAATCAATAGATTTAGATTTATCTTACAATATATATATACTGACACATTCTTTAAACCAATTTTTGTCTCAAGTTTTATTAAACAAGTTCATTATTATACATATATACATTTTTCAAAACATCTTCGCTAATTCCTGTAGATTGCTCTCAAGGTGGCTCTTTGAGACTCCATCATGCCTCTTTGGTAGGCAAGATATCCTGGTTCTGATCTGATGACAGAACCAATGGACATAAACAAACCAAATGTACCAACGGAACCCATGATGTATTGACCCAAAGTTCTCATAACACCGTTAGGACCAGCACCATTCTGTAAAATAGAAACCCCACCAAAAAGGACACCAACACAAACACCTACTGTGGATCCCATCATCAATCCCATCTTGAACTTGTCAAAGTTGGAAGGTTGTTGTGCATACTGATATTGTTGAACTGGAGGCATTCTTATGTTACTCTTATTACTGTAATATGAAAATTTTCTACCAATCACATTTTTTTCTTTGCTCGAAAAGTTATCAACAAAAGTGTTACTTAACGAATTCAAGTATGGGGTCGTCAGTGTCTAAGCCGGAAACCAAAGTTTTCACCCCAAGCACTCCTGTTGATTTCAGTGCTTCCTTTTTGTCTCAATTGGAAAACTCTCCTGAAGTACGTACAAATGATGAACTTAACAAATACAAAATTTTGCCTTCTATCAATACTAACAACACCCCATCTAGTCTGACTACTCTCGTGCACAACACACTGAAAAATATATTCAAGAAAGAGTTTCTGCTGAATTGACTAAATTAGAACAAGAGGCAATCTCCAAGTTCCAACAAACCACAGACAACGCCATCTGGAAGAATGACGACAAATCTACGTTATCTGTTCCAGTTACAAATGAAAAAATCACCAAGTTAACCAGTCTCTTGCAGGAAAATATCAAATTGGCCAAGGTTGAAGTTGGTGAAGATGTTAAGACTGCTAGAGAGGCTGTCATTGCATGTTTAAAGGAAAACCAAGGAAAGAGTTTGAATTGTTGGGACGAAGTTGAACTGTTTAAAAAATTAGTAAAGGACTTATGAGAAAAATGGCTAGATTATAATATAACAAAGATAAAAAGTGTACAAGATGTAGATGTTTTATTAAATTTTTATTGCTATGTTTTTTGTTGTTGTATATGATTGAGTTACAATCCAATTCCCTTATATAACAAAATTAAAGCAGAATCGCTTTCACCACCACCAGACAAGGTTTCGATTTTCTCCTTAGTTACTGGAGAGACTTTGTCATCATTGAATCTCCACCATCTGTCGCCATTCAAATCGGTTGTATCTTTTACAAACGATTGATAATGACCAGAGTCAGAAGAAGCACCTTGATGGGTAATGACTGCCACTAGTTCATATACAGAAGATGGATTTTCAGTAGATGTGTTAATGTCAAAAGATTCAGGCAAAACCTTTATCAATTCATCTGAATATTTCGACTTGATAGAAGCAATTTTCATTTCTTCTTCTTCCTGCTGCTCTAAGGGAGTCAAGGAAGAGTTATCCTTCTTTTGCTTCTTGAAATCACGAATTAAATCTCCATTCTCCTTTTCAACCTTTCTGATTCTATCTCTAGTTTCAACCTTTTCTGCTTTTATTGAATCATCCAACATGTCTGACAAATCTAATTCAAAAGGAAATTGAACCTTTCTCAAAATCTTTGCCTTTTTGCTGATTTCTGTTCTCCAAAAGAATCTAACGAATTGAACTGTCAAATATTTTGGTAATCTAGTAATAGTTTTAGTGAGTTCATATACAGTGTCAGCACCTAAAGTTTCGTTATGTTTCTCGATCTGCTCCTTTAAACCGCCAATAAGACCATCTCTTAAAAAGTTAGTCTTAATATCTATATGACAGTTTAATTTGAGAGAGTCTTCAAATTGAACTGCAGCTTCTTCTTGAGGTAAAGCAAGACACTTTGAGTTCACCTTAAAGCTTAATTTGAGGTAATCTTCAAAATTCAATGACTTGTTGATCATTCTAACCATTTCTGTAAAGGCTTCTTCAGCATCATGTTGCATTGGGAAACCAGTTGGGTCAACTCTTCCAAACTCAGGGTTTGCTTGTCTCAATAATGTCAAAACAGAAATAGGCTTGATTCTTTCTTGTTTCTTATCCATTTGTTGGAAAACTCCTTTCAATGCAGAGGTAAACTTTGTAGACAATTCGGAGGAGTTCTCCTGTGTGACCTTAAAATCTTTCAATTTTGAACTGATGTCATTGATGCTATACAATGCTTGCAATGAAGAATTCAAGTAGCAAGAGTTCCCTAAATTAACAAATCCGGAAGGATCGTTGGCAACCTTGACCAATTGGTTTTCGTTTAAATCTTCCAAAAAGACTTGTTTAACGGCTGGCTTGGATGGTAAATTCTTATCAGTTGTACCCAAGACCATGATAGGTTGAGAGAAATTCAATTTCAATTCTGAAACAACATCAGTATCATTTATCTTACCACCTTTAATCAAGATCTTTTGTCTAGCGATTGGAATCTGTGTCACATCTTGAATCTTCTGTTTGAAATCCAGTCCACTATCGGTGCTTGTGAGCACAATTTCGTAAAGCTTTCCAGCGTTCTTAATAGAAACTTCAAATTGTTAGTATTGCTCAATTCAATTAAAGCAGAAGTTTGCTTTAAGTAGTTATCATTTACAAACCTTTTAATTCAGACATAGTCAAGTAAGGATAGTTGGTGGCAAACGTACAGTCTTTTCTGTTTATGTCAACGCATGGGTCGTGTGTATCTCAAAAAGGTATTGCATTTTGGCTGCGAAATACAATTGGGAAATTCATGTCTGTAGTGAGTAGGTCTACATGATAGTAGTTGCTACATTCCATGAGACTTAATTGTATTCTTCAAAATATCAGTTTTAGCTTTTTATTTATTAAGTTTTTACTGATATTTTAGTCTTATCATATTGTATTGGTCTCATTTTTTGCGTATTTTTTTCAGAATTTCTCCAGTTTTTTTTTTTGATCACACTAAGGATTTAGATGACCAGTTATCAGGTACAATACATATATACACCAGTTCTAGACCAGACAAAAAAAATCTCCTGGGGGTGAGTCGAACACCCGATCTCAAGATTACTTTGAGGTTATCATTACAGTCTCGCGCCTTAGCCAGCTTGGCCACCAAGAGTTAAGTTCTTTCGAAGAATTATTGAGATTTAATTGTATCAATCTTGTGGTAACCCGATTTGGCCAAAAAAGTGTTTTTATGGGGATTGGTTAGGCCGATGAGTTAGATTGGACCCTCGGGTTCATATATTAGGCCAGATCGAGTCGCCACACTTATATACATATATAAAAAATATATACCTAAACAGTATTTCATCCTGGTTTAATAAACTAGTTGAAAAAAGGAAGTGGGTTGCATCAGTAGTGTCCCACTTGAGGAGAGCTCTTCCTAGGATGGAAGCCCCTAAAGAAAAGAATTTAGAATCATGAGACGGCAAATTCCTCTCATTTTTATGATGTAATATATAGTTTTGTAGAAGTATACTATATATTGAGTTCAAAAAAAGGAAATGTGGAGAAGTCGACCACTTGCTGAAATTGTTAACGCAACTACGTACTTCAAAAGTTTTCCTATGTCACTTACATGAATTCCTCCGTTAACCAGTGTGAAGCTGGGAGTCACTGATTGGGACACTGGGAACCCCATAAAGCACGACGTCATGAGACATAGAAGTTTTCATTCTCTGTAGTGTTGGTATTTTATAGTTGTTTCAGTAAAAAATACGTTAATTTGATGAAAAAAACCTACCTACTGTTATTAAAGGCAATTTATTATTTATACTATTAGGATAATTTTAGTGTGAAGGTATTATCTAAAGAATTTTTAGAGATTTCAAGTCAGTATTTAAGTAGGTAAATCAAAAAATGCATAAGGGTGCTGAATTTGAAATGAGCCTCAAATTCTTTGTATTACTCGTTTACAAAGACCTCCAAGAGATATAGTAGTAGTAATAGTAGGCGAGGCCTAGTCCTACATTCACTAAGTATTTACTATTCCTATATTATTTCCAATTTATGTACCATCCAAGAGAGAGTATTGATTTAACAATATGCAATCACCTCCCCTTTCCGGATCCAACCCATAAGTGTAAAAAAATCCCTCCGATGTCACCACATTAATATGAAGTAGGTTCAAGGAAAGCAATTTCTCATTTAAAGCCTCAATATTGGACAGCCCACCGGGTTGAGCATTATTTACGGAGTTATTTTGAGTTTGTATTCCTCCTGAATTGTTATTTGTGAAGTATGACTGTGGGACAAGATCTTGAGTAAGCTCGGAATTCATAACTGCTATTGACTTCACATCTTTACTTAACGTGTTTATTTTTAAGGAGGCAAAATGTCTCGTTGGCTCTAAAATCGAAGAAAATCTAGAAGGTAAGAACTCACCCATTTTTTGAGCTGCTTTTCTCCCAAGGGTTTGCGAAGATCTTCTGATTAGCCTGGCAACAGACAATCTCGAATGATCAACAATTGGTTCAGTTTTTATAGAATTAGAAGAACCAACCGCAGTTACTTCGTTGATTTGAGGAGCCTTTGCGGCATTTGCATGTGTGACTTCTTCCAAAGAAAACCCTGAACCAACACTGGCAAAAGAATTATAAGAATTGGCGGAGTCTTGAGATAATTTTCTCTGCTTGTTGGTGATAATTTCAATGTCATCATCAATATCATTTTCATCAACATCTTGATCTGCACCAATGTCATCACAATCAACTTCCACATCAATATCTGCATCACTATCATCACCATCATCACCTATTTCAAAATCTTCTGTCTTTTTACTAGAGTTGTCATCATCGTCATCATCATCTTCCTCCTCTTCTTCAGCTATGCTTTCATGGTTTAATTTTGGTTTCTTCTTAATACCAGGTTTCAATTTGTGCTTATTTTCTAATGCTTCTTCTGAACCCAATCTAAAGATGTGAACGGTTTCTGACGAACTCGTAGCTATAACATACCTATCATCAAAACTAAAAGACAACGAGTAAATACGGGTGGCATATGTACCACGGCGAAATTGATACAATTTGACACCTGTTTCAACGGAGAAAACACGTACTATTGTTCCTTTATCCAGCGCAGTAGCTAACAATTTCCCATTATTTGACAATTTCATTGCCGCTAACGTTGATTTATGTGCCTCAATAACAGAAAGGGGTTGCAATTTTGAAAGATTGAAAATTATAACATCAGAAATGCCTCTGTTCGGTGAGTTACTAACTGATTGGATATTGTTTTGAATGGAATTTGCACCCCCATTTGTATTTATCCCTGAGATGAGAAGAGAGTCGTGGACTATGGTTTTAGGACACAGTGGATATGCTAAAAAGTAATCTCCTCGTTCATCTGCTTCCAAGGAAACTGTACAAAGACCATTAGGATTTGAACTGGTCTCTATTGTGTGAAGTAGTTTCATCGTCGTAATATCATAAATGTATATCTGGTCCTCCAAAAGAATTATTAAATGTTGCTTTGTTAATTTTACGGTAAGGATAGATGATGGGAATATTAGATCACATATAGTTGACTGCCTTTTTATATTCAATATCTTTAACTTCTTTGGGCTATTGCCAATTTCGTCACCAAGAGGAACCACTGCGATGAGGGAGGAACAATATAACATCTCAATAATCCCTATGCTTTCATTTTTCTTAAACTGAAAGCACTTCCCGAAGTTAGGCTGACAATTGAAGATCTTGAACCCATTATTCAAACCTAGGGCCAAACATGTCAGGTCTTGGTTGAAGGTGATGAAGTTTATGGAGTCAATATCGTTGACATGGGAATCATTTGTTTCGTAACTTCCGTACATCTCATTACTAAGATTCTTATCTAGCTGCGAGATACTAGAATGTAAAGACGATCCTGCTTGGGTTTTTAGCATTATTTGGCTTTGTTGTTTAGATATAGGAGAATTGTGTTTAACGTCAAACAAAAAAAAAGAGATAATGGAGCGGTTAAAACGGGTTTAAAGGAATGGAGAAAGGAATCACAATATGATGATAGAGGGCCGAAAAAGTGTTCTTGAGTTGAGATATCGATCTCTAACGCAAGCAAGCTATCTATACTACTGAAGGAGCTTCTACTGCGTCGGGAATGTGAGGTGTAGTTATTGATATGTACCTTCCAGAGAAAACGTGACGAAGAGTAGTTTTAAAGCCTAGCTACAATGTAAACATAACACATAATTATTAAATCAAGTTAGTCAAATTGGATCAACCACAGTGTGATTTTTTCGATCATTTCCTTTGTAACTTTGTGACCCACGTTTTCTTGAATGAAGAAATCTGAGTGACCATTGGAACTTTTGTATAAGTTGAGCCAAAGTTGAGAAATTGCTACAGGAACTAACTGGTCAGCTTGTCCAAAAGTTGCAAACATCTTGACCTTACTCACTGGGAACTCTTCAAAGATTTTCAAGTCTTGGTGGCTTAATTTTTCATGCAATTCTCGAGGATATTCACTTTGATTGGTAATACTCAACTCTTCATAGGTGTGGTAAAAGTACTTCTTATCGTAGTTTGAAGCCTTCTTTAATCTGTTGATCAAGAGAGTGGAAAGATCAATGCAGCCAATGATTGGAAGGATCAGATCAACCATATCGGGGTAAATACTTGCAAACCTGAAAACAGTGTGACCCCCTAAAGAAACACCGGAAATGAAGTTCAAGAATTTGATCTTGAAGTCTGTGGATATGAATTGACTTAATTGAAGGTAACTTGGTAAATACTCAATTAATAACTTCAAATCAGCAACGTTCCCATCAATAATCGAACACATATCAGCGGCGTGACTAGCATTGCCTTCACTCCATGATTTGTTGGTGGTAGAATTGATTAAACGTTCGCCATGGTTTCTACAATCAAATGTAACAGCAATATAAGGAACATTTAATTCCGATTTGTTCAATTGTTCTAATATCGACTTTGCAATAGTTTCTGTCGATCTGTAATCATTATCTCTGCCATGAACAAAATATAAAACCTTGACAGGCACTTGCACAGGTTCCTTTGCTTTGGAAGGAACCTGCTTTTCGAGATACGGTTTTAATACATCGGAGTTGTATACATGCGTAGTGATACCACCAATAATGTACTTGTTGTAACTGACCATATTCTTCTTCTAGTTGACTACAAACTGGTTGTACCTAAAACATTAAATTAAACATGGGGTACCCCTTTTTAACTCGTGACACGACCACGGGGCCCAACAAATCAAAACGCTGTTCCACCATCGCATTTTTCTTTATTTAAGCGAACAAAACGTCGAAAAAAATATTACTGATCTTTTTCTATTTCATCAATTAACTTATATTTAAAAATGGCTCCACCAGCTTACTCTGACATCCAAAAGAAGACCAACGACTTGCTCGGCAGAGACTTCTTCCACTTGGCTACTGCCAGTGTTGACGTTAAGTCTGTTGCTCCAAACGGTGTTGCTTTCACCGTTAAGGGTAAGACCACCAAGGACCAATCCATTGCTGCCTCCGTTGAAGGTAAGTACGTTGACAAGGCCACTGGTTTGACCTTGACTCAAGGTTGGAACAACGCCAACTCCTTGAACACCAAGATTGAATTGTCTGAATTGTTGACCCCAGGTTTGAAGGGTGAATTGGACACTGCTGTCGTTCCAAACGGTAACCGTGCTGCCAAGTTGAACTTCTTCTACCAACAAGCTTCCGTTAACGGTAGATTGTACTTTGACTTGTTGAAGGGTCCATTGGCCACCGCTGACTTGACCGTTGCTCACGATGGTTTCACTGCTGGTGCCGAATTAGGTTACGACATTGCTTCTGCTAAGGTCAACAAGTACTCTGTTGGTCTTGGTTACACCAACTCCGCCTACGCTTTGGCTGCTACTGCCACTTCTAACTTGACTGTCTTCTCTGCTGCTTACTTCCACAAGGTTTCTCCTTTGGTTGAAGTTGGTGCCAAGACCACCTGGGACTCTGTCAAGTCTTCTAACGTCAACGTTGAATTCGCCACCAAGTACTCCTTGGACAAGACCGCCTTTGTCAAGGCTAAGATTGCTGACTCTGGTTTGACCGCTTTGGCTTACTCTCAAGAATTGAGACAAGGTGTTAGATTAGGTTTGGGTGCTTCCTTCGATGCTTTGAAGTTGGCCGAACCAGTCCACAAGTTGGGTTTCTCCTTGTCTTTCTCCGCTTAAGGAAACTACGAAATCACGATAACTAATGGTTATGTTTTTATGTAAAACCGATGTATAAATGAATGATAGTAATAATGTATGATTGCTTGTAGATCCAACTTGAAACATGCAAAGTATGTGGCATTGAAATTGTGGGTCCTGCTCAAAATATTTTTTCCTAATTGGGATCCTCGGATCGAGCATGTGATTATGAGCGTTTTCGGAGCTGTTTTAAAATAACCACTTTTTTTTATCACAAGGGGGATTTGATCCTACTGTGAAGTTGTATCATACCATTAAATGTCTCATTGTTGTATCCAGGGATAAAACCTCCTTCAGATTAAGAAACGCCTGGCCAATTTAGCTTATACAACTACTTTTATATCTCCCGAGCGTAGTCTGGGTAGACCAAGTTCCAAGTCAACTACCCCATACCTTCTGTATGGGGAAGTTACCATTTAGGGGAGAGACCGGGATTTCTAATACGCCATTGTCTTAAAGACTAAGTCAAGAACCCGAGAGGAAATGAGGTATTTCTCCGATTTTTAGTTTTTTTGCGGCCATTTGTTGTCATTTTGTTGTCAATTGGAGATCATTGTGGTAGCAATTCGTCTCAAGTGTTCATCATCAACACAACGCTCCGAGAAGTGTGTATTTGTGTGAGTGTGATTTTTCTCGTTAATACAATAATTTTGAATAATTGATAGGATAGTGGCTCTTCCCTACTAGACTTCAAGGGGTACTGTGGTTACAATTTTAGAAGATTGATTGCGGCATCTATATAAACTAGCACACCAACATACTACTAAAGCATGTATTCGTCTAAGCAAAATGATAATTGATTCTTTATTTCAAATCTTATAAAACTATTTCGAACAAGCTCTACCACCCAACCCAGTACGCAAGAGCTAACAATCACGTGACTTTAAACAAAGATTAAAGGATGGGCAGGAATTTTGTTAGAGATGTAGTCTAACAGTAATGGCACAAGTTATGTCATCCACTCCGTTGATTCAGTCTACAGTACAAGTATCTAGACCATACTTTACTCCCTTGGAAATATCTCACCTCCATTCAAAAACAATAAAAGAGCATGATAAACTGCGTTTCTTGAAAACCAAGTATGGAGTTTTCCAGCATTTATACCAAATAGTGAAGGCAGTGAAATTCCCAATACGTGTATTGAATACTGCTATGAACTTCTATCAGAGGTATTTTTTGTTCAATAAGTTTGAAGTGATTGAAGAATTGAAAGTCGATGATGAGAGAGATCCATACCTTATTGCAATTACATGTTTATTTCTAGCTAGCAAGCAAGAAGATTGTATCAAAAAGATGAGAGAGCTACAAACTATAAGTAATAAATTACGAGAAGTTAGCGACATATCGCATAATGGGGAATCAACAATTGATATTCAAAGAAAATCCATAATTAGTTTAGAATTTAAACTTCTCCAAGTGATCAAGTTTGACTTCTTAAATGGAAGTTTATTGAATTTGCCCTCATTAGATAAACTTATTGCCACCTTCTCGAAGAAATTGAATCTTGGATATAAATTGACTTTTACAAACTGGTTGATTTCTTATGACATTATAGGCACCCCTCTTGTTTTAATGGTACCTCCACATTGTATTTCATTAGCTATCATTATAGTGACACTTAATTTGAAACCGCTAGAAATCAGATTGACCCACAACAAAGATGAGGGTGACCAAGATTTGGAGGTGATATTAGAATCTATAGACTGCTACAATGATTTCAGATGCAAGGAGTCACTCGTGAATGAAGCCATTCTTTACATATTGGATTTTTACATTCATCAGATGAACATGACCACTTTGCTGGAGTACATACCATCTATAGATTCAGTGACAGGAAAGGAACAAATCTTTAAGTTCATGGACTTGAAATCAAGATTCAATGATTTACAAAAAATCAACGAGTTTAGCACAGGTAAGAGAAATCTAGACAAAGATGAATATTTAAGAGTTACAGATTACAATATTGGAGCTAAGGGGTCTCTGAGATTTATGATGGCCAATAAGAGACAGAGATTTGAGGCCGAGTTAGGAAACATTTAATAAATATTTCTCTTGTTTATTCGTATATATTCCATTTCTTTCTCTTTTTAATGAAAACACTTTAGTCAACCTTATAACTCACGTAGGTTCCAATCTGATGTATGCTAGTACTGAAAGACGTGAATTTCACTTTTTCAACGTTGTCACCTTGAACCAATTTATCCTCACTATCACACCATTCTACTGGTATATTGTGACCTGCAGCATGGTTTGGATCAGTATAAACCAAAATATTAAAAGTATAGTCATCTTCTTTTAATAAAGGTAGATACGACACCAGCGAGGTGATTTGTCTCATAATTGTTTTGATTTCTCTTTGAGTTTCCTCTCTTGACTTTGCAGTTTCGATACTGGGTAGTTGAGGATCCTCATCCAAAATGTTTATGTCGAATTCCCAGCGTTCAACGGGTTCAAAGTCACTCTTTGATATAATAACCAATGCCAATTTTACTATTCTTCGCCCGTAAACCCATTTTTTCAACTGAGAGATGATCTTCTTGATGTATTCCTTAACGTCATCATCCACATTAACCAATAGCGGTAGATCGTATTTTCTGACTGTTTGGAAATCTTCTGGTGGATACACTCCCCTCTGGAAAAGAATGTTATGTATTGTGTATTCAAAGTAGTCTGTAACCACTTTACTGGACCCTTTAAGGGCTAATTTGGATGCCATCTAGTTGAAGATCTGACTAGTTGCCAAACAATTGATTTGTCGCGTCCTTTTAAAAAAATACCCACAAGAATCATCAAGATGGTAAGTAAGGATAGTATAGATAAAAGGGATATGTGCTAACATATGAATAGTTACATGGTGTGAAAAGGAACATTCTTTCCGAAGAGGCAAAGAAATTAAAACTTGAAAAAGATTTGGCTAAAACAGCTTATTATCGTCAATTGACACAGGATGTCTTTGATTTGAGAACCAATGGCAACTACACTATAGAATCATTAGGACAAACCACCAAATTGTTAGACTTGAATCCTGAATTTTACACTATTTGGAACTTTAGAAGAGACACCTTGCTCCAGTTATCTAAGAGTGAATCATTGGAGAAATACGTAGACCTTTTAAATCATGACTTGAACTTTATTATGTCATTATTAAAAAGATACCCTAAATGCTATTGGATTTGGAATCACCGTGGATGGTGCTTATTTGAACTCGTTGAGTTAGGTAAAGTTGATTGGGGGTATGAGTTCAAGATCATTTCAAAGTTATTGGAAATGGATAGTCGAAATTTCCATGGGTGGCAATACAGAAGATTCGTGGTTGAAAACATAGAAAAAGATCAATTGAGAAAGAACACTGACAACTCGGAGCTGGCAGAAGAGTTAATCTTATTAAAAATTCAAATAGATGAATTTAATTACACTACTGCCAAAATTAACAATAACATTTCAAACTTTTCAGCTTGGCACAACCGGAGTAAATTGATACCTAAGATCATCAATTTATACAAGTCCTTGAAGTCTCCTTCTGATTTCCAACCCCAGATATATGCGATCTTTCGTGATCCATATACTTTACTTTTGCATGAATTGGAATTGATCAAAACTGGAATGTTCATGGATACAGATGATACTTCCGTTTGGCTTTATTTATCTTGGTTACTTACCGATCCCCTTTTCAGTAAGGATTTGAAAGAATCAGGCAGATATACTTCCATTTTGAAGGAACAACTTAAGGTAATCGAAGAGTTGAACGATTTAGAGAAGAGTGACCACATTGACAATTTAGATAATTGTTGGTGTTTGAAGTCCATCATTTTGATAAAGTCCTTATTATCAGAAAACAATGAAGAATTCGAAGACGAAATCAAGAACCACTTGAATACATTGATACAGATTGATCCATTGAGAAAGGGAAAATACTTAGACCAGTTAAACGGCTTGGCTCCTATTATTAGCGTTTGATAGTAACAATTTCCTGAAAATTAAACAAAATTGACATGCAGTTGTAGATTATTTTCTGTTTTAGAAGTCCTTCGAAGTCTTTAAAAAGATTCTTGGTGAACAAAAAGCAAGTCTTCCCCACCAGGACTCGAACCTGGAATCTTCTGGTTGCAGAAGTGGATACTTATCGTAGCCAGACGCCTTGACCATTGGGCCATGAGGAATAAGTTGCTGCAAAAAATCAAGCTAGGGTAGTTCAAGTAACAGAAGTTTTGGGTAGAACAAAAATTCTAGGCCGAGCTACACCAGTGTATAGAGAAGGAGCTATGATGTCAGAAACGATGAAGTAGAATGACCAATCGTTGCTTTTGTTGTCAGATGCTGAAGTTTTTAACTTCTTTAAAATTGAGGGATCTGTGTAGATTACCACAAAAGGAGAAAACTTTCTAGGATTGAAGTCCCGAAAGAGGTGAATTTAGAATCATAGGACGTCAAATTACGTCAAATTCTTTTCAATTCTATCATGTAACATGTAGTTTTGTATAAACATACTTAGATATATATAATTAGGTTAAAAAATCTGGAAGCGCACTGGATATTGGTTGGATCAGGTTGGGTCTGATGGCAGCTAGATTAGGTCAGCTCCGGTCTCCACAATATGTACGTATATAGTACTTCATCTCCATAGTTTATTAAATTAGTAAAAAAGTAATGATCCATCTTGTATCTATTTGATATAGGACCTTTATTTTTGGATCATATTTTGTGCTATTACCGTCTAATTAGATACGTCTTTCCTTATCTTGAAACCCTGAGATCGTACGAGTTTATCTTAGAGCCGCCAGCCGACATTCCCAGCCGACATTCCCACATTCCCACATCTAGCTCCTCGTAACATTCCAGTCGGATATAATCAGCTTCTCTACTGTTTACCCTTTATTCTACATTTCTAATCCAGGGCCCTATTTAAAGGGTTTCAAATCCGTCTTTCTATAGCTTACTTAGCCAGTCTAATAGAAACTACAAATCAACGTCTATAACAAAGCCTAACAGGTTCCGCATGGGCTCCTTAACTCAATGCCGGGTACGACCTCCTTGTTAGGCTTTTTATAGCGTTGGTTTTAGTTTCTATTAGACTACCCTGGAGAAAAGGCGATTTCTCCTATAAGGAAGGGAGCGGTGGACATTTATCCCATTATCGTCTTCCGGCTCATTGGGAAGAGTAGGGCAATGTGTTTCACCGTTTCAGAACCAACCAAGATAGCCGTTGTTGCTTGCAATGCTAAAAGGGAACTTAAAAAGGTCCTTCCTAAGAATAACGAAGGAAATTATAGAATCATAAACTACAAACATTTCAAATGTTGGTGAGGGACGCCAACAAGACATCGCGGTAGTTGCAAGAGGAACTAACAGGAAACAGACTGATAGTCCAAGATAAATATATTTTATATAGTTATTGAACGAATATATGATAATGAAAAGTGTTTAACGGTAGGAATGTTGTGATTCAGTTAACGGCTACTAACCGAATCAAATAAGCTAAGCATCAATCTTTGACTACTTGAAAAAGGGGTATAAGTCCTTTTTTTTTCAGACCACTTATATGCCCAATTATAAACCATCCTTCTCATTGCCATGTAGAATGAATTACTGGATAATACATATGCTATAGCCTGAATTATCGAACCCCTTAGATGATTGTATCTAGATAGATTTTATTTAGTTAGATCCTATTTGGCTGAGCTGTTATTTTGAGCTTCAAAGTTTAATATCAACATAACAAAAATTCCAATGAGGTATTTTCCAACAGCTATTGAAGCAAACTACAGACTATCAAGTTACAACACACTATTGGCGGATATTTCTCTCTAAATTCCAAATTGGTATTTCACATCTAACTACAATTTTGCAGTCGAAACTCTGATATCTCATCACAGAAAAATAAAATTTCTCGATGAGTTTGAGGTATATCAAGAAGGATGGCACCAAAAGTTAGAGGTAGAAGAGCGGAAAAGAAGTCCAAGGACGAGGAACCAGGGTTTTACATTGACACTGAGCCACTGACAAACCAAGGAAACCAGGAAGAAGGAAACCAACCTGAAGATGCAGATGTTAAGACCCCATTTTTTGGTTTAGTCGAGTCGACTGAATTGGATTATTTCAAGCAAGCCGAGTCTACATTGAACATTAATGCATTTGAAAGTCAAGAAGACCGCGATGGGTTCATCAGATCAGTATTGGAAGAAGCCAAGGGTAAAGAATTGAAGTTGGTCACTAACCAAATTTGTTCCAAGTTGATGGAAAGATTGGTTTTATTCTCCAGTGACTACCAGTTGAAGAGAATATTCAAGACGTTTTCCACACATTTTGTTTCATTAGCACATCACAAATACGCCTCTCATGTCTTGGAAACTTTACTTGTTAGAAGTGCAGCATTGGTCGAGAAGGAATTAAAAGATGAAGTAGATGAAAATGACGAAGAAGAAGAAGAAGAAAACAGTGTCACTATGGAGGTTCTTTTTGGCAAGATGATACATGAATTCAAGCCTCACGTGAAATCTATGATCAACCATCAATACTCTTCTCACGTTCTTAGATTAATCCTTATGATTCTTGCTGGAAAGTCACTTCCATCTTCAACCATGAGTAACTCCATCTTAAGATCCAAGAAATCCAAGATTGCAAGAAAAATGATTGAGATCAAGGACAATGAAGATTTCAATAAAGCTTTTCAAGTCCCACCATCTTTTAAGAGTGAATTGAGAGAAGTATGTCATGCTGTCCTGAATAATTCTACCACTGAAAAGATGAGATCGTTATCTATAGATAAAATTGCTTCTCCAGTGGTTCAATTGCTCATACAACTCGAAGGTTTGGTAGATAAGGAAAGAGCCATTTGGCATTTGATTTTCATGAAAAATGAAAAAGATTCCAGAGAAGAGGCCTTTGTTGAACATCTTTTATCTGACCCAGTCGGATCTCATTTCTTGGAGTCCGTTGTTAAGAATGACGGTGTCAGACTCAAGTACATTGAAAGATTATACACCTTTTACATGAAAGATAGAATTTTAAAATTAGTGAACAGATCGACCACAGGTGTCTATATTATCCAAGCTCTTTTATTTAAATTGAAGCCTAATGAAATTGAACACATTATTGACCAAATTGTTCCTCAATTGGACAGCTTAGTATCCATTGAAAATAACGAAAACTTGGAATTGTGCTCCAAATTGATCGATGCCTCTAAGACCAGATTCAACTACCAACGTGATGAAATTATCAAACAATTGTTTGCCAAATTTAATCCTAACTTCCCATACCAACAAGTTTTCAAGCTTAAATTCATCAACTACGACGACTCTACCGAGTTAATCGAAAATGTCTTGCAATTGAGCACTTCCACTTTGGGTAACACCAGAGGTGATTGGCCTACTGCACAAGAAAGAAAGAGATCCCTTTTCTTGGAGAAGTTGATGGAATATGACCCTGCGTTTGCCGTTTCCATGTGGCTCAACATCTTATCATTACCTGAAGAGAGATTTGAACAGATGTGTTTGCATGGTGTTTTCTCTCATGTCATAGAACACGCCATGGTTGTCAACCATCCAGAAACCAAGGCTGTCAGTATCATCAGAAAGAGATTCCTTAATTTGTTCCAAGGTAGAATCATGACATTGTCCTGTAATTCATACGGGTCTCACCTTATAGATAAATTATGGGACTTCACTATATTCTTGCCTCAATACAAAGACAAGATTGCAACGGAATTAGTCAAAGAATCTTCCAAGGTCAAGGAAAGTACATATGGTAAGTTAGTGTGGAAGAATTGGTCTATGGACTTGTTTATCAGAAAGAAATTTGACTGGAAGGCTCTCATCAAACAACAGGAACAGGAGTTTGTAGGAGAACCTGTGGAAGGTGAGGAAAGAAAATTGAAACCTATTGAATTGAAGATGGCAAAGTTGGCAGAGGAAAGGGAAAGGGAAAAGAGAAAGGCTGAAGAGGAAGTGGAACAAGAAGAAAAGAAAAAATTGAGAGGTCGTAGAAAGTAATACGGGTAAATAGATAAGACCATGTACAATACAAAATAAGAGCAAGAATTTAGTTTGATTTTTTTAAATATGATTTTTGTACATATATTATAGTGTACTTTATATATACAGAATGTACTTTCAATTATTTACAGAGTGTACTTTGAATTATTTACAGTTGGTTGCCTTCTATCACCTTTATACAATATTCCCCTAATCTGGAATCTTCCACTTGAGAAGGTGAATCCACAACTGGATCAACACCTGACTGGTTCTTTGGGAATGCAATGACGTCTCTTATACTGGTAGCACCGCACAAGATAGTACACATTCTATCAAATCCTATAGCTAAACCAGCATGCGGAGGACATCCCATTGCTAATGCTTTCAACAAATGGCCAAATAACTCCTCATAATTATTTATTTTCAAAACTTGTTGAAAGATAAATTCTTGAAGAGAGGAGTCATGAATTCTTCTGGAACCCCCTCCAATTTCGTTACCATTGATAACTAAATCATAGTGTTCACCTCTTACAGCCAATGGATTTGATACCAAGTGATTGTAATCTTCTAAGTTAGGCATTGTGAATGGATGGTGAGTAGACTCAAACTTGGAGAAGTCGTATACTGGGTACCCGTCTTCAACCCCAACTTCCACAGGGTTGAATAGAGGAAAATCAACTACCCAAGAGGCTGCAAAAACATCGTCAGAGTTGGATTCTGAGCCATCTTCCATCTGTCTGTTCCATTTATTTGGGAATTCGGCCAAAGCCAATTGCCTGAACCTTCCTAACGGGGTAGGGTTTTCATAAGAAATCTCTGCTCTATCTGAGATAGAAATTATGTCACCTTGTTTCAAGTTAAGTAATTGGTTCAACTTTTCGGAATCAAAATTGTCCTTCATGCTTATGAAATTCTTTTCCACTAATGGTTTGAACCAATTTTGGGCCTCATATTCATTGGTGATCTTGACAACAAAAGGTTTACGCTTGGAGTATCCCTCAGAGAGGACTTTTGGTACGCTATATTTTTTTCCAGTAAAAACTTGCCTCAAGACACATGCTTCAACAACAGGAAATCCTGAGTTCTTGGAATTGAAAAAATCTTGCAAAGAGTTGAACTTCAAGTCTGAACGTAAATCAGGTTTGTCAATACCATACAGGGATAAGGCTTCATGGTAGGTTAATTTGGAAAACAGATCTGTTTTGCATGGTTCTAGTTTTCCCAGGTGGTTCAATGTATATAAATCCTTCCCTGAAACCGTCCAAGATTCCTTAATTACGTCCTCAACCACATTCTGGACTACACTGCTATCGTTGACAAAGGACATTTCCAAATCGATTTGAGTGAATTCAGGCTGTCTATCGGATCTCAAATCCTCATCGCGGAAACATTTGGCAAACTGATAGTACTTTGTAAAGCCTGAACTCATCAAAATCTGTTTGTACTGTTGAGGAGACTGGGGCAAGGCATAGAATTGATTGGAAGATCTTGTAGGGACCAAGAATTCACGAGCGCCTTCGGGAGTAGATTTAAACAACAAAGGTGTTTCGATCTCCGTGAAATCGTGCTTACTAAACACTTGACGGACCAGTTGAGAAATCTTACTTCTTAGCTTCAAATTACGTTGAAGCTGAGCCGTTCGAAGTTGCAAATATCTGTAATGAGGAGGTAAATCTTCCGGACTGGAATGCTTCAACTTGTCTAAGCGTGCAGCATCTATATTGGAGTTATTAAGTAATTGAAACTCCTTTACCACCATTTCTATAGTGCTTTCTTTGCCCTCTCTCTGCTGTTTCTGCTGGATGTAGCCAGTTACACATACAGCCCCTTCAGTTTGGGTTTTGGAGAGGAGATCCATGCATTCGGGCGGAGTGTGCTCAGGAGTCAAGGTAAGCTGTATTATATCGCCATTGTGGTCTCTTAACTCCGCAAAGCCCATCTGAGCCATCACTTTTGGCTTTCTGTTAATTTGTCCGTGAAGCACTACATTGGAGGTTTTGAAATGGCCGCCAGCGTTCTTCAAGTCAGCAATGCTAGCGGTAGCAGACTGGAACGAGTACCTAGGAGCTATTTTCTCCAATGGAGGCGGTCCTAAAGACACATATCGTCTAATCTGCTTCAACATTAAAAACGTTATCAAGAATCACCTCGCTTTCCTTTTTTCTACAATGAACAATCACGCCTTGTTTGAAGTTGGATGTTTGCGGAACACGGTCATGTGATTAGAATTCCCCTATGAAGCTCTGTTGATATTTTAAAATTCCCCAATGTTGCCGAAACTTGTTATTTAGGACAATTCTTCACTCCTTATGTTCAATGGGATCTCCCGCCGTGTGCTAATTGTAGCATGCATTTTAATAAATGTGGTCTTTTTGGCCTCCATCTTGGTCTATCTTAACAAGATACCAGACTTGACTCAGTACAAGATTCCACTTATCAATCCTACGGAAGGGTCTGACACAATCGCGTCCGAACAGGAAGACACTGAATCTCAATTGGATAGATTGGGTTATGTTATCCAACCCCAGAATGTCCAGTTTAAATTTATCAACCCAAAGAACAAGCAAGGTGACCCCAAGGAAATACTTGAACAAAACGATAAGGTGTATAAGTCGGTCATGGAACAGGCAGTTTCCCAGCCTAAGGAAGTCCCCTTGGTTGCTCCGCCAACTGAAGAAGATTTGCCCAACTACCAACGTGCTAACGCCACAATTGTCTCCCTTGTTAGAAATAAAGAGATCTCTAAAATCAGTCGTACTATTAAACGATTTGAAAAGTCATTTAACAAAAAATTTAGATATCCTTACACTTTTATCAATGATGTTGCTTTCACAGAAAGATTCAAGGAAAAGGTTAGAAAACTATCCGACGCTGAGATGGAGTTTGTTGTGATTCCTGAAGAAATGTGGGTTCAACCTGATTCTATTGACAAGACAAAGCAAGAGAAAAATATGCAAGAACTAGCTGATCAGAGTATAGCATATGCAAAGATGATTTCATATCACAATATGTGTCGCTTTTACCTGGGGACTTTTTACAACTTGCCCGAGATGCAAAAATACAAATACTACTGGCGTATAGAGCCTGACGTGGATTTCTTCACCGATATTAAGTATGACGTGTTCAAATTTATGGAAGCTGCTAAGAAGGTGTATGGTTTCACTATCAACCTTTATGATAGTGAACAATCCGTCGCCTCCTTGTGGACTGAAACTTTGAATTTCTTAAACAAAGGCGACAATTACAAGTATGTGAATAAGAATGGTGCTTTCCAATGGCTCACCGAAAACTTGCAACTCCCTGATAAAACAAAGTACACAAATGGTTACCTGACTTGCCATTTTTGGTCAAACTTTGAAATTGCAGACATGGATTTCTACAGAAACTCAGGTTACAATGAATATTTCAAACACTTGGACCAGACTGGCGGGTTTTACTACGAGAGATGGGGAGATGCTCCAGTCCATTCAGTCGGAGTGGGACTTTTTGCAGACACCAAAGACGTTCACTGGTTTAGAGATATTGGATATTTCCACGACCCCTACCAGAACTGTCCAGTTCTGAACGACACTAGCCAATGCAAAGAAGGTGAATTCCTGAGATGGGAGCATTTGGCTGACCAGAACTGTATGGGTAGCTGGATAGACTATTCTATGGAGAATCCTGCTGATATCTATTAAGCGAATTTCTGTATATTTGTATTATTCTCTGGAGAATCATACTGATATCTATTAAGGTGAATTTCTGTGTATTTTATTATTCTCTGGAAGATTAGATACCTGGTAATTAGTTCACTGGTTATTGAATTAAAGTTTACATTCTAATCTTATTATTAAAATCATGTTCTGTATTAATTATGTAGTTTATGGTTCATTGTCTATAATTTCTAACCCCATATTTTTTACTAGCTTTCGGCTATGTACCGCGTACCAAATAAATAGTATCATTGTTCTTTAAAACAAGGTTACATTTGATATTGTACTCAAGTGTTTTTTCATCCTTAAACAAATGAAGCTTTTCCTTTTCAGACACTACGTTATTCTTATTGATGATATTCAAAGTGTCTGTGATTGAGTCCATGGCTCGACCAATAACCCATTTTTGCGACACATATATAGGTTTTCTTTCGTCTTTGTCCACATTTACACACCAAACATAAATTCTATCTGCTGCAAGTACTTTCGGATCTCCCTTTGCCTCTTTCTTCAACTGTAACAACTCGCTAGTCTTGCTTGGTTTCCTCTTCCCAAACAACTTGACCAACGTGGAATCCTTGTCTAGTTTGCTTAGAAATTGCTTTAGTTTAGCCTTGGCGGTGCCACTTGAAGAACCAATAGTGGTAGGCTTTGCTGAGATGGCAGCATCAACCTTCTGCTTGTCTTTCTCTCTGTCTGGGAACAAAGACGATGCCGTGGGCGTATCAGGTCTCGAGACAGGCCTCTTTGCCTCCAAAACTTGGGATTTTGCAGCACATTCATGAGACCGGTGATCAGAACAGTAGACATTGGAACAGTTGTCACAAGCAAAGGGTAGAAAGTCCACTTTTTTACACTGAAAACAGTGTTTCCCTATGTTAAACAAGTCTTGGTCCTTGGAATTATACAATAACAGCGTCATAAGAAGAATATGCTATCTAGTTTTATTTTGCCACCTCCACTTTTAATCTCCACATTAGTAACTCAGTTTTCTCGAGGCGCTACCAAATTTAACAACCTAACCGGAAAGAACAATTTGATTTTAATCACATGACCTCATCATCTGGAAATTTCAACCATCCTTTACCACCTTAATCAATGTATGATTTGAACGTGCCTTGGCCTCAGACAGAGTACTCGTCGAGACCAACTGCTACCCAGTTAATAAATGTCAAGAATACTATAGTCACGTTGTATAATTTGGGCTATACCCACATTGCTCTTAACTTCCAAACAACCGAGCAAGTTAAGATACCTTCACAACCAGAGTTGATAAACCCCATTCCGATCAAATCTCTCAGCAAGGAGTTGACCGAAGGCTTCCCAAATCTTCGCTTGTTTTCGCGAGTCACTGTTGAAATAACAGACCCTCTGAAGTGTCAAGGTTTGGCCAAGTTGCTGCAGCATTTTGATATCTTAGCCGTGCAGCCAATGAACGAAAAAGCTCTACAACTCACTGTAACCAACCTTGAGGTTGACTTAATAAGTTTCAATTTTACAAACAGATTGCCTTTCTTTTTGAAGCATAAGATTATTGGAAGTGCTGTAGAAAAAGGTGTGAAATTTGAGGTACAGTACGCCAATTTAATCAATGGTTTTGCCGCAAGCACATCAGGAGTCAATAGCAGTTTGTTTAAGAAGTTTTTTATAAATAATGTGCTACAATTGATCAGAACTTCTAGATCCAAGGGAATAGTGGTTTCTAGTGGGGCACAAGAGCCTGCTCAAACCAGAAATGCCAATGATATCTTAACATTGTTGGTTTCCTTAGGTTTAGATTTGCAAAGGTCAAAGGCATGTGTGACATTAAATCCCGAAAAAGCTTTAGTTAGTGGTAGGCTAAGAGTAAAATCCTTCAAACAAACAATCGTCAAGGATAATGGCGGGAAGGATACATTAACTAGCAATGATCTCGACGACTCCACATTGACAAAGAAAAGATTAGCTGAAAGTTCTTCAGGACGACTTTTGAAGAAAATCAGAAAGTAGCGAGATAGTGTATATGTACAGTAGAGGTAAATATAAATATAATGCATTTTTCGTGTACTCTACATGAAGACTGAGCTTTTGATCCTCTTGATTTTGGATGGAGCCTCTTCAGTTTTGGGGACATTTCTCTTCTTTGGGACTGGAGGGGGGAGCGGTCGTCTTCTTAGAAATATAGAAGGAGGTGGCTTTCGAGGTGGAGGTGAGACCGAGCAGCTAGTAGGACTATTGGTATTATCAGTTGGATTGACTGTAGTTTCCAGGGTTACCGTTACATCCCTTCTTGATTCAGAAGTCGGGTTTTCTCCTACAATCATTATTTGTGGTGGTGGAGGAGCGTTTTGGAAACTTCTTCGTACACGTTGTGGTTGTGCTCCAGGACCAGCCTGGTTGGATGTATTGACTTGTGTATGCGAGGAAACCGAGGCATGTGAAGGATTTGGAGATCTTTGTATATTTTGGGATCTTCGTATAGATTGGGAGGTTCTTAGGGGTTGGTACCTCAATACCTGAGAAGTTTGGACAGGTCTAGACTGTACCAAAGGGGTATGTTTTTGGATCGGCGGCTCTGACCTCGACTCAAATGCAGCATATGGATCATATCTCCGTACGGGAAATGTTCTTGTTCTGTTCTCCACGTCCTTCTTGGCCTTGTCTATGATGGATTTTGGCTTGATATTGTACATTCTAAAAGAGGAATTGGATGGTCCCGAGTTATTATAAGTTCTCCGTCGAATTGGTTCACGTAGCAATTGAGGCACGGCCACAATCTTCTTGGACAGCTTCTCTTTCATCAACTTTGCATTCATCAGTCTGAGTTTCTGGGCCGAGTCTTCTCGCAACAGGTCTCTCTCAGCCGTGTATCTATCGTACAAGCGTTTGTGGGGTCTTTTTTCACTTAGGGCCCTTGAAGCCACCAGAGGACGTTGTGGAAAGTCCTTTTCTAGTAGTTCCCGCCATAGTATGTCTGTTTCGGGCAAGTATTGTGGATTATTCTTCTCAACTGTGCTCAACTGTCTAGCATTCAAACGTTTGAAAACGGGGAACAAGAGCCGCAAAGGAACATTTCCAAATTTGAAATCGACTATTTGAGGGAGATTCTGGATGACTTTGACCTGTGATAGCAGCGATAGCAGGGGTAGCAGGTGGTTCTTTTTACCATTCATCTTGGGCTCGTCTGAGATGAATTAAGCCATACAATTAATAAACGCGAGTTAAGAAAAAGAGCAAGAGCAAGAGTAAAGAGAGAGCAAAGAGAGAGCAAAGAGAGAGATAAGAGATGAGAGGAAGAAATATGAGTTTGAAGAGGTATGCATTTGAACAGGGAAACAGTTCTGGAGTGTTTAAATTCAAAAAGGTAAAATTACCAGTCTACGATGGATATTTTTGTAGGTCCTTCTTTAGAGGTCTTGTCACCTATACAACAGTTAAATCTGGATGACCCAGAGAACGTGGTATCAGGAATGTCTTAGGTAAAGGAATCCACTATAATTGTCATCAAGCATCAGATATCATCGCCTCGTACGTAATGCTTCACAAGAAGATTTCTACACCAAGGTAGCCAATGGCAACTATTTAAGTCCTTCTTTCACCTGAGCCTACATCGGTTGTCACATTGATTAGAAAGATCTTGCTTTGTGCCTATAACCTCCCTAACCTCCCTAACCTCCCTAATCTTACTAATCTCACGTATTATCTTGTACCATTCTGTTGTCACCGTATAGTCTCTAATTCACCGTTGCGGGTATCCATTATCTCCGGTCCGTCCGTGTAATTGATGAAAAATTAATTTCTTAGCATACACAAGTCTAGAGTAAGATGCTTTTCAAGAAGAAGGAAGAAGTTTCTACTGCTGCGCCCGCTGCAGAGGTTAAAGTAGAACATGTGTACATCCCATTCCTGGTTCCTCCCAAGTCCTCGGTGATTCCAAAGCCCATCGAGCTTTCTGAAGATGAACTCTCCAAATACGATCATGTCTTGAAACACTTCCAGGATGAATCGCTTCTTATTGCGCTGCTGGAAGAAGAACACAAGGCTAAACAATGGAAACATCCTCTCACTCCGGATGAAAAGGCCTGGTTGACTCGCGAGTGCTTCTTGAGATACCTTCGCGCCACCAAGTGGGACCAAGAACAGGCCATTGATAGAATCTTGTTGTCGCTTTCCTGGAGAAGAGAGTTTGGTATTGCGAGCCAGGACGAATCAAAAAATAAAGTCAATGGTGATGCCACGGGCTTTGAAAACGAAACTGGGAAAGAGGTCATTTTGGGCTACGATAGGGATGCTAGACCTTGTCTTTACCTCAAACCAGGAAGACAGAATACAAAGCCTAGTCAAACTCAAGTAGACCACTTGGTTTTGATGTTGGAGAAGGTGATTGATTTTATGCCTCCTGGCCAAGATTCTCTCGCCTTGCTCATTGACTTTAAGGCTCATCCAATTGGAACTCAAGGAGGAAAGGTTCCACCAATCGGGGTCGGCAGACAGGTTTTGCACATTTTACAAACCCATTATCCGGAAAGACTTGGAAGAGCTTTGCTTATCAATATTCCATTCTTGGGGCGTGCCTTTTTGAACTTGATTCACCCCTTCATTGATCCATTAACTAGAGAAAAGATTATCTACGACAAGCCATTTGCTGACTTTGTTCCAAAGGAACAGTTGGATGTTGATTTCAACGGGGATGTTGCCTTTGAATATGACCATGAGAAGTACTGGCCAGAAATGCAAAAAATGGCCAAGCTAAAGAGAGACCACTATATTAAGAGATTCGAACTCTTTGGACTGGTTGTTGGGTTGAGTGAAGAGGATTTAAGGGGTGAGGGAGAAAGAAAGAACTTTTCTTAGTAATGTTTATTATTTGTTATTGTGACACCAAGAGAGAGCTGGACAAAACCCATTATTATATTGATAATTTCCATTTTAGATATTTTTTTTAAAGAAACAGCGTGTTGATATGCAATGTATATTTATAGTTATATTTATAGTTAGATCGAGTGAACATTCTTGAAATTGGAATGAGTACAAAGTCAATTGGGAGAATTCCTATTGAAGGTGCAATACAGCTAGATGATTGCGATTTTACGACGCCATTTCAAGTTATTAAGCTTTTGAAGTTAACTGGTGGAATTGCCACAATTGGTCTTTAAGGGTAATTTCAATGTAGGGGGGTGCAGTATCGATGAAATTACACATACGGTGCGCAAGTTTCGTACTATCATACATGGAAATCAAGATCTTTCGAAAGATGACGTCACCTGGACGGGGTCTCGAGGAGATTCTGAAAGTCACAAAAGGCATCCAAGGGTCTTACCCTGTAATTGAATGGTTGCAAAACAACAACTTGTTGGAAAAGAACAATTTATGATTAGAATTTTGGCGTTATCTTTCTCCACGTTTGAGTTAGCCAGATAAACACACTACATTTAGCTTTATCCTTTGAATGCAACTGAATCACGTCGCACATGTTTCATTTGGAATAAATCTTATACTGATAACCTTAAAATGACACGCGATCACCTCAACCCTATGATGATTCTACCAAAATGTCTTATGATGATTTTACTAAAGTGTCTTTTGATGAATTCAACTTGTAAGTTCAAGGACACTTCAGACATATACCAGATAATTCAGCTTTAGGATGTGGTGTACATCTACATGTAATTTAAGTCAGATGGGCAAAATTAAAAGTGGAGTGATAAAGCAAGTTGTTTGCATGCACATAAAACGGTGGTGAGATTCTCGGCCTTGTACATTAGTTGTTCGGTTTATTAGCTGTATTGCCTAGTTGGTTTAATAAGGGGGAAACCCGCGTGTCCATGGACCTTATCACTAATCTAATACTACAAAGTTCTCCTTGCAAATATCTTGTTTGTTTGAAGGGGGGTTTTGTAGAATCTAGAACTCGCTAGTAAAACCACAAGTCGTGTCCCCGTCAAGAGAAATTTTATGTAATCGTCAAGTAATTCTTTGTTCATTACCTTAAATATGTACATATGGTACCGCGAAACCTTAATAATAGCCCCCCTAAAACTTAGATGTCTAGGACACGTCCTTCTCTGAAATTGTGTGCGTGGAGAACTTAAAAACCTTAAACCCTTAGGGGACAAGGTGATTAGTCTTTGATTTTGTCTACGTATCCCTGGATGGTTCATATATATATTTACCTTGTAATTCGGATTTTTTTTGCTTCTTTATTTTCTGCAATCCAGTTGTTGCAAATTTTCTTTCAAAACAAGCTGCAAGAATTTCACAAAAATTTACAAAGTTCGCAAAGCTCACAAAGTCCACAAAGCCCTAAATCACCGAAATGACTCCAAATATGAAAGTTGGGAGATTCTTTTCACTTTCAAGTATGTCTACTATTTTCGATTTTGAATTCTCGAGCATCTTAAAAGAAGCTCCAAATGACTCCGAACAAACATCCCCTTTCCTTTTCAAGGAACCTACTAAACTCAGTACCTCTAACCGAGGTCCATGGAAAACCGATGACTTGGATGACAGACAAAACAAGAGATACTTGCAAATAGTGAAACACTTCAAGGACCCCGGTTTGTTGCTTGCAGTCAGCGAAGAAAACTTTAAGCTGGGAAACAGAAACAAGTACCTTCCCTTATCGCATGAAGAGGAGTTCTGGCTCTCCAGGGAGTGTATTTTACGATACTTGCGTGCTTGTAAGTGGAATCGCAGATTGGCAATCAGTAGGTTGCTGCACACCTTGGCATGGCGTAGAGAATTGTACAACGTTTCTCCCGACGAGATCAGTGGAAGGTTTCTGAATGGAGAGATGATATTCCTGGGCTTCGATGCTGAAGGTAGACCCTGTATCTACATAAATTTACACAAAATAGGGAAATTCACCGAGGACTACTTTATGGCCATTGTGTACTACTTTGAGTGCGTTTTGCAGTTTATTCCCAAAGGTCAAGAAACGGTAACGTTGTTAATTGACTTCCATGATAGGCAACAGAACATCGACTACCAAAGATTACTACGTGGTGTGTCCCTTGTGAGGCGTCTTGTGTCCGTTTTCGAAAGTCACTTCCCTGAGAGACTCGGGAGACTCTACTTGCAAAACATTCCCTGGTGGGGTCACATGTTCCTCAAGTTACTTAAACCTCTCTTGCCAGTTGCTTCCAGAAGGAAAATCATGCTTAAGCTGCGTGCAGCTGATAACATCCCTCATGAACAGCTAAATGTGGAATGGGGTGGCCAGATTGACGATGTATACGACCACAATCTCTACTGGGGACAATTCGTCAAGATGGCTGATTCCTTGAGAGTCAAGCAATACGACAGGTTTATTCTCCTCGGTGGTGTGGTTGGTGTTAGTGAACATGATACCAAGGGATACAGGTAGATATGGTATTCTCATCGTTACACTGGGGATTGGTTCACTACCAGTGTTTTATTTTAGTTCTCCTATGTTTTCTGATAATCTGATATCTTCAACATAAAGGATGCATTAAAATGGAACAAATAGATGGTATGAAGCACTTGCTCATATTAACCACTGTGGTCAGAGAGTGGCCAGTGGTTATAGAATCTCTCATGACGAGTTTCCACCTGATAAAGTTCGGTATCTCATATGCAGAAGAAAAGTTTAGTCTAACACCCCACGAGAGGCTTCTCTGATCATAATTACATCCGTCAACTATGTTTCTACAGTTTTGTAGAGGACTTGGAACTCCGGTTTGGTTGTGACAGAGCGGGAACGTCATTCGAACGGTAATAATCACGGTCATTATATTTGAGATATTTTTGGCCGTGTTTTGGATTAGCATTTCAATGAAAATTTGGCTGCAAAAAAACTAACAGCGAGTCCTCGGAAATTAGGCTTTCTTAATCAGGAGATCAAAGTTAGTGATGATACGCTGTGTATTTCTAGTTTACTTTGTTGGGATGTGTTAAGGTTTGCAGAAGTAGAGCTGCTAAGATTGTATTTGTAGAGTTCAGGATTAAATGTATAGGATCGATTTTTGAAATATATGTGAAAATTGATAGTAAAGTAGATGGAATTCAGAAGATATTAAAACACTAATAAAGTATATTATCAGATTAAGTATAAATAAAAGGAATCTAGGAGTGCCATTTTGTATATGAAAAAGTTGTTTCATATTGCATGACATGATTCTTTGGACTTAAAGTATCAGGTCATAAAAGCTCTAGATCGAATGTATGAAATTTGAAATGAAATATGAAATAATAAATATGAAAAAATATGATATGAAAAATATGATATGAAAAATAAATGAAAAAATATAAAATGAAACAATATTTAAGTCATATAATGAAAAGTGAGCAAAAAAACTAACTTCATAACTTCATAACTTAAACTTCATTAACTTTTGGTTTATTCAGTTACCGTTTATGTGGAATCTACACCTATATTTATAAAAAATTCCGTATGATTCAAAATCTATTCTCTATCTACTTAAATGGCTTAGCACATTTTCTCTTTTCCACAACACCACTGGTTCTATCAACCATGGTTTGCCAATCCACAGGATACATCAAGTCACCGGCACCACCTTCACTCTTTGCAAATATAACCCCCAAGTCGTTTCTAGCAGTACTCAAGTAGTAGTTGGACCCGTCACCCAACGATATGATAACAGCCCTGACTATATCTCCCGGCTTGAAACTATCTATGATTCTCACCTTGTCTCTGTCCGTCAGCCTAACGTCTTGCGATCTGATAACACCTTTGAAGTTTTCTCCCAAATCATTGGTTGCAGCCGAAATCAACGTAGATTGGCTCAGCGCCACCATTTGGTGACTGGCAAACGCCTGGGAACCGCCGCCTGGAGGAACCAGAACATGCGAAAGCTCCGAGTTGGCGCCCGTTCCCATATCCGACAACACATTCCCAAAGCCTTCCACAGAGAGAATCTCACAGTAGGCTTGTCTCTGGTTAATTCGGGTCACCTTCACAAGTACTATGTCGTTCTCCTTGGGCAAGTTGTGTGCATCGCTGGAGTTGTTTGTTTGTGTGTAGGCATTTGGAGAAACCACAGACACCACAAACTTCAACTGCTTGTTGGTTTTCTTCTCTTCTCCTTCTTCTTCTTCCCCCTCTTCTTCTTCCTCTGTCTTTTCTTCACTCTTCTCGATAATCCTACTTTCTCCGAGAACAGTAGCCACAATAACAGGAATAACAGACCCATTCACCTCAATCTGCGACAACGTGGTGCCCTTACTTGGACTATACCTCGAGACTACCCCTTCCTTCACTTCATATGCTGGTGTGATGTACTGGCCCGGCACTACTTTCATCTTTCTCTGTGTAAAGTTTTATCACTCGGTATTTTTTTTGCTGCTCATCTTAAATTCAATCCCGTAAACATGTCCTACCCTGAATTGATAGATGGCAAGCTCCCCGTGATCTCGTTGCGTGACTATGATGTTGCTGAATGGGCCGGTACCACCTGTATTGACTATAGAAACCACGAATACGTTATTGTTGTGATGGAGACCCCAGAGAAAGAAGTGGCCAAGATCCAAAGATCAGACAACGAAACTTTGCATAAGATCTTCCGTAGTGCTAAAACTACATATGCTGAGCAAAACAAGTGATTGGGTTCGGCTAGTCTTATGTATCGGGTTCTTGGCTATACATCAGGATTTAAAAATATTGCCAGTTGCAACTTTTGCAGATAAATTGAAATATCTGAATAAAACCTGAATAGGACCTTACAAGCATAAATAACTCTATAATAAAATAACAATTCTTTAAAATGAAAGTAAAGAATAAAAATAAGAGTATCCAAGAATATTTTGGTATACCAGGTAAAGTAGCAAAAATATAAAAAACAATGGACGAGTCCGGAGTCGAACCGGAGACCTTTCCCATGCTAAGGGAACGCGCTACCAACTACGCCACACGCCCGTTTTTAGAAAATTGTCAATTCGTGGTCTTCAGACGGAGAAGACCTGATTGTTAAAATCGCTTTTCCGATGCCAATTTGGGATCCACAAGGCTCAAAGACTGTTTAGCTTCTAAAGGCAAATGTCTGCATGAGATAGACGTGGTCTGATCTTATTAGAGCTAAAAGTCGTATGGATACATAGTAATATACCGTATATGTTTGTGAAAAAAAAAAAACAGCTTGAGCTCTATTTTTAAACTAGGTATCCTAAAAACTGTATAATTAATAGATGAATATATGCATCTATTTTTTTATCAGTGCTATGGATTCACATACGTGGAGAACTCTTGCAAAGAAGAGAATTTTGCATCATCTGACGTTAAAGTTCTCTGATTCTAGAATACAGTTTTGTGTAGTTATAATTAATTAATGAATATCAGTTGAGTTTAAAAAATAAACAATCGCTTATTGGGGGGTACATACTGGTAGAGACTCAATGATAAAGTAACTTTGCTGTTTTTTTACAACGTTGCTAAAAAATGTGTAATGTATAGGTAGTTTGGATAAATTCATGCTTACAGTAATTCTATATTTATAACGTACCTTGAGCCGGAAATGCATATACCCGGATATAAGCTCTCGAGGCACGTACGAGACCTTTACGTCTATCTATTTTATTGAATTTAGGGTGTTTTAAGATGCAACTCTTGGTTTGGATATTATATTCCGGTGGTTAAAACATTGCTGTCCGAGGTATGCTATAAATAAAAAAAAGCAGCAGCGTAATTAAGGTTATATGTCTTTGGAATTCTCCTGTTGATAAGGGAAGGAAGGAAAAACCCCATCAAGGCACGACAGACAACAAGTAATAGACATTTCCTTCTTTGTAGCATTAGACATAGCATACGCATAAGAAGTTGGGGAAATCCGTTGATCTAACAAGTATACAATGTGAAAAACCCCATCTAGCCAAGAAGATGTGCAGAAAGCATAGTCGATTGAAGAATATTTTGAAATTTAGGGTTCCGTGCCTATTGGCAATTGGTACATGGAATCTAATTTTTAGTTTTAAGGGTTTTCAGGCTTAGAAATGAATTGACTTGCCCTAGTATTAACCATATATATGTAGAATGTAATTCCAAAACGTGGATTAGACATAGATCTTATGGAGTTAACCATAGATCGTGTTCAAGCCACACGAATCGGCAGAGATTTGGTTACTCCAGACTGGTGTTTTATACATAGAGTATATGATAAGCCAACACGATTGGAGCAATTCTGGCATTCAATGAAGCTCTAGAATACTTTGTGATATCGGTGTTGTAGAGTCAACTTGGTGGAAGGCACTTTGTGAACAAGAGCAATTGAATGAACAGTTCCAGTTGAATCCCAACAGAAGTCTATATATACAATTGCACCCGTTCGAAATTCATCAACCCCTACTACACAAAAGGTTACACGCCTGCCAAACACACGTGTAAAGCTTAAATAGCGTATCCCCTTTACAACTCGAAGTATTTTTTGCTTTTTTTTTGTTTTTGCATGTAACTAAAAATACTAATAGTTCAAATCGTTTTATTGGGCGCTTATTAGGCGCTTATTAGGTGCTTATTAGGCATCAATACACACTTGCATCCTGGCTTATCTAGCATAAGATAACACTCTCCGCTACTACTCTGCATTTCTAAACAAAGACCTCTCATAAACCTTTACGCACGCAATTGAGCAACCTCATCAAGATGTATTTGAAAAAAATATTATTACACATAAATAATACCTCGTCAGGCTTGTTCCGGCTTCGTTAATGAAATCCAAAATGGTCTAGATACGAAGGATGCAAGAGAAGAATGCAATACGATACCAACCTTTTAGGGCGTGTAGAGCTCTCCCATACGTGTCAGCTAACCACATAGCAACAATAACCTTTACGGCAACGTTTCCAAGAAATTAGGGGTATTCAGAAATATCCGGGATGGCGATGATCTCTACAAAAAAAACAAAACCCCTTAGCTACTGCTCAAGTTCATCTATTCATACATTGTTTTGTCCTAAAAAAAATGTGTGTTACACCTACTGTCCATGTGGATGTTCATCTCACTCTTGAAGCTGTTCAATTCTTCTTTAATTTGCTGTGCCAACTGTGGAGTCAATTGATTACATGTAGCAGTATCCGGATGTCTATCATACTCATCACCGTTGTAGGTATCATACAAGATTATCCTCAGAGAGAAACGTACTCCTGAAGGAGATGGAGGGCCTTGCAGATGTAACAGCAGCTGTTGAGAAGGAGATACCTTGAGTGCCATGGATTGCCCAATAGGTGGCGGGTTGGAGAAGCTGTAGTTGGAGCCATACGATTGAACCGTTTTCTTCCATTTCCTAGAAATCATTGATGTAAACGACTTTTGGCTGGTCACAGATCCTGCGTCTGAGCCTGTTCTCTTGTGTGTAAACTCCACTATGGGTGGTGGTAAAGAGGATTGATTTTTACTTTTCTCCACATAATTTTCTTTGTCTGTCTCGGTTTCCACCTCGGAATCGGTAGTTCCGAACCCTGCTCCCGCGCCGCCATCGCTATCCTCAAATGAAATGTTAAACGATTGGTGCGAATCGCTTGATCGGACATGTTGATGTGCTAGTTTATCGCCAAAAGAAGGACCCCGGAGTCCCCTGAAGGACATCGAAATGGGTCTATCTCTGGTTAATGCCTTTGGAGACAAACTCGTCCTGTTCTGTGCAGGCGGTGCTGCCTGCATTTTGTACGCTGTTTCCAAGATTGGTGATGTCTTTATCACATCTAGCTCGTCGTCGTCGTCTTCAAACTCCAGGGTGTCGTCTTCTTCGTCGTCGTCTTCTGTTTCTGTTTCTTCTTCTATTTCTTCTTCTTCATCATCCTCTTCCGTGTCCTCTTCGTCCTCATACTCGTCTTGGTCTTCTGTGTCTCCAAAGGCTCCCTTGTCAGGAGTACCGATTCTCACCAAGTTTGGTGTGAGGGGTGCATTATTCAAAGGCTTCTGCTTTTCAGAGATATTAGGAGATGCGATAAGCTCTGTTTTTGTTTTAGATGGTTTCCTGGGATGCACATTAACCACTGAAGGGCCAATTTTCTGTTTGGGAGTATCAGAAAGACCACTCTTGCTAGAGCCTCTGTGTTTTTCTGGCAAGAAGGCAGGTCTTGGAGAGTTGGACAAGCTCAAATTCTCCACGTCAATAAAGTCGGAGAACTCAATAAAATCATGAATATTCTCCGGTGTGGCGAGATCTGTAGCTTTGTCGTCGGCAAAACTCTCCTCCATTGTGTTGTTTATTATATCGTAGTTTGCCTTTGACGTCTCATGATCCGTGTGTTCAACCGAACTCTTGGAATCAACCCTGTACAATTCATCGGAAAGGTTTCTTCTTGAATTTGAGTTTTTCAAAATAGAGCTGGAGCGCTTCATGCCAGAAGCAGGGGTGGTTTGCGAAGGATGAGGACCCTGGTATTGGATTATATTCTCGTTACTTCCGTTATAGTTGACAAAAGAACTACGTTTGGCCAGCTTGATGGACTTCATCAGTCGGGATCTCTCTAAAGACACAATACTACTAACCTCTTGCGCACTCAAGTGTTTAGGGAAAAGAGCTTCACCGAGTAGTTGGTTTTCGATTGTCTCTTTATCTTTTTCTACGGGCAATACAAAGTCCGCAGCGGGGAGTCTCCCGGTTTTGATGGGCGAGTTGGTGGGGGATTCATCCAAGTCGTACTTGACGTTGAAGGGAGACCCGAACTCCACTTGGTTGATAATAGGGTTGGGGATTAACAAGATTTCCTGGTCGTATCTTGTGTTGGACATTTTGGTGGGAACGTTTTCTTCCTCGTCGTCGTCGTCATCGTCGTAAAAGTCGTCGCTCCCGCTTTCACTTTCGCTGTCTGTAAAGTCGTCCATCACTTTGTGCGGGTCATAGTCGTCGTCGTTCACTTCTCGGATAAAGTTGATGTTTGTGTTGGACTTGTACGAACGCGTTCCGTTTTCCGTCTGCTTACGAACCGATTGGAGCGGAGCAGGAGGATATTTGGGAGACGAGATGTGGCTCCTGGTGCTGGGCGTGACCACCAGAACGGAGCGCGTGCTATGTGTGGACGCGTTGACTGTTCTGGTGGAAACAATGCTTGGGGTAGCGCTCAAACTGTTAGTGTTCAAGGTGCTTGGAATTACACTGGTCTTACTGGCTACGCTTTTGGTGCTTTTGGCGCTCTTGGCGCTGGCAGCACTGCTGCTTTCGATTCTGGAGCCCCGGAAGTTGTCGATGCTCTTGTTCTTCTTGAACACGTTCAACAAGCCGCTGCTGGCGGAGCCAGACAAGCTGGGGCCGCTGCTTACTCGTCTGTCCACTAGGACCTGCAAGTTGGAGGTGGAGAAGGACTTGGCGGCGGGCTGCAGCGGGGGCTGCTGGTTGAGCGAGTGGCTCTTGGATCTACTCTTGAACAACGACTTGAACGAGAACCGCTTCTTCTCGGGCGGTGTGGGTTTCTCCTGCGTGAGTTTCTGCGGCGGGACGTACTTGGGAATCGAAGAGAGATCGCTGATGGTGTTGCTTCGTTTATGCGCGTGACTCGGCTCCGGGTTCTGGAGGTTATATGAGCTCTTGGATCTCATGTGCGGCCCATTCATCTTGTTGGTGTCGCTGCGAATCGCTGGTTTCAGCAACGGCCGGATGTTCTGCGCAGCAGAGAGCGTGAACGAGGGCGACGACATCAGCAGAACCATCGATCTCATGGGTTTGGGGGTGGTGGGGGCTACAGCCTCTGGTTTTTCTTCTGGTTTTTCTTCTAGCTTTGCATTTTCTTTTGCCTTTTCTTCTGGCTTTTCTTTTGCCTTTGCTTCATCTGGCCTTTCGGGCAAGTCCAGAAACTTCTTGGGCTGATCAATGATGTTTTCTCTGTGGAACTGCTGGCTCAAAGGCAGCGGGTGCTTCGGGGCAGTCAAGTTGGGCAGCTGTGGCGCAACGGGCGAGGTAGGACGCAGTCTCTGGCCCGGGGGCAGAATCAGCTTGGTGTAGATCTGGGACGTCGGGGAGCGGTTGGGCGAGAAGCTGGGCGAGTGGCTGGTGTTGGGGGTGTGTGCGTTGCCTAGAGACTGCGGGGTGGAGGAGGAATGGGAGTTGGAGCTGGGCGAGCTGGAGGTTTTGTTTTCTTTGTTGGAGTTTTGCGTGGAGTTATTCGTGTTCATGTTCTTATTGTTATTCTTGTCAGCCGCCTCTACAGCCCTGGCCACGTTCTGAGCCGGTTCTAGGGCAGCTGTGGAGAATCTGTGGACCAATTTGGGGGTTTTCTTGATGGAATGGAAGGTGGCGTCTTCAACCATGACAGGGGTGCTTTGGTCGCTGGGAATGGAATCTAGCGAGCCCACAGAAGACTTGGGGAGCGAGCTGGACGACTTGGCTGTTTCAAACGATTGCACAGAGCTGTTGTCTCGTTTGTTGTGATAAATCGAACTGTTTAGCTCTGGTTTGTCTAAGCTGTCGTTGTTTTCGGTGTTTTCAATGTTTTCGTTATTGTTGTTGTTATTGTTGTTGTTAGTGTTGTTGTTGTTGTTGTTGTTAGTGGGCAGTTTTGTAGCCGCTGTGGATGTGGATGTAGAAGTGGTTGTTGTTGTTTGCGAGTTTGTGGAAGGAGTCGAGTTTGTGGTATCGTTGCCACTTTGCAGTTCTTCAGCAATGTCTTGCATGGTGTTGGGAGAGGCCGAGGCCGAGAGCAGACGCAACCTCAGCTGCTGCTCGTTCAAAAGAGACTCCAATGCCTGCATCGAAGGACTGGACTTCATGAAGCTCGTGGATCTATTGCCGCCGTTATCCTCTGCTTTTGTCCGTTGTTTGGCTTGGGGAGGTTGAGACGAGTAAAACTTGTCTGTAAGGAGAATTTCCTCGCGATCCTCGTCCCAGTGAGGAGTGTGGAGTTGCATTTCGGGATCAAGGAGGGAAGAAGACGCTTCTGTTCTGGTGCGGTTGCTGCAAAGGTCGTCCATCAAGCCTCCGTCGTTTTGTTGTCTCTTCTCTGTTTCCATGGCGGGTTAAACTTTAAAAAAACTTTTCCTGCACGCGGTTTTTTTTGTTTCTACGTCGCTACTTCCGCTTTCGGACGGGTCGACAGGGGGGTCTAGCCAAAACGCGTTAGTGTAAGAGAAAGGATAAGAAAAGGGTAGTGATAAGGGCAGTGTGGGAGCGGGTTTGGGGTGTGCTCTACATGGTTTGGGTTTTCTATACATGTTATACGTGTTTATTGTAATTACATTGTAGTATCTTACATATCTTACATACTACATACTACATACTCTACATACTTTACATTCATATCTAGCAATAATAAAAAAATAACTAGCAAAAAAAAAAATAACTAACAAAAAAAAAAAAACTAAAAAAACTAACAAAAAGAGACTAACAAAAAAAGACTAACAAAAAAAAGGCGTATTTGCTAGTTGCTGGTAATATTTTGATTTTTCCATGTTTGACGAGCAGCAAGCAAAACGGTATAGGAAATCCGACAAGCAGAACAAGATTGATCTCTGTACATTCTCGTTGCAACATCTAACGCACCTCTTCCTCCAGGACAAGTGAAAACAAGTATACAAACAGTAAACCCATTTAATCATACACTCTACAGCTGCCAAAGCAATACATCAGCCATCTGGCATCTCTGCAAGTGCTTCTGTACCCGGACACAAGCATCCCAGACGACCGGCTAGGCTCTGGATGTTGGGCAGCAGGATCTGGACGTTGGCTAGGTAGATCTGGATGTTGACTAGGTGGATCTGGCGTTGACTAGGTGGATCTGGCGTAGCCAGGTGGATCAAATGTAGCTAGGCGACTCCTGGAACGTTGGCGACTCCTGGAACACTGCTTAGGCAACTCGACCACTGTTTAGGCACTCTTGGAACGCTGTTTTCCCGTTGGGTTGATTCCGTCACCTCCTCACATCTCGTGCTGAAACGTTGTAACCTGCCCAAAGCATTCTCTGGTACAGATGAAACATCTTGTGGTCATCCTGTAGCACATGTAGTACATCATCATTACTCGGGAGAATGCTACACGCTTGGCCCACCTTTAGCCTCCGCACTTCCCTTGTTTGCACCCATCCATCATTCCGCAAGACGCATCTCTAGGTTGGGTTCCAAATGTGTTCAAACAGGTGATCGTTACACGACTGCACGGGTTCTCCTCGTGTACTATTGCACCCTCTACATGATTCTATAATAATTAGCATCTTGTACTGATCTTATTTTTATATCTATTTTCGCTGCAAATTTTTTACAGACGATAAAAGACGTATAATACGTAGGAGTTAGACACACACTCAGGGAATATGACTCAGGGAGTCGTAATCAATTACGAGATGGGATTGAAAGAATTTTTCCCTTTCTATTTTTAAAAAAATATGAAGAAACATATCACCGAATCTACTTTTTATCTACTTGTACTCTCATAAATAAAATATATTGATATCCTCTATATACATGATCTACATGCTTAAATCAATTTACATAATAACACAATCCCTCTTTCTCTTCTTGATGACGGCCTTCCTGGAAGACTCGAGAGCATCACTCAAATTCAACGAAGAAGAAGACGCGTAGTGGGACAACTTCTTATCATTAACACCGACATTGGGGTCTATCAGTCCAGCTGCGGTTGTCAGTGAGTTCTCTGTCAGTATTGAGATTTGGTCCAACGAGTTGGCCATGGTATTCACGGTTGAGTTTGAGTTTGTGGCGGAGGTGGAAATGGAGGATCTCTTGTCCTCTGTGTATGTTCTGAATAAATAGTCTTGGTTATAAGTGTCTTTGATGTGGTCTTCATCTAATTTCAATACGGGATCTATGCCAAACTGCAATATCGAGTTGGCCAAATACAAGTAAAGTTTTATCCACAATATTTCCAACTCATGGGTAAACCTGCTACCGAATCTTTCGTGGAAAGTTTGGATAAGAGCTTCTCCCATGAGTTCAAAGTTTGGAGGCTCGATGGCCAAGATTCTCAGGTGTCTCTTTCCTAATTTGAGCAAATAGTCATCCAAAGTGGACAAGTTCTCCAATTGAGAGATGGCAAGGTTCATGACACCGGAGAAGGCCACGGCCTGATGTTTTATCAGGGGGAAGAGTGTTTCCAAGTCTGGGTCCATGGAGAGAAGATTTGAGTAGAACTGGCGGCAGAAAAGCGAAGTGGCAACGGAAGCACTTGTGCTTCTATTTTGCACACTGCTGCGCAGTGACGACAGTGTCAGAGACAGAGACAGGGACAGTAACAGCTCACTGGTGGATGAGGTGATTGGTTGTGAACTAGTACTGGTAGAATCCTCAGGGGATTTTGGAAAAGCCCCCGGGATTTTCAGTTTTTGTTCGATTGGTTCATCGAGCAACATTCTATTCCAGGTGAATCTGACCATTTCCATTTCTTTGCGGTTCATCTTGAGCAGAACTTTGTATTGCAGTTGCATAGATAAGTTCAGATTAATCGAAGTGTTTGTATTCATTTTGACGAGTTGATAGCTAGCAGAAGAAACCGATGTAGCAGAGTTGTTGGTATGGCGGTATATGTTGGTGGAGCTTGCAGCAACTGGGTTGGAACTGGTTGTAGTGATGGTTGAAGAAGAATTTTGAGAATTGGCGTCAATTGCATCGTATTTAGGCAAAGTCTTTTGTCTCGATATCGGATTAAAATTTAATCTGGACTTCCTGTTTGTGGAAGTGATGGAGCTGTGGTCGCTGGCGACAAACGGCTGCATTCTCAATTGGGCTACGCTTTGCATGATCAGTTGATTAATGGTGTGATTTAAAAAATGGGCTTGAGAATCGTATTCCGATTTTCTGGTAAAAAAATAGTAGCTGGGAGCTTGGCCGACGACGATTGTGAAATGTTTTCGATTACCTAGGTGAAATGCTTTTCGATTAGCTGGATGAAATTTGGCTTGACCCGAGGTGAAACTAATCAAACTTAAAAAGTGAAGGGCTATGGGTAAGGCTAATTATTGAAGTGCTTTTTTTATTGCCTCTTCCTATTTTGAATCCAAAAATGATCTACATATCCTTATATATTTATATATATATACTCACACGGCCACTCTGTACCTCCTCTCCTTGATATAGAAAACGCATATATCTTTACTCAATCTGTGGGTTTTCTTTTCTTTTTCCAGCTTATTGTTAAAGCTTTGTGATTATATTTTTTAGCAAAAAGTATTTTTTAAGATATTTTTAAGTGTCTTGAATGGGATTTTGTAGGGGGGAGGCAGGACTTGGAGATTACGCGGAACCAAACAAGCGGAGAAACAAATTAGCATGACTGGATCTTGAGTACGGAATGAAGTATTGGGTGATAGGGGACTCTGACATATTCGATGGCGTTATTTAGATTATTCTTTTTGGGGAATGGAAATACAAACATTCCATGTGAAACTACGGTTATGGAGAAATCATCAGAAAAGTTTGTTAAATCAGGGACTCCCTCCTTGATCCCTTCAATGACCTGGAAAGCACCCTTAATTTGAAATCACAACTCATGTACCAGCACATGAACTAAAAATATACCACAGACTCAGAAACTTACACAACTCTATCAGATAGTTACACAACTAAATCAAAAAGTTACACAACTGAATCATGGAAGAAAAAAAAAGAGCCGAAACTACAAGACACTCTTGTATATGCGTGTCTTGGTAACGCATTTCATATCATATGCAACTAATTATCCATTTGTAGAACAATGGGAAAACAAACTTTTCATACCAACTTAACCAACCAACTACTGTCCATGTCGCTCAATCCCGCTCGATTAAAATATCTGTGAGTAACCAACTGATTTTTTGCAGAATCGAATGTTATAGCCGTTGTGTTGTCTGATATCTGATGTTAAAGACTTCACAAAGAGGCCCAACCAGTATTTTTCACTTTGGTAACAACGTAATATTCTTTCCTCGAATCCAAAAAGAAAACCTTTTTGGACTAGAAAAGAATATATGCAAGATATATGCACCAGCTCTTAAATTCCCCATTTAACAGAGATACATTGGCTAGATCGATCTTTCGTTAACTTTAAAATTAATATTTAGTGTTGATGATTACTGCAAAGTTTTTTTTTTTTTTGCCCGGGTTTTTTTGTTCGTTTTGCAATGTTATTGCAAAATCTACTTTTAGTTACGCCTTGTTCGTTTTGTAAACCTTAACCACCTGTTTAAACTACCAGCTCAAACTCCACATCTTCTATTTATTATTGTTATGGTAACATATAGGCCCTTTTTCTGACTATCCCTCGGTGCTACAAGCCTTCACTCCACCAAGGAGGTCTTCAAACAATGTGGCATTTTTTTTTCTTTGTTATCCAAACCTTTGAAACTACCATCCATGTTTGATCCGCAAATCCATGCGCCTAGACCTTGCTGGCCTAGGCTCTGTTGGGAGCATGGGTACAGATCATTAACGTTTTGTATTGAAACCCCCGGGTCAATTTGATGGGTTTAATCAAGTATAAGCAATAATGTTTAAAAATAGTGATACCATATAAACATTAAATAAACACATACATCATATATCATATAAATATTATCATATACACATTATCATATACACATTATCATATAAACATTATCATATACACATCACACATCACACATTATCAGCAAATCCAGTGTATCACCTGGGTACTCCTTGGTAGTGAATATCCATTGTATATGTTAAAAATTTTCAAGCAGAATTTCAGGAACAGGCAAACGCTCGATCTCGGATATAACAGGGGGGAAATGATCCAAGTAACGGAGATAGTGGCAGGGCCAGAGAGACCTCCTTGCAAGTATCCAGGTCAAAAAAGCTCGTAAATGTCTAGACAATAATGGCGCCATATCCCACAGCATGGCTACTGTGCATCACCTGTTTCAACTAGGAATCTTCTTTACGCTCTAGGGTCTACGATACCCAGTGTTCTTTACCTTGACTAAGCACCTCGCGCGGGCCAATGTTGAAAAAATAGCACAATTAACGAAGTACAATATGCCCGCCTCAAAACAAGATGAATCAGTGAAATTTGCACACAATCTTACAACAATGCAGAGAAATGTAACAATAGATTCGACCTGGCTGGGCTGCTGGGCCTCAAGCACAACACTCAGCATGCTGCGGATGCTGCGCGCGGAATGCCTCGCCATCACAAAGCACTTTGTTTCAACTCGACGCTTTCTCTGACGCTTTCTCTCGACTCTTATTGTTGTTTTGTTATTTTTAGCAGCCTGTTGGCTCTCGTCCTAATCAAAGTAATAAGCTTGAGACTTACACTGTACAAAACATCTCCTGTACTTCCTGCTAAACTTTCCAATCGTCTATCGCCAAATTATTACACCTCTTAACTTACCCTATTTACTGTAATAACTTACCCTATTTACCCTATTAACTTACCCTATTTACCCTATTAACTTACCCTATTTACCCTATTAACTTACCCTATTTACCCTATTAACTTACCCTATTAACTTACCCTATTAACTTACCCTATTAACTTACACCTACTCTGCTTATCTCATATCTTCTCTACCTCCTTCCCTTGTAATCAAAGCATAACCTTAACTCCAGGTGAACCTTAATTCCAGTTTAAGCTTAATTGCTTTATTTTCTTTTATTGTTGAATCTTATGTGGCTGGTTCGGTTATCGTGCTAGGCAGTGTTCATGATATCATGGATTCGGTTGTGTCTCTGTGTAAAATGCTGTGCAATGCTAGATAGCCTAGATCTGTCAATATGCTTCATGTGGCCTCTGGCTGTGGCAGTACCATCCGCATGATAAAAATAGAACTATCTCCGTATAGCTGGTATTCTTATCTCATCCTTCCACTTCGTATGTCTTCCACTTCGTATCTCTTCCACTTCGTATCTCTTCCTCTTTGTATCTCATCCTTCCGCTTCTCTTGATGCTAATTTGAAGAATTCTAAATACTCTGAATAAGATTTAAAAGAAACATCGAATTCCGTATCATCCAGAAGCAGTTTACAATAGTTGACATTTCTAAATTACAACAAAAAAGAAATGATTGCTATCCTTATCATAGATAACCCAAGTTTGAGCTTTTGTACTTTTGCAAATCTGAAATCCCCTCTCATATGCTTATTCTATTTATATTAACCATTATATATTCTATATTCCCTAACTTAATCATCTGGATCCATGGAAAACACCTGGCCCAATTTGTCGAATTCAACCATGAATTCAACCATGTCTGGTTCGCTTATTAATTCCCCGCTATATCGAAATCTTTCATACAATTCTATCAAGCGGGCCCCGTTGTAAGGACACCCGTTTCCTCCATCCCTGTTGGCTCCCTTCAATTGCTCATAATACCGACTCTCTATGAACATAATGATCTCCTTAAAAGTGTAGTTTTTCGGTGCATCCACCATAGTCAATGTCATCTTATCACTAATGCCCTCTGTATCTCTCAGATTCGCCTTGTAGATCATAAATTTGTCTCCCAAACTCTGCACAATATCCTCGTACTTGGTTAATGGTGGGAGCAAATCATGCACACCCTGCCTCGAGTTATGCTGTTGAATATACAGCGGTGGCGCTAGCCCGTTGAACTGAATGGCCTTGTGTTGGTATAAAGGTCCAGCCTTCAATCGTATCTCACCTACACACTGCTCAAGTTCTTGTTCAATATGCTTCCAAACATATTTCGGATAATCCCCAGCACTGGGAATATACACCGACCGTTGAGGAATATCATTCATACTCATCCGCAATTTCACTATACGTGTGAAATAGATCACCAACGACCATATCAAAAACACTACACATACTGCTATCACAATCACCATCTTAACAGCTGGATCCGGCGCCTGTTTCAGTGTTTGAACAATGATATCGATTGGCGTTATCAGAATAAACGCCAACGTCACTAGCACTATCAAGAGCAACAGAAACGAATACGCCCCTGATAGACTCAGTCGTAGGAAACTCATTCTGGTTCTCATGTGTCTTATACCGGGTTAGTTGCTTTTATCCTTGATGGGGTTGGGTGTTCTCTAAATCATTCCCATACTGGGGATTATGTAATAATTAGTTAAATGTATATGCTTTGATTATGTAATGTATATAATGAATTCTGTGATATTACATTCCTTCAAACCAAGAGTTTCTCAACGTTTAAAATGGAGTAAACATCATTCTTGGTTTGTATATCATTCTTGGTTTGAATATCATTCTTGGTTTGAATATCATTCTTGGTTTGAAATGGTTTGAATAAAAAGTCAAAAGATGTTTCATTTATAAGGAAACATTCTGTAGAAGTATAAGGTAATGAAAAAGACTGCTTAGAGTTTAAAAGTATGTCTCCTGTTGACAAGGTGAGTTGAATCACATGCATGTGGAGTTTTCATTTTATTGAGTTCTGAAATTCATTTGAATTTTGTGAATTTTTTGAAATTGAGAATTTGATCAAAATTTTGCAGCAATTGTAAAATTTTTGAATTAAGGAAATCAAGGACAAAAAAAAGAGACAATAGTGAAAAAGAAAATAGTGAAAAGACATGAATATTGCTTTCTATTTTATTGGTTACAATGTTACAGTACAAAATCCAGAGAGCTCAAAAACAGAACCGTTATATTAATACACCCTAAATATTTCGCATACCAGAAGTGGAACCCCCCCAGTTTGTTCTGAAGTCATAAACTTGATTCTATAGACTTTCCTCACAAACACCACTTCTTAAGAACACAAGTGCAGTTCCCACAAGGATGATCTGCCTTTTTCCTACGTTCCAGGGTATGGAAACCTGCCGTAGCCAAAGTTCTCAAACTGTTCCGTATACACAACCCTCTTTGATAATCCATAAACCTCCCTATCCTCACACTAATCATACATATAAGTACATCCAAAAACCCCGGCCTTAAGGCCCATTATAACTCTCGTCCGAGTCCCCTCCCCATCTCAGGCCAAACGGCTCCACTCTCTCGATTCTCCCATCCACAATCACCTCCTCCTTGAACTTGACCAAACTGAAACCTCTTTGCCTGCCCAACCAGTTCACCACCAAGTTTTCCCAAATGCTGCTTTCAAACGCATTCACGTACCCGCTCTTGCCATACACGTAGTTCAAGTACTCTCTTGTAGTCAAGTTTTGAGAGGTGAGGAACACGTGGAGCATGAGAAGAAGCAAAGGGTAAACCAAGCACACGGCCCCGTAGCAGAGCAAGAAGATCTGCACTGCACCAATCCGCGATTTCAGCTCAATCACACCAGCTATAAAGAGCGAACAGCTCACTACAGCCATCAACAAAAACCACAAAAACGTCCTGTAGTTGCGGTATCCTACACAGTTGTTTAGGAAGATACAGTGGTGGTCGTGGTTCAAGCAGCACAGGTTGCAAACCAGACAGTGTGCAGTTCGTGGGCTTCGCCAGATGTGGCAGGTGTTACAGAACTTGACATCCACTCCGGAAACCTCGTCCATACTGGGCAAGGTGATGGTGTTGAAGTACTCGTCCGGAGAGTAGAAGTCCGCAAGCTGCTGCGGCGACAGTCTTGTGCATAGCGTGGTGTCAAAGGACTTGGCCATGGTTGTCTGGAGCAGTTTACCCGCGGCTTGTTCCCCGAACGAGCTTTGTGCGTCGTGAGAGCGGGGTTCTATGGTTAGATTGAAGTCCTGAGTGGACGTTTCAAGAGCCGCGGCGTCCTCATCGGAATCGGAATCGTCCCCAGCTACGTGTTCTGTGTCAACTGCGGTTTCATTTGCAGTTTCGTGCGCAATGCTGTCCAAAAACGTCTTTTCATAAGCCCCATCTCTTTCACTTCCAGTCAGATGAAGGTTTCTCGGAAGATTGCCAGGATCACTGACAGCAGCTCGCACCATCATAAATAAAGTCATGGCCCATGTGTAGCAGAAAACCACACTGATGGCCAAGTTTTGCTTTTTAAAGGAAAATATACAATACAAGACCCCTGGAACGACCGACAACAAAAAGGTCACCACATGTAACGGGAACACTTTGATAGACCTCCATCGTCCGCCAAACAAGTAGATATACTTCATTTCATCGTAGCTCACCTGGTAGTTTTTCTTGGGGGCATCGGGGAAGAGGTCAGGGTCTGTGATCAACCAAGATGTGACAAATCGTTGTAGAAGCGTTAATTGGGCCATGATGTGTTAGATGGATTTATGAAAAGTGGAGATGTGGAAATTGTCTTTGTAGGTGTGAATTACTAATTCTTGTATGTTTCTTAGTAATTCTCTGGGTTTTCTGTGAATGATTCGTAATAAACTTGTATGAATCTTGTATGATTCTTACTATTCTTGATTCTTACTATTCTTATATGAATCTTACTATTCTTGTATTCTCTGAATTAATATTCTTGAAAGATTCTTTATAATTCTTGTATATTCTTTGAATGACTATTCTGGTATGAATCTGAATTACTAATTGCCAACCGACCTTGTGCTGCTCCTTGATACCGGCTCCACGAGAGTATATTGATTCACAAGCAGTATTCTCAAGAGTTGGATTCGAGTATTCCTTGTGGCTTTTCTGGGGGGCGTTCGAGTATTCGGATATTATTCGAGTATTGTTCGAGTAATCTTGTAAGTGTTCGTGTGGTGGTGCTTCCTAATGTTCCTGTCTCAGTTGTCCACGCTGTCCTGGCACTAGCTACGCAATGAAAGCTCTCAAAACCAACCGACTTGTCTTGTTTTACTCGGGTTGTATGGCTTCGGGATTATAGTTTGTATTGCAGCCCTCAGGATTCCATCAACTTGCTTATCTTTTGCCTCTTTTTGCCTTTGAATGTTTATAATTTACGAATTGTTCCCAATTGGGAAGAGATGACTAACGGGCGGGTATAGACGAAGTGTAGCAGCAGAGTATTGGGAGGAATGATTGGGAATGGAGAGGAATAGACGGTGAGTGGACTTGTTAAAATAGAAAATTTGGAACAGCTGAGTTATACATAATATGGGTCAAGTTGGGGGTTTTATTTTGAGGCACAGTACCATGACCGTACCATGGCTGTGCCACGGTCAACTTAGTACCACGGCCACCTAGTGCCACGGCCAAAAGCACCAGAAAATAATCATAAAGCACATGCTACTACATATACACTCTACAGATACTCCTGCAATGTCCACACCAGGCTCATACCTAACACCTCCAACATTTGCTGGATTTTATTTTTTGCAAATTATCCTGAAAAATCAAAGCTACAAAAACCGCCATGTTCCGTAGCCGACTTTTCAGGGCGATTCCCTCGAGACAGGGCCTTCTTGTGAAACATCCGAGGTTGCAGAAAAGATTCTTTAGTTTGTCCCCTAACGCCAAGTCCACCATCACCAGCTATGGCTTCATAATCAACATCGTCTCCGGTGCCTATCTAGGCGGCTTGCTAGTTTGCTTCGGGTCGCTCTTGATCTTGTATAATGACGCCAACGACCGACAGAAGATCCCTTTTGAGCTCAGTTTTGCCAACCAGATAACCGCAGTCAAGGCTATTAACAAGGACGATGTGCTTGGTTCTCCCAGATATGCAGTTAAACACTACAAAAGACTTCTTCTAGAGCTAGCCAGGGAATCAGACCCCTCGATTCCACAGGACTTGGATGGCTTCGACGTACCCTTGATACCGTCACATGCCCTTATCTACGAAAAATCCAACCAATTTGCCAATTTCTATATCGATATTGTCTTGCGCTACGCCAAAGCGTTGCTTGCAAAGGGCCAATTGACTCCTTCAATAAGCATCTTGCGCCGCATCATCGACGACGACGAGCTTTTTTACAAACTAGGAGGCGTAGAAAGACTCTGTGAGTGCTGTAGACTTCTTAACAAGATGGACTCAGATACTACGTCGTACCTTGAGAGAGCCGTGGACTTGATCAAGTCCACCAACAAAGCTGTGCTTGTTTCCCCGGACTACTTGATCTCTGCCAACTCCAAAGTTACAGACGAGTTGATGGGTGTGTTGAACGACTTAGCTTTTGCAAAGGTGAAGAAAAAGGAAACCGCTGCCGCCTTAAACATCTACCTCTCCAACTTGAAGGTATTGGACGAGTTGAAACACAACTTGCAATCAGGCTCAGTTTCCCAACTCAACCATCCTTTCTTCAATTGCTCCGAAGACAACATTGAATATTTGATCAACGAGGCAAAGTCGCATGTAGCAGAGATCTTGTGGTTCAAGGGCCACAAGAAGAACGCAATCTTGTGGAGTGAAGAAGTGGTGCAATCTGCCTACTTCAACCAAGCCTCCGAAAGGCAAATAGTGATGAACTATAACGTTCTCTCCAACTTGATCAAGATGTACAACAATATGGGGAATGCCATTTCTGCTAATAGATGCTCCAAAATGTTGGCCCAGATAGATGTTTCCAACTTGGACTTTGCTGAGAATGACTGGTATCCTTCTTTCATCAGGAGACTCACCAACATCATTTATCACAAGGGTCCTCTTGGTGTTTTGGAAAAACCATTAAAGGAGAGGTTTGGGCCTCCAGAAAGAGTACAGGAGATTGAAGAGTATGAAGAGGAGGATGTTGAGTAGGGAAGCTGAAGGATGTTAGGGATTTTGATTGTATATAGAAAGAAAATAAAATTTCCAGCTGTCTTGAGCATACTATACAAAGTGTGAGGATAATTTGCTAGGATCATCTGTTATGATCATCTTCGCATCAATGTACTTATAGATATTTGATAAAGTTATATTACTAGACATGATGTAATACCTAGAGTGAAGTTTGACTATAAATTGTAACCAGGCTTGATTACCTTCATACATACCTCAATACATCTGTTTACATTTCGTCTTCTGGCAAGAAGTAAACACCATCCACACACTGAGGAGTATAGTCGTAAACACACACATGGTTTGGCTGCTGGGTGGAGATCATCTTCACACTGGGGTGGTTCAAGTACTCATCAGTCATCATCATGATACGTACACCCCTATAGTTGGTAAGAATCATTTCCCTAACGTGGAATGGAGGAATGTCCACAACAAAGGGTTCAAGGAACAACTGGCCATGCGAGCCGTTGTTAATGTTGCATGACATGGAGCCAGAAAAGGAAACCTCTGCTCCCACACTCAAGGAGGTTGCAAAATTCAAACCAATTAACATGGCCCATTGCAACTTGATCTTGTTGTTAACAGTAGTGCCAATGGTGAGCGAATAGGAGTTGGAAACCCCACCGGTATGTCCCTCCTCTGTTTGTAAACAGGGGGAAACGGGAACCAACTTGTTGCTTGTTCTGACATTCACCTTGCTGCTGTCAACTTCAAGCATCTTCCAGCCCTTTTCATGGTAGAGCACGGACTTGGTGTCCTTGAAGACAAAGACATTGTCCTTGTCCTTGAAGAGCTTTTGGTTATCAGGATGGTTCAATGCTTTCAATGACTTCACTTTGTAGACCTGTGATCCCGTAGCCGTGCTGAAGGACGTCACCTTGTCGACATCGTGAAGAAGCACAATGTCGGGGCTGGTTTCCAAACTTGTATTGTAACTAGCGGAACATAAGCCGAGTGAGCTAAAAATCAAGAAAATCAAATAGAAAAAGTTCATGATAGTACTGAAGAATTAAGAAACTGGGAAATACCGCTTTATTGGCTCTTTATATACAAAATTTTATGGAAACTCGATGAACCTTTGGCTGCGAATATACTGTGTTGCAAATGGCTGAAAAGGTAATGCGAGGAAGGAATTACGGGATATTCATCAAGTAGAATGCTATGTGGATGCTATGTGGCATGCTATGTATATGTAATGTGCTATTCTATGGGATATTCTATGGAATTTGTTATGTGATATTCTATGAGATATATTATAGGATATGCTATGGGTTTGAACATCATTGAACGAAAGACAATGTTTTGTGATTATTGGTATGGTTAACTTTTATATGAAACCTATGCTAAATCTATTACGTTAGCATTTTACAGATACTAAAGAATACCTCGAGATATAATAAAATCATATATAGTAAAATCATATATAGTAGAATTAACAGGTATAGTAGAAATAACAGGTATAGCAGAAATAACAGGTATAGCAGTAATCATAGTATAAAACCAGATACAGTGGAAAAATCAGATAGAGTAAAAAATCACTCTTGTAACCATTACAAACATTACCTTTTCAGCCATATCTATCTTTCACCCAATTACCTCCCAAGTCCATTTCCCTATTCTCACTACCCTATCCATGCTTTACCCGCACCGACCAATCAAAAACGCTCTTAGTAATAAAAATATTTCGCTAGTACCGAAAACCCGGGGCAGCAAAAAAAAAGTAGGACCCGTTAAACAAAGCACTTTAGTCTTTTGAACCACCACTGTCCATGATGCTTGCACGTATTGGGTTAACCAGAACCGTCAGACCAAACATGATCTCGCTTGTCCGCGGGATCAAGACCATTCCTCAACCTCCTGGGAACATTGTTGGCACTGTGAATGATGCTTACGTCTACCCTACTCCAAATAAGATGGAAGGATCCTACCACTGGACCGCCGAAAGACTTGTTGCTATTGGTTTGATTCCTCTCACCGTTACTCCTTTCTTCACCGGTGCTTGTACTTTGGTGGACTCTTCATTGTCTGCATTGTTGTTGTACCACTGTTACGCAGGTTTCCAAGCTTGTATTATTGACTATATTCCAAAGAGAGTCTACGGTGCTTACCACAATTACGCCATGTATTTATTAACCTTCGGCACTGGTGTTGCCGGTTACGGTCTTTACGAAATTGAACAAAAGGAAGGTGGTTTGTATGGTATTATTTCCAAGTTGTGGAAAGCTTAAATATGATTAAAATGAAAGAAAACAAAGAAATATCTTGTACTTGTAATTTATGTTATGCTCGTTGGAAAATCAAGAGAATCTTCCAATGTATATGTGATTACACCCTGAAATTGACCTTGGAATGCAAAGTGTTAGGGAGAAACCAGATAATAGAGGCATACCATTGGTTTTCTGTTACCTTTTAATCGTAGCACTACATTAATCCTGTAGTACCATTTCTGCCAATTTTCTTTTAACTATTTCTGCCATCTAATATATACCAATGCTTTCCTGACCTCATATGCTTACCGCCTTTCTGCACCTCATCAACCTCAGCAAACCAATCAACATCTCTAAAACCCCTTACTCTTTTAACATCTTACTCTTTTAACATCTCACCCCTTCGAGGTTCTCTATCTTTTCATACCAACTTTTCAAATACTGCTCGGCGGCCTGAACACTCTTGACTTCCTTCAACACCTTCAATTCATACAAATCGGTGTCGAGCGAATCACGGATAACCGAACATGCGCCGATGTTCAAGACATTGTCCACTTCATTTATTTTCACGCTCACCACACCAGCATCGACCAATTCAATGACCAGAGGAATAGCTTCCACAATGGTCAAGCCGTAGTCCTTTAGGATATCAAGACTGACTTTGTTTCCTTCATTATCATTGCATATACCTAGCACCGTTAGCAGAATCAATTTCCGCTGTAAATGTGTGTCAAGTGGTAGGAACAGTTGTGGTTGTTCCTTGTAATCCTTCATAGTACCAAAAGAGAAAAGCTCCAATGTGTTCCTTGTCACATCGTCTCCTTTATATTGTACTAACTTGGAGAAATAATTGTAGTTATCAGACGAGAGGATTTCCATTCTGTATTTGCTTAAGGAGTTTTGATATTCGATTTTATTATGCGCGATAACAAATAGAGATCACTAATTTTTATGAAGTAATACAAGATATATATGTACACTAGTTATATATCTTGGAATAGTACAAGAATTAATCTACAGTTTTTTGCATTTCATACATCTACATTTAAAGACAATTAAATAGGTATTCATCTACATCCTAATACAATAACTCTCTTAGAGTCACACTAATGGTACTACACAAAAAAATCCCCTTCCTTCATCTCGCTCTTACATTAATTTACCAATTCCAGTTTTGAAAGTCAAGGTGTTTAAAATAACCCTCTTAAAAGACTTTCCGTGTTTCCTGTTTCCTAGAATTCCTGTTGTATTACAATTCCACAGCAAGTTCAATAGCTTTCAATTCTTCACCTTCTCAAATAAAACAATGCGCCTAATATAATGGCGAACACAGCAATGTACACGTTATTATTATCGTGGGTCTGACCTTTATATAACACCACCTCAGAACTTTCGGCTTGTTTCTCAACCTTGTTAGTTTTGGTTGGCACATCAATTATGTCGTCACGAACATCCCCATTTTCCATTTCCGATTTCTTTCCCATTTCGTCATTCCCTTCTATTTCAATTACTTTTTCTTCAGGAACCTCTAGAATAACTTCCTTTTTCTGTAACAAACACTTAGAAGACTCACCAAATAACCCAAGGACATCTACCTGCGTGCCCTGAGTGGTTGTACTCTTTGGTTGATCAGAGGTGGCAGTGATATTGAAGTTCTGTACTGTTGGTTTAGTACGATTCATGAGGTCTTGAAGAATGATACGTGCGTTATTATCATCCTTACGCGAATGAATCAAATCGTTGGAATCTTGAACTCTAATATCAAGGTCTATTGTGGTGCCCAGTGAGTCACCAGAGTAATCTAAATTTCGTGACGCATGGCCCGAATCTCCGTTAAGTTCCACTCTTCCATCATTATTTTTAACTCTCTCCTTGGTTTCTAACTTCAAGGCTTGTAAGCGTTCCTTCGCCCCTCTCTCCTTTTCCATACCCGCCTCAAACTCAACTACTTTTCTTTTTAAATCTCTGTTCTCCCTTTCCAATAAGGTGATTTTCTTTTGCATTTCTTGGAATCCCTTACTAGTTTCAGAATCGGTGATTTTAATCTTATCCTTTAATTTAGAGTTTTCGTTCTTTTGCCGCTTAATGTCTGTGCGCAATTCTTCAATGGTGCTTTGAAACCTTCGGTCTAAATAATTCTTGTTCAATTCATCCATTTGCAGTTTATAGCTTGCAAAATATACTTGCAACAGTTGAATCGTTTCTGTCTGTCTCTTTGCTTTATGTAAATTTTGAATCAAGACATTAATGACCTTCTCATAGGGGGCATAATTATTGGATATCTGAGAATTATTGTATATCCCAGTTGGCGTAGGTGAGTTTATTCCTAGTAAATTGTCTTCCATTACCGGATTAATGTCTCCAAATAGTGAGCTCTCAAAGGAATTAGAAGAATTATTCCTTGAAGTGGAGCTTTTTAAGTCACTTTCTTTAATTTCACTGTAGAGTTCTTCAATAAACAGTAAGTGTTTAAACTGAATGGAGTTTTGATCCCGAAACAATTCGTTTCCTCCACCAATGACGTTTATGGATTCAATCTTCAAGTTGATTTGCTTATGGTTGGAGTCACTCTGTACATTAAATCCTAGACATACCTTATCATCCACCTTTATTTCGACAGCTTCGGAGCCCAACTTCTGTTCATTTAAGAAGGTACCGTTCAGTGAGCCCAAATCCTGTAACATGAGTTGACCATTTTCTGGATCAATATATATCTGGGCGTGAATTCTACTCAACACTCTGGATTCAAAATAACCATTTGACACTTCAGGTTTGTTCTTTGTAGCCGATGGCCGTCCTAATTTGGTTGTGTCTGGGAATATGGCCACGGGGATGTGTTTCTTGACAAAAGTATCGTTCATGGGTGCCAAAGTGACGTAGTATTGTACCTGTGTTCTCTTCATGGTGAGATCAATGGGTTGAACAGGCTGTATACTTTGATGATTATACATCTGCGGGAGCTGGTTAGTGGATGGCATCAAAATAGCCTGTGACTGTGAATTGGATCTCCTCCGTCCAATGGCTTCCTTATGTCGATCAGCCATGTCAAGGTCTAACGCAATGTCCACGGATGTCATGCTGGTCAAGGAAAATTAAATTTGGCGAGTGGATTTTGAATTAGAGAGGGGGGAGTTGAGTGATGTAACAATATAGGCTGGAGTGGAAATTCAGAGTGTCAGGTACGTATGTATATTAGCCAGCGGTAGGAGTGAACCATTACAGCTTTTTTGGACCGAAAAAGCACTTGGAATGTTGGCTTCTAGGAACACCAGAGAGGGAAAGAGATAAAGACACGGATACAAGGGTGCCGTACTTTGCACTGGGGGATGATGTGAATAAATTGGATGCAAAAGTTGCACGAAATATAGAACCAGAGAAATCAGAAGGGAATTCTTTAAGCACCTGGTCCCTGGACTTCCAGAACAAGAACTTTACGGTACTAGCCTGTTGTTATGGGGTACTCTTCGAACTTAACAGCTAAAATAAACAAACGCGAGCAGAAAGAATAATTCCACTAAATAAATTCACTAAATAAAAAACCCCAAATAAAAACACTAAAGGCTCAAGAAAACGCTCCAGAAAACGTTAAAGAAAAAGCTACACAATCAAAAGGTCGTTTACGTCGTATAATATTCAAAACCTGCCACCCAAATAATAATCAGCGCCATGAACAGCTTGAGAAACTCCATTAGTCTTCTACAAGATTCAATAGGCTTAGTGGAGAGCTCAAACAAAGTTCTACATGAAACCACCAAGGATATTCCTAGAATTAAAAATGTTCTCAAGACTCGTCAAGTGTTTGGTCTTGTACCGGAGTCAGATCTTTTAAATGCAAAACAGAGTTTCAAGAATGAGATCAATCCGAAGATCAATCATATACTATCTAGAATAGACATCGAATTATCAAAACAGCAAAAGCAAAAGACAAAGTTGCAAAACCGTTACAACTTGCAAAAAGTCAGATTGCAAGGTGGTGGTAATGGCAGCAACAATATAAATAGCTCAACAGGTTTCGATGCCCTTCTTTCAAGGTTATCCAAGTCAAATAGCGAAGATAAAGTATCCAAACTCAAGTTTCTCAGAAACAAGCGAGAAAGATTGAAGTACAGTTTATCGAGATTGAATTTGCAAGAAAGAAAGAGCAGATTGGGGAACAACATAGACAATCCGATGGTTAATACGCCGTTTTTACCTCCAAAATAACATGCCCAATGTGTGAAACGGGATGAAACCTATACCCGAGTTTTGCTTTAGTGTAGAGTTCCAATTAAACGGGGTATCATACTGGAATTCGGATTATACAAATGTGAACTTACTCAAATTAAACTTTTACTCAAGGAAGGTTAGTATCCAGAGGATATGCAATGAGAGGTAAATACAAATTTCTTATCAAGCATGAATGTAATATAGGCTGTGACAGGAAAGCTGTTTCTAGAACTTAATATCTAACAAGAACGCACATAAAATTCTTTTACACATATAAAATACTTAACACGCATAACACAATAACTATGAAATTCACCCTACGCAACACAGTACACTCCCAATTCTTCCTTCACGCTACTAGTCTATGTAAGAATTCATCTCATACTTAAAACACATCCTCACGTGATACGCATTGGGAGTAAAATTAAACGCACATCAAATTTATACAACAACGAATCCCTTAGTTCTTCAGACCCCATGAAGTTAAATCACTTATATATCGCAGGGCTAGTTTCTATGGTAGCCGGTAAAAATATCGTTGACTTGGCAAAATTAAAGCAGGGTGTTGCAGAAGAAGCGCACGGTTTGCAGTCGAGAGAGGCCAAGAACGTTATTGATTTGAGTCAAGCAAATTTGAACGAAAGAGACGAGAACAATAACAACGAGAAGCGTGAACCTAAGAATGTTCTTGACTTGAATCTCTTGTGGGAAAGTGTTCAAGAGGAATCCAATCATGCTAAGAGAAAAAATGTGGTAAGTTTGGAAGGTTTGAAGGTTGGCGTCTCTGAGCAATCCAATCAAAAGAGAGAACCAAAGAATGTGGTTGACTTGATTCTGTTACATGAAGGTGTATTAAAAGAGCTGAACCATAAGAGAGAAGCTAAGAATGTAGTTGGTGTTCTCAAGATTGAATCAGTCGGTAACCAAAAGAGAAAGAATATCTTCACCTTTGGTGACAAAGTTGATACCAACGAAAAGAGAGATTCAAATGAGAACACCGTCTATTTTGAAATCCCAACTAGCGATGTTCACCTGAACATCCTCCAGTCTGTACTTCCAACCTTAAACTCCATCTCTATAATGTCAGGCTATGTTAGAGATAATCAGGCTTTAGCTCAAAAGACAGAATCTTCGAAGAACTTTATGGTTTTAATTGCCCCAACTAACAAAGCTATTTCTGAAAAGTTAAACGGTAAGAAGCCATGGGAATTCCCTCGTCAAGTCACTGATGATTCTATTGCTGAACAAAACATTAACGATTTCTTGAGCCACCACATAATTTCCGACTTTATAGGATCTTTGGATGTTGACCACACTGAAAACTTGATTAAGAACAAGTTGGACAATGGTTCTCTGATGAAGATCAAACAAGTTGATTCCACTTTTTACATCGAAATTGATAACAACAACAACTGGATTCCGGTGCAACAAGCTACGCAGGTTGATAATGGGTTGGTTTTGACTATCAACGATGTTTTAGTCAGATAATTGTATAATTCTCTTGAGGGATAATGCTACGCATTTATCCTGTTTTTATCATTTTTAATTTTGGTCGTGTTTTCATAGGTTATTTATAAGTTTAAGTTAATCGAATTGTAGTGTATTTTGATAAAATGAGAAAGCATTTTTCTACTATAAAAATCCCTACACAAAATCAGTAAACACATTCTACGATATTTAACATTTCCTATACTAGGGAAGTCACGCCAGTTTCTTCAACATTTTGGCCATTGAGTACATACTCAGCTTTCCACTTGACCTTCAAGGCTTTGCCTTGGGGATTGTCAATAATAAATTCTTGGATAATACCATGAGACTTGAAACCTGGAATGGAGTCAGACAGTTGAGGCTTCAATGTCAACTTACAGTTCTTGGAAGAGGCAATAAGAAATTTGAGTTCCGAAATAGTACTCAGTTGTAAATTACTCAAGATGACTTTTCCCTGGAACAATTGATTAGATGAAGTAGGAGCCTTGCCAATCTCAAACTTCAAGTTTTGGGATTGATTAATAGTGGACAAATTTCCTTGTACTTGGCTTGAAGTTGTAGAAGGGAAGTTGAGACCGAATGGATCCAAACTTGGCGCATTAGTATTAGATTGTAATTGAGGAGAAGGAGAATTGAAACCTGAGAGCAAGTCAAGATTGGATGGCTGAGATTGTTTTTGGGATGATTGAATTGGGGTAGGTTGTTGAATTTGGGCGGGTTGACTACCCAACGAAATAGAACCGCCCATTCCGTACAAGTTCAAGGGGTTAACGTTTTGGTCACCGTTAAAGGTAAGGTTGGACAAATCAGATAACAAATCATTGTAACCAGGTTCATTAGTTTGTGGGGCATCGTCATCAAAATCAATTAAATTATCTGAAGGAGCAGGAGCAGATGTGGTTAAGGTGCTTGCAGAGACCTGTTTACCAGACTTCAAGGACTGGAACTTGCTGATAACAGTGTTAATATTATCATTTAAAGCCAATAAATCGTTTACCTTGTCATTATTTTCGGATTCCTGTTCCTCCGATATAATTTTTGTAATACTTGACTGGGAAGATTTGATAGAAGAGTACAATTCAACCATTGCCTCCGAGTCAGAGTTTCCTCCGGCGTTGGAAGTGGCGTTCAACATTTCGTTTAAGATTTCCACCTTACGCTTCAATCTTGTCAAATCTTCATCGATTTGCTTTTTGTTTTCTTCGTTTTCTTCCTTAAACCCTGCCATGATTTTCATCAACTTGTTGGCCTCTTGCAAATCTTGAGGCTTTCCTCTTCTAATGAGTTCTTGTAATTTAGCACTATGTACAATGGCTTCTTCTTTCTTGATGTCTTCCATTGATTGTAAGTTGTCAGATGGGTTGAGAACAGCAGCATCTTCCAACTTCAATTCAGGGAATATGTAACCTTTATTGGCTAGTAAACGGTGCATATCCTTGATATAAGTGAAGTCATCTTTGTACTTTGAAGTTTTACAGATAGTTTGGTACCATTCTTCAATTTGACCCAAGACTAATCTTTGAACTCTGGAATAACGTGGAGGAGGTCTTTCAGGGAATTTCTTCACCAACTCGTTCAAGAACTCCTTACGAGAGATTTGTAAATGGAAAGGATATCCACAGTTCTTAACCAAATTGTCTAATAATGAAATGGCCAATTCCGAGGTTTGAACATCTCTTTGGTTAATGAGCTTGACGATGGCAATGGCAGCCTCTCTGGGGGTGGAAGCCTTCTTGGAGTTGACATAGTCACAGATTTCAAGGTTGAGTGCAAGGTTTGGCTCGTCGAGTGTAGGTTTACATGCTTTGTCTATATCGGGTGGGTTAGCAAATGGTCGTTTAAAGGTGAAGGAGGGGGTTTGACGAGTTGGATAAGGCACTGGAAACAGCATCAATTCCCCTCTTCTGCTTCAATTATCTTAAAATACATACAAATCCTCCTCAACAACTTCGGATTGATATTCGAAAGAGAGTACGAGCTGGACATGTTCCGGGTAGCTTCGTTTAGTTTCTTTGAATCTTTGTCTAGAAAAGTTGTGTATTTATTGGGCAGAAAAAGTGGACAAGTCAAGAAAAGTCAAGCATAGTGGAGGAAGGAGATAGATGTATGAGGCCAGTAGAATGGGATTGAGAGAAGGGCCGAGGAAAACTGTGACAGTGTATATAGTTCTTATATGAACAGTGTAGAGTTGATTAGAGGAGAAATTTTCTGGTGTACAGTGATTGCAGCTGTGAACTGACTCCGGTGTAGATAGCGAGGATATCCAGAGATAGAGAGAAAGAGAGAATCAGGCAGTGTGGATCGGGCTGCAGAGAAAGAGACAGAAAGGAAAGAAAACCTAAGCAAATCGTTAAAGATGTCGGATATAAGAATTACCGAGTATTCAGGAATTCCTATACTTTTATCCTCTAACACTAACACCCTCAATCTAAACGAATCTCTAGCTTTTTTTTAATGTTCCCAGTTACTAAACATTGTTTGCCACACCATTATTGTAGTCTTTATACTGACTATACCCAGGCTCCATATGACTTAATATGGATGACCCCTTGCAAATCAACCAGCTTTCTCTAAGCTATGACTATCTAATGTATAAGATCAAAGACCATGTATCTTCTCTATCTGAGGCGACATACGAATCTGTAATCAACAAACAGAAGCTAACAGAGCAATACCTTGACGAACAACTCCACCTTAAGCAGGAATTGGAACTGGTGGAAAAGAGTATACAGGCCGCCAAAAGCCTTGAATTAACCTTCATGAAATTGAATCAATTGAGTATGTTTATCGACGATTTCAAGCTTAGATTGGAAAAGTTGGAAGACGAATTTAAACAAATCGGGCCATAATCATTATCGTTTACTTGCAATATTCAACTATATACATTTTAATATATTACTTTCAAGTAGAAATGTGTCCTTTCTTCTCTCAAGTCTCGCTGGGCTCTTGCTATTGGACTACCTTTTTGTTCGATTTCTTTCTTAATTCTCTTAAATCAGGAGGTTGCTCAATTCCAATCTCCTCTCTAAACTCATGCACATCTCTTTCCAACAAATGCTCCCAATAAACATTAATCAATGGCTTACACGTGGCTCCATTTTTGATGGCCCAAGGGTAATAAATACTGAATAATCTTTCTCTTTGTATTGGCTTAAGTCTCCAAGGGGCCATCAATGCACCAAGGCCACTCATTGGGATACCAATGTTCAGAAACTCAAATACTTTAACCGAAATTTCCCCTTCAATGATGATTGGCAACCCAGTTATTGCGTGATAAAAATCGTGACACTCACGATATCTTTGATATATATAGGCCAATTCTTCGTCATCAATGTACCTAACTGGAACTCTTGTATCCGGGCTGACGCCTTCTCTATCTAACCAGTTGATGTAAGTCTTTCCAATAGAAGAGTCAGGTAAGCTACGCAAGTAGTCCAAATCAAGAGACTTGGCTGTGATACGAGGCCTTTCACGTAATATTTGACGTCCAATAGGATCTTGTAACATCTGTCTTTGTAACTTGCGTAAAGATGGAGCAATTGCAGTAGACTCACCCAAACCAACAATGAATTCATTTCTTTCTGGGTGGTAATACGAGCCAATAGAAGACCCAACTGCCATCAAGACCTTCTCAAACCAATAAAGAGGAACATGGCCTGGGTAATTTGCCTTTTCTCTTACAAACATAGGTTCCTCTTCTGGTTTGTGCTGAAGATTGGAGTCCTTGTAATGCAATTGGCCATTCTCCATCTTACTTGCGAGACGATTGCTCTCATTGAAAATTAAAGAGCCAACTGCAGTGGAAACAGCAGCAAGGAGAAGACCTCTCTTCTGGTACCTTATAGTTCCTGAAATGGATTTTTGAGTTAAAGAAATCATTGTTAGTCAAAAATTTCTCAAATCATTTCGCACTTGAAAGCTGAAGCACTTGGTCGGCTGCAAAAGTTGAAGACAAGTTGGAAGAGACAAGTTCAAGGGAGGTTGATTAGGTTAGACACATACGAATATACTCATTTATATCTTTTTTCAGTTCTGGAAGAGGTTATTTCATGTGAAAGGTTCCCAAGAAGAGTTGATAGCAGAAATGAACCAGCCAAAAATAAACATTAAAGGTAACTTCGACGCATTCTCCAAATATATTCTAATGTAATCTAGTACTATGTTAAGCTTTGCTTAGTGTGTCTAACCTAGGCGGTAATAGCGGTATACCCAACTAATTGTACTATAATATTTCTATACTATAAGTATGCAAACTTTCGTTAATCTACAAAAGTCCAGATACTGGAAAAACAAAGGGCCAATCCTAATCTGAAATTCGTAGAAGCACCTGAAAGCCATCATATGATGGGATTGCGAAAATATATAATACTTGATGAATGAAGACATAAAGAGAGCCCCAAAAAGAATTTGGAATGAAGGAAGGACATTGTGATCATTAAATCTTGAATCTTATACGTTTAATGATCTCCGATATATGTACCATTTTTAAATAGTTGACCATGGTTAACGAATATATGACCAATTCAAAAGAGCATATTTATGAAGAATCCTTCCAAAATATTTCAACTGGACTTGGTATTACGGACTATCTAAGAAACAGTACACAATCAGTAAATGTCTGAAATTTCAATGATACATGTACAATTGATAAAAGTTCGTATTTTATTCTTTTTTTTTCGCTAAAAAAAAATTCCCACTAAGGTTATAAACTCGATTAAAAAATATATATTACACAAACATCCGACATCCGGTCCCGGATAACCTCATACACGGGCTAACCTAGCAGCACCAGCCTTCTTTAGAGCTCAAAGGTAAAGCTAATCTTTCCAACCTTATTAACGAAAAACAGCCATTCGGTTACCCTAAAATGGCAATATTTCCTTCACAGTGACCCCACCCTAATTGGGGGAAAGGGAGACGAGCCAGTAGGGTATTCATGGTCATTTCAGGGTCTATTGGATATCCACCTAAAAATGGCCATCATTGGTTTTTTTTCTCTTCATTCATTTGGTGTATATATTGTGCAGAATCTGGTAAACGATGTAGTTACACGGCTGAGAGAATATGGTTGGCCATTGAAAGGCGTATCAAGTGGAAAAGTGTAAATTGAAACTCTTGGCATGTGTAAAGTGGAATATTTAGCTGGTAACCAGCCGTTAACTGATTCATAACTAACTTACGAACGTATTTCTCATAATTTCGATTCCAGACCAACCGTACCTTTACGTTTCTTTTTCAACACCATATATTTACTATGTGGCTAGTCTATTATAGTTATATTACTTCAATCATAGGGTAGTGTCTTGGGGTATGTTTGACAATCCTTTCAGCTGTTTTTTAGAGCTATTCCAGAATCCGACTCCTTCCTCTGTGTTTGTCAACTCTGCTAAACCGCTTTTTTAAGATTAATCCGTGATAGTTTAGTGGCTAGAATTACCGCTTGTCGCGTGGTAGACCGGGGTTCAATTCCCCGTCGCGGAGCTTCTTTGCGCAAATGGTTTAGTGGTAAAATCCAACGTTGCCATCGTTGGGCCCCCGGTTCGATTCCGGGTTTGCGCAACTTTTTTTAGTTATTCCAACGTCAAACAAACCTGATGGTTGCAAATTACATGTGATAAACATGTACAAACGGCTCAATCACAGAGAAACTCTATTTTTCTCCTACGCGTATCAAAAGTTGTATTGCTAGTTACTAGGTAATGTTTCTAAGTAAAAAAAATTTGTTCAGTCTCATTTGTAGAGAACAGACAATAATACTTTATGTTTGTTTTCACGCAAGTTTGGACCGATTTTTTGGTGGTGTTTATGTATGTACGGATTCTTGTTTGCCACTTGATGAATGTAATACGATAGGGAATACTAAAGTCTCCTCTCTGTTTCCCAACCGTTTGTGTCATAATACCTTTATTTCTCTCGTAACTTCTTGTGGCTAATTCTCATAACTACTGCGATTTAAACTTAATGTCGGGTCTTGTATTCAAAGACGCCATCGAGAAACCCCCATAAATATGCTCATAAAAAAACAAACACACTGCTAAGGATGGGAAGGTCTATTTCACAACTCCCTGATCAGTTAATTCGATCCATTGTGTTTTACCTACCCAAGTATCAACTTTCCCACTTGATAGACACTGACACCAAAGTTGGGAAACACGCGTTCAACGCCTACTATGCTAGAGTGAAAATACCCCAAACCTCTAGAATACTCCATGAAAGTCACAATCAGACATTTGATATCTTGGGTCCACCGTTTCCCAACTTGGACCTAGAAGAATGGTGCAAACACAACACGGAACTATTCAAGCTAATATCTCCTCCAGATGAAGAGTCCTATCCTGAGTTTATGCTCACTTGGTTGGTTCAAATAGTTGCTATATATCCCTGGTACACACCACAAACGGTCTACTTTCTGGGCCCGGAAGAAATTATAATGCTACATCAACTGAACCCATCTGTGTTATTAGCCATCCAACATATTTGCTTGGAATACCATGACACAAAATTCGATATCGAAATGTTTCATGTGTTGCAACAGCTACCATATACAATTGAGTACAATATTCATACCTTGTCTTCGGAAGGAATTCCATTTGGACCATTTATTAAAAAATTGACAGTTTCCAAAGACCGTCTGGATGGGTTTGATAAAGAGTTATCTCGAAATTTGCAGTTCATAACTGAGTTGAGAGTGAATTTCCCGGTACGTTTATCTGAACTTCCACCAACACTTAAAACCCTTCACATTTCTGACACTCTGTTGTTGGATGATCCTGGTCCCATTCTTTACTTAAAAAGCTTATCTTTAAATAGGGTGCGCTTCAACTCACTTGACTTGTCTGAACTGTCAATTACAAGCCTTAGTATAAACGGAGTTAAAGATTTAGTTTATCTATTTGAAATTGGGATTCCAAAATTACTCAAATCTCTTGATATTAACAGCTGTGTGGACTTGACAAGTCTACGTGGATTGGCAAAAACTAGTTCTTTGCTCGAATTAAGTATACTGCTGTGTCCCTTTCTTTTTCTGCATGAATTCCCAGAAAGTTTGAAGTACCTAAGATTAGAAAATTTGACCAAGGTAGCAGTACAAGAAGACAAGGAGGATTACCCTGTTCTCTTCTTTACTGCTGCTTTGCCCCAAAATTTATATTTTCTTTCTGTTAAACAGGCACATACCTTAATCTTTAGTTTTCAGAACCTTCCAGATTCCTTGCAATATCTTTATCTTTATGAGTGCCATGTGGATTCTTACCCAAAATTGCCTTCTGGTCTTAAAGGTATAGGTTTATGTCGTACAATAGTGTATGAAGTTGATGATATTAAATGGCCACAAGAATTGGTTGAACTTGAATTATCCAATGTTGGCACCAATTACATTGGTGATTTATCTCAACTACACAAGTTAAGATACCTAAACATCGAATGCAACGTTATAGAAAAATTCACTCCCTCGGAATTTCCTCCAAAATTGGTTGACTTGAATGTACTTAACACTGACATCACAGACTTGGATTTATCGTCGTTCAAAGACTTGAGATTTGTGACTTATCTGTATGATGACTCCTTTGGAGTCAACTTGAAATCTTCTAAATGCTTACATTCGATGAAACTAGTCTGTGATTCAATGAAAAAATTATTAGCCTTTAAATTTCCAACTAGTCTAAGGAGCTTGGAATTGATTATATCATTTCCCGCTAACCCTATTTCCTGTATTTCAGTATCCAATGTTCCCAAGGGGGTATATGAGTTGTCTATATCTACAACTGACAATGCGCAACATCTTCTTTCAAATTTCTCCAATGCCGTTGCTAGGATCAAAAAGCTTTCTGTTCCCCGAAAGTCGGGTCTTAGGCAGTTCAAATATCTAAGAAGTGTAGATTTTAGCATTGAGATGGAGATATTTAACTGGGATATTTTCCCAAAGAGCATCTGTCAGATTACTGCTTGTTTTTGTAATGTTGAGATGATAAAGGGGGATCCTTCCAGATTGACAAATTTACAAAAATTGGACCTCACGTCTAACAATATGGGCAAATGGCTAGCTCGTAATTTACTAGTATTGCCACCCCACTTATTGTATTTGAATTTGGGGCATGGAAGGATTGAAAAAATTAAAGGATTGATTACCAAAGAACTTTGTGTGCTTAACTTAGAGCATAACTTTAAACTCAGAGAAAGCACTGTTGAAAGGATCTGTGAATCAATAAAGAATTCGGAGAAAAATGCAACCAAGACCTTTGTTTTGACTTCTTTGGATATAAGTGATCTGCGTTGGGATTACTTCCGCAAAGAAAGAATACTATTCTCAAACATAAGGGGTTGAAAGGTTACATCGTAGAATTGAATTGGGGAAAAGTTCACTTGATTTTTAGTTAGGTAAATTAATGTTTTTATTAAATCAATCCAAGGCATATTTCACATTATATAGGTGGTTGGACAAGGTTTCAGGTTAGTAAAGATTGTATGTGCTTGTAACTTTCGGTTATGGTCCACTTATAAAAACCTCTTATTTATTAAAAAAAGACAACAATTTTAAATTTAAGGACAAGAACTTTTTATAGTAGATAATTATGTGCCTATTTGCACTGTTTTCAAAAGAAATCTCGATGCAGTAGTGGTTCAAAGCATACTTGAAAGTTCAAATTTTAGTCCAATGAAAAGTAAAAGAACTGATATCAAATTTTCTAAAAATTTCTAAAGAATACATGACTGTAATCTTTTCTTGAAAAGTGATGTCATTTCAATATAATGTGTCAGTGATTCTTGAAAATAATCAAGTTGAGGTTTGAATATTAATAACCTTATATTGAAGTAAAATGTGCAGTGTTTTTTTTAAAAAAAAGCCAACCTTGGTTCGCATAAACTGGCAGACCTACTTCACAAGAGCTCAGGGTATAAATTGCTGATCAAACAATCCAATACATTAACAATAAGTAATTGGTTCAATTCACAATCTTCATGAGCAAATTCATTATCCTCCCCTTCATTAAAATTAAAGGTGAGCAAGATCTTGTAGATTCCCTTTTTAATAGTTTCCTCTTCCTTATTTACAAAGGGGAGATTCCGTATTATTTCAAATATTTTTGCAGATAAATCAGTTAAAGAAATATCCTGAGGCTCTTGTTGTATAGTATCAGTATCAGTTTTCTTGAATAAACTTAGTCGGAGATCACCAATGATCTTTGCCACTGTTTCTGGAGACATGGATTTAACTATTATCAAATCTATCTTTTTTGCAACAATGTTGTTAATTCTATTGTTCATAAAGTTATTTCGGTTCAACCCTTCCCAAAAATATCCAATTATACTGGACATCAAAGGTTTGCTTATCGAGAAATTGGTGATAGTATCTAAAAGTTTGAAAAGAGATGAATCAAACACCAGGATACTAACTTCACTGGATTCATCGTATATGAAGTCATAAAACTTGGACCAAATCGAAGATACGGTTGCAACAAGATTCAGAAGTATCAGTTTTGGCTCCTTATTCTCTTTTTCGACAGGTGATTCAACTATTCTACTTATTTGTTCCATTAGGAAACTTGGGGACGATAGTTTTTCGATCATCTTGGTAAACACAAGGTCCCCTAATAATAATGTGATTAAATCCATTGTAATCTTGGAATGGATAGGTTCCAAAGAAATCTGAAGCATTTGTGAAACCAATACACGGTAATAGTTTGTGAAATTTGATTGAGAGTCATTTGCTTTGGTGAACACAATATGGTTTCTGCTAAGGTATTCCTGGACGATACCGTCACTCCAATTATTCTTGTTGTTTGTCAACTTCAAGCCATCCGAATCAAAATCAAGCAAATCATGCAAATGATCATTTATTAGATCAAATATCTGATTTGATAAAGTGTTGAAATCAATGCTCAGGAGACGTTTGGTAATGTCTTTTATCAAGTCGTTTATCAACTTGTAAACAATCTGAACAAACTCCCAATTATCAGTATTTAATTTCGATAAGTACCATGAGTTTATGTAATTGACAACTATGGAAGCAATAAATAGATGAATCTGAAGGTTAACTTGAGGATTATCGATCAAAATTGGTAAATTGTTTATCAACTGTGGTAACAGGATTTGGTTGTTCTTGATAAGATAATTTGGTGGCACAAATAGTTTATGGAGGAGTTTAATTTCCTCAGATTCTATAAGAGGATCATGAGAAGTTACAAGAGATCTATCTTGTCTTTTCCTGCCCAATCGGCGTTTCATTGGTTAATTCCCTTTTCAACAAATCGTTTATCTTTAATGCGTCGTTTATATTCAGATTTGAATATGGCAAGAGTGCTTGAATCCAAGGATGAAACTGGTAGGATCATACAAGAAAAAATTGGAAATAGATATTCCAATGCTCCATATTGCTCAGTACATGAGTATTTGCTTTTGTTACTATTTAGTTTTTTTTGTATTGGTTACTCCAAGCTCTAGACCCAACTTTCACTTGATATTTTATTCACTGGTGGAAATCATTTTCAATCTAAACATGACTTATCAACTAGTTATACCTACAAAGTATTTTTTTCAAACTCATTGCTCTTTATAAACATGTCTTATCAACTACTCTTAGCTACTCAGAACTATGAGCGAAGCTCCTTCTTCTTGTTCACTCACCAAGAAAATTTCACTCCATAATGATCAAACTCCCATATAATACATTAGGACGGATCTACATCAGGTCCATCCGATACGCATCTTCATGTACCAAGTTCGTGCCTTTGAATCCAGATGTCACATTGCATCATATACATTTCAATGGTATCACGCCGTTTACAACTGGAGAATCAATCCAACAAATGCTTTTAACTGCAAATCTAAATTTCAAAAAGATAGAAGCTACCATCAAAAGAAAGAGAAAAGAAGCTAGCTCTGAAGGTTTTCTTATAAACCCATACGAAGAAGAGATTCTAGAGAAAATTCTAAGTGATAGACCTTCTCCAACTTTGTTGACCTTTGAATTTGATAATGTCTACACTGGAGGAAAGCAGATGAAGAAACATCCTGAACAAATCTCCCAGTATGAGTCTCTTGCAAAGTATCATCAGTTGGAGCGTGGAGGGAAGGTGACTTGGCATGGCCATGGCCAACTCGTTGCTTACCCTATTTTGGACCTCAAGCAATTTAAAGACTTATCAGTCAAATGCTTTATTGATTCAGTTATGTTAAAATCAGTTCAAAGCCTTCTTCAATCCGAATTCAAATTGGATAGCTATGTGAACGAGAACCCAGGGGTTTGGATGGCACCCGATGATTTAAAAATTGCTAGTGTTGGGTGTAATATCCAGCGTGCCATTACTTCTTATGGGGTTGCAATTAATATTCAACCAGATATGAAATTCTTGAATTCATTTGAGATGTGTGGTTTAAATGAAAAGACCGCCACTTCTGTAAAAGAGCAATTGCAAAGTGAAAACCCGTTTGACCTCAAAGATATCGCTACCCTGTACGCTAACGAATTGGCTAAATTACTCAACATCCAGAAAATTAGACATATAGAAGGTGATGGTTTGTTAGCTGCACAACATTAAGATAATATAAAAACTACAATAAACAAATATTACACTAATTTATTAATTAAAAACAAAAACCAGAAAATTCTTGTTGAGGAGTAAGTCTGAACATTCCAAGATAGTGGATAGTAAATTATTAGGTCCCGCAGATAAGGTCATCATCAAAGTTGTTTCATGAATGTTCCAACGGCTTCTCCCCCTTTTTTACTTCTTTATTTTCAGAAGCTACTTTTACTCAAGTAGGGTGTACCTAGTACAAGACAGCACCAATAGCGGCGAAACCAGCAAAAACGGCAGCAAACTTACCGTTGTAGGCGACACCGTCACTCTTCTTGGAAGCAGAAGCAGAAGCAGAGCTGGAAGAAGAAGAGTCAGAGTTGGAGGAACTGCCAGTTTCAGTGGAAACACCACCAGTGTTACCCTTCTTGGAAGAAGAAGATGAAGAGGCAGAACCAGCACCAGAACAAGCGTACTTGTCACCCTTGATGTCACCGTCCTTGTTCAATTGGTCAAATTGACTACAAGACAAGTCACCATCAGACTTGAAAGTGAAACCACCATCGACTCTGTGCAAAGCTTCGAAGGTACCGTTGTCAAAAGTACCGTTAATGTTAACGGAACCAGAAACAGTCTTCAATTTGGAGAAACCACCAATGGACTTCAACTTGTCATTGTCGGAAACTTGGAAAGCACCACCAATAGAAGTCAAGCTTGGGAAGTCCAATTCTTCCAAGTCATCGTTCAAGTTGATGGTCAAGGACTTACCAATAGATTCCAATTCGCTGAATTCAAGGTTTTCAAGGGAAGAAGAAGAAACAGCCAAAGAACCGTTAATAGTGGACAAGTTACCAACAGTAAGAGAGTTGATGGATTGCAAGACAACGTTGTTAGCGCTAGTCAATTCCTTCAAGATAACGTCAACCTTTTCGGAGTTGTAAGAGATAGACAAAGTGTCAGTGACAGATTGCAAACCAGAGTCAATGGTTTGGATTTGGTTGTTGTTGTTAATGTTGAAAACCTTCAATTCGAAAACGTTGATACCGTCCAAAGAAGACAAACCGGTGTCAGAAATAATGACGGATTCAGCAGAAGTGATACCAGAGGTCAAGCCAGTGGATTCCAAAGCTGGCAAGGCACTGAAGGTCAAAGAACCAACAGTGGTCAATTGAGCCAAGTTAACATTGCTCAAGATTTGGTTAGAGTTTAATTCAAGTGCACCGGAAACCAATTGCAAGGTTGGGGCGTTGAATGTGACAGCTTGAGAAGCGTTGTTGACCTTCAAGTTACCGTAGAAAGCCTTAAGACCGGTCAAGTCAATTCCACCAAAACCAGAACCTTGGATTTCAACATCACCAACAGCAGTGGCACAAGCTGCGATTCTTTGGATTTCTTCAGACTTGGTGGCAGTGAAGGTTGAAAACGAACATCCAGAGGTAGCAGTTGGAGTAGCAAGAGTCAAGGTTGAGTCTAAAAAGTTGTTAGTATAAAAACGTGATAAGGGAATTGTGGAAAAAAAAAAGTTAAAAATAGAACAGGCGCAGTTCCCACTTCCACATTTAGAAACCAAACTTTTCGGTTAAGCTCAAGTTTGAAGCCAGAATGTAGCTGTGAAATTTAATGATAAGGAGAATTCGAGATATTATAACAAGACGGGGGGGTGGTAGAAACGTTCTTCGAATGCTTGTGGATATGGAGTAGCTCAACCACACGAAAGCCAAGCTTACAACAGCCAAGTCCATAACAAAGTAACGACAACGACAGCCTTGTTGTCACAGAACTGTATGTCTGCTAATCTCGTCTGAGTTCGTGTAGTCGTCTCAACTCATTCCCGTTTATTCCGTCAATTGTTCACCTCTAGTATATCTAGAGGGGCAGGTCCCTCCTCGAGCTCTCCAGTTTAAAGCCTGCTGATATTCCATCTTTTAAGAATGATTCCGGTAAATGGATAGATACATACTGTTAGCTGCTAAAACCAACCCAGTAACGGCAGATAAAGCAATAATGTTCTTGAATTGCATTGTTGTATGTTAACCTTTTAAAAAAAAAAAAATTAAAAAGTTGGCTTTACGAAAATTTTTATATATATATCATATTTTTTTTTTTTGGAGAGGAGGCTCCAGCCAGCCACTGAATTTACCTTAAATGTTATACATGAGGAATTGTTCGACAATCAGAAAATCAAACACGCGCACAAAGTCGACACAATGCGCAAAATACTTAAAAATCATGGAAACGTTTCAAAATCAGCACCTCGGATTATTGACGATTTGACCGTAAATGAAAGAATATAAACACAGAAATGCAATGGATAAGAAAGCGTACATTTAAATCAAGATTACTTAAAAAGGAATATATAATAATGGAATGATGTTAGGCTGGTGGTTATGTGAAAGAAGGTAACAGGGTCTATTTCTTAAGGTTGTTATGGTTATAACTATAGATTTCAATATAGATCCATGGCTGGCTAATAAATTGGCTGACCTCTCACTCTGATGCTGGTTTCAACTTCCAGCGCTTCTACATCTGATTTCAGTTTAACAATGTTTACGCATTTTAGTCGAATGCATTATTCCTGTTTTTTATTGCTCTTTCAGCTTCTTGTGGCTCTAAAAATATTTTCAATCAGCCTACATGTTCTGCTCTATTTCATCATCATCATCGATAAAGGCCTATTAACTTATCAAAGCCGACTAAATACCTCTTATTCAAGTGGCTTCTGCATATTCCAGTACATCAATGCCCAAGTAACGTGCAAATTTTCATTTTTTTTTTTTCTAAATAAAAAACTCATCTCCTCGGAATTATCATTGTGTTCAGTTTTTCTCAGCCTTTACATTCCATTTGACCATGAATGATCTAGGCATGAAGAAAGGGAATACAAAGTTACAAAACATACAGATAAAGTATGATTCGAATGATGCCTGGAATTCGAGTGCATAATTGAAAGCATCCCCTTACACCGTAATGCCCATCTTTACTTTATTAATACTAAACTTACAATTTACATCACCTGTGATTTCCTGATACCTTGATACCTTTATCCTCGGGATCCACCTCCTTTCCTTTCTTTGTTGTTCGAAGTGGGGGTACTTGCTTATACCTATTATTTTGCCTTTTCTTGTACATGAGTGAAAAACCCTATTTAAGGCATCTACGAAACGCGAGTGCTTTGTTCCAGATCACTCGTTCGTTTTTCAATCGTATCACTCGTGTAGGCTATTCTATTCTCTGGTAGAAATACAACGTTCAAGACCCTAGAGTTCGGTTAATAAAAGAGTTTTTGTGCAGTATAAAGGAGTTAGGCATAATATGTATGAAATTTGGAATCTGCACTTCATCAACCAAAACAAATTCGAAGCACGGCTTTGTAGACCTGACTTGGTTCCAGATGTGTCGTACTTGAAATTGGTTGCATTTTGGTTCAAGTTTTGGCCCTCAAACAGAAATTTCCAAATCAATACAAGATTCACTAACAAAGGTAACACAGAAGTAACATATAATTAATCGCGTAGATCAGCGTAATTAATGACTCTTTGTAATAGACTCTGAATTAGTACTGAGAATGTTGAGCGAAGATTTAGCGGTCTAAAATGATATTTGTTCGTCCATGCAACCACAAAAATATGTCAAGGTTAAACATATTGTCATGATCTTGTCAGATCTTTTATATATTGTGAATAAAAATCAAACCTAAATTAAATTGAACACTTTTTGACGGATTCGTTCTATCCATTGTTCATCGGCATCATAGTACCCCAACATTCCCCAAAACGATGACCTAATATATCTACGCACTATCAACCAGTCAAAGCAATTGCTGCAAAATTTTCACTTTGATTGTGTAATGTTGTTGAGTTAATAGAGCTTAATCGAGATCAAATCAACTCCATTATGGATCTACTAAAAGAGAATCTAAGGATACACACTTAAATATGAAAAATTGGTGTAGGTCACCAACTGTAAATATATCAAAAAAAGTTTTCCATAGTATTTCTATTTCTCTGTTGTCATGTTTATTTGCTGCCTGCTCAGCCACACATATCCATCAGAATTCCCTAATTCTCTCAAACTACCGAATGTTCCATAATCTTCCGCTGACCACTATACTTCCTAACTCACAAATTAGCTCACATAAATCTAATTTGCCATCATTAATAACTTACATTGTTTTCACGTGCCTCCTTTATCATTCCGTTCTTCCATTTTTTCTGTTACCCGGAAATCCAATACTATATGTCTAACCCAACTGAACAGTGAAACGTTCAAAAACATAGATAACAATCAACCTCGTCAAGTTTCCGGAGAGATTATGGACAAACCAGTGCCTTTAAAGGTATATGGACGAACACATTATGCCTGTACTCGATGCAAAGTGTCGAAAATCAAGTGCTCGGGCGAAAAGCCGGCATGCTCTAATTGCAAAACCATTGGTAAAGGAGAGCATTGTCTTTATCCAACAAAGGACCGGAAAATCGTCATCATGGAAAGCGAATTAAACAGGCTACATGAAAAGGTGAGGGAACTAGAAAGTCGAAACCAGATTGTTAAAACAGAACCCGTCACCACCAACACTGAGGTATTTCCAGCTGATGATTCGTCATCGCGTCGTGATTTATACCCAACACAATCCTTTTTGAATGCACCTCCTCTACCAAATGTTCCCCTCATACAATTGCTTCCACCTCGCTACTACACCTTGTCTATCATAAACAATTTAAGTAGCACGTATAGCTCAGAGTTTTACCTTATGGATATGCCTCTCCTTTTGGAACTAGTGGATCAAGCTTATGCCAACAAAACACTGCCTTCAGCCCTTGCATACATATTTTCAGTTCTTGGGTTTGGGGAGCAACTCATAGCTACTGAAAATAATCCTGGACTCAAATATTACCAATATGCTTGCCTGTTGCTCGATGTCACGACAGAAGACGTTGATATTACCTTTATTCAAACAACCATTTTATTGGCTCTTTTCAGTGCCAACTCTTCTAGACATAATCTGGTGTACACATTGATTGGTATAGCTGGTAGGTGTGCATTAGGAAAAGGATTCCATCGAATCCCCAAAGAATGTCGGCACGCTTTAGATCACAAAGTACCAAGTAGGCAACTTACTCCTCCTAGGTGCATCTATAATGAGAAATCTAAAAGATTGTGGTGGTCGATCTTTGTAATTGATTCGATTTGGGCTACGAAAATTGTCAATTTTCAATACACAGATACAGATGTTGACTTGCCCACGGAAAATTATATTGATTTGTATGATGGCTTTGATTACAAAGTTCTCGAATTGAACGTACATTTAGCCAAGTACGTTTCAAAATTGGCTCGACTAATATTTGGTCCAAACATACGAACATTCCTGATCAATTACATCAACACATCCCAATTCAACCAAAAGCAGCTTATTCAAAACGTTGGTATCTCGCTCAAGGATCTTATCAATAATTATGAAATCCCAATGCTTTCATATTTCACTTTGCTGGAGATAAATAATCCAGAGTCAAGATCAATCACAAACTTATTCTTGAGGTATAACCACTTGATTATTCTTATCACAAAACCACTTTTATCGGTAGTATTCGACGAAACTGCCACATCCATATGTCAGGAGTCCCCACTCATAGATCCTATCATCACCAAAAGCTTATTGACCGCTTGTTCAACCGTAGATATCCTCACTCATTTGTTTAGACACTCCAAGATATTCATCTTGGGGTATTGGGATTCTCAGCACTGCTTCTCCGCCTTCCTTTTGCTTCTAATTGCGGCAATGCATGGGCAAGTATACCCACAACTTGATCGAGCCATTGCTCTTCTTAATTATATGGCTCAGCACAATAACATTAATGCCAAAAAAATCATAACCAGGTTGTCTGCAATTGATGAATCTTTGAAATCTGTACAAGAGATGAAATTTTCCTTGAACTTATCGCAGACAATTGAAACAATTAATTTAGAAGAAAATTCTGTTCCACCCTTAGTTTCTATCCCATTGGAAGAATTCTCGAATGAAAAATGGCTAAATTATAAATTCACTCGACTTGGAGGAAAATCGGTTGGATTGCTAGGAAAACTAATTAATGAGATTCAAGAATTTAATTAAATTATTTTTTTTCCCTATTTCTTGGTGTCAATTTCATATTCTGTAGAATGACGAAAATCGATGATTTTAAATTTGGTTAAGATGACTAGAGATATTTGAGTATTTATCGAGAAAAAAAAGCTAATGACTAATAACAATCCCTAAATCTATCATGTGTTGCAATGTCCGTGGAAATCTTACGGGGGGGTATTTGTGTGGTAAAAGCACCGGGGCTTAACTTGTCTACTTGAAAAAGTACAAAAATTAAACACAACTACCGCTCTGCATTTCCCGAACAAAACCTTATCCCTTTCATAAAGATCCAATTGGGTATCATTATATAGAGATGAGCACTAAGCAGTCACGAGATGGCACAACCATAAATGATTTATTTGGTGCAACAAGTATACTGCATAATTTTTTAGAATATGACCACTAAATCAATTCTATAGTCATTGAAAAATTAAATATTTCTTTCTGATCCTCGAAAACTTCACTTTCACAGCCATCGTATCAAGAATTCTTCTTGTGCGATGTTAGAAGGAGAAAGTGAACAAAAAATGAGATATTGGGTATACACCCAATTGGTGGATATTTATCTAGTTCAAGTACATTTTCAAACGCAATGATAAGTATCTAGCGTTTCCCATGCACTATAGTAATTCATTGTAAAGATTCACTCGAACGTTTCCTTCAAAAATCTAACCAAGCCTCCCTTGAGTTGAAATTTGAAGGATGATAAGCAACGGATTCACATAACCGTGTCTATCCGAAATAAGCAATTTGTGGCCAGGCTACAACATATGAAATTAATACTCTAATATTACATTTACACATAAACAGCACTACATCTGAAACTCATTCATATTTAATTGCTGTTCAATCATCTCGGTCCAGGGAACAACAAAATCCAACCCAATATTCTTATTGTTGACAAACCATTCCATAACTTCGGAATCACCAACCACTGGAGCAGCCGCTGGTCTTCCTTGAATGTTTTCGCTTAAATAGTCCAAGTTCATAGGCCCAATAGGAGGGACTGGTGGGAAAGATGGGTTTGGCATAGGGTTCTGGTGTGGTGTGTTATTTGGCGTAATATCATTGAAGTGATGCATTTGTTGTGGGATTTGTGTGTGAGGGTTTTGTTGATGAAACTGGTGAATATTTCCTTCTTCTGTCTGGTACATATCTTCTTCACTATAGTCACCTCCTGCTCCTGCTCCGCCTTCTTCTTCCTCGTCATCATTTTCACCAAAGCTCTTTGATTTGGTTTTCATCTCGGAACACAAATACATCAAGACATTAGAATAACGAGTGCACAAGTGCAATTCATCTGGCGAACAGTCCCTTAAAGTAATAGCAGCACGCTGTATGCTCTGAACAATGTCATCTATTGTAATTTGAGAGAGAGATAAAATGGCTGAATCAAATTCGTCAATCAGTTGAGAAGGATCTGCACTTGCCTTCTTGTGTGCTGTAATTGTTAAATAACATTTGACAATAAATGCAACCGCTCTGACCATACGTGTCAACCATCTCACAGGCATGAATCGTAACATCTTTAGTCTATGAACTCTGTGTGCAACAGAAAGCATATCATTGGCGGCATTAAATGCTTGTTCAATGTACTTGGATGACCTGCTTATTTCATCCAATTTCAACGTTTTACGTTTTCTTTCAGTCAGTGATTTCTGTGATGGACTAAGTGCTAAGGAATAAATGTACAATTTCACATAATTGAACTCAAAAATAAGACTTTCATGATCAATGCATTCCGCAATTTCCTTACACTGCTTTGATTCGGGATTGGTCCAGTATGGTGAGATATTGATTCTGAAAAACTTGGACAGTGTCGGGATAAGCAAGGACTTGAATTTTCTTTTCCAGTTGTTTATCAAAGGTGAAATTATATTTAAAATGGACAAATTTTGACGTTGGCTCAAGTGTCCTAATTGTGCCTTGTATCCATATAATGATTCATGTCCCAAAGACATGATTTGCAACAACTCGATATGCGCCTTTTGTGACAAGGTGAATCTTAAAATGTGTTCTTTGGATAAATTTTTTAACTCTTCTTCTGACATTTTCATAATCTTGTCATCATCATGAGCCCCCACATCTAATTCATCTTCAATGATCTCATCTTCATCCAAATCCACCTCAGATAACGAATGTGCCAACATGGACCTTCTTGAAATGTTCATGACAGAATTAATTTCTGCAATGTGGGTTGCCAAAAACGTCTTTGAGCTGATTTCCATAAATCCCATATCTTGGGCCAACCGAACGGCTGAGCCAATCAACATCCAGGCCATACGATAAGATCGACGCATGGCTCCTAGACCTGCAAGATTGGTCAGATCGTCTTTGGACTGCTCCTTAAATGATTCTTTTTTGACAAGTCCTTCGTTTTCCTCTCCTTTATTGGCATAGTCACTCCATCTCCAATGAATGGCTCTGGGATTCCATTCGGTGAATAACAAAAATGCAAATATAGTACCAATGGATCTCGTGGATGCTTCTGCCCATACTGTTTGTGAGATAAGACGCTGCACATATAGCCATAGTCTGTCATGTACTTCAATTGATCTTGGGACACCGGAGCCGCTCTTTCCGACTTTATCGTCCACAATATGATATCTAGACGCTATGGTTAAAATGGAGCACAATAGAATGGGGTAGCCAGAAAGAACACGAGGGGAGTGAAGAAACTTGGGGATATGGGGGAAGAATGGATGCATTGTGGAGAAGAAGTATTGAATAAGGGACTCTGCTTCTGCCTCGGATAATATTCCTTCCGGTCCACCTATATAATCGATATGCAGAAGTTTGGTCGTGGCTCGTGGTCGTACCAAGTAGCCGTTCTCAGCTGCAGGCATCACCATGCGATCGCCAGGTTTCATATAGGGAGGAATCAGAGATTTCGATGGTTGTGGGGCAACTATTGGTCTCAGTTGCGGCAGAGATTCGTTCTCGATTTGCTCGTGCTTTTCCCTAGCATCGATGTTATCTCTTTCATCTGCACGGGCTATGGTCCCAGCAGCTTTGGCCAAAAACACTAGGGCTCCTTCCATTGTGGAAAAATGGTTGCTAGGAGGGGCATTTGTAGGCGAATCAGAAGTAGTTGAGACTTCCGGGGGGAACGGAGGAGATGATTTCCGGTTAAGAAGATTGTTTATTACAGGTGCTCTATGTGGGAAACCCTCCTTTGAAGCCAGATTTATGGATTTATTGAACGCTTCCGAAGATGCCTTTGTTTCTTGTAACATCTGTCCATCACTATGGGTATTTGGAACCAGGGGCAGTCTTGGGATTTCCTGAGAAATTGCACCATTTTGAACCATAGGAGAAGGAGACTTTGATTTCTTACATATTTGATGATCTGTCGGACCGGGTTTTCTCTTCTTCACATTATTAGTGCCACCTCTTTTTGAATCCACGAAAACACAGTCCTTCCTTTCCCGTAGACAGCGGGCACATTTACCCTCACGTGGGGAATCCACTGGACCCAAATCACACTTAACCTTGCGAACACGACAATTCAAGCATGCTCTATAGTTTCTTCTAAACTTTTCTGACTGGCCGGCATTCGACGGAACTGTCGAAATGCTGGAATCCTGGGGCGATTCATTCAGATCGTAATTCGAATGGTGTGGCGAAAGCCCACCTCCACTAGTATCATGTCTTTCCAAAGGGATACTGGCACCAGGTTCCATGTAGTGGTTAACCATGAGATGTGGATTTGTTAAGTTTTTCAGTTTGGTGCGTATAAAATGACGATAAGAAGAATGATATTTCGGAAGGGGGGGATTGAACGATAAGGGCATAACATCAGGTTATAGAGTGATATTACAATACTAATAGGACTACGTGATACATCGGTCTTTTACATAATATACAGAATCTACTTGGTGTATTGAAGAGTAGAGAATCCTTCTAGGAAATGAGCGTCCTTAACCGAGATGAGATTATCCGAGGTTAGTTGAAATCAAACAAAAAAAAAAAAAAATAAAAAAAAAATGGTACCTAAACAAATTTCACTGAAAACATTTATTGACGAATTAAAAGTATACCAAACGGTAATAGAAAAAAGGTATATAAGATAAAATTATATATAAAAAAAGGGGGACGGGAATTACACAACCAACATTTTAATAGTCCACAAAAAAAACTCCTATAAAATAGTTAAAGTCCTTATTAGAGATCCCTCTCACAGATTAACGTTTCAACTGTAACTTGTTCACTTGAGCATCCAAAGCTTTAAACTTGGTTTGCATTTCTTCCAAGTCTTGGTTTAATCTGTTTCTTTCATTAACGATATTAGTTTCCCATTGTCTGAATCTTTGTTCTTCAGCCTTGACTTGTTCGGTGAAGAACTTCTTCAATGCATCTTCTTCTTCCTTGAACTTAGGATTATGCAATCTTCTTGGCTTCTTTGTAAGACCAGATGGTTTCTTTTCATCGGTAGAAGCTTGGTCTGCTTCTTCTGCTTCTTCCTTATCTCCACCCAATTTGATACTTCTAAAGGTTTCAAAGTGAAGTTCGTTGGTTGAGAGAATCAAGTCCAACAAGTTGGTTCTCAACAACAAACTACGCAATTTCTTGAAGTCACAGTGTTGATCGTTCTCAACTTCAACCAATCCCCATGGGTATTTTCTACCACGAACAAAGTTTCCTGGGCTAACTTCGTATTCCTCTTCAGAACCAATGATAGCAAAAGGCATCAGCTCAATAAGTTGCTTGGAGTGCTCAGCCAGGGCTGGGTCATCCAATTCCAATGGGGGAGTATAAATGTTAATGTCTTGGGCTTCAATAACTTCTCTTATTCTAGTCTTGAAAGTCTCCAACTCGTTTGGTGACAAGGTGTCTGACTTGGCGATAACTGGAATCAAGTTGACTCTGGTGGATAATCTCTTCATAATCTCAATGTCCAATGGTTTAAGAGAGTGACCAGTTGGTCTGATGAAGTACAAACAGGCGTGAACTCTCAAATCTTTCTTGTTGGTTCTGGTTGGTTGTTGTTCTTGTTTCATGTACATTTCATGTTGGTCATCAATAAAGTCAATAATTGGAGTCCACAGGTCGTGGTTGTTCACATTGTTCCCAAACCCAGGGGTGTCGATAATGTTTAATCTAATCTTAAAGTTCTTTTCTTCCAAGATGGCACGTACAATGTCGATTTCAACAGTTTGGTGTGGGTTGGTAAACTTGTTGTGTCTTTCTTCAGGGTTTTGATATTCCTTAAGCGCAGAGTGGAAAAGGGTATTGATAAAGGTGGTCTTACCGAGACCACTTTCCCCACATACCATCAAGGTGAAGGTGGCACCTTCTTTAGATACAATCTTATATCTAGAAACACAAGTTAGTAAAACATGCCTGTGAAAACACCAGATTTAATCTGAAAAATCGAGCGGGTTTTTGCACAAAAAAACACACAGATCGATGGTTCTATTCATACACACCTTTGGTTTGGTAAGTTTGAGATACCGACTGGTTCAACCATGATGAGTCTATAGTACTGTTCTTACTGAATAAACTAAATTTTGCTCGTGTCTTTTTTTTTGCCCTCTCGTCTCGTTAAAACCTTTGTTTATAAACTTATGTAAGCAAATGGTGATCTGGACGCGATTGTTGCATTTTCACAACTTGTTCGTACCTCGGACCCAATTCAAATCACCGGAAATAAGTATTCAAAACAAAAGTATAATTGAAAAAAGACCCTTAGTTCAACAGAACAATTGAGCGTGAAGAATCCCGTATTTGGGCTCGAATATTATTTCCGGTATATATTTACGATCCGAGGTATGGAATATTCAAACAAAAGAATGAATACGAGTTAACGAGTATTAAAGTTGAAGGCATTACTTAGACTAGATATAAAGTTTGAGGTGGTTTCTAAAAATTTAAGAAAATTACCCGGTGCCTTTCGTAGTGAAAGTTCTTAATTAGGTCTGTTTGTGGTATTGATCTGTTAAAAATAGGGCGTTGGGGCGTTATCCAGTGAAACGAGAAAAGAATGAAATTAAATGTAGTAACTGGGTGCCGATTCCAATGAAACTGCAAGATAGTCATTTATAATGAGATAAATCCCGCTATAAACAACAGTGATACTGCTTCAACTTAACACCATGGCACTCCAATATTTTGCAAAAGTGCGGCTGGATTAAAAGGTGAACAATGAAAAGATCAAAAGAAATCTGCGCCTTTAAAGTTTAAAGAGTACAGAGATATATAACATGGGGGGATGCATATACCACAATGTTTCTATGGATTATATCAAGTTAATGGAACGGCTGCAAAATTCAACCAGTTGCAATCCTTAATACTTCAAAAGTAACCCATTAAATGTACACGGGAAAGAATTCCAAGGAAAATATTATGGGGATTCTACATTGTTTTTTAAATATTACCTCGGAAAGGAACCTCATACCGGAAATAAATGTTCGAGCCAAATACGGATTGTTCTGTTGAACTAAGGATTTTTTTAAAGTTTGTTTTGAGTATATATTTCCGGTAATATGGAATGAATAATAGTAAAAAGATTAACGATACAACATTATGTGTATAGTAACACAGACAAGCACTTGGAATGTTAAAAAATGACACGGACAGGAATCGAACCTGCAACCCTTCGATTTGGAATCGAAAGCTCTACCATTGAGCCACCGCATCGTTCCTTTTTTTTATATTTTATTCACCCAGATTGATTTTCTTATCTGATTCTATGTCCCCAGATTTTATGGCGTTTACGAGGTCAAGGAAGTATAAAACTGTTTCTCTACTAGTCTCCTAACTAGATTAGATACCTAGGTAGATATGAAATATGTCACTTGTGTAAAAAACGTGAAAAAGAACCAAATACCCCCAAAGGGTTCGAAGCCATAAGAATTAATTCCTAAGCAGGAAGATGCTGCGTGATAGAAGATGCGAACACCGACACATTGCAAAATCAAAGGAGATTCTCCAAACTAAGGGTGTTTCCGAGTGAACAATGGGGTTCTCGGCGCTAAATAGATAAATAGTATTGTTCCAATATTTAAGTATATATTGGTATATTTCTAAAAAATTGACAAAATTAGTAAAATTAGTATGAGATTTTGTAAAATATATATCAAGTTTTGTAAAATCCTCCCAATATTAAATATATAGATTAGTATATACTTCAATATATATCATTGAGTTTATTGATGTTTTCAGATTGAAAGAATGCATTAAATCAAAAAATTTTAGGCTCTTTGTAAATTGATACAACTCCTACTGGAGAAAAGTAATAGGTATTAAGATAAGGTATGTCGTGTGGGCAACTGGTATATGGGAAGGGTAAACTCACACAATAACGGATCTATACTTTCAAACTCTATCATATATTAAACTCATAAAAGTTCGATTCAAACTATATATTATTCAGGATCTTAATTTTTATTGTTCCTATTTAAAAAGTGAATTCGTTTCTGAATTTATTTAAATCCATTCCAGGTTTAACCAATTCTACCAAATCTCTTCTATCCATAGCGATAAATGCTCTCTTTAAGGTTTCCGTTAATGCTGTGGATTGATTATTATTCAAGGTGCTTGAATCATCCCCTTCAACTTGATGCATGGATAAACCCGAAAGTAAGTGCTCAGCGGCCTCTTTGTAACATCCAATATTCACACATGAAACTCCTAAATTGTAACGAGCTCTCACAAAAGTGGGCTTCAACTCCAAGGCCTTAAAGTACGCTTCCACAGCCTCTTCAGAACGATTCGAGTTTGCTAAAGATGCACCCAATCTGTTCCACAAAATAGGATCATCTGGTGTCATGGTCAAGGCAGCCTTGAAACAATCAATTGTTTTGTCGAAATCTTCGTTAGCATAGAACAAAACCCCAAGTCCCATTTGAACATCTGCATCCATGTTGGCTTGATTTGGTGAGAGTTGGGCAGCTTTAATGAATAATTCAGTAACCCTGTTATTCAAAGAGTGTCTGTCTTCGTCAGTTATTTGTGGATTTTGAGACCGTGCTTGAGACACAACCTGTGGGTATTTTGTGGAAATCCATCTTTCCAAGGTGGCAAAGGCAGCATTATCGTAGCCTTCATTAATATATGAGATGGCCAAGGTCATCATGGCCTTTGTGTTTTCCGGATGCAACTCTAGACATTTCTCCAAAGCAGAAATCCCTGCAATTTCTTTTTCATTTTGAGTTTGCACCTCCCCCAATTTCAACCAAGCATCTATGTGATTTTGGTCCTTTTGAATGGCTGCTTCAAATGCTAACGCAGCTTCAGAAAGTTTGGCGCCACTTTCCATTAATTGCAACCCAATTTCATAAGGGTCTTGGTCAGTAAGACCCATGAATTGATTGTTGAGGGCGTCTTCAAACCTATACTCTCCAAAGTTGGCTCTAGTAGTAGCATACTTACTGAAATCACGTTCCCATTGTTCCATATCAGGGGGGAAAGTGGTGCCTCTTGTCTTTTGAAATTCTTCATATTGCAGCAGAATGAAATCGTTTTCGATAACATCGGAGTTTAAACCGTCCCATACTTCTTGAAAAGTGGCTTGGTATTTGTCATCTATAACGAAATCAGGCGAGGCTTCTGCAGCAACAGGTTCAGCGGTAGTGACATCAGCTTCTTCCTTGGTGTCTAGATTACTAGCCATTTGTTCCATTTCCTTGAACTGATTATCCCAGTCAACTTGTTGTTGCTGGTTCATAGCTTGGTCTGCCAAAGGTTGTTGTTGGCTCATGGACATGCCAGACATGCCCATTCCCATGCCCATTCCCATGCCACCCATTGGCCTGTACATTCTTCTTTGAAGTGAGTCTTGCATGTGCATGTTTTGCATTTGTTGCTGTTGTTGTTGCTGCTCTGGGAATTCCTGGGCCCATTTCCCCCCAGAAACAGCAGCTACAGGAGCGCCAACCTTGTGGCTGAGAACAGGCAGTGAGCTCTTGAAATCATTTGTCCAATTCTGCTTCGAGTGTGATAGTTGTGGCAGCGGGGACTGGGTGATCATATTCAACTCATGTCTCATTGGCTGGAATTGGAAACTGTTGGGCATTCCGGAGTTCATAAACTGGTCCATGTTTTGCCTCTCGAGTTGACTCATGGAGTTGTCCTGCTTGAAACCCGGGGTTTGGAATTGAGGTTGGCCTGCAACTTGCCTTTGAAGAGATCTATCTTGTTGCGTGTGTTTGTTGAACTGAGCTACGGCATTACCGCCGATCGAGCACTCTGAACCTCCTCCGACAAATGACATGTTGTATTAATACCTTTGATTCTCTGCACAACTGGAGATTATTAATAATTTTTCTGATCTCCACAAGTGTGACTTTTCAGCCGGTGAAAAATTGGACCGAGGGGGCACATGATATTGATAAGCCCAAGGAGGAGGTGATCTGTTCATAAGATATGAGGGTAGGTGAAAGAGGTGTTTATGGAAAGTGGTTCTTATGTAGAATTGTCGTGTGGTCTCTTCTGCTGTGCCTTTCATATGTGTACCACTATTTGGATACCGCCTGTGTTATCTTATCTTTACCGGGTATATGCGCCCCTCTTTCCTCTTGTGTACACCAAGAATTTAAGTGAATTCTGGCGTAATCTAAATGCGTTACCTCTATTTGTATGGTTGTGTTTCGTGTGAGAGATGTGGGATTATCATACAGTGAATAGCAGTTGCCTACTGTGGTTAGTTTTATCTCATTTTATCAGTATATAGATGTCTTCGGCCTTCATCAAGTTTTCATTTTGAAGCTACTCGCTTAGCTAGCTATTCATAAGCTTAAATGTGTATTTCTTGAAAATGTGTAAGCCTAAAAATGTGTATTCTTGAGAAGGTATTTTTATTTCTTCCTTACTCTTGGTTACTTTAGGAAGTATATTCCCGAGGTAAAAAGACTACATACCAAACTTTAATCCAAAGAATCATTCTTAATCAAAGCCGAGAATTTTGACACTTTTCGCAGCCATTACACTTTCTGTTATCTAGTCCATATATATTTTCTGCTAGACTAATTTTTAAGTTCCCATTTCCGCCATTATATACATACAAGTTCCTTAGTGACTGTACTTTTCAGCATTTGGCAATTGCTTCAAAGACTTTCTAATACAATCAACACCCTTCAATAAATCTTCCTCGGAGATAACCAATGGAGGAGCCAATCTGATGATGTGGTCGTGGGTTGGCTTGGCCAACACACCGTTGTCCTTCATCACCATACACAAGTCCCAAGCAGATCTACCGTTGGTCTTAGAGTCATCAATGACAATGGCAGATAATAAACCCTTACCTCTAACTTCTGCAATGACACCGTCGAATTCGGTCTTCAATTCTTCCAATTTGGACTTGAGCAAATCACCAAGTCTTTGGGATCTTTCAACCAAGTTTTCATCCTTAACAACTTGTAAAGCAGCAGTGGCAACAGCACAAGCCAATGGGTTACCACCATATGTGGAACCATGAGAACCTGGCTCCAAGGTCAACATGATGTCCTTGGAAGACAAGACAGCAGAAACTGGCATGACACCACCAGAAATGGCCTTACCGAGCAAAACAATATCAGGCTTAACACCTTCGTAGTGTTCGTAACACAACATTTTACCGGTTCTGGCAACACCGGTTTGGATCTCGTCACAGATAAGCAAGACATTGTGCTTCTTACACAATTCGGCAACTCTTGGGAAGTAATCAGCTGGTGGGACAACAATACCAGCTTCACCTTGGATTGGCTCGAGTAAAAGAGCAGCAATCTTGTCACCAGCATTCTTGAAAGCCAATTCAACGTCTTCAATGACACCGTATCTCAAAAGGGTACCCTTTGGAGCACCTGGGATTTGAGGACCAAGACCGCTCACGTATGGGCCAAAGTTGGTGGTGGCATCTGGGTCAGTAGACATGGAAATAACACCAATAGTTCTACCGTGGAAGTTGTCAACAGCGGACAAGATGATGGCTTCACCTTGTGGGATTCCCTTCTTAACATAACCCCATCTTCTGGCCAATTTCAAACCGGTTTCCACAGCCTCAGCACCAGTGTTCATTGGCAAAACCATCTCGTAGTTGAAAAACTCAGTAATGTACTTGGCAAAGGCACCAAAAACATCAGAAGAGAACGCTCTGGAACACAAGGTCAACCTGGAGGCTTGTTCAACCAAAGCTCCAACAATCTTTGGGTGACAGTGACCCTGGTTGACGGCAGAGTAAGCAGACAAAAAGTCCAAGTATTCCTTTCCTTCTGGGTCCCAAACATGGGCGCCTTCAGCCTTGGAGAAGACAACTGGGATTGGGTGGTAGTTGTGTGCAGAGTATTCTTGCTCGTATTGGATGGCAGTGGCAGATGAGATAGACGACATTGTTGTGTTTAATTCAATTTTTCACTGCTGAAATTTATGGATTTATCCCTCCTTTATACCCTCTAATCTTGAGTGAAGGATTTCAGGCGCCGGTAGGTATTGCGGAGACTCCGATCGCTATAGGCATTGGAGAGCGCAAATACGGCAAGTGTCAGCGAAATTATATAGTATTTGGTAGCGCGAAACCATGGCTATCAAACTTGGTTCTCTTTGTGTCAATCTTCTCTTCCTCTTTCCGATAAGAAATTTATGGGACCATTACTTTGACACTTAGGCAACGCGGGAGTGCGACCCCGAAGGGTTAAGATTTCGAGAGCACAGATCTAGTGTACTGAAATTATATGGTACAGTGGCCTTAACTCATCGTCATAAGCACGTGACTTTTCAAGAAATGAATCACAAACACGTCTATATCATATATCCAATATAAGCTTTTGCTACAGCATAGCTTCTCAAGTATCCCCTTGTCATCTCAAGGCTAAAACTTGCCAATAACTCGTGGTTTCTAGCAAACTTGACGGCTTTTTTTACGAAATGGTGCCATTGAAGGTACATGATGAATCCCCCCAGTGACATTTCAATTTCCACCCAATTAGGAAAAATCTACGTCAGTCGTGCCCGGCACAAATACTCGTATCAATTGATGTGTTAGAATTAGTAGCAACCACAAGAAGAACCTTCTACATACACAGACACAAAAAATGGATAGAAAGAGACAACAATGTTCAGCCTCGCCACAGGCACCAACTAATCCTGAGTCAGCGGCACTTAGCACCATTGGAATGAGAATCCGTAAGGCCGTTTCAAATGGATACAGTGTTCCTCACCCAGCACTGATAGAATCAGCCAACCAGTCGCAAAACTACCATTTGTCGGGATACGGAGGGGTTGGACAGAGAGTTCCATTACCTCTCCACATGAACGAACCACCAAGTTTGACTTCACATGGTCTGACTTTAGGATCTAGTGGCAGTTTCAGTGAATGGGATCGTCAATTAGGAAACAGCCCTCAGGAGAATTTAGTACAAGAACTGATCACTAACAAGAGAAAGTACGAGGAAGAGAGCGATCAACACAAGAGCACAGGCACCATAACTTTTGATTATGACTTTTAAGGGACCCTTTTTTTATTCTGAAAATGGTACTGCCTGTTGTTGTGTTTTAAAACTAGCACTACTATCTCAGAATTCATTTTGTATAATTCATTGACTTTGTTTAGTTCTGTACGGTATTAAAAAAATAAAAAAAAGCATTTACAATTGTAGAAAACATTTAACAGTTGTAGAAAACATTTACAATTGTAGAAGTCAAACACATTTGACAATTGTAGAAAGAAATTTATAGATATACAAGTTAATTGGAAACATTCCTGCTATTGTATTTCTATTTTCGTGGCAATAAGAGAAACATTCATACATTCTGGATGTACCTTGCAGCCTTTTTATTATTCACATCAAGGAAGCGATGCATCTAATAATCTCTTGCATTGACACCCTTCAACTTCCTAACCATTTGATTGACTCTTAACCGGCAGAAAAACATCCCTTATCGATTTGAAAAAATTAACTCAAAAGTACAACTAGCATCTTTATCCAAGGATGCTACCTGAAGCAGTACACAAACTATTAGTTCCGTTCACAGATCTAACACCCAAGGAACGGGCCCTTCAAACTATAAGGTTGGTGACTTGTTTGTCTACGTTGGTGTTGGGCATGTTTGTGATACTATCGCCATTATTTTCTGATACTTGTTTTATGGCAAAGATCAGTTGTGCACATTTGGATGTGTCACAGGGTCTTTACAACTCTTTGAGAAACTCAGTCACAACCAACTTGGTTGATGCTTACAGTTCTCTCCAAGAAGACGATTTTGATACGGATCTCCCTATGGATGTATCTTTGACCAACAGTGAAATAACCATCTTGACTCAATACTCAGAGGCTCAAGTTGCTTCTGCCCCTCAGTTCATTACAACCTCTCTTTGGAAATGGTGCTATGGAGATTATATCACTTCTACTGACAAGCTTGGCAAGAAAAGGATTATCGGTATGGACATGTCGTGCTCAAGACGTGGTCAAACTTCGAATTTACTCGACTATAGAAATGAGCTAGACCAAATCGGCTTGGGCAGTATTCTAGCTTATGCTTTCAAGACCAGCGAGTATGATGATTCCGACTACCAAAGTGAAGTCAAGAGCACCAATAATCAATACCGGTTGGTATCACCGGCTTTGATTGCTGCAACTTGTTTGCAATTTGCTATTTTGGTGCTTACTTTTGTAGTTTACGGGAATAAGGGGAATCACCGAGATCTTTCCAAAGTTCCTCAATTTCTTCCCAGTGGAATTGCCTTGTTATCAATGGCGCTGTGCATGGCAATCACCATTGGATCTGCAATTATAACACATTTGATTCTCAAAATCCGGAATGAAATTAGGACCCACATGAATGATTTCGGGGTATATTTGCGCTTGGGAACCACATGGTTTCTGATTTTGTGGGTTTGTGTAGCGCTTTCTACTTTATCTATGCTTTCTTGGGTGACCCCCATCTGGTGTGCAAACCCGCCATCTGGGGACGAAAATGATGAAGATTTGTACTACAATTTCTCCGATAACCACAGATACAGAGATGTTCCTTCGATTACAAAGGCAGACTCGAATCTTCCCAATGCCGACCCTCAAGGTGGTCACCCCCACAGATTCAGTATCTTCCAAGCTAAGAATGAGATAGAGCTACGCAAACTTGGAGAAAAGTTGTCCAAGAAATCCAGTGTTCGCCGGACAAAGTCACAACGTATATGTGAAATGACCCAGCGAAATCGGAAAGATAATTATGAGCAACTTGCTAAATCTGAGCCATCTGAAGATTTCAGTCACTACAGAGAAACCACTTTTGATGGGTACGAGAATAGAAACCTGGCACAGGATTCGGTGTTGGATGACGATGAAATCAATTATTTGGAACAAAACAATATGTTGAATATGAGGTATGGGGGGAAAGAAACTAGAAACAAATCTGTGAATTGATATATATAAACAATAGATATAAGTGATAGTAAAAGTTGATCTTCAAATAGCTTTGGCGAAGCCCATGGAATAGCATGAAATAAAAACTAGAATAGCATGAAATAAGAAACAATGAAGGAGATACGTTAGAATAGGGCCATCTATACTACGAATATTCATCAACTTACAAACCTTCCTGCGGCTTAGATGCTTTATAAGGGTTCAAGCCTCACTGTGACCCCAGTGACCCCACAAAACTTTTTATAAACACAAGCACAATTTTTTTGGAACCAAATTATTGACACTTTCTGTTGAAATTGAAGAGGGCAATTTACAGATGCTGTTAAGAAGCAGAGCCAACGATTTCGAGATGCAGGGCTCAAAGGAACATCATGACCCACAGACGCCGCCTGCCGAGAGAGACAAGTCTATGTACGCCCGTGGTAAGGAGAGTGTATCTAGATGGTTTAAGCGCCCCTCCAGTATTTGCACCCTTGTGGCGCTGGTTGCGCTAGTGCTTTCACTATTATCAAGGTTCTCGTGCCGTGGCTCCTCCACCATGTGTTTCCCTCAATACACCATCCAAATCACCCAAACATCCAATCCTATGGTAGTGTCTGTACGAGAGGCCCTAAAGTTCTTGTCCTATTTGGGCAAGGACTTTAGCGTTGAAAAGGATAACCTTCAATATGTAATTGTGGATACCTTTAGTGACACCAACCGGTATTGGTTTAACTATGGCGGGTTTTGCAGAGAAAGCTTGGACTTGAGAAATGTTACATGCACAGCCGACAACGAAGGGCTAGATTTCGTAAAGCTGCTTATCAAGGATATGGGTATTCAGTTGTCGAAAATAACCAGGGCAAAGAACCCTGACGAGTTTGTTTCTAGTGTGGTGGTGGCCTATACTAATTTTGCCGTTGGCACCATTCCAAGTTCTATAAACAAACTAGATTCAATGAATCTGCTCCTAAAAATGGTGAGCATTACCAGTATTTTACTCTTGGTAGCATTGATACTTGTTTCGATAGCTTCATCGTCCTTCAAATTACTCACAAGCTTGATGGCCACAACTTTCCTATGTCTCTTAAGTTTGGTTGGATTGGAAGCATATTTCATCACCAGCATTAAATACAAGGGTGCTAACATGGCGGAGGTGACTGCATCTTCTGGGTTTCTTTTCTTCTGTGTGAATGCATTTTTACTACTACTACTATTTGCACATTTCCTTCTGACAAGGTATAGGAAGATCAACTAATTTATTGTCATTGTTACCTCGACCCAAATAATATTAATAGATTATTACTCTTGTACATTTTCCATTAGTAATGGTGAATCCATTTCTATTAGTAATCGAAAATCTTTATAAAACAAGTCGATATTCTACTTTCTACTTTATTTCACGTTAACGTTTTGTTTATTAGTGATCGTCTATAATACATGCAAGCCATGAACTTACTGGTAAACAGCCTTGAAAGCTTGTTCAAAGTCTTCAATAAGATCATCGATGAATTCAGTACCAACTGAGATTCTGATCAAGTCCTTGGTAACACCAGCACTTGCCTTTTCTTGGTCGTTCAATTGTTGGTGAGTGGTGTACCATGGAGAGATAACAACAGTCTTGGAGTCACCAACATTGGCCAAGTTGGTAGCAATCTTCAAGTTGTCAACAAACTTTGGAGTGGCTTCCTCAAATTGGTTAGCAACTTCGTGGTCGAAAGGCTTAACACCAATGGACAACATACCACCAAAGTTTTCGGTGTTCAAGTACTTCTTAGCCTTTTCGTGGTCTTCGTGGGATGGCAAACCCAAGTAAGAAACAAAGGTAATCAATGGGTGCTTTTCCAAGTGTTGGGCCAACTTCAAGGCGTTTTGAGATTGTCTGTCAACACGCAAGGAGAGAGTTTCCAAACCTTGCAAGAGCATGAAAGAAGCAAAAGGGTTCAAAGATGGACCCATGTCTCTCAACATTTGGACTCTGGTGTAAGCCAAGAAACCTTCCTTACCTAAAGAGTTGAAAACAAGGCCGTGGTAACCTTCGTTTGGTTCAGAAAATTGGGAAAACTTTTCTGGGTAGTCGGCAAATGGAAAGTTACCAGAGTCAACAATAATACCACCAATGGTAGTACCGTGACCTCCAATCCACTTGGTGGCAGAGTGGACGATAATGTCAGCACCATGGTCAAATGGCTTGATAAGGTACCCACCGGCACCAAAAGTGTTGTCAACAACAACTGGAACACCCTTTGAGTGGGCCAACTTGGTGAGTTCTTCAAAGTCTGGGATGTTGTATTTTGGGTTACCAATGGATTCCAAGTAGATGGCCTTGGTCTTGTCATCAATCAACTTTGCGAAATCTTCAGTCTTGTCACCATCAACGAATCTAGCTTCAACACCAAACTTCTTAAAGGTAACCTTCAACTGGTTGTAAGAGCCACCGTACAAGTAAGAGGTGGAAACAATATTATCACCTGGACCTGCCAAGGCGGAAAGAGCAGTGAATTGGGCAGCTTGACCGGAAGCAACAGCAACAGCACCAATACCACCTTCTAATTGAGCAACTCTCTGTTCAAACACATCGTTGGTTGGGTTGTTGATTCTGGAGTAAATGAAACCACTTTCTTCAAGACCAAACAATCTAGCACCATGCGAAGAGTCCTTGAACCCATAAGAGGTGGTTGCGTAGATTGGAACAGCTCTTGGTCTGTGGAGAGAGTCTAATTCCTGACCAGCATGTAATTGTAAGGTGTCAAAGTGAGAAGGCATTTCTAAAATGTACGGGGGTATGATGTGAAAACAAGAAAACAAGAAACTTGGTGGGATCGCTTAGTTTTTTATATTCTCTAATCTTGCTGCAAATGTCGACGCCACACTTAGTATGGAAAAAATATGGAAATCTCGCTCAACTAAAAATCTATTATCTCTCCGCTCCGGCGCACGTGATATGTTGTGACTCTGATTCATAATGCCACCATAAATATTTGATTCAACAACTATAAGAATCCAATTAAAAGAAAAAAAAAAAGGGAAAAATAGGAGGAGCTTTTGAATCGTCCATATTTGCAGCCTTTTTTTGAGTTATCATTGCGTCGCTTATACCAAGGAACAATGACACAGCAATGCAAGGGTACCACATTAAAAGGTATTCGATGTAAAAACCAAACTAATCTGGATTATTGCAGGTACCACGTACCCAAAAGTATAAATACGCCAAAAGATACACACAAAATCGCATCGGCCCGGGCCGGGTATATCTATGTCTATACATTAACGAAACTTCTTAATTCTGAACCAATCAAAGTCAAAAATTTACCAGGGAACCACAGTTCTGAAAAATGGGAAACTTTTCATCCGCGATCTGCAAAGTACCATTTACTCAAAATTGGAATGACTACTACTACGGTACGTAATAGACTCCGTCAATGGGAACTTAAATGTAATCATAAACTAACATGTGTCACCCCTGGGGTTTTGGAGGATTACAATTCTAGGTTAAATTCTCTTATCCATATTTTCAGCAAGATGTCAATTGGTACTTTAACGACATTGGATTCAGATGGGTTTGCAACAAAATCGGTTGCAAAGGCAGAATCCAATATACACAAAGAGTTGAGATCTCTTTATGGTAATGGCACTTTATATTGCACTGGTTGTGCCCAAGAAAAATCAAGAACTGGTGGGAATACTCCCTTTGCTAACTACAATATACATACCGAGTGGTTCTTGATCCCAAAAAGCGACGTTTCCAAGGTTTTCAAAATCATAGATAAGCATTGTCGTACCTCGGACGTTTAAGTCAATATTTTAGTTCTTCACATTCCCCCCTTATAAGCCTAGGGGCTTAGTGTCAAGCTCCACAGTTTTATGGACCAAAAAAGCAGAAACCCCACGAGGCGGCATGTGCATACAAAGACAACTCCGAAAATAGTATATATACTTGACAACTTAATTGCATCCTACATAGAAGGTTTTTTTTAACTCCACGATTCATTTTTTATATAATACAATTAGAATTTATTTTGCTCAAGTGTTCATGTAAGTAGATGGGTCAACACCTTCCTCTGGGAACTCAGAAATCTTAACATCGAATCTGCTTTGGATCTTTTCCAAGACTTCTTCGTCTTCCTTGTTGGAAACCAAGGAAACGGCCAAACCCTTGGTACCAAATCTACCAGCTCTACCAACTCTGTGCAAGTATTGGTCAGCTTCATTTGGCAAATCGTAGTTGATAGCCAAGTTAATTCTTTCAATATCAATACCTCTACCAAAGACATCGGTAGAAACACAAATACGCTTGTTGAATTCCTTGAAAGACTTGTATCTTTCAATTCTTTCTTCTTGTGGCATTGCAGAGTGGACAGCAATGGATGGGAAGTTACTAGCACATAACAACTTGTTCAATTCAATAGCTCTCAGAGTGGACTTAACAAAAATGATGACTTGGTTGAATTCCAAAGAGTCCAACAAGTCGGATAACTTTCTGTTCTTTTCCTTCTCTTCCAACTTGATGAAATATTGTTGCAAACCATGCAAAGTCAACTTGGCTTCATCGTCAACATAGATTTCCAATGGGTTTTGCATAAACTTCTTACAAACTGGTCTGATTTCCTGAGACAAAGTAGCAGAAAACATCATAACTTGCTTTTGGTGTGGAGTGGCACGGAAAATGTCTTGAACATCTCTTCTCATGTCAATACTTTCCAAAACCTTGTCACATTCATCAATAACAAATGACTTGACGTTACCCAAACGGACAGCCTTGTCCTTGACAAGAGCATGCAATCTACCTGGGGTAGCAACAATGATGTGAGGACAAGTTTCCTTGTTCTTCAATTTTTCAATGTCCTTCTTGATTGGAGTACCACCGTAGAAAACCTCAGTCTTGACATCTGGCATGTACTTGGAGAATCTGGAGTATTCGTTCTTAATTTGATAAGCCAATTCTCTAGTGTGACAAATAACCAAAGTGTTGACTTCACCAGCAACAGGGTCCAATTGTTGCAAAGTGGACAAAGTAAAGACAGCAGTCTTACCTAAACCAGACTTGGCTTGACACAAGACATCAGTACCCAAAATAGATTGCGGGATACAGACTTGTTGAACTAAAAATGTTAGTATTTGAATTCTTATTGAATACTATTGTGAGGTGATGTGTAATAGTTTCTGTGAGGGTTAATTGACTTAGAAACTTGTAAAGTTAAAAGTATACTTCTTTGCTTTGCTTTTAATACATCCGTAAACTTTGACTCCAAATAGATGGACTATGTTTAAATGTTCAATTGATTAATTAGTGAACCTCATAAACATTCGATATGGGGTTTGAAAGTGGCGTGGTTGTTTAGCATGAGTTGAACTGACAGCCAATGCAATACAGATTTCATGACTAGTTAAGTACGAGTGATGAAATCCATGTTTAAAAGGATTTTTCAGTGAACACATATAGTTGCTTGAATAAAGCGTCAATATAGTGACCGAGGAGAGATTTAGTCCAATTGGACCCAAGCAGAAACTATTATGCACATGTCACTCCATAAATATACGAACCTTCAGATGGATGTTCGAAACCACAGTCACCAATGGCTCTCAATAATTCAGGCTTCAACAAGAAATCTCTGAACCCGGTGGCGTGAATACCAACATAGGAACCCTTTTTGTCAGCTTCCTTGTCACCTTCTCCATCGGCAGTGGTGGCGGTGGTGGTAGTGGTTGGAACGGCGATTTCTTCGGAGTCGGAGTAATCTAATAATTCTTCTTGACCTTCGTGAGACATGCTAGTTTGAATAACTGGTTGTTGTTGTTGTTGTTTGGCCTGTTGGAATTTTTCTTCTAGCAGCGTGTGTGGGAAATAAAGTCGTGCAAGAACTCAAGAATGATCCAACCTGTAAAATTTCACTCACTAGCAACATGTAAAAATGAACTACGAGCATTTTTCATTATCACGATTCAAATATACCCAAACTAGCTGCAAAAATGTTGAGGTCCTTTGTCCCTTGTCGTTCGTCTTTGGCTTCCAGAAGTCTTGTCACCAGAACTGTTAATGTTAGATGCTTTTCCCAGTCCCCTCTTCGTCGTTTTCTTGGTCAATCTGGACCCACTGAAGATCAATTAAAGGCGTTGAATAAAGTTCGTGAAACAGTGGAAAGTAACCCTCAGTTGTTACAATCACTTAGAGACTTACAAGAAACTATCATGGCAAAAGGAGATTTCGTCCCAGGAAAGGTTCCCCTGATGATGCAAATGATGTCTTTGTTAAGTGACAAGGACCTTAGAACCAGATTACTTAGCTTCAAGGATGCCTTAGAGGATTCTGGTATCAAGTTGGACCCAAAGGATATGGGTGTTTTCACCAACTTCTTCTTGGGAAGAAAGTAAAAATAGAAAATGATAGATACACCACTTAGTCTACAATGTAAATAGGAAATAGAAAAAAAGTATTTTGAAGTAATAAAATTCAAAACGATGCAACATCTATTAAGTTTACTTTTTAGCAAAAGTAGCAGAGATAAGCGCTGCTTCTTCGACACCTCTAGCAATCCCTGCTCTAACACCTGCATCTTCCATCTTCAACAAACCACCAATGGTAGTACCACCTGGTGTACAAACTTTGCTTTTCAAGACAGCCGGGTGTAAACCGGTTTCTAAAGCCATTCTAGCAGTACCTTCCATGACCTTGGCTGCAGACAATCTTGCAACTTCATAAGGCAAACCCATTCTAACACCACCGTCAATCAAAGATTCCATCATCAAAAGGCAAAAGGCTGGACCAGATCCAATGAGAGCAGTTGCGGCATCCATCTTGCTTTCTGGAATGGTGACGGCTTCACCAACCGGGGAAATCAACTTCGTCACCAAATCGGCATATTTGGCATCTGCTTCTGGAGAAAGAGAGATAGCAGCAGTACCACAGCCGAATTGTGCTGGAGTATTAGTCATGACCTTAGCAACATATGGAGTGAACTTTCTAAGTTCGGCAATAGTGGTACCTGCCAATAAGGAGATCAACAACTGTTCTCCAGTAAGAGAGTCCTTGATTTGTTCATATATTTCTTGATACATGTATGGCTTACATCCAAGAATAATTACCTGTGCTTCTGCAACAGCCTTGTTGTTAGATTCAGAACCATACGAGTATTCCACTATGTCGTGTTTTAAATTGGATGCACACAAGTCACTGGATTTTTTAGTACTATTACAAGCAATGATCTTAGATGGGAATGGCTTGAAGTCGCTCTTAAGAATGGCGGAGGCCACAGCTGTTCCCATAACACCACATCCAACGACTGCAATAGTGTAGTTTTCCATTTCGAATGTATTTTTTTTCTTGTTGTTTAGAAGTAAATTGAATATGTTAATACGTTATCTTGAATCCTTTTGTTCTCCATATTTTCCACTTTTCTGTCACCAATTTCGGAAGGCCACTGCGACGTGAGTACATGTCAAGAGGAGCACTTCCAAATACGTCAATTTCAGACCATACGAGGGGATGGCCTCGGGTATTTGGAATAGTGAAAGATGAACACAGAAGTGGAATAGTCAAAGATGAACACAGAAGTGAACTGCGTTCGCTTTGGATTTCTTACAGAAAAGGTGCTTCAAAAAAAATATGTACATAAAAATCACCACTTAATGATCCTTAATTTATATTCATCTTGATAGTGAAACCAAGATAAATCACACATATTTCAGGTTTTTTTTTGGATAAGGGTTAAATTCATCACTAGGTATGAAAACCTTTTGGAAATCGTTCCACTCAAATGCGCCTAAGTACCAAAAATTCCATGCAAGTTTGCTCTTTTTTCCCTCGCCATATCAATTTTTGCAATAAAGAGCACCTTGAAAGAGACTTGTTCAAAGCGTAAAAATCAAAGACAGGTGGAGTGAAACAACAGTAAGTTCGAAACTTGTCTTTCTCAGCTTATTATTTTCTTTTTGAGAAAAAAAAAGTATAAACCGTTGAAGCATGGCTACTTTTGCTAATATAAAGGAGTGTCCAACACTTCGTCCTACGTTTGAAGAGTTTGATAACCCTATTGGATACTTGACCAGACCGGATATTGCTGCTATTGGGAAAACATATGGTTTAGTGAAACTTGTACCTCCGCCACAATGGAGACCTCCATTTCTGATTTCTCAGGATTTCAAGTTCCACACCAGACTACAGAAGCTTAGTGATTTAGGGATTGAAGGCCGTTCACGGAATTTTTTCCAAGAGAATCTTAATAGGTTTCAAAAAATGAAGAAGTTGAAGGTGCTGAGGCGTCTTTCTTTTTTAACAGATGGAATAGAAGTTTTCTATTATGACTTGTTCAATACTACTGAACAGTTTAAGCCTCTAGATTCTAGAAACTGGAAAAAAGTTCTTACAAATCTAGGGGTGAATTCAACATCTCTAGCAAGAATAAAACATGAATATGAAACATATATCAAGCCCTACGCAAAGTACATTGATGACTGTGATCTGTTTGAGTTCCCTGAGTCTGATCTGGACAATGATTATGATAATTGCCTTGTCTGCGGAAACAACGACGACCCACAAAATACTTTGCTTTGTGACAACTGCGACAACCCATACCATATGACTTGCCTACGAGAACCTTTGGATGAAATACCAACCGGTAGGTGGTTTTGTGATAAATGTCTTATAGGAACCGGCGAGTACGGATTTGAAGAACAGAGAGAGATAAAGTACTCCTTGGCAGAATTTCATCAGATTTGCCAACAGTTTGAACAGGAATTTATGAGTAACTATCCTGGTGAACTTAAAACCGTTGACTTTGTGGAACGTAAATTTTGGGACATGATAAATTCAGATTCAGATTTAGAAGTGAAGTATGGAGCAGACATACACAATCTTTCAAAAGGACAAATTAGTGGGTTTCCAATGAGAGATCCAGACTCCAATTCATCAACTTACTATCAAGACCACCCTTTCAATCTTACAAATCTACCCTTTGCCAGGGGTTCGTTGTTAAGCTACATTAACTCACAAATCTCCGGAATGACTGTACCTTGGATCTATATAGGCTCGTTGCTACTGACATTCTGCTGGCATGTGGAAGATCATTTCACTCTTTCAGCAAATTATAGCCATTTTGGAGCAACAAAAAAATGGTATGGTATTCCACTGGTATTTGCCGATAAATTTGAAGAGTTGATGAGATTGAAGGCTCCAGACTTGTTCAAACGACAACCTGATTTATTGCATCAGTTGGTTACCTTGCTTTCTCCAACAGCACTTTTAGACAGTGGAATTCCATGTGTTTTTGCCAATCAAAATCCAGGTGAATTTGTAATAACTTATCCAAGAGTTTATCATTCGGGCTTCAACTGTGGTTTCAATTTTAATGAAGCTGTAAACTTCACAATGCCCGACTGGTTAGATTTGGGCCGTGACTCGATTATCAGGTATAAAAAGATAGCAAAGGAAAACGTTTTTGACCATTATGTGCTATTGGAAAACATTTTGAATTCATTCAATCAAGGAAAATCAAAAGAATTTGATGCATGTTTCATTCAAAACTGTTTAGCTCAATATGACAAATTCATTGCTGAGCTTGAGGCTAGAGCAAAAGCACTTTCATTTCCTGTGGAACAATCTACTTTGAAAGTAGGAGAAGAATTACTTTGTGGAATATGCAAGACGTATTTATCCCATCAATACTGTGAAATAGATAATAAAAACCACGAATTCCCCGATAGGGTAGGGAAATTGGATAATCAGCTGAGATTACCAACACTGCAGTTATTAACCCCAGATGCTTCTCCGTTAGAGTCACTTCCTATTCATTCTTTGTTGAATGTAAATGAAACACATGCATCTGAGAAATTGGCCGAATGGAGTTCAGGTTGTAATGATAATTCAGTTGAAAAGAATTCAATTAACCGAAAAGAAATCCACGATGACGTGCCCAAGGCCCTCGATTCGCTCAAAGTAGAAACTACAGATAAACTCGAGGCCAAAGTACACTCAGCTGATACCACAAAGGACAAATTAAACACCCCAGAAACAATGAGAAAGCGAGTTTTTGCTGAATTCAACCAAGTCATCGATGAGGCCAAGAAACTGGCCTTGGATAATCAGGGAAGAGAGAAAAGGAGAAGTTCAAAGAGAATAAAGAAGAGTAATGAAACATCTCAAACTACATCGAAAAACCCAGCAATCCCTAGGATGAAGAAACCTATTGGGAAGCTTGCGTTATTGAATGAGCAGAAAGCTATTAATTTGTGCTTGGAATGTGTCTGTAACCACAGAATAGGTGGGAAAGGGATAAGGATAAAATCATACTCTACACTTAATGATATGAGAGCGTTGTTACAACGGTCTAAATTTAGAGTATGCGGATGGTAAGGGACATATGTATTAACAATAAACGATTTATGATTTAATTGAAAGAATTGTAAGATTCTATTTTGAAATTATTCAGATCAAGTATTTCCTTAAGAAATTCTGCTTTGTATGTTTCTAATGTAGTGGAAACAGGTTACTCATAAGAATTCTATGAATCCTACAACAGAGTTTTGCAGCAATTGTTTCTGGTAGCGCTGCAAATGAGTAGGACAGGGTCAGCGTAAATTGATAACGGAGACTTTAGCTGAAAGACAACGTTTAATTACAGATCAGATTCAATAAATGATAAGCACTAGTCTGGGCTACAATGACCGACTTTCATTCGAACGGCTTATTTTTTCATTGTCATTTTACTTGTAATTTCAGAGAGTAGTGCTTGCAAATTGCCCGGTATTAGTGTCCGGATTGAAATCATTTCAACGCTCTCATTGGATGATCCACTCCCAGCGTGTACATACCGAAAAGTCGCACCTCGAAAAACAAATCTCCTCTAAAAATACAGTTCAGTCCCTATAGTTTAATTCTCCTCTACTATAGGACCACGCGCAAATACTGCTCTCTGATTCGTCCAGAAGATTTTCAGTATACACAAAAAGAAAAATTGTCGAAATTTCTCAACGAGGTTGGTTTCCCTCGAACTGTATAAAACAACAGTGAATCTTTTTTTTTTGCTAACTTTTCTTTCTTTAGCAAATAACTTTTAAGAAGTAATCAAAGAAATCATGGTTCTTCCTAGATTATTCAACTCTTCGCGCTCAGCATTCACTGCTGCCAAGCGTAACTTTATGTTCAACAGGGGTTTAGCCACCGCTGCTCCAGCTGTTGGTAAGGTTAGGTATGTACAAATAATTAAAGAATTTAAGCGATTCAGTACCCTTGCTGATTATGGCGAATTGTGAACGAGGAGTTGAATGGAGATTATTTGGGTGAATTGAATTGGGTTGATCAATTGACTACTTGGAGTTGATCTCTAAAAAAACGTATTCAAAATGGCTATAAATCAGTTCAAGAATCACACGAAAGTAAAAAAAAATACTTGCTAATATTGTTTTCAACATAAATATCCCATGAACAAAGACAAGCTCCAATTCAATTGATCTACTCAAAACATCGATTCCGAACTCGATCAATTCCAGCCAATGAAAATTTTCGGCTGGTTTTTTTTGTTCGCCCGCGAAAATTTCGACCAATGAAAATTTTCAATTTCGCTCCACACTATTGGATTGCAAACCACTAAGAATACATATACTAACAATATTTTTAGAGCCGTTATTGGTGCCGTTGTCGATGTCCAATTCGAAGAAGGTAATGTCCCATCCATTTTAAACGCTTTGACCTTGAAGAACGGTGAAACCGACTTGGTCTTGGAAGTTGCCCAACATTTGGGTGAAAACACCGTCAGAACCATTGCTATGGATGGTACTGAAGGTTTGACCAGAGGTGCTTCTGTCACTGACACTGGTTCCCCAATCTCTGTCCCAGTTGGTAGAGGTACTTTGGGTAGAATCATCAACGTTGTTGGTGAACCAATTGATGAACGTGGACCAATTGTCTGTGAAAAGAGAAACCCAATTCACACTGACCCACCTTCGTTCGTTGAACAATCTACTTCTGCTGAAGTTTTGGAAACCGGTATTAAGGTTGTCGACTTGTTGGCCCCATACGCCAGAGGTGGTAAGATTGGTTTGTTCGGTGGTGCTGGTGTCGGTAAGACCGTTTTCATCCAAGAATTGATTAACAACATTGCTAAGGCTCACGGTGGTTTCTCCGTTTTCACTGGTGTCGGTGAACGTACCAGAGAAGGTAACGATTTGTACCGTGAAATGAAGGAAACTGGTGTCATCAACTTGGAAGGTGACTCCAAGGTCGCCTTGGTTTTCGGTCAAATGAACGAACCACCTGGAGCTAGAGCTAGAGTTGCTTTGACCGGTTTGACTATTGCCGAATACTTCAGAGATGAAGAAGGTCAAGATGTCTTGTTGTTCGTTGACAACATTTTCAGATTCACCCAAGCCGGTTCTGAAGTCTCTGCTCTTTTGGGTAGAATTCCATCCGCTGTCGGTTACCAACCAACCTTGGCCACCGATATGGGTTTGTTGCAAGAACGTATTACCACCACCAAGAAGGGTTCCGTTACTTCTGTCCAAGCTGTCTACGTCCCTGCTGATGATTTAACCGATCCTGCTCCAGCTACCACTTTCGCTCACTTGGATGCTACCACTGTCTTGTCCAGAGGTATCTCTGAATTGGGTATCTACCCAGCTGTCGATCCATTGGACTCTAAGTCCAGATTGTTGGATGTTGCCGTTGTTGGTAAGGAACACTACCATGTTGCTACTTCTGTCCAAGAAACTTTACAAGCTTACAAGTCCTTGCAAGATATCATTGCCATTTTGGGTATGGATGAATTGTCTGAACAAGATAAGTTGACCGTCGAAAGAGCCAGAAAGATCCAAAAGTTCTTGTCTCAACCATTCGCCGTTGCCGAAGTTTTCACTGGTATCTCCGGTAAGTTGGTCAGATTGGAAGAAACCGTCAAGTCTTTCAAGGAAGTTTTGGAAGGTAAGTACGATCACTTGCCAGAAGGTGCTTTCTACATGGTTGGTGGTATCGAAGATGTTATCGCCAAGGCTGAAAAGATGGCTGCTGAAGCTAAGTAAACGTAACACGTTATCCCTGAATACGAAGCTTATGGTAAATAAAAGAACCTATATGTCCCCTATATAAATAAAAGATGCATAATTAAATTAGTAGTGGTAACGATGCATCTACAATGTAGGAGTGTTAATGGCTTTAAATTACTCTCAAAGCGGGTCAATGCAACGTTCTGTTTCCGTTTGGTACTGGCCTTGCTGCAGGTACTCTAGTAACTCGTTTGTACATTTTACGATTTTTCTAGAAAAAAGCCAAATTTCGTAAAAGCTGAACAATTCTCGTTGTGTGAAATTTAACTTCAATATATCCGTAAGTATACGATTGATAATTTCATTATAACATGTTCCTACACCATAGTACTCGTCAACGGAATAAATCAATTGTTGCACAAGTAGTAATTTTCTGACACCTATATTGTATTATTGTCGCATAGATCTTCTCTACCTTTTTTGCCTCCCAATTTTTTTCAATTTATCTACGTGTTTTAGACAGTGACAAGAAATGTTTTCATTAGCAGAGGTATGTGTATCCATTATGTTAATTACAGCATTAAAATACTAATCTATAAAGACCTTTTCTTTCTTAGACAATCCAAGTATCAATTGGAAGACAGTCATCGTTGGTTTCAGCGTGGGTCAGGTCCTTTTTGAGAATTACTTGCTGTATCGTCAGTTCCAAGTTTTGAAAAGAACCACTCCTCCTGCAACTTTAAAGGCTGAAGTTGAACACGAGACATTCCAACAGTCTCAAAATTATTCTCGTGCCAAACTCCAATTTGGTATTTTCACAAACACTTTCTCCCTTATTCAGAACCTCGCTATTATCAAGTATGATTTGTTGCCTTACTTCTGGAATGTCGCCGGTACTGCCATGAAAACTTTTGCTCCTATTTTACCAAAGATGATGAGTGGTGTCATCACTCAATCACTCTTCTTTTTCACAATCCACTCTTTAATCGGCGCTATTATCGAATTACCAATTTCATACTATTCAAATTTCGTTTTGGAAGAAAAGTTTGGATTCAATAAGCAAACCGTGGGACTTTGGATTAGTGACAAGATTAAGGGTCAAATTTTAAGCATGGTTTTAGGTACTCCTGTTATGGCTGCTTTCCTCAAGATTCTCGATTTCACAGGTGATTCTTTCATTGCGTACACCATGATATTAGTTCTTGTTGTTCAATTGGTTTTTATGACAATTTACCCAACTTTGATTCAGCCATTGTTTAACAAGTTTACGCCATTAGAAGATGGTGAATTGAAGACTGCCATTGAGAAATTAGCTGTCGAACAACAGTTCCCATTAACCAAATTGTATGTTATCGATGGTTCCAAGAGATCTGGCCATTCCAACGCTTATTTCACTGGTTTACCATGGTCAAAGCAGATTGTTTTGTTTGACACTTTGATTAACCACTCTACGATTGATGAAACTGTTGCTGTCTTGGCACATGAAATTGGCCACTGGAAGATGTCACATTTGCCAAAAATGCTATTATTTTCTCAAGCTCACATCTTTGTCTGTTTCTCGATCTTTTCAGCTTTCATTCACAATAATTCCTTGTATTCCTCCTTTGGATTCACAACCATTCAACCTGCTATGATTGGTTTCAACTTGTTTTCTGATATATTTGCTCCAGTTGAGTGTGTCTTGAAGTTTGCTATGAACTTGTTACTGAGAAAGCACGAGTTTGAAGCTGATGCTTATGCTAAGAAATTTGGTTACGCAAACGACTTGTCTAAGTCTTTGATTAAGTTGGTAACTGAAAATTTATCTTCTCCAGATGCTGATTGGTTGTACTCCGCTTATCACCATTCTCACCCAATCTTGCCAGAAAGATTGGCAGCTATCGGTTACGTTTCTAAGGAGAAGGTTGGAAAGACCGATTAATACATATCAAACTAAATAAACATATACACCGGTTTATAAATGCGTTTTGAATTTCTTTTGCAACTCTTCATACTCGGTTTTCATTTGAACATAGCCTAAATGAATCTTCCCGATGAAATGGTCCGCCAAACGTCGATCGCTATCCAAACGCGACAAATAAGCCCCACACCCTTCACAAACCTGCAACTTTTGCTGAGAGGATTGACCAACATTCTCTACTAAATTACGAGCAGATTCTGCTAAGGTTTTTCGAAGCTTGCAAACCTCATTTAACTTTATGCTTTGTGATGTAGCCAGTAATGTTTCGCCAGCCTCAATAAGAAAGTTTATCTCCTCATTCATGAGTCCAATTTTGGTATCGACGGAATCTAGTTCCTTTGTAATTTGGGCAATCATTTCCTTTTCTTCTGGGGTTCTTTCTAATCGACGTTGAGCAATTTCAATTGTTTTGTAAAGGTCGCTGACATATTTCTCTAAATGCTTGTAATATTCGTATTCGAACTCAGGAAAATGTTCACCCTTTTTAGTTGTTCGATTCTGGTACTCTAACTTGTGCTTTTCTAAATGTAGCTGAGGGCATTTTCCTAAGTCTTGTTTAGTTCCTATAAAGAGATCATGAGGGCATGTTCCTACCAAGAATGACTTGCACACTTTGTGGCTCGTCATCTCAGGATCTCTTCGCCTTAGTGCAGGTGAAATGAGAGCATCTTTCCCCATTAATTTTTCCAACAATTTCCTCTGTTCCTCAGCCATTCTGATTTTACTTGATATTGAAACTTCTGGTGTAGATGGATATATATTTTTTGAATTTTGGTGCGAGGCTTTAGCATTTTGTGTGAAATCTGGGTAATATGACAGCTGCAGATAGTGATAGCAACAAGTCCTATTACAAGTGCAAAGTCACTGCATGATGAATTAAAGAATACATGAACCTTTTTGTTGCCTAATATACCTTTACGTATTATTTAAACTCAATATTGAAGGATCATATATATGAGAATGGTAAATATGACTTATTACCAAAAACTGACATGCATAACCTGAAATTTTTACCAGACCTCCCTTAGCATGAGGAGATACTTAGGCCTCAAGAAGAAAGTTACTCCAGTGTTAAGTACACATAAATACCCCCCTCAACATATCTATTCGCTTCCACTCGAATTAATACTTTTAATCATTCAACGCTTATCCAAAAGGGAGCTATTAAACGTATCACTCACTTGCGAAAAGTTTCATAATATAGTAGATGAATACTATTTGTATAAAGATATCAAGATATGTCTGAATGAAAACTTTCTCAGCTATTGTAGCTCTCAAATACATAGGGGGGGACCTCTCCGAAGATTTAAGGTGGGGTCCGGTGGCTCAAAAATTAGCTGGTTGACTACATTGCATTTGGTAAATCCACCTTCGCTATTTTCATCTAATCACCTGGTCAAATTAGCTGGTTCGTATCATGTTGACTGTATTTCAGGAACTCATACTAGTTATCTTGATTTTGTTTCCAATTTGACCCGATTGCTAGACCAAGCCAAGAACATAATGGAGATTCAACTATCTGAAATATCGCCAAATTTTGAGTTCCCAATAAAGTCTCCTACATATTCCAGAGTACTCAAGAAGTTGACGTTATCTACGCAATCTGGGTGGTCTCTACCATTCAAACTTACCCAAATGTCTTTGTTCCTACTGCATTTCGGAACCATTGAGACGTTATTTTTACACAATTTCATCATCAACGAAGACTTGACAGCAAAAACAGCCAACCCCCCATTGGTCGTCTGCAAGGTTTTCAAGTTGTCACTCAATTCATGTAGAAATGCACAGAGACTTGGGTCAAGATCATTTTGCCCGCTATTTTCAGAAGTTTCTACCCTAGAGTTGAACCAAATCCAATCTGATTCAGATCTTTCATTAATTGATTTTATTAGACAAAACAACAAATTGAATTCATTGCAATTGGATTTTAATTCCGGTATTTTTTATGAATACTCTCATGATCAAACCAAATCATTTAATTTTGTGAGGTATAACGAGCTTTTCAAATTATTGTGTCTGAGAAAGGGTGGGTTCTCAACTTTGGAAGAATTGTCAATTTTAAACTTTGATTTGGTTGATTTGCAAACTCTGGAAGAGTCACAAGAGAGAAGAGATATATGGGACACGTCATCCCCGTTACAGCACTTGTTATCTTTTATCACTGCAATTCCGCGGTTGCAATTAATCTTGAAAAGTAATCCATTGATATACCCATTGATACCAGTTTCAAGTAATTGTCATTTGACAATTAGGACATATAATGGGAAATTATTGAGAGATTGAATAGTCTACACCAGCACATATCTAAAAAGATTCTAATTAAGGAAATTATCATAAAAAGAGAAAGATTAGGAGGCTCACACTCAACGTAATTCCAAAATTCCAAATATTGAGAGCTTGGGACCCAGCTGCATTAGTTAGTAAAGGGAACATTCCATTAAAAATTGTTTTCAACGTACTCAGTTTGTTCAATGTGAGATCTATTCTTCAAATAGCTTTTTAGAAACTAGATCCAAAACATGCGAGAAGAATTGAGAAACTTTGGTGAATATTCCCAGTGCCTCTGCAGGATCGATTTCATCGCTATCACTTCCCGAGAAGTCATCTGTGTCATAATCGCTGTCACTATTATCATTTTCCCCATTGGTTGAGTTACAGTTTTCATCATCATACATACAACTGTGCGAGCCCCTTCCATGGCGTACTCTTTTAAATTCAGAACCTGACATGATATCGACAATCACGTCTATTTTTCCAACAGAATGATATGGCTGACCATTTGGAGCCAAAACTTTGTACTTCAGGACGAGTTCATCATCACTCACCTCCACATAGTGCCCCTGCTCCACCAGGACTCCAAGATCTATTAAATCTTCTGCAACTGAATTAGGCATGCCCTTCGAAACATCAATATTATCATATTCACCATTACTACATTGTGGTAAGGAAAACTGATTACCTCTAAGTTTCTTCTTGATTTCCTTCACATTTTGACGCATTTTGTTGGCAACATGATTAATGTTCACTTCAGGCAAGGAGTCATATTGTGATTTAAGCAGAATGTAATCCTTGAGCAATTGAACGTCTCCATTAGGCAATATCTCAACTAAACCGTAATTATTAGGTTGCTGAGTGAACTCGTACACCAAACCACCACTGAATACGTCAATCATGTCAGTAGAATAAAGTGTTTTGACTTCCTCAAATATACGTGGGGTAACTTCATTACACCCATACCTGATCAAATAGTTAGTAAAGTAATTTCTTAAGTAAAGGGTAATAAACGTACTCAGAAAAGAAAATTGGACAGGAATACTCAGAATAATCTTCCACTAAAATATTATATCCACTAGTGTAAAACGTTTGCTCTCCACACCACTGGTAAGAATTGACACCATAGAAGTCAACTGAATCCTCTGGACTTTCATCAATACACTCCAAATACTCAGCAAAAGAGTTCCTGTATTTGAGGTCATCAGCTGCTGAATATCCGACTGGTATATTACGAGGGCAGTTGTATTTGATGTATGTCTTGATGTCTCTAATCAACCCTTTAACATAAACGGGGGAGTGTTTTGCAGACAAATCATCATTGATAATTTCATTTCCAGCAAAGAAACCTAAAGTGTTGTTGTAGTAAGAAAATTGGTCAACTACCTTAAGAACATTCTCAAGGTAATCGACATTGTAACTTGTCCATGGTTCGTATCTGTTAAGGTGATGATTTGGTAAAGGTGAGTTAACATCCAAAACCAAGTAAATACCCGCCAGCGCTAAAAGGGACATACAAACATCATGATTCAAGTCAGAATTAATCGAATAAATTCTAATGGTGTTGATACCTAACTCTTGAAACAATACTATATCTCTTGCACATACTCCAGGGTTGGATAATGGGTCTTCGTGTTTGGAGACACCTGATGAGCCGCCGGGTTGGTAGTCAACACCTTTGATATAAAACGGCTCCTTAGTAATGCTGTCAATGAAGTAACGACCACTAATCTCAATTGGATGAACATATCCAAATACATTCAAAAGGAAACTCAGTATAACAAGAAGGTTAAATAACATCTTTCTGTGAAGTAGTCAGTTTAATAAAACTAGATTAAACAAATATTTTTTTGCACCCATACTAAACCAAAAAAATCTTGCCAGATTCCGATTTGAAAAAGATCGGAGGAAAAAAATGAAAACAGAAACGTCAGTGATTGTAGATATACAACTAAGTAGAGAATATTTACATACACTTCTTGTATTTGTATTTGTTTCTAGAGAAGACAATGTGAAATAGAATGTTGTTATTTGCAAGTTTTTGAGATAGAGGCTATGCGAATAGACAGCTAATCAGAGTTTGAGGTAGGAAAGTGTTTGTGGACTGGGGAAAATCACTCATGTTACTTAGTTTAGATTAAGCACTATAATAATTCTCTTTCCTGAATATCACCGCTTTCCAATTTCGCAAATATTTTCTGGATAAAGCTTGTAGAACACATAAATCAGTTTGTGCTTGTTTTCATACCTTGCCCTTATTCCCCAAGATTTATTATTCTTTGTGATTCCTTTCTCGCTCCACCTTAAACGAAAAAACAGTAGGAACAGATATTAATAACTTAATTGCACAAGTCATTTTCTAAATTTACCTGGCTCATTGGAAAAAGAACGATGCCAAGGGAACAGACATATCAACCTTTAACAGGGGATGGTCAACAATCCCAGACTACCACCGCACCTTCTTTTCCTCCTCAATATGACGATTTAGAGTCACACGCACGCTTATCAATGGAGCAGTTTGAAATAGAAGATGTTTTGGAGGATGACATGGGAAGTGGCGACAACAGAGAGAGAGATGGATGGGTTGTGCGGGCTTCTATAATGACAAAGAAGCTCCGCAGTAATTTTCATAATAGAATCATGGATCCAGTTACTCGAATGATTGATCCTATGTATGAGGTATACAGCTATGTGAACTCCCAATACGAACAAGGAATTCTTAAGATAGGAAACCCATTAGTTGTTAAACGATTGTTTTATTTATTTTTTGTTATGATAGTGGTCTTTTTTGTAACAAGATACAGCGTTAATGATGTTCTGGATGGGGTTTCAGGTGGTGGATTTTCACAAGGGAGATTTTACAATATTGAAAAATTGGCAAACTCGATTAGATCTAATATAGATAATAATCAAATGTTGGCAAACTTAGAGTATTTCTCCTCCATGCCTCATCTTCCGGGAACGAAAGGAGACTTAACATTAGCTAAATTCGTCCATCAATATATGCACAATAATGGTTTTAAGATTACTGACTTCCATGAGCAGCATGGGTTTATGAACTTCCCATCACTGGAGAACACCTATGTCAAACTTTCAAATGGTTCCTTTGAGGCACAATTATTTGAGTTTGACAAGGATTCCATTGAACACTTAGCTTTCAATCCAAATGCCATGAACACAGAAGGGGAAGTAGAAAGTAATTTCATCTATGCAAACTTTGGTTCAGCTCAAGATTTTCAAAAATTAAAAGATGCAAATATAGATGTAAATGACTCGATAGTCTTGATAAAATATGGGGGACCTATTCCAGAATCAAATAAGATATATAAGGCCCAAGAATATGGAATCAAAGTGATAATATTTATATCCCCACAAATAGAAACTATGGGTCCTGAGGGTAAACCAATTTTGAGAGATGATATTATTCAAAGAGAAAATAGTGGTATCTTCAGAATGAGTCCAGGGGATATATTGACACCTGGATGGGCAGGTTTTCTTAAAAAGAAACCATGGGCCCAGTCTAGTTCAACGCCAAAAGTTCCCAGTATTCCAATTTCGTGGAGAGATGGGAAGTCTTTAATTGAAAAATTAGGAAATTCTGGTGTTAAATTTGACGACGAATTTTATTCCGGCGATAGAACCTCGTCTCCTACAATAAAGGTTAAGATCACCAACACTGAAAGATACAGTCAAAATATTTGGAACGTTATTGGTTCTATAGAGGGTAGGGAACAACCAGACAAGGGTATTATTATTGGTGCATCTAGAGATGCAACATGTTATGGAACTATGTCTTCAAGTACTGGTACAGTTGTTTTATTAGAAATGATGAAAGTTTTCACTTCTCTCCAGAGAGAATATAATTGGTCACCATCGCGATCTATTTACTTTGTTTCATTTGATGCACTGGAGTATAACTTAGCAGGTCTGACAGAGTGGATTGAAAGCAGAAGAAATACTTTAGAAAAGGAAGGATATGCATACATTGATTTGAGTGATGCCGTGACAGGGGATGATTTAATTATAAATTCTCATCCATTTTTGCATAATGTTATTCGAGAAGCTTTGAAGAAAGTAAAGAGCTCGACAAATAAAAGAAGCATTCCAAATGACAATAGGGATGAATCTGAGGACAACCGATTGAGTTTGTATGACTTTTACAAACAAAAAAATAAGGGAGATGATATTTCGAACAACATGATTGAACAGAAGAACTATATCCCCTTTATTAACTACATAAACATTCCATCAATGGAAATTAAATTTGGTGGAAGAAAGTATCCTAAGAATTCTTGCTATGATAATTTTGAGAACTGGGAGAGCTCATTAATTGACAAGAGCATGGAAAAGCATCTGCAATTGGTTGAATTGTTGTCTATCATTGCTCTTAATTTAGCTGAAGCGCCTTTAATCCCCTATGGATTTCCAGACTTATCAGACAAGTTAATTCAGTATGAGAAAGATTTAGAAAGATATGCTCATGACATAATGGCAAAAGTAGAAGATGTGCCAACAATTAAGTTTGACAATTTGGTAGAAGCGATTTCAATACTCAGGTCCTCGAGTTCTTCTTATCATGAATGGGAAAAAAGCTGGAAGCAATACTTAATTGATTCCAATGACATTGAACCCTCCGTACTTACTTTGAATCGTTGGAAATGGAATGAAAATATGTTGACATTTAACCAAGGTTTTGTTACTGACAACGGTAAATCAGAATCTTTAAGACCTGGTTACCACAATCCTCTTTTTGGAGTGGCATTTTCAGCTCCACAACACATACAAGATGTTCTTAATTATGAGTGGAATTCTTTTCCTACTATTAGAGATGCTCTTTATAGACACGATTGGACCAAAGTTAGACATGAGATAACTTCATTAGCCAACCAGATCGTTAGCAGTGCGGACAAATTTGTTCAGTTTTAAATTCCGTATAAAGGTATGATTTACTCTGGTATTGCGGAATGAATGGGTAGGGTTTTAGGTTAAGTTAATATGAGAATTTAACAAATAAATATTGTATTTTATCTATTCTATTACTGGTAATATATGTATATCGAAATTACTATTTTTTTAAGCTGAGTCTCACCCACTTGATACAGTAAATACTACTCTTCTTCCATAGCACTCATACTCGCGACTGGTTGACTTTAAAAGCATGGATTGATGGTACATGGGAGGCGCTAAACTGTTAAATTGAAGGGTGTGATAGCTACGTTAAAGTTCCAATCAGATGCGCTACTTTATATAAATTATTGCCAGGGAAAGTTTAATTTTACAAATTGTTAGATATGACTATTTTCCATTATAAAAGCCAGTAGCTAGGAGTTATCAAATATCTAAACAAGATTGTAATGTTCAGTATTGAACTCACAATCTCGTGCAGTACTATCTCCATTTAAATTCTCCAATGCCCAGATCGGGAATTAAATGAACCTACTTGTCAGGATTACAACAACACGTTTTTCTATCTCTTGAATTATCTCTTTACTCAAAGACATGAATCTCTAGAAAGATATCACAAATAACTGATTTTGAAAGCCATCTTGATGGTCTCGAGCAAGTTTTCACCTAATTTTATTTTCTTCAATCTTAGAACACTTAAACCTGCAATTAATACCACAAAAACAGCAGCTAATATTGGGTAGTTTTGTTGTAGGTATTTTTTCGAAAGTTGATAAGCATAAATCAGTCTCCGTTTTAACTGTTCTAATTGGCTCTGTGATTTAGGTTGTATTTCCCTCACCTCTTGTCCATTAGCCTTCATTATTTCTTTAATAGTCATATATTTTAGATTCTTTTCCTTCTCTTCGTCTTGCTTCTTCTTCAAAGACCGTGCTTTTTGTTCTTTTAAGTTGCGTTCCCTCTCCTTCTCCTTTTCTTCCTCAAGCTTTTCTTGTTCTAGTTTCAAACTTTTGATCTTATCCAACTTTTGCAAATGTGTCTTGCTGTGTTCGCTATAGTTGATGTTTTCTTCAATTATCGATTGAGCTATTCCAAACTCATTATATGTGGGTAAAATCTCAAACACATACAAGTCCAATAATTTCTTACCAAATGCATCAGGTTCCCTTGTCGACAATATAGTGTATAATTTATTCAAGCTAGATAAATGTGAATCCTTTTCTGTAAGAATTGATCTGTTTTGTATGAGAAGCATGTGGTAAATATATAATATTTCATTTGAAATACTCCATGGACTTCCGTACAACTCAGCTAAACCTTGAATGAATTCACCCGATTTTATTGTCTTGATTATCCAGTCACTTTCCAAATCACCTAATACTGTGGTTTCCAGATGAATATAGTGTCCAATTTGAACTAGATAAAGAGAGGTGATTTCCACAAAGAGTTTGTCAGGAATAGATGTGAACTCCTTTAAGGACTGATGATATAATTGATTGATGATGGAAAAAGATCTCTCAAAATTCCTGGCTTTAAAAAGCTTCAAAGATAACTTGTAGTTGTCTTTCATTGTCTTATTGATAGAACTCATGTTTTGCTGGAATAACTTCAATAGTGGTTGAAATTTATTGTGGGGTCAAAGATTGCCCGAGGTAAATACTGGTAGCGTTGATTGGAAAAAATATCACAGAAGAAATTACGTTTATTAAAATCATGTTCAAAAAAATTGTTGCATATGATGGAAAAATCTAAATTATGTAAATACTGAATACAATGCTCACTCTTCTTCATCGCTTTCATCACGTTTCGAGCGACCAAGAGCTGCTAAACGTCTTCGCTTCTC